>ML681964.1:6958899-7553977 GCA_007922195.1 Podocnemis expansa | reverse complement strand
TGTGTGTGTGTGTGTGTGTGTGTGTGTGTGTGTGTGTGTGTGTGTGTTCGTTCTTTTCATCGGTTCTATGATACTATGTGTGGTTCACATTTTTAGGTCTAATTCAGATCAGTGTTAAAGAACTAAGCAAGGTGCAATGCAGCTTAACATCAAATTTTGGGCAAATACTTCTCAAGTGACAGTGGTTGGTAAAGCACCAATATAAGTCTGATGTCAAGACATGGAAGTATTTTATTAATATACATGTTTATAGATGGAAAATATAAATATCCTGTAGTTTCCACTATGACAAAATATCCTGCAACAAGAACCTTCTTTCCTTATATCTTACATGATTCAATATTTTCGAAAATAGGAAAAGCATTTTAACTAGTTTTTCAAGGGGATATAAATCATATTTTTGCAGATAGAGGAAACTGGTTGTATTTCCCAAAGTCAGGTTTATTGATTAATCTTCTAGGTAGCTTATAAAGTTAAAAGGTACATTCACCCAACTGCTATATATTTTCTGATTCTATAGGTCGCTTTAGACTGTGTCAATACATTTTCACCTTAGCAGGGCCATTTTCAAGGTCACTGGGACTATTTCTGTTGAGTTTCTATATTGTATCTCTGCATGCACTAAATCCTAGATATTACACTATTGACTTACGAAAGAGTGACTTTTTTGAGCTTGACTACATTCAGTTCTCTGAAATTTATATTCTTTGCTTCAGTGCTTTTATTGGAACCATTGCAAGAAGAAAACCTCTGACTGAATTTTGCAGTCAGATCCAGGTCGAGGTCTATTTGGTTAGGATTAGTGCTACAAAGGCTAAGACGCCCTGGGCTATAATTAGGCTTACAGAGGATAGGAGTCCTTTGGTCAGAGTTAGGCCCGTGGTTGCTAGGGCTCCCTGGCCTACGGTTAGGGTTAGAAAAGGTAGGGCTTCTCTGATAGGGTTGCAAAGAATAGGGGTCCAAATGTGAGTTTAGTCTGTACCTGGTTGGGGTGCCTGGATTAAGGCAAGGGCTACAAAGAGTAAAGCTGCCAGGCTGTGGTTAAGTTTTAGTTACTTCCTGAGCTACAGTTAGAATTATTAAAGGTAAGACTCCTCAGTCTAGAGTTAAGACTTGGTCTAGTAGGACTCATGGGTGTAGTACTTGGGATAAAAAAGGGTTGTATTCCCCACACTAACCTTAGACCTTGGTCTAGCTGGGCTACCCAAGCTGTGGTTAGGGTTACAAAGAATAGGACTTGCCGGGCTAGGATTAGTGCTACCATGTAGCCTTTCCATGATAGACTTAGGCATCAGGACCGTGGGGCTCACTGAACTAGGGTCGGAATTTCAAAGGTCAAGTTGCCCTACACAAAGTTAGGTCCAAGTCTGGTCAAGCTAGCTACAAAGGGTAGGGGTGCCAAAGTGGCAGATAAGTATAGGTCTGGTAGGACTATCTCAGTTAGGGTTAGAGTTAAAAATGATAGGATTCCCAGGCAGGATGGCTTTGACTGGGCTTATCAAGCTAGAATCAAGATTACAAAGGGAAGGACTTCCTGGGCTAGAGTTAGTTCTGAAACTAGTCTGGCTCCGTGGTGAGTGGTTAAGATTCCAAAGAATATGGATCTTCACATTATGGTTAGGCCTAGGACTGGCACAGTTCTCTGGGTTAGAGTTAGCGTTAGCATTACAAAAGATAAGTCTCACAGGGGTAGGATTAGATTTGGGTCTGACTGGCCTACCCAGGTTAAATTTAGGATTTCGAAATATAAGGGTTAGGGCTAAGACTGGCTTATACTATTAAGGGGTTCCTGGGATAATTAGGCCGGTGGCTGGTAAGGTTCCCTGTCCTATGTTTAAGGTTATAAATAGTACAGCTTCCCAGGGCAGTGTTAGACCATGTTGTTGTGAGTCTCCCAGTTTAGGGTTAATGTTATAAACAGGAGGGTTCTTACTGAGAGGGTTAGGCCTGGGTGTCATAGGGCTATCCAGGTTAGGGTTAGAATGCACAGTATTCCCTAAGTCATTGGTTCCCAACCTTTTCCTTTATGCAGACCACTAGATCATCATCGAAAGCTTTTGTGGACCACCACGTAAGCAAGTCATTGTAAACATTTAAACATAGCCTATTGCTGATGAGAGTCAAACCTATATATCAAGGGGTCTCTGTAATGCAGTTATTTCTAATAATTTATTACGCTTACACATAAACATATGCCCCTTATCGCAGTACATTTACCTGCAGTAATTATCACTCTCCCCTACCCTCGCAGACTACCTGCAGCACCCTCATGGACCACTAGTGGTCCACAGACCACAGGTTAGGAACCACAGCCTAGGCTAAAGTTAGATCTGGGACTGATATAGTTCCCCAGTCAAGGGTTAGGGTTACATATGGTAGGACCGCATGTTTGGGGTTAGGCCTGTGTCTGGTAGGGTTGCCCTAGTTAGACTTAGGTCTACAAAGGCTAGGGCTCCTGGGGTATGTCTACATTGGAGGCTTAAGTCAACTTAACCTCGCTTAAGTAGACTTATGTAGCTCCAGGGCTTTGTTTAGAATTTTTTAAGTCAACTTAAGGTCTTCATTAAGTTAACTAAATAACTCATGGCCTGAAAGTCAACTTAAGCATTAAGTCAACTTTCAAGAGCATGAAGGGTCAGGGCCCAGGCCCCGCCCCTAGTCCTGATCTGTCTTGGGGGCCTGATCCAGCCCCAGCCACCGCTGGCAAGAGGCATGAGCTGGGAGCTGGCTCCTGCTGCCACTGGCAAGGCGCTAAGAGCCAAATCTGGCCCCGAGTCACTTCCTGCAAGTGTCTCAGAGCCCAGTCATGCCCCGGGCTGCTTGCTGCCAGCAGTAGACAGCTCAGCAGCCTGGTCAATTGCAATCGGTAGCTGAGGAAGGTACCCTTGGAGCTCGGCAAGCCAGCAGGCAGCCAAGGAAGGACCAAATCTCACATTATTTCTCATTGAAAATATTGTGTCCATACCACCTTTAGTTGTCAAAATTCAAAATCTTGACAAGAAAACTTATCAAAATTACAAATTTTGAGAGTTGTTGACCAGCTTGAATGTATAATTACAACATTCTGAATTTACTATAACCTTTTTATTTCTATAACATTACCTATAAACAGTCACACTATACCACAGATAGTTCTGGAAAGCATAGTATAACCCATGTGCCTAAATGAAGAGTGTCTCTTTAAGAAATCTGTTGGGCCTGGGTTGCTCTTGCTGGTTCAGTGTTGATGGGCAGACTTAGCTGCCTTGAGCCAGAAGTTTCTAGCATGTGATGTGTAGCTTTGAGCATGCTCCACATGGTTTTCTGCTAGTGCTGTGATCAGATGCCTTAGAGCAGGGGTCTCAAACTCAAATCACCACAAGGACCACATGAGGACTAGTACAGTAGCCCAAGGGCTGCACCACTGAAACCTTTTCATACAACAGTACTTCAAATATTGACAGTGATAGTGTCATTGTGGGCCTCAATAAATAACTTCAGGGGCCTCATGCAGCCATTGGGCTGCAAGTTTGAGACCCCTGCCTTAGAGCAAGCAGCCAGCCCAGAGCAATTGCACTGAGAAGAGCCCATATGCTCAGTGCAAGGAGAGAAGCTGAGCCAGCAGCAGACAACAGGCTGTTTTTCCTAACTCTGAGGCAATTTGCTTCAGGGTTGTGTGTGCATGCATGCGCACAAAAGTAACTGAATGTTAATTAAGTAAACTGACATCAGGATGAAGATGCAGCAATGAAATCAATGTGGCAGACAATGAAAAAATATTAATCAATTTTATAAACTGTTTTGGTTGAAATTATGTATGTTGATATTAATGAGAATTTATGTGTCTGTGGTTTACTGCAAGCAATAAATGCAGTTTTGTGTTTTTGTTTCTCTTGATTGTTACTGCTTATGCCTCGTATTGTGTTCAATCAATTACATATCATTTTATTTAATTATCAGGTTGTTAATCACAATACTTACTGTGTTATGCAGTGTCTGCTAGATTGTGACAATCATTGCTATAGACATAAATGCCCTTTAAAATTATAAATATTTTTATGGAGCGATAACTGATGCATGTGGTACTAAGAAGTGGTTGCAAATGCCTACCTGGACTGGAACCCACACAGGCATGAAGGGGGCCCAGAGATATTAAGAGGGTTCTGGGGCCTGTCAAATTGTACTTTAACCACCGAGAAGTAGCCTGGGGTTTGTGCTGTTTCCAGTAATCCACAGGTGCTTTTCCATCCCCCACCCAACCTCACCATGAGAGGGAAGCTGTTTTCACCACCACCACTCCTGTCAGGCTGGGGACAAGCTTACAAGATCACTACAAGCCCAGGAAAGAAGAGCCCAGGAAAGAGCCTGAGTTGCTGATGCTGCAAGGAGCTGAAGGAAGCTAACTGCAGACAGAGCCTGGCCTTGTGCAGGAGCTAGAGCCCGAACTGCTGCCTGCATGCAGAACTCTGGAGGCATTTTAAAGGGCCACATCCTTACCAACCCCTTAGCACACACTGCCTCTGGACCACCATGGACAAAGCACAGAGCAGGGTGGGCTCTGGGGAAAGGTCCCCAGACCATTCTCCCAAAATAGCATTTTTGAAAAAAGTTATTTTGAGATAATTATTCTGAATATATTTCAAAACAATTTTTTCAAAAAGAAATATTTGAAAATGGTGTGCAATGTAGACACAGCCTTAAAGAGAGAGGTTCTCCTGACCCCAAAGGCCCAGCCACATTACACACAATATATAGGTTTGGATCTTACTCAGAGTATCATGCTGCCAACCAATCCTTTAGTAACTAAAACAAGAGGTTTAATGTACAAAGAAAAGAAACAAAATATATGAGAGATGTTAAAGGGTCAAAGTGAATCACACATACATATATGACTTAGAGTCCATGGAAAGCAAAACCTTGGAAGAACTTAGAGTTTGCAAGCATCTCCAGTTTCTCTGGTAGACACCTAGCACCTGTGTCAGCTTCAATCCTTTGTCTAGTTGCAGAAGAATAGTTCCAGAGCTGCATGTTGGTTGCAGACTGAAGACAAAATAGAGTTGATGCTGCTGCCTTTTTTCACCTCTGCTGCCTTTATCAGCCTTCCCCATGCTGTGTGGAGTTTTTGCAAATCAAAATGGAGTTGAGTCACATGGGCAAGTCCTAGTAGCTCAATTGGTTTCTTCCTGGGACTATACCTGGGAGCTTCCCTGACAGGCTATTAAGGAGACAATGGTTGCAGGTATCCAATCCAGGAAGTGTCCCAGAATCAAATAACTTGAAACACAAATAGAACAAACCTATTCCTAACTTCTAATACAGATATGACACCTACATATAAACCATAGAATAATTGCTAGCAGATGACAACCTTTCTACTGGTACCAAACATGCTAGCAGATGACAACCTTTTTACTGGTACCAAACATGACATATCACATAATGGATTATTACAAATATGAAATATTGTTAATATGAAAAACAATCATAAATGAGCCCCTAAATCCAGACAGCATCACAGGCTGAACTCCTGAGTCCTGCCAGCACCTCTGGGAGTGCAAGTGGAAAGGGAGGGAAAGGCTGAGAGTGGGCTGGTGCCAACCCTTTACCACACACTGCCTCTGGACCACAGTGGACAAAGCACAGAGCAGGTGAGCTCTGGGGAAAGGTAACTGAGGGCTGGGGCTGGTAGTGCCCCCTCCAGTTCAGCCCAAAGGCAAGAAACAAGAATAAGGCAAAGAGCTGCTTGCAAACCAGGTAGTATATCACCTGATGCACAATGGGCTATAATGTGTGACTTTCCTATTCACTTTTGCAATGTAATTGTGTGGTTCGATGCAAAATGTGTCATGCAAAGTTCCTTTTTGAATGCCCAGCTGCATCCTGTTACCTGCAGCATCATGTATGTGCACAGATATGAATCATATTTTACATAACTCAGAGGGAAGGGAGAGAATTAGAGTTGTTTTCCAGCAGCATGAAAGCAGTCAGAGCCATTTCTCAATAACAAAGAAAATAGGGCTAGCTAAATGACTGTGGCACCTCAGCCCAGGAGGAACCTGGGGCTGAGAGGGACTGGAAACAAAGGGAGACAGTTTGAGCTACTCCAGGCTTTTAGCCAAAGACTCCCCATCCTGAAACATCTACAAGAAGGATTGGGCCCTATCAAGAAATAGGCAGAGACAGCTGCAAACCATCACAGTTGGACTTGGGTGGTGAGCGGAGCATAAGTATAGTAGTGTTGTTAGGTTAGCATTCCTTTTATTTACTCATGGTAACTCCTGACTCCTTTATTAAGTGATTGTGCATTGATTTCCTTTATATTCACTTTAGAGGGTGTGAATAAATGCGGCTGGGCCTATCATTTCTTTGATAAATGGACAGACCTGAGTCTATGGTGATTGGGAGTGGCTCCCAATCTCTGTAGGATGGGAGCTCCTGGTGTGATGTCTAGGGACTGAGGGTGCTCTCTTGGGAACTGTCTCATACATGGCCAGAGGGTGCACACTCACTGCCTGGGACTGATCACATACAGGAGGCTGGTGTGGATTGACTCAGGAGTGACTAGTCACCTGGCAAAGCGAGGAGTGGAAATCAGTGGGTCACAGCAGCACACCAAACCTAATTCTGGGAGCAGCCTGTCACATAATGTGGCCAGGTGCCACCTTTACAGAGATCTCTCCCAGCCTCCGCTGGAAGACACTGACTGCAGGGTACTGTAGCATAATGTTTTGTTCAGAGTTATAGATAGTCTCCATTCCCAAAGTGTTTGTGTGTTTGAGGTTCTACTGGACCAATATACAGGAACCCAAACCTTAGCTGCTAGTACTCCACCAGACTCCCAGCATGAGTGTGCTGAACTACCAGCCATAGGAATCCTAATTCTAGCTCCTACCCTTACCTTACCTCTAGATCCAATTACGCTACACAAAGGAACCCTAAACCTAGTTCCAAGTAATCTGCCTATATGAAACCTAACCCTGTCTCCATGATCCCTTATCCCTAGCTCCAAGTACTTTACTCCTATGCCAGGAAGCCCTTTCCATAGGAACCCTGTTAGTAGTTCCAGGTTCCTTAATCATGGAAATCCTACCTCTAATTCCTGTGGGAATTCTGTGCCACTCTATGTGCTCAGAATTCATGGCTCCTGCAGCTTTCTTTACTCCCCTGCAGCAAGTGATGAGGAAACTGCAAAAGAAGTCACATGCCCCTCCCCAGAATCATGGTTACATCATTTATGGTCCAGAGCAGCTGGTCGAGGAGTAAATCATCATGCAGGGGGGCAGGGGGCTGGGGACACACAAGGGCATAGTTTGAGGGGGGCACTGCCCCTACAGAGAGAGGCAAAGTGTAAGAGAGTGGGACACGTGGGGTCATGTGCCACTACCTCCCCATTTCTGCAAGTGCAAAGCTGCCCAGATGAGGGACTATGCAGCTCAGCTAGCTGACACTGCATTTGGACACCACCTCCTGGGTCCTAGTGCTGGCTGTACTCCCCTTCTGAATGTGCTTGGAGCCATCCCGTTTTCTGTATCTGGGGAAATGCCCATGGTGGACAAGCCAACTGAGGGGCAGGGCAGGAGTGCAGAGGCCGGCCTCTGGCCCCATCGCCCTGCCCTCCCGAGTGCCAGCAGGGCAGGGCCCTCCCAGCACTCCCCCAAGCCCTGCCAGCACTGAGTGGGTGGGGGAGGCAGATCCGGTATGGGGCTCAAGAGTTAGAGCCTCAGACCCCCCCCCCCTTTAGACCAGGACCCAGGCTTCAGCCCCTATAGCCCCTGCATTAATCTGGCTCTGTATCCATAGGCACCCTAACTCTAGCTCCAAGTGCTTTTATGCCAATTCCTAGCTGCACTAGAGTAACTTTGGAAACTGCATACTGTGAGATGAAAGGCTGCTTAAACTGCATTTGAGTGATTCCTGTTAGTGCCACAAAGCAACACAATAGTAAGTGCCCCAGGTATCATCTTCACTTCAGAAATATGCCTGGAGGGATGGGGGAAGAGGATGGGAAGAGTTCATAGAATCATAGAACCATAGGGTTAGAAGGGACCTCATGAGGTCATCTAGTCCAACCCCCTGCCAAAAAAAGCAGGACCACTCCCACTAAATTATTCCAGCTAGAGTTTTATCCAGCTGGGCCTTAAACATCTCCAAAGACAGAGATTCCACCACCTCCCTAGGTAGCCCATTCCAATGCTTTACCACCCTCCTAGTAAGAAAGTTTTTCCTAATATCCAGCCTCAACCTCCCCTGCTGCAACCTGAAACCATTGCTCCTTGTTCTATCCTCTGTTACTACTGAGAACAGCCGAGCTCCATCCTCCTTGGAGCATCCTTTCAGGTAGTTGAAGGCTGCTGTCAAATCCCCGCTCAGTCTATTCTTCTGCAGGCTAAATAAGCCTAGTTCCTTCAGTCTTTCTCCATAGGGCTTGTGCTCCAGCTCCTTGATCATTTTTGTTGCCCTCCACTGGACTCTTTCTGTTGTTTATTAACAAAGGGATTTATACTGTCATCCAAATGTAAGCAAAATTCCCAATAGGCCAATTCTGTTCTCATTTACTTTGGTGAAACCCAGCTGAAGTAAATGGGGGCAGAAGGGCAAATCTGTTAAGATAGTGGGGACATGTTGGTGTGACAGAGCAGAATTTGGCCTAAAGGAAATTTTATTTGAGTAGGGACTGAAAACTGGTGGTTTAGTTCATTGTTTTCACTTGTGCTTGTGAACAGAAGTATTTTCAAGTGGTTGCCATTTGGCATGAGCATAGAATTTTGTTTTAATACCAGTTTTTGCATTTACTCTTAAGAGGATTTAGGAATAACTAGTTCTTCTCTACCTTTCTAGTGCAGGCCAAGACTTCTGGGAAAAATGAAGCAGTAAGAAGGCCTGAGAAGTAGGATGGCGGTAATGGTGGGGAAAGTAAGTAAATGTTAGTCTTGCTATCACCTGACCTAAGGTGGAACATGCTCCAAGGTGCTAGGCTGCCAGTGGATCCCTCCCACACTATCTAGGGCAGGAAAGCTCCACCCACCTGCCAGTTTCTGAGGGGAAACAAGCACAAATCAGACAGAGCAGACTGAAGGCAGGCTCACCCCTCTACAACCTATCCTCCAGTAAAAAGAACTCCATGGCACTATGCTACCATACCACTCTCCCACCACCAAAATTACTACACTGCGCAGAAGCCACTCCACCCATTTCACAGGATTAATCCAGACTACCAAAAAGAGAGGGAAACAGCAGCAGCAGTGCAAAAAAAGGAAAAAAAAAAAAAGCAACTTCATAGCCCCAGGAGCCCCTTTAGCCCCTGGGCAAGAATAGAGACTTCTGCCAACTGGTCAGGCTAATTTTATACAGAATGAAACTGCTTTCAGGAGTAAAGAATTATTAAGAGTATACAATAGAGTATGTGAATTGCTATATGAAGGAAAGACATAGGACCAGAGCAGGTGGAGAGTGCAATGAATTGTGACTATGGGGAACTTTAAATCAGAACTGAAGTTAACAGTTAGTTAGGGACAAATAAGGTAAATCCAGACTAACTCCATTGCCTTCACTGGAGTCACCCCAGGTTTACCACAGTGTGACACAGAGCAGAATTTGATCCTATGTTTTCCCAGATAAAAATAATTCTATAGTGTTACTAAATTAAAGAGTAGTACTAAGAGGAGAACACATAGACAGAGATAAAATCTTCCACAAGGGTACATATGGTGGATTTACTTCAGATTGTCACAGCATCAACATGAACAGAACTTGGCTGAAAGATTCCAAAAACCTAAACATGTACATTGTATTTGTTCCAAAAAAGGCCATATATGCAGAGCCTGAGCCCAGAAATGGTAGCTATAGCACAGTAGGAGAATATTTATGCCTTGAAGCACCACTAAGAAACAGAAGAAGAACTCACAGATCAGTAATTTTATCTGGAGTCAGAGAATGGAGATTTAAAACTGCAGCCTAAAGAGAAGTCACTTCTAATTCTAAAGTGTTCCATCAAACATAGAAGTCATTTTCTTTTGCTCTCCCACTTCCCAAATGGTCTCAGTTGCAACATTTGAATTCATGCTCAATAAAGCCTTTGCTAAATTCCTTTCAACTCTATGCAGGCTGTGCTTCATTCCTCTTTGCATTTTGCCAGTTTTACTCCATTAACTTCCAAGCCATTAAAAACTGGATCTGGGCTTTTGTTTGACATGTGGCAATCCTCTGAAAAGGGACTCCATATAAATGCCATTGCAAGATGATATCCTTATTGTCTTTCAGATAGATTTGTTCAGTTTACAATTTTTTAAGCCTAGTTCTCAATTCAGAGAGAGTTTTTCTCAAAGACCACATAATCCCTCCCTGCTCCCATTTTTGTTTTTAAAGTGAAACTATATATTTTCTGATTCATGGCAATAATGGTAATAAAGATTCTACTAGGTAAGTTCTGTCCTTAATAGGATCACACAGATTGTGATCTTACTCTTTTGTATGTCAACAGCAATTCCATCTGAGGCATTTTTGTGGCCTTTATTACTGTAGCATTTAAGTGCCTTGCAATCCTCAATGCATTTATCCTCACAACACTCATGCAGCAGGAAAGAACTATTATCACCATTTAGAGATGGGCAATGGCACACAGAAAAGCTATGGGACTTACCTAAGGTCACTCAGGATGTATGTGACACAACAGGAATTCAAGCCGAGTTCCCATTCAAGTCAATGGACTTGTAATGGTGTAAGACAGTAGTGAAATCAGAATAAGTCCCAAAGAACAGACCTGTTGAATAAAATGATGCCATTCTTACATAATCATTTTTCAGAGTAGAACCACCTTCTAAAGATCTTTTTCCACCTACTCATTCATTTCTAGACTATGCCTGCAATCATGACAATTTCTATTCCAGTCTCTTAGGACCTAGTGGAGCTGTTACTGTTAACACTAGCTGTTAACACAAGACCTGGCGCTCATGCTTCACATTACATATTATGAAAGTTACTTTGTCTGTTAGACCTCCACTCCAATGACCAGACTTTTGCAGACTTAGGAACTGCCTTCTGCAGATCTCAAAATTTATCTTGGTGACATTTAATGGATAAATATTATTTGCAATAATGCTTGTGTGTTGGGGTTAGAGTGGAACTCTTGTACTTTATTGCTATTTGAGAATGATTTATTTAGATTAGCAAGATCAAGGAGATGTACTGTTCCTGAAGAGAGACTGACAGTGAATATTTTATATTTGCCACAACTAAACAACTGCTCACCCTAGGAAATTCAGTGATGAACTAACTAATGGTGTTGGACTCAAGATAGCACCATATAGAAATCAGACCCCACCAATATTGGTGATTAGAAAAAATGATGTCAAATATTTTCATCTTAATTCTATGTTTCTTTTCTCCCTCTGCCTCATGTTTTTGAATGAAATCACAATGTGTCATGGAGCTTGTGATGGCACGTCCACCCAAGGCTTGAAAGGATTAAGGTGGCTAACTGGGCCCATTAACAACTCAGACTGCACCTGGAAGAGAGCCAGAGAGCAGATTATTAGACACGAGGCTCAGATGGCCAGAAAAAGGAGAAGCCCAGGAGCTGAGAACAGAGAAAAACTGCAGTAGAGTAGTTTGCAGTCACTCACTGGAAGGAGAGAGGTGTGTTTGGGGCTATAGCAGAGACAGAGAAAGAGAGAGCCTACCGTTACTCTGAGAGAAGAAAGTTTGCATAGGTAGAGAGATGGAAGAGAAACGGAAAGGTAGGAAAGGCTCAGGGGAAAAGAAGCAAGGTTTGAGACAAAGCAGACCTTGACTGCTGATGCGAAGACTGCCAAACTAGGACCTGGAGTTGAGGGTAGGCTCAGGTTCCCCAGTCACTGGGCAAATGGAACAGATGAGAGAGTGGAGAGCAAAGTGCCTGGAAAAGTTCACCTTGGAAGACTTTGATACCCCAGAAAGGCAGGACCATAGTGACTAGTGACCTGGCCAGAGAACCAAGTCACAAACAGGAAGCTGCCGTTCCTGGAGTGAGAGGGGCTGTACAGTGAAAGAAGTTAATGGGTGGAATGACCACCAGAGGAAAGTGCGACACGTGGACAGAGCGATCAGGAGCAGGCCGCCAAAGCAGTGAGTGGACCCTGTGACAGAGCAGCATAACCTATATGCAGTAGGCACCAATGAGGGTTTTTGAGGAAAATGTTAACTTAAAAAAGCCATGTTTAACTTTTCAAAACTGATCTATGCCAACTGACCACTACAGAATCTAAAAAAAAGAGTAAAGGTAAAATTGAAAAGAGAAGTTAACCAATTCCATTGTCACTATCTGGAAATAACAGTTGCCAAAATATCTCAGCTTTTAATATCACTGAAGTGATGTGATCTTATCTGATGGTTCTGTCAAACTGAATTGCTAGTATATTGAACCACAAAAAAAAAAAAGTTTGAATGGTTTGACTCATAAGTCAAGAAATTCAGAGTTAAGACTAAAAATTTTGGCCTTAACTTTCCCTGTTCCCTGGCCCCCAACCATTTGAAAACCCCTTCAGTGTAAAGGTGCGAGTTTAGCCTGAACTCTGAATCACCTTGCTTTGGGGGAATTAAGTCCCTGCCTAATGCCTATCTTAGTGCAGTTAAGTAAATCCAATTGTCCCAAGCTAAGACCTTGTATTAACATGGCAAATTTCAGCTGGAGCAAGTCTTTATGGATGAATTTAAAATGCACTTCTGAACAGGTACTGATAATGGAAATATTGATGGACCCCTAATATCAGGAGTGTTATGAGGTGCTGCTGTAGTCACTCTGAATAAAAAGATTAATTGTACTGAGCTTAAACTCATGCTGGCAGACATCCAAAATATGGCTTCAGAATGTTTAAAAAAGAAGCTTCAAGATGGACTTCCAGAAGAAAATAATCAGTGTCTTTTGTTGTTGTTGCTTCTCTGAGACTTATAAAGGAAAGTCTTTTTCCTGCTTGTTATTTTAACATTATAGATGTTAGGAAAACCAGGTCTCACATGTGCATTGTGAATGCTCTACCCCATGAATGAAGGGGTGACAATGTGGACTCTTTACCACAAATGCTACTCTCCTACATATTTATCTTGCATTAGAATCAAATAAATGTTAACAAATAAAGGTTTTAACTGTTAGACTAAAAATCCCATCACCCCTAAAATTGCTATCCTTTCAAAGTACTGTGATAATATCTCCAGGAGTTTCAAGGTATATCAAATCTGAATTTATTTTCCCCCTACACTAACAAGAACAAAAACCAATATTTTAGGCTTCCTCCTACATTATAAAGAAATAAAAAGTGCACTAGCCCACTTTGCCCTCAGATCTCCTTTATCAAAAACAGAGTTTAATGGACGTCAATCAGTGTTATTGACAATCATCTAAAAAGTTCATACTAGCTTTGATTATGCAACTTGCACTGAAACTTTGATTTTCAGCTCTCTTGATCTGCCATATAATTTTTGCTTCTGACAAGTGAATCAAAACAATTATTGAAAATGGCTTTTCAGCTGAAATCAAAGTGGCAAAAGTGACCTAGCTGAAAGTGAGGGCCATTTTCTGGCATACGCAGAACTGACAACAGAGCGAGTTTTGCTGCTTTCATTTTATGTGCACAATATTTTTCACGCTTCTAGGGGAAACATGATAACATATTCAAGTTACTGTATCTAGGTATTACTGATGACCATTCTATGCCAGATTCTACTTTCTGCTTCTCAGACTGGAGGGTACGAGGATCTAGTGTATCCAGCACAAAAGAGGGAAGTGCTGCCTTCAAAGCTTCATTTGCCTTCCTCCTGCAAAGAGGTTTATCATGATCTGGGATCCATGCCTGAAGAGGGAACTGATCACATGCAGACTGGAGATAACAGAAACACAGTCATGAACATCATCCTATCACCAACTCCACCAAATAGCTGGCAGTAGCGCCTGATTTACCCAGTCAGGAGGATTAAATTTACCCACCTTTCTCCTCTGTGCTATAGAATTTCCCATTTATGAGTGACTTACGGTCCACTAGTTAACACAGTTCCAAAGGGGCAGCCATGTTAGTCTAGTAAAGCAAAAAAAGCAAGGAGTCTTGGGGCACTTAAAGACTAACAGATTTATTTATCGCATGAGATTTCGTGGGAGAATATCCCACTTTGTCAGATGCTTTGAAGAGGGAGAACTTACAGAATTGGATGAAAATAAATGCAAGGGAGTGTAAGACATGGGATCAGGTCATACTGCAACAGCAAATCAGAGCATTTGTAAGGATTCAAACTTTAGGAAACAGCATACAGAGGGAGGATGAAGTCAAATCGCCTGTTATAATGTGGAAAGAATCCATAGTCACAATTCAGCCCTTCTTTCACACAATTTAATTTGCATATTAATTCGATTTGGGCTGTTTCTCTTTGAAGTCTTGATGTCCCATTGATTTTCTTGATGACCATCGTTAACAAGTCACCAATGGAATGATTAGGAAGATGGAAGTGCTCAGCAACTGTTTGTGTGTGTGTGTTATGATTTCTGATATCAGTTTTATGAGCATTAAGCCTTTTCCACAGGGTCTGTCCTGTTTGTCCAATGTATAAGGTGCGAGGGCATTTCCGGCACATGATGGCATAAATCACATTAGGGGATGAGCAGGTGAAGGGCCCTTTGAGGGAGTAGCTAGCTTGATTAGGTCTTATGATGGTGTCTTTTGTGCAGATATGTGGACAGAGTTGGCAGCGTGGTTTGTTGCAGGGATATGTGCCTGCTTTAATGTTTCTGTTGTTAGGTCTGTAGTGCTGGTGAGCAGCCTAAATCGAATTAATATGCAAATTAAATTGTGTGAAAGCAGAGCTGAATTGTGACTATGGAATCTTTTCACATTATAACAGGTAATTTGACTTCACCCTCCCTTTGTATGCTGTTTCCTAAAGTTTGAATCCTTACAAATGCTCTGATTTGCTGTTGCAGTATGACCTGATCCCATGCCTTACACTCCCCTGCATTTATTTGCATCCAATTCTGTAAGTTCTCCCTCTTCAAAGCATCTGACAAAGTGGGATATTCTCCCACAAAAGCTCATGTGATAAATAAATCTGTTAGTCTTTAAGTGCCACAAGATTCCTTGCCTTTTTTTTTTTTTTAAACAGTTAACACAGTAGGCCCTCTCAGCAAAGCGAATGCAGAAACTGCCATTTGTGACAGATTCTAAGATGAAAGATACAGGCCAGAAGCCAATGCACATTAAGGACCTCCTTGTGGAGCAGATCTGAGTGGTTCTGCTTGGTCAAATCACTGCATATTTTCTGTGTAAGTCAACACCAACACACAGTGGAAAGATGTCAGCCCAACTGCAAGTTGTCCCTGCAGGTTCTTCCTGTGCAGTAGGGACAATCTTGTCCTTTCTCCTTATGCAACAAAGGAGCAAATTTCTTAGAAAAACAGAAGAGGAATCCAGGTAAATACCTTTTTTCCCTGTTCAGACAGTTACGCACACAGCTTCACAAGTCCTACATTAATCATTTCCCATGTTCACATGGAGGGCACGAAAATCCAGCTTTCTAAATGTATTCTGTAATCTGCTCTAGTTGTTGAAGACAATTTAGTTCCAGTAAAATGAACCAGCTATCTAATATAGGCAGACTCCTATCAATTATCCTCAAATTTACTGGCCTGTAGCTAAATTGAATTTGGCTCTGCTTACACACCTGATCTTTTACAAAGGACAACATGCCTCTTCATATTAGTTTCACTTAAGTGTTTTTACATGCAGTGCTTATACTTTGGAACTTCTGTTGCGCAACTAAGCAAAAGGAAAGAAGGACCCAAATCCAGAACAATATCTGGAAAGGAAAGGGAATTCAGATTCAAATCAATGCTGATATTGGATAAAAATACAGAAGAACTTCCTTGAGTTACTTCAGAATCAAGTATCTCTTTATTTCAGGTAAATTCTTTGGCCATATTAAGTCCTAATTTTCAGGTTCAAAGGGGTAGACATGTTAGTCTAGTTCAGCAAAACAAGCAAGGAGTCCTGTAGTATTTTTAAAAAACAAAACAAAACAAATGTATTTATCACTTGAGCTTTCATCAGACAAAATCCCACTTCATGCGATGCTTCACAGTGCCTGAATAAGTGGTATTTTCTCCCATGAAACTCATGTTATAAATAAATTTTTTAGTCTTTAAAAGTATCACAGGACTTCTTGCTTGTTTTGCTAATCTTCAGGGTTAGTATCAGCAGGTTTGAGACAGGTACAATTTATCTTTAGACTGTTGAAGTTAGACTCACTAACAATATACATTTATGTAAAGGCTGAATTTAGGTACAAAGTACATAGAGTCCATTGAACCTGGTGATATGCAGATGACCAAGACTGAAGATATTGGACTGTATGTTAAAGGGTTTTAGAAGCTGCAGCAGTCTGCCAATATTAGATAATCTCGGACCATTTTAAATAGTTTCCAAAACTGAAACCTTTAATAACCACTGAAAATGAACCATTTACAAGTATTATAATTAACAGGATGACTGTGCACATTTATTTCCAATACCAGATTAGAAGGATTTTATGCATGCTTGAGGATTTTTTAAAAGATTAATCATAGTTTTAGATCATTTCATATGTTGCACTGTTATATATGGATAATTTGTTTTTAAATTTAAACCTTTTATGAAACAAAAAATAAAAAGTGTACCCCTGAAACTATGCCTTTGAAGCATGTTTTGAGGCAAAGATACAGAGAGAATGATATAGTTGAAATCTTTGTGGAATATACATACTGAAAGGACACTTTTTAAAGGCTGTTACATTATCACTAATAGTAGGTGTCACAGGGTGCACATCTGTGCACCTTGGGTTATGATCTATATGATTTTTCTGTTTACTTATACACTGTGATTTTACATTATTATGCCAGTTACACCATACAAGGTTTCTTCATGGGTGCTCATAAGCTATTCAACATGGTTACTGTAATATCATGCATCTTGCACCCTCATGCATGTACAAAGAGGTGAAATATGTTTTCCACGGTTCAGGGGGGTGGGAGACAGACAGAACTCTTTTCCAGCAACATGTCAACAGCCACAGCTGTGAGCAAGTGTCTGTAGGAGGCAACAAAAAATATGCAAATTGAGGTGGCTCAGACCTGACAAAGAGATCACCTCTGCCCAATGGGGAGCGGTTGAGGGGTTTTGGAAACAAAAAGAGACACTTGGAAGGATTTGGGGCTTTTTGTATGGGAATCTCTTTCTTGAAACAACTTCAAGTAAGATCTGGGCCCTGGCTGGTCTCAGGCAGAGACTGTCTGTACAGTCATTTGACAGCTGAACACCTTGAGCATAAACGTGGACTATGAGGTCAGCTTAGTAGAAATATTAGGCTAACATGCATGTTTTACCTTTTATTTGCTTGTGGTCACTCCTGACTCATTTATACTGTGATTCTGCCATGATTGGTCATATTCTCGCTTAGACTTCTAGTCTGATCAATAACCAGTAGTTGTTTTATCTCAAGCTGTGTGGTCTTTAGAGGGTGTGAGTGAGGAACGCCAAGAATGATCCATTTCTTTGTTAAATGGATGGACTTGAGTGTATGGTGACTGAGAGTGTATCCCAACCTCTGCAGACAGTGGCTCCTGGCATGGTAACTAGGGCCAGGAGTGCTCACTTGGGGATTATCCTTTGAGTAGCCTGAGAACATACACCCACTGCTTGGGACTGATTACAAGCAAGAGGCTGGAGTGGACTGACTCAGAAGTGAGTGGTCACTTAGCAAAACAGAGTGAATCTGGATTCAAGAGTGAGAACTGGAGGGTCACAGTGGCACACCAGACTGGATCTGGAAAGCAGCCTGTTAGAGTAGGATAAATATTTTATGTAGTTTCATGAAATATAAAACTGTCTAAACAAAATCGTTATTAATTTATTTTCCTCATAATAGTGTCTGGAGCCCATAACAATGTCTAGAAACTGGGGCCCAATTACACTACGCACTATACAAACAAATTAGACATGGTTCCTTCACCAAAGAATGTGAAATCTAAGTTAACACAGGATATAATGAGTAAGTTCAACAAACAGAAAAGTCAGAAAGATAACAATGAGCTAAGATCATGCTGTTACAAAAACTAGCCATATGCACAACCTGATAGCTCCAAATCACTTGCCCCTCTCCTATAAATATAAAAATATCACCAGTCCCCCACTGGCCCTTTACCTAGTCTCTATCAGTGGGCAATTTCTTGTATGATTCACAGTCAGAGTGGATCCCAACAGGAATTAGACATTAATGGTTTTATGGAGCCAATTCAAGGAAGAAATTCTAAATGCAAGGGTGGCATGATAGTACAAAGATGATTGTGAGAGAAATGGATTAACTGGCTGTTGAGGCTGCCATCATTGGTGTGCTAAGAAACAAGATTTGGTCAACAGAGAGAAGCAGAGTTGTATAGGGTCTGAAGATAAAAAGCTTGAATATCATGGGATGGAGAAAGAGAGAGGCTATAAAGCAAAAGTGTGGGGAACCCAGAAATATGTTTAGAAAAGGCAAGGGAGGAAGGTTATTTTAGCAGCTACAATTTTAATGCACTGGACAGTGACAGTGTGAATGTCAAGGAGGTTAAAATGGAGGCAGTCACCATTATCTAGAGGGCAGATGAGAGTTTTAATGGTTGAGTTCAATTCCTACATAACTAAATGTTACTATCATGACAAAAACATATCAGAGTTATTTGACTTAGTAAAATACTGTCAAGATGAACTAAGCAAGCTCTGATTACATTGTTAGTGTCTGGTCATCTGTAAACATCTGCTGAGAAAAGCTGGTAAAAAGATTTAAGGATTCATTATAATCTTAAAAGATAAGTTTAAATATTTAACATATAAATAAAAAATTCATAATAGAAAATATTGCATGCATTAAGGTATAACTAAAATTAGAACAAGTGACTATGCCAGCAACCATACATTAAGTAACATCCTAATCAATCCCAAATACAAAACAGGGCAGAGCAGATGAGATTGGTGAGACAGCCAGTGAAATATCTAGTGGTACTCAGGCTGCATTATATAAATAAAATGCTTTGTTCTTTCAGGTCTAAATATATGTGAACCCAAAAATATCTTTAAAATACTCATAGTGCACTTGCTGCCTCTGATTTGTTGTGCTCTAGTGTCCTCCAATGGATATTCTTGAAAGTACTAGTTCTTAAGTAGCAGTGAATTAGAATTACAGCAGTGGCTTGCTTTATGGTTTGAGTAGAAAGCTGCTTGCAAGATGTGGGGAGCAAGATTTTCACATGCTCTTCAGTCTCTTTTCTTTTCAGAGTAACAGTCAGGTGCATATGACACTTTATCCAGCAGTCAGAGCACCCATCCAAGATGTGGGAAACCTGAATTCGAATCTCTGCTCTCCCAGATGGGAGGCACAGACTTGAAACCAGATTTCCCACCTTCCAGGTAAGTGTCCTAACCATTGGACAGTAAGATGGTACCTGGGCAGGTCTCAATCTCTCCTGTTAAAGCCATTCAACTTTAGGTAGGCAGTATGGACTAGTGAAAAGAACACTAACCTAGAATTCAGAAGACTTGCATTATGGTTCCCATTGGATGGTTATGGTCCAAGGACTAGTTAATTATTTTATAAGAAGTGACGTTGAGAGCACTCTATCCCTGAATACCATGTAGCACAGTGATTAGGGTGCTGACTTACAGTGTGGGAGAACCTGCATCATGAGTTTGTGCCCTCACCGTAAGCCTTTTGGGCAACAGGGGACACCACCAGCACATAAATTCCCTTGTGAAACTAGTCCAGAACTTTTCTCAGCTGAAATTGATCTCTGAATTCATGTTACAATCATAGATAGTTTCCCTCAAGCCAAATCTACTCTTTTCAGTGAATAAATTATTAGTCTAAAGAAGCTTTGCACCCCAAAGCCCAGTTTCCTCTTATACACTTGAGGAAAAATATCCAAGCAGTGTAAAATTCTGTGGTGACTGTGTCTCCAAAAATTCCACTCAGATGGCACAGCTCTAAATCACGCAATACATAGGTGTCAACCTAAGGGCACAGTTTGTGCCCAGAATTTAGCCAGAATCCTTAGTAGAGATGGGGGGGACCGAACAAAAATAGTTTATGTTTGCCAAAAAATGCAACTTGGTCAATCAGAAACTATTCATGAATTTACCAAATGAATTCTAGTGGGGGAGGGAAAGCTTTTAGGGGATTTAGATCCTAGTAAGACAACAGCATGGGGATTATCTTTTTAATCCAATAACTAAGGGATTCACCAGGGATGTCATTATGAACCACCACTGTGAATGACAGTGAATATCTATTGGACCAGGGCAAAAGATCGAGAATAATGCTATAGCTTGGTGGTTAGGTCACTCACCTGGGCTGTGGAAGAATAAAGGTTGAGTCCCTACAGTAATGGCGAGTTATTTATTTTAAAAATGGAACAGCTTCAGCAAAAGAGATTGCAAGAGAACCATCTCAGAATATCTCATTGCCAAGTTACTACTCTCCTGCAGTGTTGGGGACCCAAGTGCAAGTCTCTTCTTCACATCAGGCAGTGCAGGAACTAAATCCAGATCTCTCATTTTCAAAATGAGTACTCTAACCTCTGACCTAATGCTTATAAGGGGAGAAACATTCATATCTGGTACTGTAAAAGTTCTTTAAAAATACCCCAAAGAAAATGTTTTGGATTGAATTATGTTTTCAACTTTAAGATCTGAAACAGATACAAGTCAAGAAAACTTCTCACAATTTTTATATTTGGTGTAACCCAAACCAATTTTTATTTTTCTGCAAGGGTCAGAAAACTAAAAAATCAATTATTTGCCCAGCTGTGGGGGTTAAGGTCAAACCAGAGCCTTGATCAGCCAATAACAGCATGTCCCTAAAAATCCTTTTGGCTGCTTCAGGCATAAATCAGCAAATCAGCTTAATACATCATTGCAAGCAGTTATAGGGCAGTAATCATTTTTGATCAATACTGCCTGGCCTGGATTTAAACTATGTAGTGAATGGTAAAAGGCTCTGTTTCCTTTTTATTGATCTGTCCAGTTCCAACGTCATGTGCCTCTTCTATACCTCTTATGTTGCTCACTACATAACCACAGGAAAAATAATATTTCGCTTACAAAGAACTCACTAGTAATAAACCCTTTCAGCCAACCTCCCATTCACAAAGAATAGTTTAAAACACTGTCAGATTCTGTTAAGTATGAAGCTCAGTAATATACTTCCAGATCCCCTTATTCACAGAACTGTCTAATACACTTCCAGGTTCCTTAGGAGATGAAGCTCTGTAATCCACTGTCTAGATTCTTTAAAGTGGAAAATGTTTAGTATACTTTCACATCCCATTAAGCACTGGGGTTTCTTGTAAGCTGTAATTATTGCAACACAATTCTGCCTATGTTCCCAGATTTCCCTGTGCTATGTTCTGTCACACTATCTTAAATTCCCCAGCATCTCTCTGATGCATTTATAAAGGTTATTTTACTGATCACGTTTTATATTTTCAGCAAAACTAACATTTACATTTCTGTGTTGTTTCTTTATATTGCAATCGGCAGTGCTACAGAAAAGGTGACTGATAAGTGGGAAGGCCATTCATCCTGTTTTAAGCTAGACAGTCCTGCTTTTGTAAGGTTTGTCCCCCATCTGGTACTGAGAAAAAAACAGGTGTGATTTTGCCCAGTATTTTGTCCATGCAAGGTCAGGCCTCTGGCATGAAGCACTCTTCAAAATGGCATCCTCCATGCAGTGCAGCCTTGGACACACCATGTGTATGAGGTTCTACAGTCAGGGACAGGGTCATGCCATTCCCACAAATATCAGAACATCTGGCATTCTGAGGGTGTGTGAGAAGCCACACAAATGGCACACAATAAAATAGACTGAATAAAATTTTCAAAAGTGAGTTAGGAATGTACTGGTCTGTCAATATAGTCCATAAGTGTGCATCAAAGAGAATGTAAAATTTAGCCCACAGTAGTGTGTCACACACTAACAAGCTACATAAACCCTCCTAGCATGCACTTAAAAGTTTCTCAGTGCATGTTATCATACTACTGCTTGAAATGGAACTACATTATCAAATGGCACACCAGGTGAGCAGTATCTTCAGTACCTCCTGCTCTGTCCATTTGTTAAACTTTTGAATACACAGTTTTGTTATTGCTTTTGAAGCCCATTTCATGGCCTTGATGCATGATTTATCTCTGTCATGCAACATGATAAATTTGCACACTAGGATCTGTAAATCTGTATTTATTTGTACCATATATAAGCAAATAAAATTAATTTCTTCTAAGCCTATAGAAACTTTTTAATTTAAGAATAACTGAAATGTACTAACATTAAGAAATTGACCTGTGCACCAACATTGGGCAGACAAGCATTACAGAGTGAAAACCTTAGACTGTTCCTCCTAATCCCTTAATTCAAAATGTCACTTCTTTTACATTTGTCCTCAAAAACCAAAGCACAACATCAGAAAGATCCAAAGAGTGGACACTGGCATTTTCAAGTGATAAAATAGCAAGTGATGTCAGTCACTCATCAGTTGTCTCAAAGATACGTCTTAAAGAACCTGAGCTTCAAAAAGTTCAGCTACCCCCTCACTCCTGAGACTGGCAGTGCAAGCAGAATGCTCAAAGCTACCCAAACATTAGGAAAAGTGTCCTTCAGCTCAGCAACGTGAATGAGTTAGAGAACCTGGAGTAGAGAATGTTTCCCATGTGCAAAATGTGACTGAGGTTATCCACCTCAACACAGAGGTCTTTACCATTGATGTCCAAACATTCCCTATGGGTTAGCATCTGGTGATGGGCCATAAGATTGTTCGAGTATTTTCCTTTCTGCTGGCAGAATATTAAAGTGATACAAAAAAGCCCAGACCTTTTGTGGTGCTTCATTTATCCAAACCTTTCTTTGGTGGACACTTCAGTGTCAGCAAGCGAGCAAAATAACTTCATCTTGAGTTTGTCTTTCAAGTTTCCAATCTCTTCACCTTTACGCTTTTAACCAAACTGTCTCTTCTTCTGATGAATTTAAGTTTCCTTTAAGACAAGCTCAACTCCTAAGTTTCTGCCATTTCTTTGACAACAGTAATGGGCTCTTCAAATCTATTGTCTTTGTAGGCTACGATGCAATCAAGGCAGCTTCTCATCAAAGTAGTAGTGGTTACAGTGTCCATTGTCCGTGTTTGTAAAGCCTTACTTACAAACCTTACTTAGAACAGGATAATGTGCCAAACCACAACCAAGACCAGAAAGCTGAAGTCAGTGACCTAGTTTGCCAATATTGGCCGACTAGGCTTTTCAGTCATAAAACAGGATCTCATGTATCAATTTGTGGTGTGAAACATTTTACTTCAAACATTCTAGTCTCCCTTTTGTCGCTAACAATAAAAACAGCACCCTGAACCCGACATACCTCAAGCCCAGTACCTCAGGCACTCCTCTGGGTAGCCTGCCCCTAAATCTGGCTCTGACTGAAGCACTTTTATCAGGGTCCACACAAAAGTCAATTAATGTGCAATGCTAATGCACACTACAATTTACACCCTTCTAGTGAGGCAGGGCTGGCCATATAGGTGAACTAGAGAGTTGCCGAGGACTGCAGGTTTTTGGGGCTCCAAATTAGATAGAAGTTAATATTTTTCTCTATTTAAAAAAAATACATTAATATATTATCTCTTATACCATGTTGGGAGGAGGGCACCAAAGTCATAGTTTGCCCAGAGTGCCAGAAACTCTTGGGCCAGCCCTGTGGAGAGGATTAATACACTACAAAGACAAGCCTCAAGTCTCATTTTCAAAAGTGACTTAGGCACTTTGGATCCTCAACCTCATTTAAAATAGAACTCAGGCATTTTTTACAGTAGATATTAGGGGCCTGACCATCCGCTGATTTAAACCAACACAGTTTCAGTGTACTCAACAGAGGCAAAATAACTTACATTCCACATCAACTGGGTATCTGGCCCTGAGCAGGGAAAACAGTGACTGTGCCAGCTACTCGGCAAGCAGTTATATAATAATACCAGTGAGGATCAACAAACCCCTGCTTGAATACACAGCCCAGACCTTTGCAATTTTTTCATCTTTAAACTCAGATCTTGCCAGCCTCCCAGCTAAGCAGCAAGCCCTCCAGTCTTCTTGCAACACTCAATCCCTACTGTAAATGATTCTCTCCTTATCTAGGACTGTAGAGGGGAAAAGACAATGTCTTTTACAAATGTGCTTGCAGCTCCATTGTAAGAGAAGCATTTACCATAATAGAATCCCTCAAGTTACTACAGCTCTGCTACAGGAGAGAAGGGGAATGTGGCTGCCAATTACGGCTGGTATGAACATGCCAAAATTAGCTTCTTATTGTATGGAAGGATGCTGTTGTCATTGAAACCTAAATTTTCATGAAACAATTATCATCAGTTTTTGTAAAAATTCTCAGGTCCAGGATGGAGTATGCCCAAACCTAATCCAGAATATCCTATAGCATAGTAGGCAGGCCAGCAGCCCCCGGGAAGCAAGAGACCCAGATTCAAGTCCCTTCTCTAAATCATGCTGAGAGATTGTAATCTAGAGCTCCTGCAACCTAGAAAAGTGTCCTGATCACTGACATATTTGGTCTCAAAGAATCCTGGATTTACTAACTTCCTTAAGAAAAATGCGTATGTTGCAGATATCTAGATAAGCACATGCATGGGATATAACTAGTTCTAACCAGGTCAAATATTTTAGTCTTTATATGGTCCTATAATATTAAAATCCAAAACTTTTCCCATAACTCAGAAGATTATGTATGAAGGGCCTCGGGCTTATCTGGGGTTATGTTTTAAGGAAATGAAAGAGGTACACAATGGAAAGATTTCCAGTAGTTTCTGAAAGAATCAGAAACACACAATGCTTAGTAAGAATGTTTGCTTGCTCCTACTAGTTAGCAGAAAAAGAGCTCGGGGGTGGGAGTCACCTTCCTCTGCAGCATGGGACATGGCATACTTGCTGGTGGATTCTCTGTAAGTCTTTAAATCATGATTTGAAGACTTTAATAACTCAGTTACAGGTTAAAGGTTTACTCCAAGAATGGGTGGGTGATGTTTGGGGCCTGCATTGTGCGGGTGGTCAGACTAGATGATCATATTGGTCCCTCCTGACCTTAGAGTCTATACCTATGTCTACATTTAAGAAGTTAGTTCAAAATAACTTAGTTCAAATTAATTCATTAATTTGAACTAATAATGGTTCATTTGAACTAAGTTAATTCGAACTAACATAGCCACACTAGAAACCCAAATTGAACTAGCATGTCCACGGACAGGACTTGTTCGTTCAATTTAGAAAGGGGGCAACATGGGAAGTGTGGCAACATGCCACCCAAAAAAGGGCCATGCCCCCACCCAGTGCACAAAAAGAGGACGATGCCCTGGGACAAAGAAGGTCAAACCGCGTTAATTCAAACTAAAGGTTAGTTTGAATTAATGCAGCACCACTGGGTTAATTTGAACTAATAAATTCAAATTAACTGTTACTTCAAGGTTAAGGGAGGTTTCGTAACTTCAAAGTAAGTGTTCATTACTTCAAACTAAGAAATTCCTTAGTTCAAAGTAATGAAAGCCAGTGTAGCCATGCGTTAATCTAGTTTGAATTAATCCTCATTAATCTGAACTAAATTGTAAGTGTAAACATACCCTATGAGAATACAGTCCTATGCATGCTATGTAAATGCTTGATATTCCTATGTGCCATAGAGCAGAACTATTCTTGGATTATTTAAGTGAACATAGAGACAGAAATCCATCTATAACATGAACCACAAATGATTTATGTACTTAGAGGATTTTTGGCCTTTGTTAAGATACAGTGTTTTAACTAGAGCATAGAGAAACAATCCTGGCTGAAAAAAGTTTTCAACAAAAATAAATGTTTGTAGTTCTGAAGCATTTCACATGTGAAAAGAGAAATCCATTTTCACGAGCAGAAGGGCATTCTTGCTGGCAAAACAAGGATTATTTCTGCCCAAACTTTGAAACGTTTCATGTCTGAGGGGTAAATCTACAGAAACTGATAATTTTGCACTGGTTCTCAAAATTCACATTTTCCACCAGAAACAGTTGCCTTCATTGGTGGAAACTTAAATTTGTCCTGGATGAAACTCACAAAAATACACTTTGTTAAACTAAAACTCTCCTCATCCCATTGAGCTTTCTCCCCTTTATAAATTAACAAGAAAAATACAAAAATTCTCTTCCCCCTGTTTCCTCTCACTTTACATTCAGGGGGGAAGTAGCAGCGTGTTATGTTAGTGAAGCAACCAGATCAAAAGAAACTAGGTAGGATTTTGAATGGGCCCACAACATACAATATGAATCCTTGAACAGCTGTAGTGACAGTGTTACCATAATAGACTACCAGTAATGTTGACCACACTACAGCAGAGCAAAGCTTTACTGGTCATTTAGATGTGAGATGTAGAACTACTGAAAATTCTCTTCTATGGGAAGCCTTGAGGCATAGTTTACAAAATATAAAGACATTTTAAAAGGTAAGGGTTACATTCTATTTGAGTCCTTCAAAGGAGGCTTACACGCCTTTAATGCCTTATGATTGGTTGTCCATTTAGTTATTCGGGGCAGGGCAGTGAGCAATCTTGACTGCATAAGAGAGTGTTGTTCTGTAAAGTCTGTTCATCTGTCATAATTGGCAAGCTAGCTTGTGCTCACTTGTTGTGTTTATGTCTGTTTCCTGTTCATTAGAAAGCAGAAGCACGAGATAAACAGGGACACCCCATGCCCCAACAAGAGTCAAGTCTTTTAGCAGCCTCACTCACAAATCTGTGGAAGCAGGAATCTGACATTAACTTCAATGGGAGCAGGATTGCAACCTGTATTTTATTTATCAGCATCCTAGGCAGTTTACTATGTATAGACTAACAACAGAGTCCTTGCACCAGATCTTTTAAAAAGGGCTTGTCTTTCCAGAAGACTGAGCATTCTGGTCCTGGTCAATAAAGCACTCAGGCATGCACTTAATCTTAAAAAGGTGAATTGTCCCACAGAAATACAATTTTATTTAAGCTCTCTTGGGCAATGGTTGTCTTCACACCTGTCTGCAAGGTACCTAGCCACCTGATAAATGTTAGTATTTACTATTATTCATTTTGATTTCTCAGCGGGAAAACTCATATGTTTAAGATTAAGCAAAGCTTAAGTGTTGTCTTAGATTGGGTCCAGAGCATTCAGGATTAAGTTCTGAATAGGCAACACACAAACACAAGAGCAGAAGAAGGGAGATTTCTGGGGATGTCAGGCTTTTTGAGTGCAAAGCTGGATTCTGGCAGCAGAAGGAGGTGGTCACATGAGGACTAGTATTGACAGGAGAACTGATATGCAGATTCATTTGTCTAAAAGCAGGATTAAATGGTGACTATGGATTCTTTTCCCATTACAACAGGTGATTTGACTTCATCTTCCTCTATGTGCTGTTGCCCAGTGCTTGAATCTTAACAACTGCTTTGATTGGCTGTTACAGTATGACTTGATTACATGACTTACACTCTCCTGTATTTATTTTCCTCTCATTTTCTAAGTTCCCCTATCTTCAAAGCATCTGATGAAGTGGGATTTTTCTCCCATGAAAGCTCACATGATAAATAAATTTGTCAGTCTTTAAGTGCCACAGGACTCCTTGCTTACTTTGCCAGAACAAGAGATCTGTTAAAAAACTTGTGGGGAAGCAGAGAAAGAGCAGGATGGCAATACATAATGCAGTGTTGTCAACTTGCAGGCTAAAATCATGTCTGATATTATGTTTTTCTTAAAGCCCCAGTCACTTCAGTCCTGTTATCACAGGAGAATCTCAGTTCTTTTTATGTATTTAAAAACAATAGAACAATAAAACCAACTTTCTGCTTGCCAAGAAAAACTTGACAACATGAATTCTACAGGCTCAGAAATGAGAAGGCATAAAAATAACACCCAATATATGTATGTTTTAAGTATCCTGACTTTGGTGGGCTTGACTCCTTATGTTTCAATGCTCAATGTTGGCAATATTGCAATTGGCCCAGGTTGGAACTGGTTCTGAAGTGGTACGTGATGTTATCACCTAGTCCATGATCTTTCACTAGCTGAGCTATGGTGGCTGTTCTTGGTCAGTAGTTTTCAAACTATGAGTTGGGACCCTGTACTGAGTTGAAGACCCTCAGGCTGTGTCTACATCCATGTATTTAGTTTGGACTTGCAAGTCTGAACTAAATAAGTCCATGTTTAGTCCAAACTAGCCTTTAGCTAATTTGAACTAACTGCGGCTTTTTAGTTCAAATTAGCTGTGCAGCTTAGTTCAAACTAAAAGTTAGTGCTTAGTTCGAACTTACTGTTCAAACTAACTAGTTCAAACTAAGCTTTGAATAGTTTGAACTAAGCAATTGCTTAGTTCAAACTTGGGAAAGCCTAATATAGACCTGATCCAAACTGGCCAGTATAGACCTAGCATCAGACAGGGGTTAAAGTAAGCTGGAACGACCCAGAATGCCATTCCAGGGCCCACTATTTTCAGGGGCTCAGCATTGTAGGCCCCCTAAAGATAGAAAATGGTGCCAGAATGCTGCGTTCCAGGGCCCACCATTGACACAATAGTGGGACCTGGAACACAGCCCAAACGCTGGGCCCCTAAAAATAGCAGGCCCCGTAACGGCACTCTGCCGTGCGTTCTGGCAGGCGGGGAGGGGGCAGGCTCCTCTGCACATGCACAGGCTACACTTGGAGGCAGAAGCCTGAAGCACAGCCTGCAGGCTTCAGAATTTCCTGGCCAAGCGCACTGCCTGTGAGTACAAGGGCGGCCTGGCTCATGCTGGGGGGGAGTATTGGGAGTGCCTGAGCTGGGGGCAGGGTCTGGGGGGTCAGGGGGTGGATTTGGGGAGTGGGTATTAGGGGCTTGGTGGATATTAGAGATGGGAGTGGGTATTGGGGTGGATTTTGGGGATGGGTATTAGGGGCTGGGGTGGATTTTGGGGACAGGGGAATGGCTATTGGGGGCAGCAGCAGTGGTGTTTGAAGGGGGCCCAGACATGTGGGAGGGGGGCCTACCCATGCGGGAAGGGGGCCCACCTGATTAGGAGGGTTCTGAGGCCTGCCAAATTATACTTTAACCCCTGGCCTCAGATACTGGGTCACAATGCCCCCTGCTGCTGCCACCAAAAGACTGAAATGCGTTGCTCAGAAATGTAATTGTTGGGTTGCAGGCATAAATGATTTTTTTAACTAGATCCCAAGAGAAAAAGTTTGAAAGCCACTGATCTAGGTGGCCGGAGAGGTTAAAAAAAATGCGGCACAAGGGTGTGTTTCATAAAACAAACAGGGGTATCGCCAGCATCCCAAGATATATGGTCACCATAGCCAATACTCTACCCGAAAGTGTCCCATAGGTCTGGGAAGGAATTCATCTGCGTATGATAGTATTCTACTCCTGCCCAGCAGCAGAATCCTCACAAAAAGGTTTCTGTGGAAGTTTTTGGGAAGAGGAAATAAAAAGAATTTAAGATGGCATTTCTCCATGCTGCACAGCATGTTCCAGACTCACTGGCATTTTAGACCTTTGCCCTTGAATGCAGGGCTGGATCAACCCAGGGGCATTAGGGGATGCAGTCCCAGGCCCTAGACTAAACTGGGGCTAGAGCCCCCACAATCCCACAAGATCTGGCCCTTCTCAGGCCAAACACGGCACTGCCCACGCTTGGAGAGCACTGGGGGGTGGCATGGGCCTTGGGGCCAGAAACCATGGTGCACATTGCTCCCGCCTCACCCGCAGGCTGGCTGGTCTGCCCTGGGGTGGTACCAGCTGGTCTCGCCAGTCCCCTTGGTGCAATGGCTCAGCAACGCTCTTGGCCCTGGAGTGCCGCCACCAAAGGCTGGACCGCACATTGGTCTGCCCTGCTATCTGGGGCAGACCAGTTAGTCTAGGGGTGGGGAAGGAACACCACAGACCATCACTCTGGCTCCCAGGGCCCAGTCCCAACCGTGACCTCCTGAGTCAGCACCAAGCACCAGCCCCACCCCCACCCCCAAACTGGGTGCCATCAAAGGGGGAGGGCCACAAGAGTGGGCAGGCAGCCCTGGGCCCCCAGGGGCCTTAATCGGCCCTGCTTGGATGCGAAGTGCTACCTTAGGAACCAACAGTGCAAACACTTCCACACCATTTCAGCTGCTTTGGGTGTTGAATTATTTAGAGCATTAGGCTCACACAGAGCATGTCAAAGAGGTCACTGAAGACAAACAAAATGCTCGAAGTACAAGTATTTTTTAACTCAAAGAACTTAAAATGAAACTCATTATACTCAAAATGAAAATGTGTATGTTTAACGTGAAAGTCATTCAGTGATTAAAAGTAAATGAGTAAGTAATATTATGAAAATTACTGCACAAGATTTTCAAACATTCTCTGAGTACTTATTCATACTACAAAGAGACTGAGGACGGCATCTTGTAAAATGGATTTACTAAAGCATTTAATTAAAATTGGATTTAAATTCTGAGAACATAGTGGGGTTTTAATTCTCAGGCAGAAGAATTTAGCTGCCTTAAAAAACTCCTTTAAAAACTTTTTTTCTTTTTTTTCTTAAACCACAACTAACTTTCCTCATTGTACTGGCTCTCAGCAGGCAGCCATTGCTGCTGCTGCTTCAACTTTCAGAGGCTAATTCAAACAGTGGAGAGATTAAAAGAATTCAAACCATTGACTAGTATTGTTTCCATTCCCACCCAGTGATTACATAAGGGCTAATCATGCACCATCGCATCATGCAAACTGGTAGATGTCAGGCTATTCCTAAAGCACAAAGTAGGTAGAATGAGTAGAAATCCACCCCTTGAGTGATTCTTTTTCTGCATGAATCCAGCTAACCTCCATGCAGACGTGCGCTAAATGAAGTCTGCTAGGTGACACAACATACAGTCAAGCTCACAGGCCAAACTTTGCAATTTATGTACCTAAAAATAGATAATCTATGTTTGGGTATCTAAAAAAAATTGACCTGATTTTAAGAGGCAATGAGAACAGCTCACCCTATGTCAGGATCCAGGGCAATGGTTCAAGTCTCACAAATACTACAACACTGACTTCCAGGGAAGTTGTAAGTGCTAGCACACCTCTGGATGGAGGAGGGAGGAGTGGAATCAGTCTAGTTATTTAGATGCTCTGGTATGGATGTAAGCACCAACATTAAGGCACACAAATCTCAAAGTTCTGGCCTCCCCTCCTCCCACATTTCACTGAAGATCTTCCATTTCGACTATACTTAGTGTTCTGCTGGCATTTTAAAATAAGATTGAACAGGATTCCCTTAAGAATTCTCTAAACCACTCCCAAATTACCACAGATTAGCTGCAGAGCAACCCAAGGTTAAAGGCAACCAAAATTTGATTTTATTCCAACCAAATTTTTAACAAATTTTGGTATCAACTAAATACTGCATCAAATTTTTCCAGAAAAAAATACTCTTAATGAATGTATTGCCAGGTTTATTTGTTTTTAAAACCAAATATAGCTGAGGTGTTATTTTATTTCAGGAGCAAATCGTACTTTCATAGCAGTCTCAGACATTAGTACTCCTTTGTTCCTTAACAAAGAAAAGGTTTGGTTATTTTTGCATTTGAAATATCACCACCACCTCCATGAATTATGATAGCTACATTGACAGAACCTCTCTTCCATTGACATAGCTGCATCTATGGTAGGGTTAGGTGATGTAGCCAAGCCCTAAGATATAACCACATCTGCTCTGATCCCTCAGACAGAGACAGACATCTTGAGGATCTCTATCAAGCATTCTTGAAACTACAGTACCCACCTGGGGAAGGAAGAAAACAAACTGACAGAGCTAGACGGTTTCCCTGAAGTCATCTACTACAGAAGAGGCCCAAGAAAGAAAACAACAGAACACCACTAGTCACCACATACAACCCCCAAGTCAGACCTCTGCAACAGATCATTAAGGACCTACAGCCTATTCTAAAAGATGATCCCTCTCTCTCTCAAGCATTAGGAGACAGACCACTCCTTGCTTATGGGCAGCCCCCTAATCTTAAACAGATACTCACCAGCAACTACAGATCTAACAACAGGAACATTGAAGCAGGCACACACCCTTGCAACAAACCACACTGCCAAGTCTGCCCACATATCTGCACAACAGATACCATCATAGATCCTAATCAAGCCTGCTACACCATCAACGGCTCATTTACCTGCTCATCTACTAATGGGATCTATGCCATCATGTGCAAGAAATGCCCCAACACCTTATACATTGGACAAACAGGATGATCGCTGTGCAAAAGAATAAATGAACACAGAACTGATATCAGAAATCACAAAACAAAGAAACCAGTTGCTGAGCACTTCCATCTTTCTAATCACTCCATAAATGAGTTGTTAACGATCATCGTCAGAGATGTGGCTGGGACATCAAGACTTCAAAGCGAAACAGCTGAACTCGAATTAATATGCAAGCTAATTTCTGTGAAAGCAGACTATGGGTTCTTTTCCCATTACAAAGGGTAATTTGACTTCAGGCTTCCCATGGTTTGAAACTAACAACTGCTCTGATTTGCTGTTACTGTATGACCTAATCCTATGTTTTACACCCCCTTGCATTTATTTTCATTCCATTCTGTAAATTCACCCATCTTCAAAGCATCTGACGAAGTGGGATTTTCTCCCACGAAAGCTCATGCGAAATATAAATCTGTTAGTCTTAAAGTGCCACATGACTCCTTGTTTTTTTTCTAGCTAATGTTTGCCCAACTTTTTAATTGTAGAACAAGATCAAGTTTGTGGGTAGGACTTTGCACTGATTCACTTTCCTGGAGATCTTTTAAACCACTGAAGCATGAGAGCTGCAGGATGCTTTTCTGATCACAGCCAAGGATTTCACACAGAGACAATGTAACTAGGCACAAGACCATGATGTCCTGACTCAGTTTTTAATTCAGTCCTTATTCCAGTTCTACTTGACCTCAAGAGAGTAAAAATGATAGGGCCTCCAGATTGTAAATTAATAATAAAAAGTTAATATTTTGTATTTACATAATTACCTCAGTTGGAAGATCTCAAAGAGCTTTACAAATATTAAATAATTAGCTCTCCAGTGGTGTAACAACGGTGTCTAGTGCCCAGGGACCAAGCCCACATTAGAGCTCCCCTAGGCACCTCATGACACCCCACACATTGCAACCCTCACCCACACGGCAGGAGGGGGGGTCTCATCCCGACCCACCCTGCTGCCGCTGGGAAGGGGTACCTGTAGATGCCAGGCCCCTGCATCCCTATGAAAGGCTGAAGGGATGCATGGGCCCAGGCTGCCCACTTTCAGGACACCACCTGGTGCCCCCAGTGTGGGCCAGGTTGGCAGCAGGGTGACTGTGGCCTCTGGGACTGGAAGTACCTGGTTCAATTGTTACCTCAGAACTCAAGTGCGGGGTTTTAAGCCACCTGAAAGCAACAAATATTATTTAGTTGACTCCAAACCAGGTTAGTTCCAAGATGGAGGGTGGGATCAGTGCTGCCTAAATGGGTAAAACCCCTAGTAGAAAACACGGCTACAGCCCGCCAGTCAAGAACAGATTCAGAGCAATGAAGAAACTTAGAACAAGAAGTGCTTTTAAAAGCAGGTATTAACATTTATTCAAGAGAACTTAAACAGATATTTTCATTTACTCAAAGATCTTACAGAATTGTAATGAAATTCAGAGACTGAAAAATATCAGTTAATACTTGTATATCTCAGCGAGCATTAGAGTTGCAGTTTAGGATGGAATACTCTCTGCTGGGTTTCCCTTCTTACAGTTACAGACACATAATTACAAACTAGATAGTAAGACAAAGTACATTAAAACATTAGAAACAAATACAAAACATTTAACAAATTATAATATCCCACAAGCAAGGGCCGGTTACCTATGGGATGGGGAGATCTCAGGTCTTAGGTCTGTTTCCCTTCTCAGCATAATGATATAGTCTGGGAACTTAGCCTATGGTTTTCTACCCTTCCTGAGGATCTTTTCTTACCACAGTTTGAGAAGATTTGGTCTTGAAAACCAGTTCGGTCTTTCTCTCTCTGGGTCCGCTGCACTCCGCTGCTCTGCTGCGGTCTCTTCAGCAGCTGAGACGGAGGCGGCTCGGAAGGTTCTTGAAAGCTCATGGGTGCAACTGCTGCTTCGCATCAGCCAAGTTCTGTGTGGCGCTTATAGGAGTTCTGACAATATCAGAGCTCCGAAGCCTTGAGCTTTGAAATGGGACTCGTGTAGGGTTTATGTGAGACCAGGCTCCCTCAGAATAGGGTTACCAGATGTCAGGCAAAAGGAGGACATGTCCTCCTTTTTACCTTCATGTCCTCCTCTGGCAGGCATTTTAAAAATACATGATTTTGTCTGGCTTTTTACTCACGGGGGTTAAAGTAGGCTGGAACACCCTGGAACACCCTATTTTTAGGGGGAAGCATTGCAGAGCCCCCTTAAAAACAGAAGAATATTACATTGATACTTCCTTTTCTCCATGTGTCCTCCAATGTCCTCCCTTTTGTATTTCCCTGTCCTCCTTTTTTTTGCTGTGGTATCTAGTAACCCTACCTCGGAAGCATGCACCTTGAGTCAAGACTCAGGTATCGGATTGGTGCAGCCTCTTTTGGATAGTCTATACCAGAGACGGTGAGACACAAAGTCCCCCAACTGGGAAGATGTACCAGTTGTACCCTCTGACTGCTCCTTCCCAGAGACGGTGAGACCCGAAAGACCCCCAGCAGAGACTTCACTCTGCTGTACCCTCTGGTCGTGGAGTGTGCATGTAAGTTTTTGGCTGTGTGATATTCGTTGCTCACAGACTTAATTGCAGAACTCAGTTATCTGCCTGTCTGGAGTGTATGTAAGATTGAATATCCAGGTTCACCCTTCTGAGACTAAGTCCGGAGACCTAGCTCAGAGACTAAGTCCTGAGTCCCCACTCAGAAACTAAGTCCAGAAAAGGCCCTTCTGAGACTAAGTCCTGCAATTTAGCTCAGAGATTAAGTCCACCAGAGACGTTGTTATTCTCTCTGGGGATGAGTGATAGTGTGACTCCTAGTGCAGCGGGAACATAGCCAGAGGCCAGTGGAACCCAATAAGGAGTGGGAGAGATCTCCGAAGTTCTGCTGCTGTGCTGCTGCTTTTATATACCCTAATCGCCCACTCACATCCCCTCTAACCACAGACAAGAAGGGTGATTTCATCCAGCACCTGCAAGGTGATGTGATAGAGATCAAGGAGTTTTGGGGGTAACTGGACAGTGGGAGGAGAACTCGGAATACTTCATGGGAGGGGGAGTGAGGGACTTCAAACGTTTAGCATCTTCCTCCATCTTGACCTACTTTCCTTTGAAAAGATAGGACTATCAAGTCTGTTCTCTTATGATCCATATGTATGGAGATCAGGTTTCACTTGCTGAGTGCAATTTTGAATACTAGCTTTATTTCAAACACTTGCAAATGATAATTTATGGCTACTTTACCACTAATTATTACATATTATGCTATTTTTAACTTTAACACAAAATTCCTACTAGATTGCCTTATACTATTCTTCTACTCATATGTGTCCTTATTCAATCAAGATTTGCTCTAATACTAAAGAGATGGCAAAAATCTCAGGCTACACAATGGCAGTCTTCTGATCCACACTGTCTCCTGCTGGCTGGTCCACCCCAAGCGGCAGGATGGACCAGCGTGGGCCACTGTAACTCTCACAAATCCCTCCAGAAAGAAGAGCACAATACCTGAAATATAGCCAACCACTGCATGAAGTTCAACAGCTGTGTACCAGACACAAGAACACTATGGCTATATCTACACTAGCAAATTAGTCCAGATTAAGGAGGCTTTATCTGAACTAATTTGAACCCTGTCTATACTAGGCTTTGCCTGGTTCGAACTAAAAAATTTAGTTCAAACTAGTTAGTTCAAATGGTTAGTTCAAACTAACCGTTTAGTTCAAACCTGGTTCGAATTTTAGTTTGAATTAGCATACTGTAGCTAGGATAGGTTGAACTAAATAAATTCGAACTAAGCTGTTAGTTCGAACAAACCATGTTATTTTAGTTCAAACTAAAAAAAAAAAAAAAAGATTATTTAAAACTCAAAAGTTTTGGTTAGTTTAAATTAACCCGCGGTTCGTTCAAACTAAGTCTGAACTGCTTACTTCGGCCTAAGCAAGTCCGAACTAAGCAGCTAGATGTAGACATAGCCAATGTAACAATTCAGGGTAAACAAAGAAAAATACCATAACCAATGAAATCGTAGGAGGGAGTTAGGTAAAGAGGAAATTACGCCTTGAACCAGAATTTGTCTGAAATACCTGGATTAACATACTATAATAACTTTAAATAATGATCTCTTGTGGTGCTCTCCTTGAGATGGCCCATTGGAAAGATATTGGCTCACTGCTACTCAGTACTGTTTTGGGATAGTATTTGTCCATTAGTGACACAGGAAAGAAGCACAGACGTCCTCTTTTGAGAATAACCAGTGGTTAAAGTATAATTTGATGGGCCCTGAAACCCTCCTAATCACTGGGCCCCCTTTATGCATGTATGGGCCCCAGCCAGGGCCATCCCTAGTGGGTGTGGGGCCACAAGAGAATCGCCCTCTGCAGGGCCCCCCCACACCCTCCTCCAGCACTGGGGAGGAGGACTGGCCGGCCATCCCATGTCAGAGACCAGGAGAGTCAGCCAAAAAGGTGGCCCGGTTCACTGCTGCCGGTCCCCCGCCCCGCCGCCATGTGCTGCTTTCTGCTCTGTCCCAGACCATCAGGGAGGGGGCGGGAGGCAGCGTGGCCAAGGGGGGAGACTGGCAGTGCTGAACCGGGCCGCTGCTTCTGGCTGGCTCGCCCAGTCCCCGGCAAGGGGTGGGCAGTGGTATGGGCCCTACAGGGCCCCCCAAAGCATGAGGTCCTGGGTGGCTGCCTCTCTCGCCCTACCCTAGGGATGGCCCTGGCCCCAGCCCAGGTAGGTATTTGCAACCACTCATCAGTACCATATACATTGGTTATTGCTCCATAAAAATATTAGCTTTGATTTGGCTCACAGGCTGCCCCCTCCACACCTCTGCACCTCCCTGACCTCACACTCTGCCTCTGGTGCTCCATGACCTTGATTGTGGCCTCACACAATGCCCCTTCCACCCCTCTACCCCCATCCTGGCTTCACACGCTGCTCCCTCTGCCCCCCTACCCTCATCCTGGTCTCACATGATGCCCCCTACCACCAATCCCAGCCTCGCACACTGCCCCTTGCACCCCCCAGATGGTACTTTTCCCCAGCATGAATGCACAGGACTGGACTCAGTGACCTCTCGTGGTCCCTTCCAGTTCTTTGATTCTATGATCATCTTGTCTTAGCCTCCAAAATACAATTTGCTCTCAGTGGGGCACTGTGCACTTTGCTCAGTTTAATAAATCAAATCCTGATTTTAAAAAAAGATCAGGACAATAAAAAGACAAAATCTAAAGTACTAAAAAAATATCTGTTTTACTTGGTCATCCCCAACGTGGGAGCAGTTTTAAAGATCCCATTTATTAGAGATTTTAGGAAGACATTGGTAGTTGCTTCCAATAAATAGTGAGTCTGTGGAATGTACATACAGGGCAAATAAGCACTATGCAATAAGACACATTTTAAATAATTCACATTTTAGTCTCTAGAACAACTGGGAAATGTGCATGAGTCCTCAGATTTGTAATGGAGCTGACGCTGTCTCCATCCAGGACTGTATTTTCCTTATTAGCATGGAATCAGCAAAATAGGAACAAAGGGGGGGGGGATCCAGAAAAATAAAATCATTTCATGAGTTATTCACCTCCTAAGCACAAGCAAAAAAATAATTTGCTACATTTGACCTCTAAAATATATAATCACCCATGTAGATCCCATGACTCACCAACCCTCCTGGGCCCCTTCCCCACCCACTCCCCGTCCCCCATGCCTTCCCCAGTGGCACACCGAGGGTTACTGGCACCCACGGGCCGGGCCCACATTGGTGCCCCCCCCCCCAGCAGGAGGCATCCTACCCCCCCACCCCAGCTGCCCCCAGTAGAAGAATCTGTACCAGCAGAGAAGAAACATGAGGCTGGGGGGACACAAATCCCCACCATGCTCTTCCCTCCCCTGCAGTTACCCATTGTGTGGCAGCCACTGGTCCCCTGCAACAGCCCTGCAGCCCGGCTTGACTGAGACAGAGCAGCCTCACCACCACACCCCGCCTGGTGACGGAAGGGGGGGGCAGACTGACTCTTTAACACATGAGGTGGGGGCACTCAGGGGCATCCCTCAGCACCTCCTGCCCCCCCACCCCCTCGAAGGGTTGGCCAGGCCTGGTACCTCTGCCCCCCTCACTTACTGTCCCCTGCTGCAGCTGGGACCCCAGCCCCTGGCTAGAGCTGGGTAACCTCCTTCACCTAAATAGGATTGGGATGGAACTGGCCCTTCACAACACATGGTAGGGGTGTGGGTGAGGATTTTGAGGGGTCCCCTGCATCAGATCCATGGAGTTTCCCCTCACTTTCCTTTCCTGCAGGGGCTCAAGTGCTGTGCTGCAGTTAGATGCTCCCTCCTGGCTCCTAGAGCTGGAAAAATTTCATTTCTATATAGCTGGGTAGCCCAGCAGATACAGAGAGGGAACCCTCCCAGCACGAGGACCCAGGAGGGAGCTCCCAACTGTTTTAGCCTGAGGCTGTTTCTCCATGAAGGAACAGCTCAGGCTGTCTGCAGCTCCCAGTCAGGGCAGGGTGAAGCATGTGTTCTGCCTGCTTTTTCTAATTTTTGTGGCCCCAGAACGCTGGCCCCTCAAATTTGTGGGTCCCGCATTTCAGCCTACTTTAACCCCTGAGAGCAACTGAATTTGGAGACCTGCAAAATGAAGCTTCAGTTTTAAATGAGTCTTAATCGACTGTGTGAACTACAGAAGTAGAGCAGAGAGGTCTTTTATTAAATCTGCAGTTTATAAAAAGCTACCTTAAGTGACCTTTGTATCTCTTTTCATTAGCAGAAACTACTTGGATGTTGGGACAATGAACACCACTTACTATTGTCTCAGGGCATATCTACACATTCATTTTAATTCGATCTAATAGGGATTAGGTCAAATTAAAAAAGACGACATCCACACTAGCTTTTATTAATTTGACCTAAGGATTTCTGCCTTAAGTCGAACTGAGCAAAGGACACTTCGAAGTTATAAAACCACTTACAACTTTGAAGTGACCATCAAGTCAAAACAGCGAGTTCGAATTGATGCTGTACAGCTGCGTTAATTTGAAGTAACATTAGTTCAAATTAACATGGGTTGCCCTTCCTCTCAGGTTGCATGGCACCCTGGAAGGAAGACCAGCCCTCCAGCACCTGGGGCAAGCAGCCTCAAAGGCACCCCTCCACCACTCAGCCAGATCTGGCCATGAACAATGGGGTCCCTGTCCCCTGGCTGAGCAAGGGGGTGGGGACGCCCACCCAGCTCGCTATAGCCTTCTGGGCATGGAGAAGGGACCTCCACAGCCAGCTTGGGCTGCACTGGCCAAGCAGTGGGAAAGGAACCCCGTGTCTGGTTCCAGCAGTGCCAGGCAGGTGGCAGGGAATGCAACTCCTGCCCAGGCTCCAGACGCACTTGTCAGCCAGGAGACAAGGCACCCCCCACCCAACTCTGGGTGCGTTTGATGGGGCAGCAGGGACAGGGATCCCCAAGGCCAGCTCCTGACTCAATTGCCGGGTGCGTTAACAGAGCTCCACGGCCAGCTCCAGCTCACCTACTGGGGTGCGGGGACTAGAACCCCACGTGGGGCTCCAGTTGCTTGCTGGGTGCAGGGAGAGGACCTCCCGCTGAGCAGGAGCCCCCACTTGCTGGGTGCAGGGATGGGATCCCAGCACAGGACTCCAGCTGTGCTTTCCCAGCGCAGCGAATGGATCCCGCACAGGGCTCCATCCATGCCCCTGGCCAGGGAAAAGGGATCCCTGCGCAGGGCTCCATCCATGCTCCCCACACTCCCGGGGAGCATGGCTGGAGCCAGGCTGGGGGCATCTCTTCTCCCCCACCCAGCCAGTACTGGCAGTGCCCTGGCCACAAAGAGCCCAGGGAGGGGAAAACATCCCCTGCCAGGCTCTAGACTTCTGAGCCCAGTGTGGTGAAAATCATCCCCCACCTAGCTCTAGCAGCACCAGGGCTAGAGCTGGGAAGGGGATGCTTTTTCTTGCACCAGGCCACAAAGGCTGGAGCCTGTCAGGAACTGGGTGGTGCCATGGCCATTCTTGCAGGCCATGTTGCCACACCTCCCATGGTGCCCCTCTTCCAGTTCGAACTAGCAAGTCCTGATTTTTGAGCTCAAAGTTAGGATCCTAAATATCCATATTTAAACATAAAAGTTACCCAGAAATCCTTGCCTGATACACACTATTCAGTGGCTTGTTATATCTTTTAATACATTCTCTCCACAGCCCATATTCATTCCAGTTGAACCAGACTTTAGCAGTGAAGTTCTATTATCTCACCATGCATAATTAATTTAAAAGTATAATTTGCAGTATTTTGCAGTTGCTGGTGCAAAATAATCAAGACCAGCCCTGTAGTAGCATTTCAAATCCAACTAACCTGCCATGACATGACTAATAATTTCAAACAGGTTGCTTTCATCCTTCTCTTTCACATACTATTTTGTTACAAGCAAGAAGTCCTGTGGCACTTAAAAGACTAACAAATTTATTTATTGCATGACTTTTTGTGGGAGAAAATCCCACTTCGTCAGCTGCTTTGAAGATTGTTACAGTCACTGTGACAGAGGATCCTTCACCAAGAGTCCCCAGTTCCTTGCAAACAGCTCTCATGTCAGACCTGATAAACTCACTACACCAAACATAAGCTTGTAACTTATCAAGATTCATAATCATTAAAAGATGTACATACAAGGAGAGACTTGATCAGGAAAAAGTGAATTTATAGATTGGGGAGTGGAAGTCATAGGATCAGGTCAAACTGTTACCGCAGATCGAAACAGTTGTTTAGATTCAAACACTGGAGCAGCTTATAGAGGGAGCTGTTCTCTACCGTTTGCATGTAAACAGCTGCTTTAATTTGCTGTAAAAGTCTGACCTAATCCTATAATTTACACTTTCCTGCATTTATTTTCCTCCCATTCTTTAAGTTCCCCATCTTCAACCATCTGACGAACTAGGATTTTCTCCCACGAAAGCTCATGTGACAAATAAATTTGTTAGTCTTTAAAAGTGCCACCAGAGTCCTTGTTTGTTAAACTGTTCAAGGCAATGACCTGCTTTTCTCAATGGAGCTACAAGGCACTATCCCAATTCAAATACTAATCATGAAATGAGAAACAGACACTGAGGTAGGTGGAGCATCTTCACTGTATGATTTTTGCATTCTGGGTACTTCCAGAAGCACCTTTGCATCCACTACATAAAATTCAGGCACCATTTCTTCTGTGCTTCTCACTCAATCTCCTCTTCAACAGCATAGAAGGAGTGGAGAAGAAAGCAGTAAAACTCTTATCTTTGCGAATAACTCATCAGTGAGGGTAACATGCACACTGTACCTGAGTAAAGAGCTGATTCTGAAGAGACATTGCATCTACTGCAAGGTATTGAGTCCTCTGAACTACATGGATCTGAATGAGAAATGATCATATTTGGCAGCCCCCCAAAGGCTTTCAGCACCCATCAGCATCAGTTCTTATGAGCAACATGAATTACCTTTTACTGAGGAGTCATGATGTGTCATAACACACTGTAGAGGCAGGTACAGATAATAACATAACAGCAATTGCTTTCAAAGCAATTGTGAAGTGGCATTCATATTACATAATAATGCATCTATATATCAGATGATAATGCATCTTGCAGTAATTATAAGTATCACTTGACAGAGGCTCAAATCATGCCCTTAAATGCACATGTGCTGCTCTCACAGATTCACTAGGAACCTTGTGTACCCATCCCAGAGCTCTTGTGCAAGCTTCCTTTGAGACAATCAAATAATTCAGAGTGAAAAAGATACCTTCAGGCTGTGCAGAAAGGTAATTCTGTGTCTGATTCTTTAGCTCCTCCTTGTGGCAAGTAGTTTTAAATCTCTACTGGATACAAAGAACATTTTTTTAAGTCTCACTTTTTCCTTCATTATTATTACAGAAAATTAAATCTCAACAAAAATACAATATTGCACTATGAGGCAAGAATGATTAGTTCTGAGGATAATGAAAGTAGAACAAAGACAGCATTAGTCTAATAATTGCTATTAGTCGCAAATGGGTACTTTCATAACATGATGTAGCTAATCTGTATGTTCATAAAAGCCAGTCTGTGTTCAGATACAAATCAGCTATTTCAGAGAATGAGCTTTGGACAGAGATATTTGAATTAAAATAGTCTCTCACAGACACAATTGCTGCCCTTTTCCCCCTTGGGGCAAGACATCCAGCAATACACATTACATTACATAAGACAATTCCAGCTTCTGTTGTGTCAAGCATAGTGTAACAAGGCATAGTTGCAGTTATATAAACATATTCTTTGATGTTACAAGGAACAACACATTCAGGTGCACAGTATGTACCATGTTTATTTAAGAAAATCAACTCAAAGATGACATATGTCTTTTTAATTATAAAGAAATTACAGAATAGAAAGCAACTACATACATTTCTTTTTCTTTTTTTTTTTTTTTTGTATTTGTGTAGTTTTTGCATGACAGTTTTTTATGTTCTGTCAGTTTCACTTCTGCACTGAGGGTTTGCTTTACTTCCCACTCCCTTGTGCTAGAATGAAGATATTGGCTTCCTTGGCATGGTTTTAGAATCTCACATGCTCACTCTTTCAGTCACTGACTGCAACAACTGTGCAACCACAGCTGGTTTACAGTTTGCTTGCTTTCTGCTGCATAACTATGTGTCCGTTCAGTTATTTAGTGTAGGCATTTCCAAACAATGTTTTTAATAGATACTGTGTAACGCATATGCCTAATGAAAGCCATTGTCTCTTTTAGGGATCTCTTGATCTGGGTTATATTGCTGGACAGATTTGGCTGTTCAGGCCCAGAAGCTTCTGGAAATTAAGTGGGTGGTTGCATTAAGCATGCTCCACAAGGTTTTCTACTGCCGCTGTGGTCAGATGCCGTGAGAGCGGAAGCCACCTATTTACAATGAGAAGAGCCCATGTGCTCAGTATGTGACCAGAAGAAGCTGAGCCAGGAGAGGACAGCAGGATGTTCTCTGCTTTCTGTGGAGTATTTTGCAGCAGAGTTTTCTCATATGCATATGTGACTGATTGCTGATTAACCAGTAAACTGCCTGGATGGTGCTGGTTCCTTATGGGGCCAGCTCAACCAATAAGTAAATAAGGCAGTGGCTTTGGGCACCGCTGCCTTCAGGGCGGCCGTGGCGCCACATGGGGGTCAGAGTGGGCCAGCTCAGAAGCCAGAACCATGCTCTCGCCCCTCCCAGAGCTGGCCACTCCACTGCCAGCAGCGGAGCGGGCCAGCCCATGGGGCAGCTCCACGTTCTCACCTCACCTCTGGGCTGGCCCTCCCTGTCCCTAGAGAGGAACAGCTGGTCCAGGGGAGGGGCAAGAGAGGGAAGCCCCACCTCTGGGCTGACCCACTCTGCCCATAAGCTGGCTGTTCTCTGACCTGGGTGTGGGGCAAGCCAGCCAGAGCTGAGGCCAGGTTCCACACACCACCCCCAGGGCACAAAACCAAAACCCAGCTCGGGGCACCACAGCCCCTTGAGCTGGCTGGTTCCAGGAGAAAAAGAAATGCCTGTATGGAATGCCTGCAAGGATTTCTACCTAAGATCCCTGCAACAAAGAAGAGGACTGCTGCATCTTGCAATTCAAGACTTTGGACTTGAACAGACACTGTAACTGAGATATGGTTGAACTCCACCTAAACTTTAGGACTCTAGGGTTTCTTTCCTCACATTGTTTCTGTTAGGGCTGTTTTGTTTAAATTCATTTTGTTTTCTTAAGATAAGATTTATCATGTTAATAGTTAATTAAGTTTGTTATGTTTGTTCTTAGGCAGTATTTTAATGTGAGGAAGATAACTGAACAATCTTTGCTGTGAGTCCCTTACAAACTGAATCTCCAGCTGCTTCTTTATAGGAGTTGGTGCTTATTTTATTTTATTTTACTTTTTTATGAAGTATTGGAGAAAGACTATTTATATGAATTCTGGCTCACCCAAAGGTTACAAATGCTTTGGTCTTGTTTTCAATACTTTTTTTTTTTTTTAATTTGTGGACACCTTACTTTTGATTTTCTTTGGATCTGAACAAGTAAATTGCTTAGTTTAGAGCTCTAAGAAATTCCCGGCTTAATTCAGCCAATTATTCACTAATGTCTGCCAGTACCCGCAAATAGCTGATATGGTCCCCAAATACTTCTGAGTAGACCAGAAGAAAAGGAAAGCAGCAGCAGAAGGCAGGTGGTCTCACAAAAATGACTCTATGGAACCCAGAAGCACAGAAGCGCAGGCGTTCCAGGAAGCAGAATGGGAAAGCATATTTTTTTTAGCTGCTCCACAGAGCTTCCTGCACTGCACGATGAAGGACTCTCATGCATTTTCACTGAGGCTCCCCACCAGGCCCACAAACGTGGAAGTGATTGGGAAGAAAAACAGCCAGACCAAAACAACCTTAGGAAAACTTGGTCAAAAAAAAGCATTTTGAAGATGCAGTTTACCTAGGTATTTTGAGATTCTGTGAAATTGAATACACTGTAAAGTCACAGTGCCCCTTTACCTATACAACCATATGTGCAACTCCTTAAGCCAGGAGTGTTGCTACATAAGAAAAAAGATTTGGGGCATGGGCCCCAACCCCCCACCAGCCTCGCTCAGCTTCCAAACTCCCTGCCACTATTTTCTCCACCTTGCCAGGCTTCAGGACCACTCCCAGCTTTTGTGCAAGCTCAAGGCTCCCCACTCCCAGCATCTCTACCACACACAAAGGCAAGGTGGAGAGAGCTGCCACATGCCAAAGCTGATTTCAGCGCACCACCCAACACCCTTTAGACTGGCCATCTGACACCCCTCACTAAATCCCCCCAGACATGAATGCCACAGCAACCCACGAACACTTCTGCCCCCATTTCATTTCCAAATTATTTAGATACACAGCAGAGACCCTGTGAAATAGCCCCCCAGCCTACATGCCATACATCTTCTCTTTATACTCCCTGATAAATCCCAGTCAACCAAACTTTCTACATACACTGCTACTGGAGTGGACTACCTCATCAGCCCCCACAAATATGCTAAAAATATCCCCCCCATAACAGAGCCCATTGAATCAGCTCCAGTCCCTCCCCAAATCCCCACCCACCTACTTCTACTTCCCTCTTATCCTAGATGAAACCCCTCACTCCCAGTTCCCACTGTCCCCCACTTCCCATTTACTTCCTCCCCCACTGATGCCTGTGTATGACATAGGGAGACATATATTTTATCCCTACATATACTCCAACCCTCAAGTTTCCTCTCACAGCATTATTTTCTAATAAACATTTCTCTCCCATCAGGCTCCTCTGTGAATGCCCTCTCCCCATATTCTCCCAGAGACCCCAAATTAAACCCTCCCATTCCTCCCTCACTTGCCTTTTACCCTGCTCCCTTCTATTAGCTACCCTATTCTCCAGGAAGGCCACCCCTACATCACCACACCCACCTGATCATCCCTGCCCCACAGTATCCTCCTTCCTTGATCAGTCCAACAGTTTCACATTTGGAAATGGTGGCCAGGACCGTAACTATCATGGGGCAAACAGGGCTTTGCCCCAGGCACACATTTAAAAGGGTACTGTGGGGAAGCAATTCCCCCCTGCCAGCTCTAGCTGCGGCAGGGGATCGCTTCACCTCCACAACGGCCAGAGGCAGCAGGGGCAATCACTTCGTTGCCACAACCAGAGCTGGTAGTGGGACTCTTCTCCCTATCGCAGTGGGGTGGGGACCTCCATTGCCAGCCCTGGCCATGGCAGCAAAGGGTCACACTCCCCCTCCCTGCCGCTGTACGGATGGCCCTGGATCAGGAAGCGGGAGGACACCTTTGGGGCTGCTTACCCCAGGCACCAGAACTCCTAGTTACTGACCTGACAGTGACCTAGAGTTGCCTACCCTGCATTTTAGTTTTTGTTGATATGAAGAGATGAAGTTTTTGGTTTTTTTATTTAATGACATGGTAAACTTTTTACTGACATCACTAAGAACAGCATAAACAATCCAATAACATCATTATATCTTAATGTCACTCTTTGGGATGCACAGGGGGGAGAGATGGGGAAGACTGGGGAGTTGTAGGAACCCCACCACAGGCAGGAATGGAGCCCAGGGACTCCAGGTAAAGTGGTGTTCGGCTGCACCCAAGGGAGCACAGAGTGACCCATTGAACACTGTGCCTGCTAGTGCTTACTGCTCAGACACTGCTGCCTCCTGAAAATGGTAAAAGCCTCCCTCCCTGCCCCCTACAGAAATTCAGACAGGTTAGGTAGGAAAGGGTTAAAGTTTACTCCATACACAGACTTGCAGATAGCAGTGACTTGCCAAGAGATAACACTTTTTTGGGGGGGACCATTTTTTAAGTGCCCACCCAGGCAGGGGATTTAAAAACAACCCACTCCCAGGTCCCAGTGTGTGTGAGCACTTAACTGAACAGAGAGAGCACTGAGTCTCCCTGCATTTACAGCGTGGGTCTCGGGGCAAAACATTCAGGGCATGAGCCCTTTTATCCCAGCGCCAGCGATGCCCCTGCCGTAAGCTGTAAAAATGATGAGTCAGTGGATACCTCTGACTTGCAGGAAGCTATAATCCTACTCAGAGGAATTCTACCATGGAGTAAAATTTCTCTCAGCAACATGTAACTTGCAAATGGCCCCACCATTAGGTCATGCAACAGAAAGTTCAAATCTCACGCTGTCCCAATCTGCTCTAATCAATGCTTTTGACATCTGTTACAGGCAGAGGGAGCAAACCACCCATCACAGAGATTGGAAAGGACTCTGATGAGGAAGCTGCACAAGCAATGTTCCCACACAATAGGCTGGAAGAGAATTGGAGAATAATCCATTCCATGATTGCTCCTTATAGGCTGCATGTAGAGCGAGCCTGTTTGAGTAAATCTATGCAATACAAGCTGTGTGTCTCAGTCTGTGAAACTGAGAAAGCCTGCATTGGTGGGTGCCCTGCTGCCTCTATACAGAATTCCTTCTGCTCACAATATACCCAAATCCTGTCTCTTCTCTGTTAAGGAGACAACTGAGGGAGGGAGGAGAGGGAAAAAAAAGGGGAGGAGAAAAATGGTTCCCCACATTTTGTATATCTCACAAAACAGTGTTTGGAAGCTTGTCAATGTATAGCTTATATGGCTAATTACTGAAGGTGCTGTGGTATTTATTGTATTATAACCTACATTAGTTAACTTGTTTTGTTTTTAAGTGCATGTGTTTAGGGGATTTCGTACATGCTACAAGTTTACAGCCCTGGAGATTGAAATCTCCTTTTTCCCGACAGATCAAATACAGCAGAGCATGCTTCCACCCATCACTGTTTTTCATGTATCCTGAAGGGATTTACTTCTAGGGCTGAAATTTAGTCCCCTCCCTCAACCCACTCAATCATTAGTCTTCCTGTACAGCCTGCTAACGAAGATGCCGGTTTCGGTCGTGCCAATGAGTGTTAGGGCCATCTTCTCCTGATGCCATCATTTCACGCAGGCCACCAGAGAAGAGAAAAAATGTTATTCTCACTACCAATCTCACCTAATTTTGAACCAAAGACCTAGAAGTCATTTTGTTTTCAGTATGGTTTAAGCGTGATCCCCATGTCCATTTCACTGTCCTATGTACACAGTCTCTACTCCCAAAATGATCCCTATGTTCCACAGCCAATCCCACTCCACATGCTGCCACTCCCCTGTCTCTACACTGCCTCCTGTATCCTCCTACTCCCTTGCCATATCCAGCTTTAAAAAGTAGATATGTATCAATATATATTAACACCAGAATATGGTAAAGGTGGCATTTGAAGGTAAGCACTTTGAGGAGCAGGCAGTGGTGGGGGTTATGAGAATATGAGGGAAATCTGCTCAGATACAGGGTGCCCACGGATCCTCAAGGCAAAGGAGGAGAAGCATGACAAGGAAATGTGGCTTACGTACTATTTTCCCTGTTAAAACAGTTATACATTTCTTTAAAAACCTAGGAATTTTCCCCCAGAACAAAACCTATCAGTTTACAGTGTGAGTTTCGTACACTAGAGATTCCCACCAACATAATCTCTACAATCTAAGTGAAACTAATTCAGTTTTTCCTCTTCCCCAACCTACAGTATACACCAGGGGTGGCCAAACTTATGGAGCTCAAGAGCCACACAAGTTGATTATTAAACCTTTGAGAGCCACATTGAGGCATATAGCCATATACTTTTACCTATTCCAAAATTACTGTAAAATTCATTGCACACTTTAATTTTATCATAAAAAGAGGACAAATATTGATCCTACTAATGTCAGATTCTAATAATTACTTAAGGTTACCATGAAAATTAGGTCTATACAGTAGAAACTTAGCTGTTGCTTGATGTAGAAGACTGCAGGCTAGTGGTGAGTTTTTTAAAATCCCGACCTTGCCACACTTCTCCCCACCATCCCCAGCCATGCCGCGCTTCTCCCCACCATCTCAACCCTCTCCTGAACTGCTAGGCCGGGGCTGCTTTCCTAAATCGATTTGCTGACATTCTTCCAGGAGCCACAATTCTTCATTCAAGAGCCATTTGTGGCTCCCGAGCTGCAGTTTGGCCATGTCTGGTATACACCATCAATCTTCTCATGCTCCCCAGTTACAAATACAATACACATACCTCTTACAGTGCAATCAGCAACAAACGTACAGACTTAATTCTGATCTGAACAGTCACCAGCCAACCCACAAACATCACCATCTTGAAAGCACAAATACATAAATCAATTAGATTTTGTATGGCAAAATAAAAATAGAGAGCATACTGATCAAATTTTTTTCCGGAAAGATTATGCTTCTGGGATGAGCTCCATTAATGAAACATAGGGAAGATCATCTTTGGATATCATCTGGCTAACCTGATATGGAAAGTTTTAAACTGTCCTTTAGGGGGTGGTGACAAACATCTGGCCAATGAGCATCTAGGCTCAAGTATTGAAGACAAGAAGAAACAGCTAGTTCCTGGAGAAGGTACTAGAAGTCACTATTACATGAAAAAGGCAAGAAGAAAAGAAACAGGGCAAATCTGCAAAATATCTCTGATGCATGTATACAAACACAAGAGTACAGGGAACAAGCAGGAAGACCTGAGAAAATTATGGCTTAGTTGGCATTACATAAAGTTGGTGGAACAATTCCCATGATTTGAGTACCAGCATTGAGGAACATAACTTGTTTCAATAGGAGAGATATGGGGGGAAAAGAAGGAGCTGTTATGCTGTACATCAAAAGTGCATATCTAGGAGGAAGTGAGCAACAGACCTACTGAAAGTCTCTGATGAAAATAAAAAGGGAAAAGATCCTTAGTGATGTTATAACGGGGGTCCATTATAGACCAAATCACAAAGAGGTGTGTAGGCTTTTAGCGCTGGTGGCCGGTCGGGAGGGCGCCTCCTACTGGCAACCAAGGGGGAGTTAGCGGACGTGGCGTCCCTCCTGGCAGCCGAACACAACGTCCTCAGGCCTGACCCCTGGGGTGGTTGGGGCCGTTCCCAGTCAGGAGCCCTGTCCCCCAGGCGGGGCGGGCAAGCACAATAGTCTGGCGCCCCGGCCCCCAGGCGGGGCAGGCAAGCACAATAGTCTGGCGCCCCGGCCCCCAGGCGGGGCAGGCAAGCACAATAGTCTGGAGTGGTAGGTACGGTTGAGCGCTTCCTAGGCCAGGAAACAGGGGGGTGGGTTGAGGAGGGAGACGCAGGCCCACCCACTCCACTGCGTCTCAGCCCAGGGCCCTAGACAGGGGCAGGGGGGCACACCTCCGGGTCAGCGGGGCAATCTCCGAAACACGCTGCCCAGGAAATAGGGCCCATCATCCTGCCCTCCCTGGGCTACTTCCTCCAACCCCATCCCGGCCACCAGTTCTGGGTACCTAGCTCCAAAGGGGGTATCCATCCTCAGGGTCTTCCTTGTAGTAGGCCAGCGGCACCCCGGCAAACCCCTCGGTCTCCATGGGCAGCAGGTCTGGAGACTCAGCTGGTTCCTCCGCGAGGGGCAACTCTTCCAAGTCCTGGGGCCCGTACAAGGTCGGCGTCTCCTTCTCGGCGGAGGGCAGCTCTTCTAAATCGCAGGGCTGATAGTGAGTGGGACCTGCCACTTCCCCGCCTTCCCAGGCTGTCCCAGAGCGAGAAGGTTGCGGTGGGGCCCGGCGGGCTCTCGAACGCCCACCCCAGTCAGCCACCTCTGGGTTCCCCTCCCAGTCACCGGGCCCTGGAAGGCTGGGCGGGCCGTAGCACTGGGTGTCCCTAAAGGTAGGGGTTGGCGGGTGGGTTTGGCCCTGACCGGGCCCAGCCTGCTCCCTCTGGCCCAGCATGTCCTTCCCCCTCGGGAGCTCAGCCTCAAGTGAGCTCCCAGCCGGTGTTCTTATACTGTCCCTTCCTGACCTGGCCCCGCCCCTCCGCTTCCGGGGCTGGGGCCTTGTAGTCCCTGGGTCTGGCCAGAGGGGGTGTTTGGAGCACTCTTCTAGCTCCGGCTCTGAGGCAGGCCACAGTGCCGGCCTACAAGGTGGATGAATCATTCTTCAAGCAGGTAACAAGATTAGCCTACCCACATGAGCTAGTATTAATGAGAGATTTTTTAACGTACCTGATAGCTTTTGGAAGACTTTACAGTAAAACATAGAATGTCCTGCAAATCTTAATGTTTAGTGAAAAATTTTCTGATTCAGAAAGTTGAATCAAAAGGTCAGGTTCCATTTCAGGTATGATTTTGATCAACAGGGAAGAATTGGATGCAAAGGTAAATGTGTTTGGGAACCTGGGTAGAACAGATCACAATCTGATAGAATTCAAGATGCTGTGCAAAGGAAGAAATGAGAATATTAAAAGGTCCAGTGGAAAGACCAATTAGGAAGAAGCAGTTCTTCAAATATGTAAAACAAACAAGAATAAGAAATCAAGGATGTTATGAGTATGTTGCTCAGTGGAGAAGGTGACGTGGTGGTAACAGATGACAATAAGAAAACAGAGCTGTTCAATGCTTGCTTTGCTTCAGTCATCCCATAAAAAACAACATGCGACTGGACAACTACTGAAGTTACCACAAAGAAAGGGAAGGGATGTGGATCAGGAGAAGAAAAAGGAGGCTGGCTATCCATCTGTCTTGGACAGTTTAGAGCAGAAACAACAAACCCTGCATCTTGGCAGGCGGTTAGACTAGATGACCCTTGAAGTCTGTGATTCTATGAAACTATAACTGTGTGTGAATACCTACAACATAAAAAGACCCTTCCCCCCAAGTCGTAGATGAATTTTTAACTGTGCTTTAGAGCAGTGGTTTTCAAACTTAGGATCAGGACCCCGTACTGGGTCGCAGATCCTCAAGTACTGGGTCGCGGCATCCCCTGTTGCCGCTGCCAAAAGACTAGAATACATTTCTCAAAGATGTAATTATTGGGTCATGGGCATAAATGATTTTTTTCAACTGGGTCCCAAGAAAAAAAGTTTGAAAACCACTGCTTTAGAGAATCTCATGCACCCAATGCTCTGGATTATCCACTTGCATCATTGTTCTCAGAACTATTTCAATATAGTAGCACACTTAGTTTTGGCCCCAGTTCATCACTGCTTTATGCCAGTTGGTTGCCAATATAAATCCATAAAAAATCACTGAAGACTCACCAGTTGAAAGCTAGAGTAAAGCAGTAGATCAGGTCCTTTACTTAACTTCTAAAACATTATATGTAACAAGAGAACAGAAATTAAGAGTAAGATCCTCAGCTGTGTAAATCATCTTAGCTCAACTAGAATAAACCCTGAGCCCTGGCCTCAGAGCATTAACCTATGTTTTGCCCAGGGCTAGATTAATGCAAGAGCTTTAGGAGCTTCAGCTGAAGGCCCAGAGCTGGGGGGGGGGCACAAAAATCCAGCCCAGGACAGAGGTCCTGTGCGCCCAGGGAGGCACTACTTGGTGGGAATGTAGGGGAGACCTTCCTACCTCCCTGCTTTTGGTAGCAGCACCTCCCACTCACACACCCTGCCCCCACTTACACAGGTAGGGTTTGACTCCAAATGTGCTGAGTGTGTGTTCCTGGCCCCAGCTGGGAAAGTTGCTTCTGGCTATGGTTACCAGATACCAAACCATGGACAGGAGGACAAGAAAGTTTGAAAAGGAGGACACATGGACAAAATGTAGTATTAATGTAATATTCTTCTGTTTTTAGGGGGCCCTGGAATGCTTCCCCCTAAAAATAAGGTGTTCTGGGGTGTTCCAGCATTCTTTAATCTCTGTAAGTAAAAAGCCAGACAAATTCCTGTATTTTTAAAACGCCTGCTGGATGGAGGATGTGAAGGTAAAAAGGAGGACATGTCCTCCTTTTGCCTGACAGCTAGTAACCCTACTTCTGGCTTCCTTTGTTTCCATGGCTGAGGCTGAAACCTCAACCCCTAGAGCCAGAGCCAGGGGAGGAGAGGGGACTGGGCCAGAGGGGGCAACAGGGATATGAGGGACCAGAGAATGTGAAGTGGAATGAAGGAAGCAGGACAGGACAGGAGGGGGGCAGGAGGCAGTGGGTGGCTGGAGGGGGGATGCGCAGATACAGGGAAATCAGGGGATGAGGGAGTAGGGCTGGTGGGGTTACCAGATGTCAGACAAAAGGAGAACATGTCTTCCTTTTTCCCTTCATGTACTCCATCTGCCAGGCACTTTAAAAATAGATGATTTTGTCTGACTTTTTACTTACAGATGTTAAAGTATGTTGAAATGCCCCTGAACACACTATTTTTAGGGGGAAGCATTCAGGGCCCCCTAAAAAAAGAATATTGCATTAATACCACCTTTTCTCCATGTGTCCTCCAATGTCCCCCTTATCATACTTCCCTGTCCTCCTTTCCATGCTTTGGTATGTGGCAGCCCTAGGCCTGGGGGAAGGAGGCTGGAACAGAGGAGGATGTGAGTGGAGGGGACACTGTGAGGTAAGATGTGGGGAGGGAAGGTGAGGGGAAGCTGGAAGGAGAATTTGAGAGCAGGAGCCCCACTTGTCAGGCTGTCACAGCTCACAGGCAGCAAGGGTATCCTCCAACCCCTTCTGAACCTAACCGAAGCGCAAGGAGGAAGCCAAGAAAAGCCTATTAAAGATGTCCTGCTGCCTCCAAAGCAGGGCGAGAGCAGCTCATGGGTCCACATACTCTCCCCAACCCCACAGGATGCAGCTTCTGATGCTGATGGCAGAAGTAAGGGTCACTGGGACATGGCCATGCAGCCACATGTTGTGCAGCCAGAAATGGGGGGGGGCACCAATGTAAGTATCTCCTTCAGGTGCCAGAGTCCCCACTGTCCTGCCCCCAGGCTGGCTGGTGGCTTGCCAGGGGCCCCGCAAAATCTTATAGCTGTGGGCCCACAGGGATTAATCCAGCCCTGCTGATACCCTTTCTAAAGGCTTCATGGCAGCCTGGAAATAGCAGGAGGAAAGACTCAGCTAGGTTTTGTCCAGCACTGGCTAGAGACTTCTGCAGAAGAGATACAGCACTTGTTTAGTCAGCTCTGTGCCTGCCATCTGTTTTCCAGGGTCGGGGAAGGGGGACCATTGGGCAGCTAGTTTGTGCTAGGACAGTCAGTGTAAAGGATTGGGAGACTGAGTCCTAATTTTCAAAAGTAGGTTTACTGCCTACACAGTTGCATAGACTGCCGTAACTTTAGATAAGAGCAAAAATTTAAGGCAAAGAAAATTAAGACAAGTTTCATTTTTTAAAAATTCTTGTTAATTTTAGCATCTGGCAAAGTATTTATCTGCAAATCAGCAAAGGAATAATATAGAATTTCAGCAATAGCATTATGACTAAGAGCTCACAGAAAGCCTAAAATTTGTAAAGGAATAAGCAACACATATAGGTACAAGTGAAGAAGCTGCATTTGAAAACTCTTTTCCATTACTCTTGGGGAAATCAGTTTGCACTACTTTACATATATTTATATGGGAGTATCAAAGCTTGAGTGAGATTTTTCTTGTGCAATAAATATATTTGTTAATCTTTAAGTGCCACAGGACTCCTTGTTTGTTTTGCACATTTATGTTATAACAACTTAAAAGAAATTAGTGAAAGCTATCTTGAACACCCCCCATCAAAAAAAGCACTGTAGTTTAAGTAAGAAAATGATGCTATTTAATACAACAGGATACTTAGCGTTACTGATCCTTTAGAACAAAACTCATTTATACAGTCTTCTCACTGCATGAACATTAACATCTTTTTCCATCAGAAAGAATAGCATCTTCACCATGCAATAATATCTTGCCCTTCTATTTCCTTTCTGTAAATGCTGTCTCATGTTTAATTTGAAAGAGAAAGATCAGTTGTCAATATTTCAGGCTAAAGAAAAAGAAATCCTTGAGTCAAAGTTTTACTTTATATACCTACAGTTGCCCAGTAGTCTCATTTCTCATTCAGAATTTGAATAATCTTTACAATTTGTATTCCCCAAAACTCAGATTTAATGAGTTAGTCGGCACAGAAAAAGAAATAACAGCTGCAGCTTATCCCGCTGTGCTATTCAGTAATGACAATGTTATACCACATTAGTAATTGTGACATTAATAAAAAGAAGCCCATAGGATTAGCCAGTGACAGCTGACTTTAGTCAAATGTAGGTCATGCTTTGTTTGCTCAGAGCTGGGTAATAAATTTCCAGGTAAGTGCTCTCATGTGTCACACATATTTGCCAGGAGCATAATTTCAGCCACACTAAATGATCCACATTTTTGAATTTCTGTAAGCCATTTTTGAATTATTGTTAAGCATTTAATTCCACTGCAGCATCTTATAGGCTACTTAAAGTTATTAACTTATATGACACTGCTGTATGTTTCTTTTCTAGTGGCAGTTAATAGCGTCTTGATCTGGTTTTCTTTTCACCTTAAGGTATCTGTGACTCTGAAGTATGAGAATTTAACAAAAGATGCTTAGCAAGGAACCAAACTTAATACATTTTGCTGCTCTGGCTAAAGTGGAAAACAACATTTGGACTGCATCCCAGTGGCAGCAAGATATTTTCCACCACACAAGGAAGGCTTTTAAAAAGAATTGAAAGGAAATGAAGGTGAAATGAAGGCCTTCAATTAATAGTACAAAAGATCCTATCTCCATCTCTGCTATTTTGGCAAGCACTCAAAATTTGGGTTTAAACAGCCCTTTAAACATATTCATACTCTACTCACAATATAAATGTACAATGTGCATACCTTGAACTTTAAAGACCAAATTTTACCCTCACGCTCATGCTAGCTTCAGCAGGAAAGAACATGTGCAACAGAGATAGAATTTGACCTTGATGTTGTAATCTTACCTCCCCTTTATTTACTAATTTTATGAAAGTAATAAATTAGAGGTGCCAGCCACAATTAGGGCCACGTTGCTTTAGGATTCATATAAACACAGTATCCAGGCCCTGAAGAATTAAGATATAACTAGAGAAGACAGGTAAATTCATAGTTACTACCTTCACTTTACACATGGGGAACTGAGACACAGAGAAACTAAGTCACTTACCCAAGGTCACATAGGAAGTGTGTGGTGGTGCCAGGAGTTGAACCTGATGTCCAGAGTCCCAAGCGAATGCACGCTCCCAGAATGATCCTTCCTCCTCATTTACAATTAACTTAATTCTTTTAATTTAAAAAAGGCTCCCTTCTTATTTCTAGAGTTCCATATATTTTTAGCCCATGTCTTGATTTATAAAAATTTAGCGACCCATCAGGCCACCTCAGGGCACATGTGCAAACAGAAATTACAATCACTCTGGTTCATGGTCATGTGCATTATCTTATGAGGCAATTTAATAAATAAATCTAAGGACAGAATGTTTGAATATGGACGCCTGGAATTAGACTCCCTAAAGCTATAAGGTTTAGATGTCCCCTCTGAGGGAAAACATCCACACAAGGGGCTAAGTGAAAGCAACAAACCAAACCAACAATAGTTGCCAGGATCTCCATGGAATTTGAAGCATAGCTTAGACCAGGAAAATTAGAACTGAGACCAGATGCATTCATGTTGGCTCCCTGTTTCACATGACCACCCAATCCTGCTGTCTGTGTGCTTTCAACATTGCCAAGTTGTTAAGGTTTCTCTAGCCTCACCTGACCCCAAAGCTCCCTTAAAATGTAAAGAATCACCATCATGGAGGGGGTAACCATAAATACAGTCATGCCTCAGCAACAAGTGGAAATTTTTCCTCTTTCCCAAAAGCACATATTTGAAAGACCATCTCAAGATACCCACTCTGGGAAGGAGAGAGAGAGAAATTTCCACTGGACATGTGTGCAAGTGCAACCTCTCTCTCCCCCTCTCTCTATCTGCATGATGTATATCCTTCCTGCAGCTCATGTAATCCTCCTAGTCCATCAGTGCTCTCACACAAACAGGTAGCTGGACTTTTTTGGATGTCCCAAAGAGTCCAGTGAGGGCAGTGATACCATGGAATTGTGCATGGGTATCAGAGGTACCTTCACATCCATATTTAAGCACTTAAAGGTGTAGGGAGATTGTGAATGACACAACACAAAAACTGTCCCTAGATTTTCACTAAGTGGCTCAATAGGGGGAGATAGTCTAGGTTTAGGCAAAAAACAACAAGGAGTTGTGTGGCACTTGAAGACTAACAGATTTATTTTTTGCATGAGCTTTCGTGGGAGAAGATCCCACTTCCTCAGATGCTTCGAAGATGGGTGAACTTACAGAAAGGAATGAAACTAAATGCAAGGGGGTGTAAAACATAGGATCAGGTCATAAAGTAACAGCAAATCAGAGCAGTTTACAGACTCAAACCATGGGAAGCCTGAAGTCAAATTACCCTTTGTAATGGGAAAAGAATCCATAGTCTCAATTCAGTCTTGCTTTCACAGAATTTAGCTTGCATATTAATTTGAGTTCAGCTGTCTCTCTTTGAAGTCTTGATGTCCCAGGTACAGCTCTAATGACGGTCGTTAACAAATCCATCATCAAGTGATTAGGAAGATGGAAGTGCTCAGCAACTGGTTTCTCTGTTCTTTGATTTCTGATATCAGCTCTGTGCTCATTCAGTCTCTTACAGAGCGATTGTTCTGTTTGTCCAATATATAAGGTGTAGGGGCATTTCTTGCACATGATGGCATAGACCACATTAGTAGATGAGCAGGTAAATGGGCCTTTGATGGAGCAGCAGGCTTGATTAGGACCTATGATGGTGTCTGTTGTGTAGATATGTGGGCAGACTTGGCAACGTGGTTTTTTGCAGGGGTGTGTGCCTGCTTCAATGTTCCTGTTGTTAGATCTGTAGTTGCTGGTGAGTATCTGTTTAAGATTAGGGGGCTGCCTATAAGCAAGGAGTGGTCTGTCTCCTCATGCTTGAGAGAGAGAGGGATCATCTTTTAGAATAGGCTGTAGGTCCTTAATGATCTTTTGCAGAGGTCTGACTTGAGGATTGTATGTGGTGACTAGTGGTGTTCTGTTGTTTTCTTTCTTGGGCCTCTCCTGTAGTAGATGACTTCAGGGAACCCGTCTAGCTCTGTCAATTTGTTTTCTTCCTTCCCCAGGTGGGTACTGTAGTTTCAAGAATGCTTGATAGAGATCCTCAAGATGTCTGTCTCTGTCTGAGGGATCAGAGCAGATGTGGTTATATCTTAGGGCTTGGCTGTAGACAATGGATTGTGTGGTGTGTTTAGGATGGAAGCTTGAAGGATGTAGGTAACTATACCGATCAGTAGGTTTTCGGTATAGGTCTATCCCTGATTTGTACTGTAGTGTCAAGAAAGTGGATCTCCTGTGTGGAGTGTTCCAGGCTCAAATTGATGGTGTCGTGGAAATTATTGAAATCTCTGTGAAAATCTTCAAGAGCATCCCTGCCATGTGTCCAGATGATAAAGATGTCATCAATGTAGCGCAGGTAAAGAAGAGGTGTCTTGGGATGAGACTTGAGGAAACGTTGTTCTAACTCTCCCATAAAGATGTTGGCATATTTTTGGGCCATGTGGGTGCCCATAGCAGTGCCACTGATTTGGAGATATAAATGATCCTCAAATCTGAAGTGGTTGTGGGTGAGCACAAAGTCACAAAGTTCAGTCACGAGCTGTGCTGTGTCATCATCTGGGGTGGTTCTTTTAATAGCTTGTAATCCATCCTTGTGTGGGATGTTGGTATAAAAAGAGTTCCTACATCCATAGTGGCCAGAATGGTGTTTTCAGGAAGTTCTCCAATGGACTGTATTTTCCTCAGGAAGTCTGTGGTGTCTTGAAGATAGCTGGGGATGTTGATAACATAGGGTCTGAGGAGGGAGTCCACATAGCCAGATAGGCCGGCAGCAAGAGTCCCAATGCCTGAGATGATGGGGCGTCCAGGGTTTCCTTTTTTATGGATTTTGGGTAGTAGATAGAACATCCCTGGCCATGGTTCTAGTGGTGTTTCTGTCTCTATACGTTCTTGTGCTGTCTCAGGGAGTTTCTTGAGTAGGCGTTGTAATTCACCCAACTTTAAATCCTTTTTTGTAATTCAAGGACTTAAAAAAAATCCCCCACACATAAATAAGATGGAAGAACTGACATAATGATACATTCTTGTTAGTGATGGCTTTAGGAAAAAATATCTAAGAGTCACATATTAAAGAACGACAAGTTCCAAAGGGGTAGCCATGTCAGCCTAATTCAGCAAAACAAAAAAGGAGTCCTGTGGCACTTATCAAGACTAACAATTGTATTTATCACATGAGCTTTTATGGGAGAAAATTCCGCTTCATCAGATGCTTGAAGATGGAGAAGTACCAATGAATGGAAGGAAAATAAATGCAAGGAAATGTAAATCATTGGTTCAGGTCAGACTGTTACAGCAGGTCAATGAAGTAGTTTAGATTCAAACAGTGGAGAACAGCATATAGGAGGGAGAAGAGGGGAAAAGAAAAGCAAAATTATCTATTGTAAAGGGGAAAGAGAAATTGTAGTCTCTATTTAACCCTAAGCTGATGGTGTCAAATCTGCATGTGAATTCCAATTCTGCAGTTTCTTTCTGAAGCTTTGATTTGTTATTCATTAGCCTAAGTATGGCTATTAACAGATGATAAATGGAGTAACTGCAAAGATTGAAATGTTCCCATATTGGTTGTTGAATGTTGCCATTTCTGATGTCAGATTTGTGTCCATTTACTCTTTTGCACAGAGACTGTCCTGTTTGTCCAATATATAAGGCGGGGGCATTTCTGGCACATGATGACATAAATCACATTGGTGGATGAGCAGGTGAATGAACCTATGATGGAGCAGCTGACTTGATTAGGTCCTGTGATGGTGTCTTTTGTGTAGATATGTGGGCAAAGTTGGCAATGGGGTTTGTTGCAGGAATAGGAGCCTGCTTTAATGTTTCTGTTGTTAGGTCCATTATTGCTAGTGAGTCTCTCTTTTAAGGTTTGGGGACTGTGTATAAGCAAGGAGAGGTCTCACACCAAGGCCTAAGAGAGTGATGGATCATCTTGTAGAATAGGCTATATGTCCCTGATGATGTGCTGTAGAGGTCTGACTTAGGGATGGTACATGGTGACCAGTGGCGTTCTGTAGCTTTCTGTCTTGGACTTCTCCTGTAGTAGTAGACTTCTAGGTACCCGCCTGGCTTTGTCAATCTATTTCTTCACTACCCCAGGTCTGTACTGTAATTTTAGTAATGTTTGATAGAGATCTTGACGGTGTCTGTCTCTGTCTGAGGGATAGGAACAAAGGCAGTTATATCTTAGGGGTTGTCTGTAGACCATGGACCACGTGGTGTGTCCTGGATGGAAACTTGAGGGACGTAGGTAACTTCAGTGGTCTGTAGGTTTTCGGTATAGGGTGGCGTTCATGTGTCCATCACTAATTTGTACTATAGTGTCCAGAAAGCTACCCTGCCTCCTCCAGCTGCAGCACAGGCCTTTCCCCACCCCCTCCCAGGCCTCAGGGGATATGAACAGTGGGAAAGGACAGGACTGTGCCCTGTGGCATGTGGTGGGGCCACAGTAAGCCCCAGGAAAGGACAGTAAGGGACCCAGGGGAGCAGTGAGGAGCCCTGGGGGAAGGGTCATTACAGGGCTCAGGAGGTAGGGGGACAGTGAGGAAGCTATAGGGCAGAAGGTAACAATAAAGAAGCCAAGTGAGCAGGGGGGCCCTAGGTCAAGCAGCAAAGCTAGGGCTGGGCCCTTGAGAGAAAGAAGCAGACTCAAAGAGATAAGCCTTGCAGAACAAGGCAGAATGGGGGTAGGGCCTTGCAGGGGCAAAGCCATGATCTGGGTGCTGGTGGCCCCCCCTACTTCTAGGAAGCTTCCAGAACTCCATAGATTCCCCAAAAATGAAACTATCACATGCCAGCTATGCTGTCATCTTTCATTACAGCCATGAAATAGCAGATTTTCTTTAAAACAAAAATGCTTTATAAGGTCAATTCTCTGTTCTGAAGAACTTCATTTCTACTTGCAATCCTGTACTGTTATCAGAGAACTAACTATGAAGTTAAGTCTGTATTTGAAAAGAATGGGATTCTGCTTTCCTCCAAAATTTCAGAAATACCTTGCCAGAGATCCTGTAGATTGTATCTCTGATTCAGCAGTCGCTATGGCACATTTTCCACAATAAGTCATATATCGTACTCAGAAAGAGCATCCTTCTCCATATCCGTTCCCCTTTCAGTATGTAGCATGTTGCTCTGCTCAACATATTCTTCTGATAAATGTACTGCCCATGAGCCATATCATGCATCCAGCAAGATCACACCTCAAGTATCAAAATTGCTTGCAGACCAAACAAACAAACATCGCTTGTCCAGGACACAATATATGGAGTCATCCATAGAATCACAGAATCATAAAAACTGGAAGGGACCATGAGAGGTCACTGAGACCAGTCCCCTGCACTCATGGCAGGACCAAGTATCCTCTTAAACCATCTCTGGCAGGTGCTTGTCTAACCTGCTCTTAAAAGCCTCCAATGACGGAGATTCCACAACCTGCTTAGGCAACTTATTCCAGTGGTTAATCACCCTGACAGTTGGGAATTATTTCCTAATGTCCAACCTAAACCTCCCTTGCTGTAATTTTAAGCCCATTGCTTCTTGTCCTATCATCAGCAGTTAAGGAGAACAATTTTTCTCCCTCCTCTCCATGACAACCTCTTAGGTACTTGAAAACTTATGTCCCCTCTCAGTCTCCTCTTTTCCACATCAAACAAACCCAGTTGCCTCAATCTTCCCTCATAATTCAGGTTCCAGACCTCTAATCATTCATGTTGCTCTTCTCTGTACTTTCTCCAATTTATCCGGTGCCCAGAACTGGACACAATACTCCAGTTCAGGCCTAATCAGGGCCAAGTAGAACCCAAGAATTACTTCTCGTGTCTTACTTACAACACTTCTTTTAATACATCCCAGAATGGTGTTTGGGTTTTTTGCAACAGCATTAAACTGTTGGCTCATGTTTAGATTGTGGTCCACTATAACACCCAGATCCCTTTCTGCAGTATTCTTTCCTAGGCGGTCATTGCCCATTTTATATATGTGCAATAGATTGTTCTTTCCTAAGTAGAATACTTTGCACTTATCTTTATTGAATTTCATTCTGTTTACCTCAAACCATTTCATCAGTTTGTCCAAATCATTTTGAATTGTGATCCTGTCCTCCAAAACACTTGCAACCCTGCCCAGCTTGGTATCATTGGCAAACTTTAAGTGTATTCTCTATGCCATCATCTAAAACACAGATGAAAATATTGAACAGAACTGGGCCCAGAACAGCTCCCTGTGTTACCCCGCTCATTATGCCCTTCCCGCATGACTGTGAACCATTGATAACTATTCTCTGGTAGAAGTTATCCAACCAATTTTTCACCCATCTTACAGTAGCTCCATCCAGTCTGTACTGGATGTGCTTATTGAATCTTGTGTATTTCTTAGTCACATCAGTCGGCTTCGAGGATGAAAAAGATTTGGAATGAACCTTTTTGAACAGCACAGACATCTTAGGCCTCAGAAGAGCTGACAGAAAAGGGTTTCTGCTGTAATTCCATGAGGTGTATTTAGAATACCATATATAAACCATGCAATAAAGAAGAGCGTCTTGATGTTCCTCCAATATGCAAGCCAGATGCTTCTTCACAGTTCAATGCAATCTCTCTCTTCAGGGATGTTACATAGCAGATTTATAGTGTGTTGTACCACTACTCATCAGAAAGTCTTCAAACTCTCTAGAGTAAAACTGTTGCCCCATTATCTGAAAAAAGGCTCTCTGGTAGATCAATCACCACAAATAAAGTAGTTAGACAAGAAACAAACTCCTTTCACATACCTTGTGAAATTATAAATATAAGGGATAACATGAGTAGCAGTCTGTAACAGTTAACAGCGTGTAGCCAGGCAGTGCAGTTGAGGTGCCTATAATATATATTATAATTTTCTGTTGTGCTCTGCCCATGACTACTGGTTTCAAAAGGATCAGAGGCAAAGTAGTTCTATGAATTATGAAGGCTGAGCATGCCCACCAACAATGCTCAGTGTCCGAGTGCAGTCCTGACCACCAAGCATAGTCATGCAGAAGTTCCTTCATCTCTCTAACTCCCAAATATTCTTTATGAGCTACATCCAGGAGTGTTTGTCACAGCTCTGCTAGGATGATCTCCTGCATTGCTTTGCGTAAGTCATGTAAAGTAACACACATCTTCACTGTGAGCTTTTTTGTAGACTGTAAAGCTTTGTAGACTGTAGACAAAGGTCTCTTCAGAATTGAGTCTGTCCAGTTCAACTGCACAGCACACATCACCTTTCACAGTTCAGCTTCTTGAAGAGTGATATCAGCAGTGTTCCCTAAGTCGATTGGCATATCTTTAAGCAGGAAAATATGGTTTACTCTGCCCTTTCACAAAATTGTGTTACACTTGCATCCTTGTATGCAGAACATCTTTCTCTGATATTTACCAGAGTAAAATCATGCCACTGCAGCTGAGTGATTTTATGATAAAGCCCAAAACAGGAAAACAATCACTTTCTAATGTGAGATGTCTTCCAATACGACCTTAAAGCATACAACAGGAAAAACTACCGAGAATTTTAGCTCAATGTAGGCATACTTTGCTTCCACTGGGATGAGAGTACAGGATGCAAAAAAAACCATCTTAGACAGAACTACAGCCTGATCCCAATGTATTCATCAGTCTGAATTGTTACAGGCTTCCTTGGATAAGCACAGAACGGGATCCAACAAGAGGCTTGATGCAGTTTCAAAACTCTGCTTTGCCTCTTTAGTTCAAATCAGTTGACCCTGGTTCTGGGCTAAACCCCACATGGGCTTGGCAAAGATACTGCAATAGGGCTGAGCACAGCCACCTATAATTGTGCTAGGCCAAGAAATTAACATAAGCTACTATGATCTATGGGTAATGGTAGCAAAGCAACATCTTGTAGCCATTTGGTTGTTGGTTTCACACCATTGGCTAACAGGGAATTCACTAGAAACTCTGTAGCATCTTTTCCAAACTGCACTTGGCTGCATTCAACTTTATGTCATCCTGGAGTCAGGTTAGCGCCTGAACCAGGAAAGCAGTATACTCAGGATGGGACTTAGCAAAGTTAAGAATGCCATCCAAACAGCAACAAGTATCTTAGATATTATGGAGGAGCTGAGAAACCACTCTCTGAAATACTTCAGAAACACAGTTTTGGGGGGTGGGGTGGGGGGAAAGAGTCATTGATTGCAGTATCTTCAAAATGGCAGGCTGAAAATCAATCATTGCAACTTTCAGACACAGGTATTTGCCAATAACCAGCCTTGTAATTCCAAACAGAGAAAATCCAGAATCCACATACCCAGTATGTCACCTCTTTGAAGGCTGATAATTGAAACTGCTCATGCATCAGATAATTTATTAAGTGCCCTAAAATCTGACCCCAGTCAAATGTCACTATTCTTCTTGTATAGGGTCACCGTGAGTAAGGTCCTGCCCTTAGGTCCTCCACCTCCCAAACAACACCATTATCTTTCCATGAGCTGAAATTTTGCTTGAATCTTGTCCACAAGTGCAGTAGATTCCCAATATGCAGGCAGTGCAAAGGGTCGTTGTTTGAATCCAGCTACAGAGAGTTTGCCTAATCCACGAACAGAACACTATCACTATTAAATAAATCATGGCCTCTCTAAACATTACTTTGGATATCCCCTTCTATTCTAGAAGACAAAACCACAGCCCAGGTACCCTGTGTGAGTTCATGCATAATACCTAGGTGCAAGTACATACTGTAGGCCAATAATGCTACAGCATTCAGAGCCAGGCCTCTAACAATGTAAATTTTGCAGGCAAGCCTATGCCTTTGCAAAGAACAGAGCATATAGCTTCACCTGCTGTTTGCAAAACTTACAAATCCCAATCTATTATAACCAGTACAGTTGGTCAAGTGTCCAGATTATGATCTAACACAGAGGGGAGAATAGTTCCAAAGGGGTAGCCATCTTTATCTAACTCAGCAAAACAAAAGAGGAGTCTTGTGGCACTTTACAGACTAATAAATTTGGTTTTTGCATGAGCTTTCATAGGCAAAGTCTCACTTCGTCAGATGCTGGAGTGGAGAAAAATTACACTGAAGAAAAAAAAAACAAAAAACAAAAACCATTACAGTATAGGGGTGAAAGATAAATCCTGTGATTACATTTCACCGTTAACTTTAGAACCCACATCCTTATCCACCATATACTTCAAAGGTGTACCATTAATTTCCATGATACAGGACAGCAGCTCTGGTCCCTTGCCACATAAGAAGATTGTACTGAAGGAAACATCAGGGTCCCTAATAAAGGTGATCTCATGTGACTCCAAGTTTACCGTATGCTCTTAAGGCCTGCTATCATAGCGAACCAGTGTAGTGCAGCACACTAACAAAGTGTCCTTCCTTCCCACAAGCCCAGCACAGAGCTGCTCTAGCCAGGCAGGGAGGAAAATTGGCTAAGTGCCCCATACTATCACAGCACAAACAGTGAGGAGCTGGCAACTTTTGCTGTTAAAGCTGTGGAGCTGGAGTAGTAAACCTGATATGACCCTGGGTAATAGACCAGGAGGAGCAGCAGACAGTCTAAGTGCAGACACAAAGATAGCAGCAATCTGAAACGTAGAACCTTTCAGCCTGAGACCTCTGAAACACCTTTCTTGGAGCAACTGCAGCATCAAAAGGCAGAGTTCTGGCACCTTTAAGAAGAAACCATTCACCCAGGCAGTCATTAGCTATGCCACTCACAAAAATATCCCTGAGCTTGATCATCACAACACTCCCCAATTCACAGTCCTGGGCCAATTGTTGCAAACAATATGCAAACTCGTGCACTGTTTCATTGGGTTGCTAACAACTTTCAAAAAACACTTGTCTCTTTAGTAGAACAGAATCCTCAGTCCCAAAATACTCGTGGAGACTCTTCACAGGCATGTCCAAGGGGGCCTGGGCTCCAGATGTCCATCATGAATGTCAGTACCATCATGGTTTAAGCCAGTGGTTCCCAACCTTTTCAATACACAGCACACGTCAATGAGACAAAACAATTCCATGGCACACCCATTTTTTTCAGCTGAATTGATTACTCATAAACAACACATTTACTTACATTTACTATGGTTACGGTCTTACTAGAGAGGTTTGTAAGACAGTGCATACAACAAGCTAGAGAAGGATCAAATGCATTAATGTTTCAAATCTACCAGAAAAGAAAAAAAAAATACATCATCTTAATTTTGCCCTTTGAACACCTGCATTTATAATGTTCATGTTTTAGAATCAAAAGTCCAATACCTCACTTTTAATCTTCATGAGTTTTATTAGTTGCAATTTTGGTGAGATAGAATATTGTTTAAGATGAAAATTCATTGATTTTCATTTTACATTGATTTTCATTAATTTGTACAAAATTTCACAACACACTTGGACAGTTCTCATGGAACACCGGTTGAAAACCACCAGTCTAAGCAGTTCTGCAGCAAGGGAAACATAGTCACAATTACAGAATCTGCACACAGTTTCAAAAATTCCAACTGAAGTATCATCAGTGGACAGTCAAGGATATTCAGGCAGCTTGAGTTTCAGAATAAAAGCATTTGTCTCCGTAATGTTATGGTCTGATGCACTCTAGAACAGCAATTCCAAAACACAAGGAAATTGAAGTCAGATATGCAGATAAATGATCAATCAAAACATGTAATAAGCATGAACCAGTTAAGTCAGCAATGCTCTAAATAAAACACAACAATCCAAATGGCAGTTATCTAAGTGCACACACCCAATAGTACACGCGCGCGCGAACTTGAACACTGAGTTCAAAGAGCACAAACCAAGAAATGAAAAGCAACAGGGAGCTAAAACCAATGAGCCGGAAGGCAACACACACACTCTTTCTCTGTCAGCAGAGTGCATAATGGGCAGTATATGGCCCTTGCTTAGCTATTTTATAAAGGCAAACAAGATAAAAGGGTATTTTGGCAATTGTAACCAAATTTTTCTCAGAATTAAGTTTATGGGGAAAGACAATTGAAGGTTTTCATTATGGGGAGGTTCTTCCTTTTGATATTCTTCCCTTTCACACTGCAGCCTAAAAGGCTATAGACTAGATTCCTGGACCTGCCAAGTGAGAATTCCCCAGTGCAGGCTTTGCACAAGGTAACTTATTCTGGTCTATGAAGCCTCTGCCACACACCCATGGTACATATTGGAGAAGAGGCTGTGACTGGAGGCAGAAGGGCATATCACATAGCACCACAGACATTCTATCTAGAGGCTGTTTTTATCCACAGGAAAGTGGAAACAAGTCTCCCACTGCTAAGTTACATCTGAGCATCACTGACCATGGGAGCAACCTAGAACTGGGAGGACACAAAGATGCCTTAACCAATTTAGTCATTGACCCGATTCTCAGCAAGTTTTGTGCTGTGCCACGTTAAGAACAGCAGCACAGGCGCGCGCGCGCGCACACACACACACACACACACACACTCATTCTCTCTCTCCCCAAAACATGTGTCACACTTATCTTTCATTCCAAATCAAAAGCAGTTTGCAGAAGGTAACAAGACACCAGCAGTAGCTCTAAATGGCCTTTGTTCACAGTCAATCAAATGAATTGTAGGATCTCTCTAAAAGGGAGGAATTACTGTTGGCAAGTGTTTAGCCACAATTCTTGATTGGTTTGGGGAGGGGGACTTTGACCCTATCACAGCTACAGACATTTACCCTTACCTAAAAACCCTGAGGAAAGCACAGTAATTAAAAGAGAAAGAATGACACTATATATTTCCTCTGCTGTGATAACTAAATCTTACTCTAAAACAGCAGTTTTGCGCTCACCTCAGCAGGCAAATGTAATGAAAAAAAACAATAATTTATTCTACTGTCATGAGGATTACTGTCTTTCACACAAATGTATGGTACTAGGCAATGTTCCCTCTAATTACTCATAGACTGTGTGCACAAATAATTTCTTTGTGCGCGCAAAAATATTTCTTTGTGAGCACCAATATTAGCACTATTGAATTTTTTTGTGCATGCTTTATTTTGTTGTGCGCGCAGGTTTCATGACCTGTTTGCATGCATACACGCACGCAGCTTAGAGGGAACAGTGGTACCAGGGACTCCAAATATTCAAAACTGCAAGTTGTGCCCTCCAAAAATCATGAGATTGGCCTAAAAATCTTAAGATATTTTTAAAAAATACATTGAGTTCTTTTCTCTGCCTTCTTGTTTCCGGTCTTTTGAAGTCACGTTTCCAAGCATTGTCCACAATCACAAGAGCTAGAAATTAATTGAAAAAAAAAAAAATAAAGCTGAGATTCTCAAAGACTCCAGGAATTGGGGTTTTAAGAAAAAAAAATCAATAAAAATATAAAACACCAGGTATGTGACTCTCATTAAAAATCACCAGATTTGGTAACAATAGTTAAATCAGTGTGTGAAATTAAAACCACTCTGTCACTAAAAACAGGCAGCTGATTAGCTAAAAATGAAAACATTTGGTTGGCAAGGGAAAAGAATGGAAAGAAAAACATTTTTTCCTCCCACTTACAGTCAATGAGAGGGGCAGTGCTTTAAAATTCACTGTTGAGACCTTGTTCAGCTATGAGTCACTGATGTGTCTGAACAAATGTCTCTCCCTCTGGAGAAGGATCAATACTGAATGTAATTGACACTACAGGGCAGATTCACTGATATCAGTGAAGTTACAACAGGGATGAATTGGGGCTTGTGTACACCTTAATGTTCAAATTATTGCTATTGCTGAAAGTGATAAAGAATGTCTGCTATGAGGAGGGCAGCAGTAAGGCAAGGTAAGGCCACTACACTCCAACACACTCACACATTATGGAGGCAAAAGGGCAGTTCAGAGAGTTGTGAAGAATGGTACGGGTTAGCTGTAAAAAAAATGTATCATGCCACGTTTGTGACTCATTCACAAGTCTGGGCTGACACTGAAAGCTTCAAGTGAACCCCAGTTTCTGCCGACTTCTGCAGCTGAGTTCAGCTGTGTGGATCACTCTCTCTCTTAGTCATAATGGTTATATAGAATTGCAACTTTATTTATAAACAGCCTTTGCGTCTATGGGCCATTTGGGTCTTAATTACTGTGAAATAAAACTATTAAGCAAAGAATTAAATATACTTTGTAACCTCTAAGTGTATTCCCAAGTGAAGAAACAGTTAAATTGTTTTACTAATGAAGACTGCAAAGGTTAATCAGACAATTACATTTTAAAAGGTCTCTAAAAAGATTTATTTTTTAAAAAAAACTTGATGCACAATAATGTAAGGGCCAAATTCTACAACTGGATAGAAGCATACAACTTTCACTAGCTTCCATTAGAGTCTCATGCATATATTTGAGGGCAGACTTTGGTCCTAAAAATGTAAGAACAAAATAAAATCTGACCAATTCACTGAAATTCTCTTAATACTGGTATCAAATTAAAGGAAGCAAACAAAATAAATTGAAATGGAAATTAGATGTAGTATTTGATACCATAAGATGTTATTAAATTGGCACATACTTTCAGAAGGATTGTAATTTTCCAAATTTGAATGATCTAGTTATTACAGTTGTAAGAAAAAATGTTAATCATGAAATATGCGTGAACAACTTTTCAACATGAACCACAGAACAAATTTTGAACTGGACAGAAGTGCCCCCAGAAGCTTTTCAAGCTATAAAGAAACTTGCTTCTGGCCAAGCAACCAGAAAGAGACTTGTTCCCAAAAAACTAGCAAAGTTAGCTGTAGTTTTCTGCAGAGCTGTAACTACAGCAGGGCCGACGAGGCACAACCCCGGACAGCCCAAAGCGGCTCAATAGAGGCACACTATTAAATGGGGCGGCCTTGCAGCGCCGGCCCTGAGCACCGCTAATGGGAAGGGGCACTTTCCGATTGGAACATGCCCCGAACGGCAAAACACCGTGTTATGGCTCTGGTTCTCTGATTAGCTAATTCAGTTTCACTTCCTACTTCGGGGGTGAGAACGAGAGGTTGAAAATAACCAGGAGGAAACTTAGTTACCCTCCTGTAAAGTTAGGAGCATTTGTAACCATTCATAGATGGGTCTAAGAATAGATCCAGATTTCACAGCTTGGACCCCTCTTTATTCCATATTACAAAGCATTTTTCCTTTTATCCAGGTTCCTAACAAAAGAGGGAGTTATGGTTTTAATGTCCAGTAATTGAAGTTAAAGCACAAGCCACCTTTTCACACAGAAGGGGATGATTGAACCAATGGCCATAAAATCTTGATTAGAACTGAGTGAACAATTGATTTTTTGTTTTGCTTCAGTGGCCTAACACCCTTCAACACATATTATTCCTCTTTTCTCTTGGCCTCTTTACAGCAGCCATCCATTAATCCATGAATGCTGCCCCACACCCCACCCAATACCAACTTCACACTCAGGCTTCCTATACATGTTGTTTCCCAGGATCAGAAAACCCATTTCCACACTCAGAACCTTTTCTTCACCTACCTGATACCCTCAGGGCCAGCCCAAGGTTTTCTGGCACTCTAGATGCCTGTAATTTTGGTGCCCCATTGGGAAATGCAGGCAAGGCCGTCCCTGGGGGGTGTTGGGCCCCGGCCAAATCACACTCTGCGGGGCTCCCCCCCAGCACTGGGGAGTGAGGCTGGAAGGCCCAGGGGAGGGGCAGACACTGCTGATCCTTCCCCCCCACCCCCCGGCCATGTGCACTGCTCTGAGCACTGTGCTGGAGCAGCGGGGAGGGGGCATGAGGCAGCACAGCCAGGCTGGGGAGGGGGGGCAGAGATACCAGCTCCATGCTGCCTCCTGCCCCCTCCCACCAAGCAGCACATATGTGGGGTGGGGGGGAACAGCAGCGCTGAATCAGCTGCCCTGTTGGCTGGCTCACCCAGTCCCCAGCATGGGGGGAGCAGCGGTGTGGCCCTGCAGGCCCCCCAAAGCGCAGGGCCCTGGGTGGCCGCCCCTGTCGCCCTACCGTAAGGACAGCCCTGGGTGCGGGGCCTGGGGCAATCAGACAGTGTGCTCCCCCCAGAGCTGAGGGGCAGGGGGGGCCAGCCTTGCACTCCCACCCTCCCCTGAGCCGGGACAGAGCAGGCCGGTCTCGGGGCTGGGCTCTGCTCTCCCACCCCACCTCTGGGCCAGCCCTCCCTGCCCCCATGGTGGAACAGCCCCTGGGCCAGCTATTCCCTGCCCTGGGGGTGGGACGAGCCAGCCCAGAGGAGAAGCCAGACACCCAGCTCTCCCCCACTTCCCCACTGTCTTCGGCTCTGCGCTGAAAGCAGTGGGAAGGGGGCAGGGGACAGCACAGGTGGAGTGCCACTGGTGCAGACCCCATGCTTGCCCTGCTCACAGCAGGACAGCGTGGGGCCTACGGAGCTGCACGGCTAGGGCAACAACCCCTCATCCCCCCACCAAGGATGGCCCTGGGGGAGCGCCCTTGGTGCCCCCTATTGCTTGGCACCCTAGGCGACTGCCTGTGTCACCTCTGTGGACAGACCACCCTTGGATACCCACCATCACTAAGTTTAGAAGCCCTCACTACTAATCTTCTGAGTCTGGAAACAGCATGATTAGAGGCAGCAGGGAAAACACCCAGACAACCACAGAAACAGATCAGAAGATCTAGCCCCGCCCCAAAACCTGCACAGCCAGGTCTGCAACTCATCCTTTGAAGTTCACCCGCGGCAAGACCATAAGTCCATGAGTAGCAGTCAAATGTTTTGCAGTCTCAAAGGACTGGAACACGATCAATTCTACCAACATCCCCTGGTATCAACAATTAACACTGAATCCTGAAGTGCATCACCAGCCTAGACAACCAACTTCAATTACAGCAATGTGAAGAAAGACAAATTCTGTTTCACAGAAAATTCAGTATTTGGAAGGAAAATGGAATAAATCCTGAAAACTATGTGTCAGTTTACAATAGATGTCTTTTGTACAGTTCAGTAGAGATCATGATAACTAGTTGAGGAAAACTGCAACCAATCGCCAGGGCCTAACTAGAGCGGGGCTAACAACGCTTTGCCCCGGGCACCCTGGAGTGGCTCCAGTTAGGCGCTCTATCAAAGGGCACATTTCGTGCTACTCGCTCCAGGTGCTGCTCATTGTAAGGAGCGTGTTCTGGGCAGAACCTGCCCCGGGTGCCAAAATGCCTAGTTATGGTGCAGTGATTCATGTCATTCTAACTATAACCACACAGTTGTCATGTTCACCACTGGCATAAATTAGCCAATTCCCCTCTTCAAAGCATCTGATGTAGTGGGATTTTCTCCCACGAAAGCTCATGCAATAAATAAAGCTGTTAGTCTTTAAGTGCTGCAAGACTCCTTAGGTTTTTTGGCCACTGATGATGTGTGATGTTTCTGAATTCATGTTGTTGGACTGCATTCTCCTGCAATCTAACTGATAAATGTAGTAAACTGCCGAAAACAGCGTTTGCATCATGTGCCACCACAGATGCTATTGTCTGTTCGACTTATGTGTTCAATCTCTAAGGAATCCTATGCCAAACTCTATATAATAACGGGCTGCAACTTATATGAAATAAATTTGCAACAGAAAAGAAAGATTCATTCAGTAACTACCTGCCCTGCGGGGAAGCTATAAGATAATAAACATTAACGGTCTTCTAGGATGCCTTTCACCAAAGGATGTCAGAGTGCTCTGCAAACATTAACTAAAATTTAACAGCCTCCATACTGATTGTGTACAAACTGCTGAGAAAGACGACAAGCTCTAGTGATCATTTGTGACACAATTTATTCTTAACTAAAATGATAAATTTATCTTATGAGGTGTGTAGGTGTATTTAAGGTTAGAAAAGTTGCCAGATACTGAAAGATCCCTCTGTCATAGAGCTTCATGATGAGATATTTGATACCTGGCAAGAGGAGGTAGAAGCAAGTCCTGACTAATTTGGATTAGTGATGGAAGGCCAGAAAGCCAAAGTTTGATCTCTGTGTGAAAGCTGGTTTAATGCAGTCCTGTTGCAGCTGTGTCAGTCCCAGGGTATTAGAGATATAATAGATGTTTGTCCAATAAAACGCATTACCTCACGTGACTTGTCTCTCTGAATCTGTTTTAATGCAGGGAAACCTGCATGAAATCCTCTCCTCCAAACTATGTATTGTGCTGCTGAAGAGTTTATTTGGGTCTGTTGAAGGAAGGCTTTGAAAATGTTATAAGAAAGTTTTAACTTTCTTGTTTCACAAAGAACCAAGGCCTGGGTGTAGCTAAGCATTTAAGCACATGATTGACTTCCAGCATGTGAGTAATAGAAGACAATGAGACTCACTTAACCCTCTACTTAAGAGCTTTGCTGAATCAGGACCCATAGAAAGAATTTCCTGACTTCTACCAGGCATTAGTGCAGACACCAAAGACTGGCACGGGCAAAAGCAATTCCTCAGAGAAATTCTGAATTATTCTGTATCACTATTCTTAGCTACTTTAAATTATTCCATTTTAGAAGCAGTGCCTCAGATGTGAGTCTGTTCCCAGTTACAGGTCATCCCCTGCCACTGTCTCACTTCACAGGCTTGGATGCTGATGCTTTCTGAGCACTGCCAATTTTCCTGAAAACTTGCAGCAAACTGATCTCTCTGCTAGTTAGTTCTTTCAAATCTTTCTCTCCAAGGAATAGTGGAGGCTGGTAATGGGAACATCTGACTGTGGGCAGGCAAATCTGCTATATTGTTACTATATTTTTCTGAGCCAGGACCCTTTCCTTCTGCTCCTTCTTTGATTCACTCTGCAGTTTGTGCAGATCACTAAAAAACAAGAGAGACAATATTTACCCTACTTACTATGGACCAGTCACCTCTGCCAAGGAAAGCACAGCCACCTAAACACAACTGCATGAACTTTTTCAGCACTTACAAACAATTAAGTATTCAAGCTATAGAAATAGATGCCTTACTATTCTCTGAACAGACAGAAGTGAATAAAAAGATTAAAGTTTATTACCTTCCTCTTGCCCATCAATCTCCATCGCAGCAACCTTCCTTTTAAATTAGGGCTCATCTTCAGTGCACACATCTAGGCCCAGCTCCTAGCACTTCTTCTTCCAACACATTTTCAACTGTCTCTTTTCACCCACCAAGCTAAAACAGTCATCCTGACCTTGATCTCCCTGGCTTCTCTTAGAATGAGGTAAGGGTTTCTCATATGCTAGGAATGGGATTCAAACACATCCCTACTCGTGCAGTTAGTGGAGGTCAGACAAGTCCCATCAACAATGGACAGTTTCTCTTTTGGGTAAACATGATTTGCCCTCAATAAAAATATAATTTCAGTGCTTTATCTCAGTTGATGAACCAAAGGCCTGGACCATCTATGAAGATGCCTATGCATGTGCTGCAGCACTGGCCCCAGCACCAACTTCCCCACTCACGCTACTCTGGGTACATAGATTCTGGGAGCCACAGCGCTGTGTATGTTTGAGGACCTGGCATCACAGGATCACTCAGTGAAATTTGGCATGGTTTGCCATCCCTACAGCATCATACTGGAGGGGCAATCAGGCCAAACCTGAGAAGTGCAGTGTCTCTGTACATGTGGTCGCAATGCCTTAAAAAGGGAGCTGAGCCCAGCCTCACAGGACAAAGAGAACACTAAAGAATGAGTTTGTCATTTGTCTTCTTTTTAAAATCTTTTTTTAAGATTTTATATCATGTGATTTTGCATTTTTTAAATACACAGTGCTCATCTTCTAAAGGTGCAGGTGGGAAAGGGAGTGCAGGGATAGGTAAGGGCAGCTCAAGGAAGAAGTCTAAGGAGAGCAAGATGGGGGTGAATACAGGAAACTAGGAGGTGAGGGACTCAAAGACAGTAACAGAAAAAGAACCACAGCTCCCCTATTTTACAAGGAGAGAAACAGAGTCTCCATTTGAACATAAAGAGAAAGACAAGCATGTGCATTCAAGTTCATTAAAAGCTGACTTTTCAACCTGATGTCATCCCATACACACATCAGGCAGTGAAAGTAAAGAGAAAAAAAATACAAACTAAAGAACATTTTAGTTTAAATCTTGTTATTTTTAAGTGCAGGAGCCTGGCAATATGCTTCTTAGAGATCAGACCATTTGGAATATATGGGAAAGAAATTGCCACTGATTTATTCAGAGTGATTGAACCCCACAGTCCTTGGTGGTGGTGTTTTGGTTCTTTTTTGTTTGTTTTTTGTTTTTTTACATACTACAACTCCCTAAACATATCCTTTCCTCAGCTGAATGTAAATGCCTCTCCTATCTGTTCACCTTTATTATCTTATTTAAATACACCATCCCTTTACTATAATCACTTGTCTGGATTCAACAAACTAATTCAGACTGTATACTCTGCAAAGTGCTAATCCAATCGAGTGGATTTTTAATCCCGCCGTTCTTATGGAAGTGTAACAATCCCTGCTTCCATGGTTCCATCCTTCTTGGATTCTTCACTGTTAGCAAGTACACAGCCAGGCAGGCCCTACTAGTTTATAAGAAAGCCACCTTTAGGCTGCATATTACCTTTGCAGACTCTTGGGCCAAAGCCATTGTAGAGATGTTGCTAAAACACATATCCATCTCAGGCAAATGATCATCTTGCTTCAGCAGGACAGTTAATAAAATATTCATCCTTTCCCTTCACATACATTTTAATTTGTTTTGTTTCTTAATGAGAACAACAAATGAAGAGGTGCAGGATGAAGGTATAAGGAAACATCATCAGTGTCAATAAATCTGAAACAAAACACTAAGTGATTTTGCTGGTTAAAGAATACATCAGAAGAACTCAGTGAGAAATATTATTCCTTGGTTGAGAACTTCCACACAGACAACTAGAACTAACAAGTTCCAAAGGGGTAGCCGTGTTAATCTAGTTCTGCTGAACTAAAACTAACAAGAGACCAAATCAACTAGTGACCAAAAGTTAGAGCCTTTCTTCATGTCTGTGGGCAAAGGAAAAAAAAGCCTCAGGGGCTGCAGAAGGCAAACTAGCACAAAAAAACAAACCAAAACAAAAAAAACCACGAGTCCTGTGGCACTTAAAGACTAACAGATTTATTTTTCGCATGAGCTTTCGTGGCAGAAAATCCCACTTCGTCTGTTAGTCTTTAAGCACAACAGGAATCCTTGTTTGGTTTTTTGTTTTTTGTTTTGTTTTCCTGGACTAGACTAACATGGCTGCCCCTTTGAAAGAAGGCAGACTGCCAACTATGTAGCAACATTTTACATAGCAAAGGCCATATTAGCCAACAGACACAGTAGGCACTGTGCCTAGGGCCTACAGAAACTAAAGCATCTATGAAAAAAATTGACCATTTTTTTGTTTGTATGATAAAGACTGTAACAAAGAACTCTTCTTGAATAAATATACATGGAGAGAGCAAAGATAGGCACAGTGTATACACAAAGAGGCAGAGTCATCTACCCATAGAAATCAATACACCCATAAAAATGTATCTATCAAAGGGCCTATGAAACAGAAGTGCCTAAGGCCTACAAGGACCTTAATCGGGCCCCACACATTGCTACCCACTTTTCCAGATTCCTCACCCCGCATGACTCTACACAGATTCAAATTCACAGTTAAACTGGGCTGGACCATGAAAAATGGAGAAAGAGAATTGTCTAAAGCAGCATGTTTCCCCTCCCTTCCCCTCCACCTTTGAGGAAATTCCTAGGACACCACCCTGCAGCTTTCATTAGAGACTATAGAGGTCAAAGAGCCACAACAGAATCACTGTATATCTGAATCAGCACTCCTGATCTCTGAAATTCTCCCATGGCACCTCAGTAGCATGCTGCTTTCATCTAATTACATTTAAGATTAGGAATCAACTCATGTGCACCCATCAAATGATATTGTAAAGTGCTCCATTTCTCCCTGCCCAGTAATATCCAAAGGGAAGCCTATCCTTTATGAGAAGAGGAATAAGTTATACCAGTATAAGGTAACCTTAATCCAATATTACTGCAGCCACACTACAGTATTTACTTGTATAACTATATCAGACAAGACAAACATACACTGGATTCCTAACCAAAATAATTTTACGGGAATATTTTCAAGTGCAGAATAGGCCTCATTAACTAAGTTGACATTTTTCTTGATCACTGTAGACATCACTGCCATCCTGCCTGTTATTCAAGCCATTAGTCTGAGTCGTCATTGACAGTGACCTCCCTCTAGGTCCTCATATCCAAGTTATGTCTAAATATTGTGTCATATCTCCAAGACACACCTATCCCCACAGCTAGATCAATGGAGTCCTGATCCATGATTAGGGGCGGCTCACTGGGCCTAATTCCTAGGACAATCATGAGATACCATTTGATCATATTTGATATACCACTAAAGCTGACAAAGTATTTGTAGCAAAGTCAATGGATTGTAATAGATTTTATTCCATTCTTCCACTACCACCACAGAACAGCAACTTTAACTTATTTTATTCCTCTTCCCATATTGTTTATGGAGAGCTCTGAGAACCTCCCAGTGTTTAAGTACAGTTTGGAACCTAAATATTTTAATACAAAACTGTAGTTATTCATTTTCTCCAGTTAGCAGATTCTTTTACAAGAAGCAAGCTTTTTCCAGTTGCATTTAGGCCCTGACTGAACAAAGTACTTAAAAACACGCGTGTTTAGGCCTATTTACACCATTAAAATCAAGCACATCCTTAATGCTTGTACTATTGCCAACCCCAAAAACATTTTTAAAAAATCATAAGATTTTTAAAAAGTAACATATTTGGGATCTCTCTTTGTTCTGTGGTTTCTGAGTCATTTTAAGTTAACATTCAGGTCACATTTTGTATCTTTTCTCCACAACGGAGGTGGGTAGAAAGCTCTTTTTACTCTCTCATGCAATCTTTTGATTCCAGCAACCAAGGCTACAGATCAATACAGATGACCATGAGAGCTGGCAACAGTGAAAGCCATATGCTTAATTGTTTTTTCAGGGGGTCAGAACCCTGACATCCAGCCCCTTCATCTTTGAGCCTCTTTCTTCCTGAATACTTGTGAAGAAGGTTTGCAGTATGCCTGAAAGGCTAACAGAGCTAGGCTCTGACTGAGCAAGTGGAGAAACTAGTGAGGGCGCCCCCAAGAAGATAAGGAAACCAGGAATACAATAGACAGTAGAGTTGCTTGAACTCATATAAATGAGCTCTTCCTAGTCCCTTACTCCCACCCCTCCGAGCCATCTTGAGTTTCTTAACTCAGAAGCACAGGGAGCAGGGGTTAAAGCCAGGGTCTCAAACATGTGGCCAACAGGCTGCATGCAGCCCCTAAAGCAATTTCCTATGGCCCACAATGACACATTCATTATCAATATTTGCCATATCATTGTAGGGAAAGGTTTTGGTGGTGTGGCCCTCGGGCTACCATACTAATCCTCATGCGGCCCTCGTAGTGAAATGAGTTTGAGACCCCTGAGTTAAAGTAAGCTGGAACATCACACAAATCTGATGGGCTAGACTTCTAGGGCTCAGAATCTAGAAAAAATCAGGCCCACACATGCATGAAGGTGGCCCAGACAATACAAGAAGGCCCACAGATTAGGACGGTCCATGGCCCCTCAAATTATACTTTAACCACTGACAGGGAGGGTCCCCTCCCATCAATCCTCCCCCTCACAGAGCTCATACAATAGGATCAGCACAGTGCGGAGTTAATGGATGTGATCATCTGAATCTCATACATCACAGTTATATATCTTATTGACTCAACAAGGCTCTAAGAGATTCCTTTCAGTCGCTATTAAATGAACTATGCACATATCAGAATCAATACAGATTCTAGGAAAGAGGTTCAGCAAGATAGTATGTAGTAAATTAGGTTAAAGACACTTGGGCCCTTTATGTGTTTTCCTGCAATGAAGCCTTCCCTTTCTCTGAAAGGTGTATTTTTCTGTTAGTTCATGTCAGCTCCAATTAGAACTCCTGAACCATCCATGACCTACATCATGATCTCTTTGATATTAGGATTTAGTGTTTGGTGCAAGGCAACCAGAATTTAGAAAGCAATCTAGGGATTAAATAATCCAGTGCAAGACTTTTGCAACCTGTAATTTAAAGAGCTAACAGTCTTTCTGTAGCCACCTATGCTTATAAGCTCATGACCTCACTTTTACACTGCTTTTTCACTTTGTAAAACATACTAGAAGCAGTATGGGGGAAGGCTGATCCAGCAGTTTTTTGCAGGGAGATTTCTTTGGGTTTTTGTTTTGGTTTGGTTTGGGTTTTTTTTTTTTTGTTTGTTTGTTTGTTTGTTTTTGTTTTTTTTAAGGCTGTACTAACTGAAAATAACTAAAGTTTTGATCTCAGGATAAGAATGTTGTCAATTTTAATTGTGAGAGAATGCTAATTACTGGCATCCAATCAAAACTGGAAAGTTCACCAAATTAAAAAAGAAATCTTCAAGCATCTGATGAATTGGGATTTTCTCTCACAAAAGCTCATGCAATAAGTAAATTTGTTAGTCTTCTAAAGTGCCACCAGAGTTCTTTCTTTCTTTCTTTCTTTCTGAAAGAAAGAGAGAGAGAGATGAAATTTCAGGCTTCTGAGTTTGTGTGTTCCTTTCTCTAAAGCAGATGTTTTCTTCCATCTCCCCTCCCCCCCAAAAGAAAATAAAACTAAGATACCTTTTTCACTGGACTACAAAAATACATGAAGACCATGTTTAATATTAATTAGTCCTTTTGTATTTAATGAATCATTCACAAGCTAATCTTAAATCCTGTTAATGCATCCCTTGATCAAAAGGACTGCTGTATGCTTTCAATAATAATGTTCACTCCCCTGTTTGCTTCAGACACCTACTATTTAGTATTTACTGAATACACTGGCAGCATGATACTGCTTCTTCTCCCTAAAATATTTTGAACAGAGGAATAACCAATAAAAAAGAATTGGTGGTTAATTTTCAGGTGAATTTGTACTATAACTTGGGAATCAAACTTTTTCACAAATATCCATGAGTTTCATGAGCCCATAAATCAAAGCAAACCAGACTTCATACTTTTATTTGCATTTTTTTAAACTAATCAATCAGATCTGGGGGGTGGGAAGCACAGAAGGGTGTCAAAATGCACAATTCAGGCTCAAACCTCCAAATGGTTATTTTTAAATATAATTAAATTAATTGAAGGTGAGATTTTTTTTTAAAGGGATTGGGTGACTCCACTGGGGATTCTGTAATGGTAAGAGTTTCATTATCAAGTTAGGTTGCTAATTCATATCCAGCCCACACTGTAGCAATTGGAAGTTGCCACTGTGGCTGTTTGGTTGGCCCATATATACAATTTTATATTTCAAGCCAGGTGTTCTGACCATCATACCACAACCATCCCAAAAGTTCACTACAGCAGCTGCAAATTAATAGGAATTTTTGTTAGCAATATCAGAGGGGCCATGCATGAAGAATTATACCATCTTCTACATACTCCTTTAGGAATGAGGAAATTGAAAAAGATAGTGTGGTTCTCCAATGGCTTGCATTGCCATTGGCTGTGTAGAATATTTATATTAAAAAGACAAACCATGCAGCAGCCATTTGGGATTTCCTTAACAAAGTCCTTAAAATTAAAGGAAGAAGGGGGTTTATTTCACTTCTACTAGTGGAGCAGCAGTTAGACAGGTCATGAGCCATTTCTTTCTGGTGGGGGTCAATGGTAGATCTGTCAGTCTCCGCATTTTCTAGTATAGTTTGTTGTGACTGTGAGTTTAGTTAATAGTATTATAATGCACTATTTTGTGCTTCCATATGCAAAAGGCAATTCTGGCTTTCAGCCAGAAAGATTTCTTTTAGATTAAAGGGAACTATCAAACAGGACAGCAAAAAGGAAAGTTTCTGTGAGAAAATCCTGTGTGGCTTCTCCTCAACATAGTGCATCAGCTCTTTTTCCCAAAATGGCACCTGCCCCTACCTGCAGGCCCTAGATTCTTAAAACTGTAAGCATGCCTAGATAGCATTTTGAAGAAAGTGGAAGTGAGTCTCCAGCTTAGTCAATGAACTCAAGCAAGTGGGCTAGAAATGAAAGTATAAACAGCACTTTAAAGTTGTAGCTTCAGCTGGAACTCAGACTCTGAAACTCACTCTAGGCTTCAAAGCCCAAAGCTGCAACTTCTAAGCTCTGTCTATACATGTCTACATATTTTTACCACTCTTGTGGAAGCCCTATTACCCCATGTCTTTTGACCCGCACTAGGAGGTTTGCCCCTGCTCACTCCATGATACATGTAGATATACCCTTAATGGTGCAGTACCCCACCATTTACATACTACAACAAACACCACACCCATATTCTGTAATGTTAGGCCATTTTTAGACTTTTTTTCTACTTACATTTTTATGTTAATTTCATGAATGATGTGTTAATTATGTTACAACTTAATTAGGGGTATAAGTTTAATTAAAAATCCATGAAAATATTCTAAAGATAGAACAGTTAAACAGTTTAATGGTGTGGGGGTGGGGTGGGAAGCTGTGTTGGGCTCAGCGCTGGGCTCCTCACTGTCAAATAAGAGCTGTCCAGCTGTGGCTGCCAACTGGTGCAGTACCTAGGCCATTCTCATTCACGGAGAGCTGAGCCAACCCCAGATGCAGCTCCTTCTTCCCCATGGGCAAATTAATGCATGGGCCCCATGCCCAATGGCCCACACAATGTGGGGGGCTCTCTGCCATGTAGCACTGGTGAGGAGCACCTGGAGCAGAGTTGCACTGGGCCAGAGACAGGGCTCCACGTTCCTCTCCTGTCCCACCTCTGGTCCAGCTGATCCACCCCTGGGGGTGGGCCCAATTCCTGTGCTGAGCCATACAGCACAGCCAGCCACACTGGAAGCTGCCCCACATTCGCGGGCTGTTTCAGGGGGCCAATCAGCCCCCTCCCCGTGCTGGTCCTTCCACAGAGGGCAGGGCTGGAGGCTGGAGGGGGGCTGTGGCCCCAGGCAAGGGTGGGTGGGGCCATGAATGGGGCACCAGGCGGGGTCCCCCCTCTGGGAGGCCCAGGTGCCCAGAGGCCCCTAATCCACCAGTATTCCCCCCACCTCTGCACTTGGCTCTGGGCCTCTCCACTGCTCATAGGGAAACTTGTGGAGAGAAGGGCCCAGCTGTGGCTACCCCCAACTCTGTGCCTCCCCATGCTAAGGAAGAGCCAAGCCCAGCTGTGGCTCCCCTGCACTGGACTCCATGCTTCCCTGCCAGCAAGAGCTGCCCACCTGCTCCCCTCCCATGAGCAGTTTAAATGTTAATTAGCTGTTTAACATGTACTGTTTAAATGGTTAACCTTCTACATCCCTCATTTTAATATTGTTCAGTATTTGGGGCCTCACAGGCACTGCATTATAAAAACACATAAGTATGGAAGTTTAAAACACTGTGGGGCGCATGTGACAACTCACGTGGAACATTGTGTGTGTCAGAGTTAAAAAGACTTTTTGGTTGCTAGACAACTGGAGTGTGAACCAGCGAACAAGAGAGACTGCAGGTTGCTTGCAAATAATTGAGATGGGGGGGGGGGAGGGAGCATCTCTCTGTAGGTTAACATAAGACCAAAAGAGACCTGTATGTGCATCTAGTCTGGCCTCCAGTTATTTATTCCAATTTAAGCAATTACAGTTCATTTAACAGACATGTTTGGCTGACTAGATTCAGGAAAGAGTATAAACAAAAGTAGAGCTACCCTCATGTTCTTAACTAGACTTCAGTACAGCATGCAGTTAGAGGTAACCGAGCCCTCCCTTCCGTACTAGCATTCTTCTACCTTCTAAAGGAGGTCCAGCTTAAATTTATTATTCCCAGATACTGATTTTTCATCTAATTTAGGATCAATTAAATGTCTCAATACAGCAATGGAGAAGAGCAAACACCAGGCCTGCTTTCCTTCATCTCTCCTTCAGTCAGAAGATGAGACCAAGGATGATAAACCTGCTGAAATAGGGTGTGATAATTAACAGCAAAAGTTGTGTCTTCATCTCATTTAAGGAGGAGGCGGTTTGCAGGGCCACAACTACAGTGGGGTGACCGGAGCAAAGTCCTGGGCATCGAATTTTAGAGAGCACCTAACCAGCCAGTAGCTGCAGCCCCTACTTGGCCAGGAAAACACATTCCTCTGGCCCCAGGGAGCTGCACCCAGGCTGGGAGTTTAAAATCTCCCACCCTGCCTCTGAGCATGCTCAGGTGAATCCTCAGGGTAAGAACAGCCTGTGGCCGGAGCAGCTCCAGCCAGCCAGGTAAAGAGTGGTTGGGGGACCAGTGAGTGGGCTAGGAAAGGATTGGGGCAACTCGGGAAACCGGTGGGGGGGTGAGGAAGGTGTTTGGATGGGGATGGGGGACTGGCGGTCGGGCAGGAAACCAGTGCCTAGCCAAGGAACCGGCAGGCAGGTGGGCAAGTTTGGGTGGGAAGGTAGCGGGGCCTGGCTAGCCAGCTCAGGGGAGGGGGTACTGGGACAGGAGTGCTGGCTGGCAGGTGGAAAGAAGGGTCCAGATCTGGCTCCCCACCACTGGTAGCCAGATTGGGTCCTGGGTCAGATTGGGGGAGGGCACGTTTCAGGGTGCTTGCCCTGAGTGCCAAAAGCTCTAGTTCCAGTAGTGGCTGTTTGTCTTCCTGGGGAGGAGAGAGAAGAAAGATCTCACTCTCTCTACCTTCATTCCCCTCAGCTGTGTGTGAAGCTCAGCTTGGTTAAGGCTTCCCTCTCCAAAGGCCAGAAGAGGTTCCTCTCCTCCGGTCAGCTATAATATGTGCTTGGTAATGGCAGTGACAACAAAGATGAGCTGTAGTAAACACCAGTTTATCTTCCTTACTGAGGGGTCAGAGAGTCCCAGAGCACAGCTGCTCCCCTAATCCAAATGTCTACACTACAATTAAACAGCCCATTAGCCACAGAGCCAGCATGGACAAGATGCATATTTTAACTGCAGCGTAAACATCTCTCTAGCGATCATGCTTGCCAACCAGACCACGTCAGATGGTGTAAGAGTCAAACAAGGAGAGGGTACCAGGCCATCTCTGGGGGGCCCAGGGTGAATCAGCCTGCACCAAGCTCCCCTCAGCCTGCACCATCCCCAGCCCCAATCCCAGCCTCAAACCACCTCAGCCCCAGTCCTGCCTCGCGCTGTACACTGTGGTGCCTCCCCAACATGCTCCCAGCATCACACCCCATCCTGGGCCCAATCCTGCTCTTGTGCCATCTCCCCAGCCCATTCGAGTGCTGAAGCATGGAGCACAGGGGCAGTTGCCCCAACATGACACCCCCAACAACAATTCTGGGTGCAGCAGATGTTTGTCTCCCTAAATGGGAAGTGTTTTAAGCAGTAGCAGACTAGTACACTGAAGATAAAAACATGCATATTGATGGTGATGGGTTTGGGACATTAACATCTCCTGAGGGAGTTAAGAAAGCCACTCACACCCTCCTTGCCATAGTGCTACTGTGCCTGAAAATCTAGAGTCGGAATAAACGAGAGGCCCATGTCATCCTAGATGATTCTTGATTAATACACTAGTGTGAAATAAGGATCATCATTTAAAAGATGAAATGTCTATTCAGGTCAAAGACAAATAGGGCTGATATTTGATAGATATATTGCTACACTCTTCTTCCCTATAAATGATGGGAAAGCAAATGTGTTCATTATTAGTGCAAAATTATTGCTTTACTAGAGGAGCTCCCTTTCTCAGAACATACTACGTTCAGTAGAAAACAAAAATTAACTTCTAAAATGTAAGCTAACTGCACAATTTAGTAATTATCTGGTAGAATTCTATTATTTTAAAAAATATATTTGCTTGCCCATCCATTTCCTCTATGGAGAATGTTAGTGCCTTATATTCTTGATGCCATAGTTCAAATCAAACATCCTGAAGATGGATGGAAAATTTACTATTCAGGGACCATATAATACACATTTTAGTTCCCAACAGGAAGAAACATGTACATTATACACACCTGTAACTTAAAGTACTCATTTAAGTACCCATTCCTTATCAATGTAAGGAATCACAAAAAAAAACACCAAACAAGCAAGCCGTCACTTCCAAAGTAAGCTGTTCATATGACTGTGCTTCTTTTGATCAGCCCCCGGAAACTCAGTTTATTCAGGTTTGGATTTTTTTGTGGAATTTTTTTGGGTTGTAGGATTTGTTTTTAAAACAATCTTTCCCTATATTTTTTCCCTATACAGCTATATATTTTATCATCAAAAACTATTTATTATTATAGAGAACTGTAAACATTTAGGTAAGTTAATAAATTGAGCTGCTTCAGGACAAGTCCCTGTTGTAAAAGGTTTCAGTGCCGATTTAATTAATTAATTAATTAATTAATGTGATTAGTTTAATCATGTTAGCCAAACTATAATATGAGAGAGACAAAGTGGGAGAGGTAACATCTTTTATCGGTTCAGGGACTTTCTGGTTCATTGCTATGGCTTTTATGAATGAAAAAAACAGGTGACATGATGTATCTTCTAAGAAGTAAATCTCCAGTGTATGTGCTCTTACGTTGAAATACAATGATGTGAAGACCAAAGCACAGACAGAATAAAATATATGTATGATTGTCAGAACTGTTTTATTTCCATTACTCCAAGACACAAACTGGGATGTTATTTTATACATAGTTAATTTAACTACCTAAACTACTTTGATCTTCATTTATCATTCCAGTATGGTGGCAAGTGTAAAATATACAGAAGATATTCACAGGGAATGAGTCTTAAAGCAGAGACTAAGATGAACCATTATTAGCAAGTTAGTATAAACCATAGAATCTTAAATTTTACAAGTCTTATTTACACCTAAGTCAGAGGGGCTTTCTTTCTTCTGCAGCCCTTTCAGCCACACAGCTTTTTTTTCCCCCTCTGAAAGCAAAACCTATGTTTACACATGATATTTCACGTGAACATTCATAAACTGACCTTGGCCCGACTTAGGCAGATCCCTGCTGCAGCTCCACTGAGATCTCTCTTAACCTTGCTAGTGGAGCATTTAACAACCTGGACTACAATTGAGAAAGTCCTGTTTCTTTAAAACAAACAAACAAACACACAAACAAACAAAAGCCCCACAAAAACAAAAAACTTTTAAAAAACCCAAACAAAATATGCACGCTTGAATAAATCATCCAGTGTTACTGCTTTTAAAACCTGAGCTTTTTATCTCTCGAGTGTCTCTCTGCTTGCATATTCTTAAACAATGCATGCTATTAAGACCATGGATAACATGGCATGCTCTGTTATTAAAATAAGATTAAAAACAAAGAGCTAAATCTTGGAGCTGTACTGAGTATCACACAGGTCACATGGTTTTGCATTTGTTTTGTTTTAGATCTCCTCCACCCCATATTAAAAATGGTGGGTTACCAATGTAACTGTCCTTCTTTGAGATGGGCTGCTCACACACATTCAGTTACAGGTGTCTACATGCGGCAGCGCACAGTAATCTGGAAAACCTTTTAAGTCGAGAGCTGCAGACCAATCCCGTAGGTCCAGAGCAGGGATGATCTGCAAGAGGGACACCATACAAGAACTTTATTCTCCTTAGATGTCTGTTTAGGGCCCTGAGGAGCAGTATGGGCCTCAACTCTCCATTTGGCTTAGGAACTAGGAAGTATCTGGAGTAGAACCTTTTTCCCCATTGACTCTTTGGGACATTTTCTATGGCCCCTATGGAGAGTAGCTTTTTGCATACTTTTTGTAACAGAAGGTCTTGTTCTGGGGTCCCGAGACATGGATAAGGGGTGGTTTCCTTTCCTGGGGTATAGATCTGAATTGGATTGAGTAACCTTTGGATATCATGTCCAGTATCCAACTGTCAGGGGTGATTTTGGCCCCTTGAGGCAGGAAGCGGGCCAACCAGGCATGAAAGCATGGGTGTTGAATGGCGGGATAGGGGCCCTCTGGCTGATTGTCAAAAATGCTGTTTCTTGGCAGCTGACCTGGAACTGCTGTTACCCTGGTGGGGAGCTTGGCTTTGAGGCTTGGAGCCCTTGCCTGAGCAGCTCCTTTCCTTCTCCAGGCCCCCATATGGACACTGTGACTGCTGGTAGGGTCTTTGGCAGGACCTCTGCATTTAGTTCTGTTGCTGCAGCTGCTGTGGCTACTGTTGGGTTAACTGAGGTTTAAACGAACACCTGGATTCTGGGGGCACATACATACCCAGGGATTTTAAGGTGGCCCTAGAATCCTTCATCCCATGCAACTTAGAGTCCGTGGACTCAGCAAACAGGGTTGGGCCCTCAAAGGGGAGGTCTTGAATGGTTTGTTGCATTTGTTGAGACAACCCAGAGCTCTGTAATCAGTTAGCCCAGAGCATGGACACTGCAGAGGCCATATTACGAGAAGCAGTGTCGGATGCATCCCAAGATGCCATAAGCATGTCACAAGCAGTAGAAGCCCTTCCTCAACCAAGGTCTCAAAGTCCCCAACATGCGCTCTTGCAATTACATCCTGGAATCTTTCTAGTGCTCCCCAGATGTTAAAAGTATACCCTCCCATCAGGGCACGGTGGTTTGTTATGCGAAGCTGGAGGGCCGAGGTGGAGAAAACCTTCCCACCAAAGAATTCAAGTTTCTTCGCCTCCTTGTTCTTAGGAGTAGAGCTAGGTTAGCCCTGTCTCTCCCTCTGGTTAACTGCGTTCACCACAAGGGACCCAGGTGTCAGGTGGTTAAAAAAGAAGGAGAATGTGTCTGTGGGGACATGATATCTCCAGTCCACAACTTTGGACACCAGAGGAATAGAAGAGGGGTTTTGCTAGTGTGCCCTTGCAATGGAGAATACCCCCTCATGCAGAGGCACTCAGATTTTTGCTGGTGAAGCAGCTTCCCCCAAGTTGAAGAGGGGATTGGACTGCTCCTGGACGATCCCCAAATCCAGATTTAAGTTTGCTGCCATGTGTATAAGGAGGTCCTGTTGGATACAAGGATCATCCCTGTATGACAAGGGTCTTTGATAAGTGGCTTCCTCCTGCGATGAAACAGAAGGAATACATGGTCTACAGTGCCATGAGGTGCTGGAGTTGATTTCGTCATCTGAGGCACTGGATGAGCCGAGGGTTTGAGGGAGTGACAGTGCTCAATGTCGTGAAGATGCCAGCTCATCCTCCAAGTGGTAGTTAAGCCAGCCGTTGGTCCATTCCTGAAATGATCACGGGGTGGAAGCACAGGAGACTCTAGTGCGACCACTAGCCTTACACGAACTCCCTTTGCTTTGGGATCCACTCTGCAGTCTACTTTGTGTCCCCCCCTCCGGTGCCAACCGGGTTGGTGTGGGGAGGATGGCCCCATCACCAGATGATCCCTGGCCTCAAGGGATGAGGCACCTTGGTGGAGAGGAGTAGGGGATCTCTTCTGGTGCCACTTGCCAGCAGGTTCCTCCCTTACAGGGGCCAGTACTAGGGATGCCATAGACCCACGGTGCCATGGCTCAAGGTCCAACAGTGCCAGGAGGGTGAAGATGATCTTGCTCTTGTTGAACCTTGTGAGCACAGTACTGAGGGTTCGCATGCTGACACTGGAGACGGGGGGACTGTTCAATGAGCCTCCAGCCCCAGGGCGGCACCAGGGAGACTAGTAACGGTGCTGCCTCTACCGTGCAGGACCAGTTTTCAGATGAGAGGGCCGCTTTACCTCTCAACTCTACTGGCCTGGGTGGTGCCAAGGGCATCAGCTCCAATAACGCCTTCGCTGCCGCAAAGGCCTCCGACCTTGAGGGGATTGGTACTGAGTCCTCTCCTTGAGGCAGAGTGGATGGTGGAGAGTGGCACGGTGCTGAGGCGGTGCATAATCAGATGCCGATCATGGCTTTTTTGCAATAGCCAGCAAGCGATGCTAGGTCTTCTCCAGTGCTGAACTGGCATGCAGTACCAGGAGGTTCTTGGACTTAGCAGGCGCACCTAGAGCCAGTACTGCTGTCCGATCCTGGACAAGATTCCGAAGCCTCTGTTCTCTGTCCTTATGGGTTCCTCTCTTAAAGGATTTGCACATGGGGGAATTATCCATTAGGTGAGACTCACCCAGACAGGAGAGGCACCTATCATAGGGGTCGTCACTTGAGAATGCCTTGCAGCAAGCTGCGCAGAGTTTAAAACCCGGCATACTTAATTGTGTAAAATAACAAACGTAGCAAAAGACAGGCACTTGCGAAAGCAAGAATGGGCTGTTCCAGTACTGTCGCTGAGGGCGGAAAGAAGGAACTGGGAGGGTCAAGGTCAGGTTCAGGGTCACATATCTAGCCGCAGTCGCAGCATGGAGGGGGTGTTGGCTGCTGACCTTGACCTGACAGGCTAGGGCTAAAAGGTTTTCCAGATTACTGTGCACTATGGCACATAGACACCTGTAACTGAATGATGTGACAGTGCTTGAAGAAGAACTTGTGTTCCTTTCTCCCTTTATTCATTCCCCTTTCGTCTCTAGGTCGGAGGCCTATCACCCGGCAGTTAACAGTTACTCTCAGAGACAACTCAGTTTTAGTAAAAGCACATTCTATTGACGGCCCCTTGGTGTCCATTTTCCAGCCACTGCAAGGACTAACAAAACTCCAAGGGGAGAGCAATCTTTCATTTTCTACACCATACACAGCAATTGGCAGGATCACTAGGGGGAAAAAAGTTATAAAAATACAAACGCATGCCTGCAGTATAAAATTAGTCTCTTGAAAAGAACCTCTATGCAACCCTACTGTGAGAATAAGATGGAATGACATAGCAGAAATAAAATGGGATTCAACCAAGTTCTGTCTTCAAAAGGTATATAGCCAGATAGCAAAGCAAATTAACATACACAACACAGAAGTAACAGAAGAACCTCTCTGAGGATTTAACTAACCTCTAGCCCTAAGTGAAACCTACCCTTCTAAAGACATTTATCACTGGTTCTCAGACTGGCAATTTACAGTCTTTTGAGTCTTTGCAAAGTGAGGGAGCAGCTGAACTGAGTTTAACTGTTTGTTCAAACACCATGCCACAACGATTGCAAAGGAATGGGTGTGAGTAAGTCTTTAGAGATGACTGAATACACAAAAATATGTGAAAACATGCAGATTGGACTAACAAATTAGTGAATAGAAGAACAACACAAAAATGTGAACCTGTACTAAAGGCCCTCCTTAGCGTTTTAGTCAACTCAAGGGGTAACACAGAAGATTTTGTGTTTTACATCTGTAGGGTTTTTTTTTGGTTTTTTTTTTATCTTGCTGTCCACATCCTTTATCTGTACAATCTGCTGTCAGCTATTGTTTTCATAATGGGAGGAACGCTACCAGATTCCATGCACCTGTACTACAGTTTTAAAACTGGTTTCACTCATGTGAAAAACTGGTGATGGTACTTCGAAGACAGTCTAAATGCTGCACCAGATCTTTAGCTAATGTAAACCGCCATAACTCAGATTAAACAGATGGAGGTACATCAGTTTACAACTGAGGAGAATCTGGCCCAATATCTGTCATAAGCTAACCCCTTTTTCAGTCCCCCTTTCTCCCCAAGCTCAGCCATTCCCCTTAGGACCCTTTTGTCCCAGCCTCTCATTTTTACTCTCTTTGAAGAACACAGTATTCTTTCTTAAATCCTGGTGGGAGTTTACACAAACCACCTGCTGGCACATGTAAATAGCGATTACTCTGCATCTTTATTCAGGATCACCCAAGTTTAAGATGGCTCAAAAGAGGAGCCCCACATTGCTATTCAGGACCCCAGCACCTACCAACCTGTTATAATGTGATAAAACATAACAGTGAGATTATAGACACTGTAACCTAGATTGTTGCCTACAGTTAGGCTCTGTGACAAGCAGGGTTTACCACTGGTGTCACTTAGTGTGTCAGCCACTGGGCCTCAGATCTCCCCTGTTCCCATTGCCCCTCACCAGTAGGCACTGCAATGCCATTATAGTACAACTTTTGGAAGACAGTCACTCAACCTTGCAACCAAGTCACCAGCTGAGTTCACCCCCCCCCCTTAATCTAGGGTAAAAGAGTTTAAGAAATATATAGAGAGGTAGTCATTCTCAAACAGGGGTTTTCCAGAGGGGCACAGCAACTCTTCTAGATATTTGCCTAATTTTACAAGAGGCTGTATAAAAAACACTAGAGAAGTCAGTACAAACTAAAATTTCATACAGACAAATTTATACTGTTCTATATTCTCTACAAGTGCAAGTACAACACAATATCCTAGTTGACTTATTTTATAATTATGTGATTAAAATGGGAAACATCATTTTTCAGTAAGCATGCTGTTACACTTTTGTATTTTTATGTCTGATTTTCATAAGGAAGTAGTTTTTAAGTAAAGTGAAATGAGGTATATCTAACAAACCAGACTCCAGAAAGTGGTACAGTAGTCTGGAAAGACTGAGAGCCACTGGTCTACAGCAGAAATGGCCTTCAGACCATATCCAGGCCCCTATGGGTGACATATCCCTGACTCAGGACTGGGAGCATTATGGGGGTGGGGGGGGGTGGGACCCAGGGACTGCCCCCCCCCCCACAACCCCAATCTGGCCCCAGCCACTGCCACTTGCCGGCAACAGCAGGGTCTGGATCCAGCTTCAAGCTGCTTGCAGAAGACTTGAAGCTGGAGCTGGTTCCTGCAGCTGCCTGCAAGTGGCAGGAAGCTTGGAAACTGCTCCTGCTGCTTATGGGAATCATTGGGAGTCATCCCCAAGCCTTCTGCTGCTTGCCAGAAGTGGCCTGGAGCCAGATCGGGTCCTTTCTGCTGTGCTGTGGGCCCCGAGATGCAGGGCCCGTGCCCGGCTCGCCCCAGCACAGTGATGACCCTGCTTGGGGCACACGTCTCTGCCCTCTTCTTTTCTTCAAAGGAAGGATGATGAGGATTTATGCCCATCCACAAACAAATGGTTGATAAGGAGCCCACACAGGCCCTGTCTCTTCACCCATTCTCTAACCCAGGACCCTCTAAAAGACTTTAACATTAAACACACTGTAGTGCTCTGAGGCTCCCTGCAATGGCCACTTCCAACTAGTGAGCCATTCACTTGCCCACAAGGCCTTCAAGTCTTTCACTTAAAGTCTAACATAAAATAGCAAAGCACAACTGATTCTTCAGCCTAAGAGAGCTCAACTCATCTTCTTTGTAGGCTAGCCCCTGCTTCACGCTGAGGCACATTCCTGGCTTGAACTCCCCCTGCCTGAGATTTGTCACATTCTCCTTCTATCCAAGGTCTCCAGCAAGGTGCAGTCCCTGATCAGCTGGTCTTCAATCATGTTGCTCCCTCCTAACTCAGGACTCAGCCTCCCAGCCTCTCTCTCCCTCTCCCCCAGGAGAGAAAGCTTCAAGTTCCTTCTCATCTGGGTTTCTTCCTGCTTCCTTTTCTAAAACCTATAAGGTATTTACGACTTGCACTAAGGATTTTTCTCATGCCCTTACTCCTGAGCTCTCAAGATAGGCCTGTTCTCCTATCCTGCTCACCCTCATTCTGAGTTCTAAGGCTTCCTTTTAAACTTCTCCTCCAACTGGAGCAGGATCTGAAGGTGCAGCAGCCTGGCATCACCTTGGCCTAAAAGTGCTTCTTAACCCCTTCAGTCCCAGTGTAGGACCCTATCACAGGCTCCTAAGTCCATAGTTAGTGGTTGTATGCATTTATTTAACCTGGAAGAGAAGGCTCAAAAAATCATAAATGTCTGCTATTTAAACTAAAGAGGAATTCCATTAATTTTGCTGAAAGGTTGCTGTTCTCTGTGGTCAGTCAGTAATAGGGAATGTGATTCACTTGCACAAAGCTGATACAAGCCTGCTGACAGCAATTTCAGGCTGTTGGGCTCAACTTTCAATGGCTCTGTAACCAAGACAAGGGTCACAATCTGGACGAATTGTTTAAAAATCATTTAGACAGGAGCCACAGCTGCTCTGAGGCTCGCCCCATGCCTATCTATCAGAGTTACTGCTGAATCAATTGTCAGAGAAATTGATATTAAACTGATAAAGGTTTATTAACGAGTTAGATAAACAGCTAGAACAAGTGACAGTGTGATCCTACAGCCCTGAAACCTAAGCAGAGAGCAAGCATTGCCATCCCATAACCAAGGGGTCTCAAACTCAAATCACCATGAGGGCTGCATGAGGACTAGTACGTTAGCCCAAGGGCTGCACCACTGAAACCTTTTCATAAAGCAATATTGCAAATATCGGTAACAATCATGTCATTGTGGGCCAAAGGAAATAGCTTTAGGAGCCACATGTGACCTGCAGGTCATGGTTTGAGATCGCTGCCGTAACCCTAAAGTCGCTATGGTGATGAGTTACTCCCATCTTCTCCCATCCAGGCGAAGACAGCTGGAAGAGGTTCTCAGAATTCCTGGTTTTGCTCTTGCATGGCCAATGTTTGTGTCTGCACAGACCTGAACTAGATCAGATGGTATAGGTCTTCAGGTAAGTACAATGGTTGATCTTCTAAAGTCCCTCATAGTTTGGTTAATAAATGGAACGCACACATACCAGGTCCCTCAGACAGACAGCACCTCTTAGAGGACACTGCTCTCTTATATAATCTCTTTTCCCGCCACTAAAGCTTTGCACTCAGCCTGCTAGTAGGTGCGCATAGCATGCTGATTCTACAACAACATGCTAAGTTCGTACACACAGCACTCTAATGCTGTACAGATGACCCTTTTTAAGGCAAAAGAGCAGAAAAAGCGACCTTTGTAACCCCATTAAGTCCTCAACTGCCAGAACCCTTTTAACAATTGACTTTCCCTCATATTTACCCTCCTTGACACCTGGGGTCAAAATCTTGGCAAAAGGTATCACATTTACCTATATCTTTTGAATTTGCAAAAACGAATACATAACAAATCTAGAACTACTTGGGTAATCAATTATTACAAATGGATGTATTAAAATATGCCATAGGGCTATGGGTGTAGAAAACAAATTTTTCCACCATTTGCCAAAACCACTATTCTTATGGATCCAGTTCATGATAGATGTTATTTTGTTATTTGAGAGATGAACTGTTAACATGACCTTCTTGCGTTCCTTGTCAATTTGCTCCAGATATTTAGTGAATTCTGGATGTTGGAGCATTTTCTCAATCAAATCCATGTCAGGTCCTATATGTGTGGGGACTATTTGTTGACAAACGGACAAAGAAGATAATTCTTCTGTATCTATAACATCAACAATGTAACTGATATTGCAACCCTGCAGTTGTTTCACTCCAGATATACATAGATTTGATTCACCTTTTGGTACTTCATATATACCATTAACAATAAAGTTTACTAATATAAATACAGTCTGTAGTTAAAATTATTAAAACTGATTGCTTTAACATACTTGGTTGTAAATTGAAATGACATTTTGCTGTTTTAGAATCTAGACATACATGACTTCCTTTAATAACATTTCCAAGACATACATATCCTTTCTTTTGGTGGTCCTCACAATTTTGAATGTTTAACACTTCTCCATTTTCTGTTGCCTCTTTCAGCAAATCAGCTGGGAATAATGAAACATCTCTGATAAAAACTCTGAGAGGAATAATAGGGCATACATAATGTACTGCGGCATTGGTCATTGATAGAATCAGCATTATTATTTGGTGTGAATTAATCTCGTACCTAAACTCCCTAATTTCCCATCACTCAGGGTGCTGTCGCTCAAACTATGACATGTGATTAAACAGTATGGGTTTAATTTCAATGGGGATTTGCTTTCCTACCCCAGCTCTAATCATAGCAGAGTTTATTACATTTAGCCACCCTTGAGCCAGTGTACAACTTATTGCCCATCCTGCATCTCCTTGTAATGAGCATACTCCTCCCAACACCACCTTGGAATCTCTGGCTAGTTGTGAACCAATCATCTATAAAATGGGAAATGTTATAATCCAAATGCCTGATGTCCAAAACTGCATTTGACAAAGGTTGATTTAAGGAAGTTAAGTCCATTCCCACACTGTTTATTTTTGGGGGCTAATATTTCGTTATCCGCTGAATTCTTAATACTTAGGCCTGTACTTAGGCCTCTTAATATTTTGGCCATGACATCGCTTTTGGACCGTCTTTCTGAATTACCCATTATTGTTTTTACCCAGGTGCTCTGTCCATCTAAAGAATTCTTTACAAAGCGAAGACACTCAGACTGTTTAGTTGCAATAGAAGGAATCAACTGCATCCCGACTGTTCTTAATTTATATTGTGGCTTTTTCATAGAATGGCTTTTGGTAACATTGTCCTCAGTGCCACTGCTCCTACTTTGTTGATAGAAGGCTGATTAATCACCTTAACCTTCAACCTTTGCCTTAACTTGTACACATTAATTATTATCCACTCTCCTCTATCCTTAACATCATTCCAAGGAAATAATATCCTTTCACACATGGTGACAAAACTTATGGGTTTATCTGCACAGAGCCCATTTTTGTTACCTCATTTGGGTTCTGATTTACTCATTTCTTCATACGAACTGCTAGGAATGATCTAAGAAACAGGCACTCTGTAAACATATCCCTCTAATTCTATTCTGACAATGACAGATGTACTCCTTTTTTTTGTGGTGTTCATATTTACAATTATTCTTCCAAATTTTGGTCCAGTGACCCTTTTATAAACCTTGCACAAAATCTCCTTTTTAAACTTCTGTGGGTCTTTAGTGTACCAGCTACATCAGGATATGCCTAAAGGTGGTAAGATCAACTGGTCCATAATTATGACTGGTTTATTATTAATATTATTACATTTCCTGATAGAACCATTTGCTAATCTGACATTAGGGCTTCCTCTTCCTTCTCCAATGTATAAGACATTGAGTATTATTTTTGACCACGCAGCTATCTGTCCCTTTATATAATGATTGAGCAACCAACCTTTTCCCTAATAAAAAAAAATACTTTTCTCTATTAAAATCATAGGGAAGTATATATGTATAATACAAGTGTGTTTCAAATACTGAACCATAATTACCTGACCTATACAAACCCACAATACTATACAAAATTTTAGACGATTGAAGAATATCATCTTGTCTCCTGGAAGAAACGACAACAGGTAATTAAGAGGATATTTTCTCTTTATCCCCCTGCCACTCCTTCATCTGAGATGAGTGGCACCATCTATGTACAAGTTTTCCCTTTTTGTCATGTATTTATACCTGATAGACCATGAGGCTTGCTTTATTAATGATTTTATACAGGCCCGTCCACTTTTGACTAAGGCACATCCTTTACCTGAGAAATATTTCACCATTACTGTCTGTCCAATTTCCCATTCAACAATCTTCAGGGAATCACCTAATCGCTTTGCCATAAGCTTTTGATTGAGACTGAGTTGCACTGTAGCTTTTTTTTGAGTTTCACCAATTTCTTCTAAAAGGTTTTTCATGAACTCACTCATTTTTGCTAGGTAACTGGAGTTCATCTGGCAAAGTGTCACATAAATACCATACCTTGGGGTTCTCATTAACCTGCCAATCATTACCTCATAAGGTGTGCATCCATGAAAGGCTGTGGATGACCTTATAGCCATGAGGACCAAAGGTAACCTGGCGTCCCAATTGCTTCCAATTTTGTTAATCACTTTACTCAGAGCATTCTTTAATACACAATTCTTTCTTTTCACAAAGCCAGAAGACTGTGGGTGGGCCACTATGTGCAATCTCTGCTTGACGCCAGGGACCTTGCATAAAGTTTAATGATTTCCCCTGTAAAATGGGAGCCACAATCAGAATCCATTTCCCAAGGTAACCCAAATCTCATGATTATCTGTTCCAGCAATACCTTGGCTATAGCCATAACTGTGCAGTTTTTCACAGGATAGGTCTCGATCCACTTTGAAAAACTATTCACAGTAACTAAGGCATAATGATTTCCTTTCCCTGTTTGAGGAATTGGTCCTATAAAATCTAACTGTAATCATTCACATGGGCACATTATTTGGTTGTGCCATATAGGCCCTTTATTTATTTTATGATCTGTGATATTCTTAGCACATTCTAGGCAGTGATGATTAACACTTCTCTTCATGCCAGGCTACCAGCCCACTTGAGACAATTGGGCTAATGTCTTGTCTCATCCAAAATGGCCTTGCTGATGTGCCAGCTCAACTAGCTCATCTCTTCCCACTTAGTTTTAAACTGATTAAATGCTTTTTCCCCAAAGAAAAGGCACACATCCTATGGGTTCTTATGCTTACAATACATTTTGAAAAAAATAATTTAAACTGGTTGTATTAATGCTGGGTCTCCATCCATTGGCACTGAAACATTTCTCCATAGCTTCCTTCTGCAAACAAGCTTAACTACAACAACCTAAGCAAACCAAAACAAACTGCACCTCTGTTACTTGATGGAGGCTCTTCCTCCACTTTAAAAATGAATCGAGAACTGGTAAGGAGATTCCTAATTCCCCTGGTAGTCCTATCCGACTCAGCTACCCCTGGCTGCGCCTACCCCCACCAAGCCATCAGGAAGTGTCTTGGATTTAATACATGAAACTGCTGCAGTCCGCTCCACACATAGGCTGGATTCCTCTCCTTGCCACTTGATCACTTGTGAGTCCCAGAGGCTCAGCTCAGAACAGACTGAAGCTCTGTCCCAGCCCCTGCTACTCACAAGTCCGCTTGATCTGCCACTCCGACCGGAGCAGTGGTTAAAGTATAATTTGGCGATCCCTGGAACCCGCCTAAATTTCTGGGCCCCCTTCACCTACCCTAGCTATTGCCCCCCCAAATGCCTGTCCCTCACACACCTGCCCCTTCAGCTACTGCCTCCACCCCATCTACTACCCCCAAATGCCTGCACCCCATGCCAGCTACTGCTCCCCACCCCACCTACTGCCCCCAAAACACCTATCCCCATCAGACCCGTATCTCCTCATGTCCTCCTCAGCCCCAAACCCCATTCTCTAAGGTCCCTGCCCCCATGTCCCCACTCCAGCCCTCCTAACCCCCAAGTTAAAACAGTAGTTTGGCTCGTCAATACAGGCTCCACAGGTAAATTGGCGAAATCGCATCCTTACACCTACCACCCAACCAGCAGACAATCACTGGCTCTAATGAGGCCCTACAATTCACGTTGCTACCCCACAGACAGCCACAAGCCACCGAGTGTTTTGAATCCAAACTACTAGTCCTGCCACAAAGCGCTAGCTACTTTCTCTGACAATGATTTGCAGCAGCAGCAGTGGGGTCCTGCTGTGGTTGCCAAAATCTATAGCTGAGAAAAAGGTCAGAACCTGGACCAACTGTTTAAAAATTATTCAGACAGGACCCACAGCTACTCTAAGGCTTGTCCCATGACCATCTATCAGAGTTACTGCTGCATAAAACTGAATCAACTGTCAGAGAAATTGATGTTAAACTGATAAAGGTTTATTAACAAGTTAGCCAAACAGCTAGAACAAATGACAAGTGTGATCTTACAGCCCTGGAACCTAAGCAGAGAGAGACCATTGCCACCTCATAACCCTAAAGTCTCTGTGGTGATTACTTAAGGATTTTCTTCCGCCAGACAGGGTGAGGTCATCTCAAGGAATGACAACTGGAATTGGTTCTCAGAACTCCTGGTTTCATTCTTGCATGGCCGATGTTTGTGGCTGTGCAGAGCTGAACCAGATCAGATGGGATAGGTATTGAGGTAAGTACAATGTTTTAATCTTCTTAAGTCCCCTGTAGTCTGGATAATAAATGGAACGTTTGTGGACTCTGTCTCTCAGATGGACAGCATCTCTTTCTGGGTAGTGCTCCCCATGGGTGGATTAATTCATGAGCCTACAAGGCCCACACAGTGGTGGGGTGGGGGCTGTCAACGTGCGGTGCTGGGGTGGAGCAGAGTCATCCAGGGCCAGGGGCTGGGCTCTGCAATTTCATTGTGAGTCCTGCCCTGCCCCTGGAGGCTGGCCACTCTACCCTGGGGGCAGGGCAGGCCAGCCCAGAGGCCAGGCTTTGCTCCCCAGCCTGCCCCTGTGCCAGCCGCTCCACATCTGGGGGCATGGCGGGGCCAGCTGCTGCACCTTGCAGTACGGCCTCCTGTGCAGCGGAAACCACTCTGCATGAGGTGATCAGCCCTGCTGCCCGCCGGGGGGGGGGGGGTGATCAGCTGGGCCGGGGCCAGCCTCTAGCCCCAGCTCCCCACCCAGCACTGGCCTTCCTGCAGGGAGGAGAGCCCTAGACTTGGGGGGACACTGCAGTCCCACGTGGGGCCCACCATTTGAGGAGGCTGAGGGGCCCAGAGAGTCTCCTAATCTGCCACTGCTCTCCCCTATATAATCTCTTTTCCTGCCACAGAGGGGGGCTTTGCACTCATTGCTGAAGCTTTGCACTCAGCCTGCTAGTGGGTGTACCCAGCATGCTAATTCTGCACAAAACATGCTAATTTTGTGCACATGGCACTTTATTGTTGTGCAGACAACCCTTTTTGAGGCAAAAGAGCAGGAAAAGCATTACTGATCTTTGTAACCCCACCTTTTTAACAACTGACTTCCCTTAACAGCTCCTGCGAGAAGGGGATGACTGAGGTTCATGATCACAGGCAGTGGTAGAAACCTCCTATCAGGAAGGCTAGCTCCCCACCACCACCTCTTCCACTCATAGCCCTGCCCACACTTCACCCCAGCTCCACCACGCAGCCCCATTACTTGCTGTGTCTCACCTTCCTCCCTCTCTCTCTCACACGGCTCCATTTATGTATTTGGCTTCCCTGCTGTTATGTCCCTCTTCCCTCCCTGCCCATGCAGTTCCCCCTCTCTTTCACCCCCCCAAGTCATCAAGTGACGTCTGGGAGGAGGAGGAGGGATGTGGCAAGTAGCAACAGGGGGGTGAGCACAGGAGGAGAGGAGGGATGCAAATGGCAAGCAACGGTGAGGGGTATGAGAGAAGAAATGCGGGATGGAAGAGAAATAGGGGACTGAGTGAGGTGGGAGGAGGAGGAGGGACATGGTGAGCAGGGAGGCCAAGGGAGTTGGGGAAAAGGACATAGGAGCAAGCAGGCCAAGCAGGGAAGGAGTGAGGGTCTGGAGGTGGAATGTGAGCAGAACTATGGGTGGAAAAGGTAGGATAGGTAGCTAGACTCCCTGAGGGAAAGTTTCTTCTGCCCTATGATATCTATCCCATCGACGCGTGCCCTTTGAAATTGCCACACCCCTGGGTAGTTGCTCCCTCCTCTCCCGCTCCCAAATCAACAGGCCTGAGCTGGTATATTACATATTTCCCCTACTCTCCCATTAGACTAAATATGCTATACTTGTGAGGTTCACAGTGATTTCTATCTGACATCAGGGCACCACTCTGCAATTGCTCCATTTTCTGCACACTGACATAATTACACAAAGCACACACATACAAGCTGCTAAGATGTGAACCTTCTTCCTTGCTTTCCAAAAGCCACAGTCCTCTACTGCTTGTAATGGTTCAAATAAAGGCTCTCCACTAGTATTATTCAATTTGAGAAATTTACATTTCACAGTCTTATAGCTCCTGCCCTTACTAATCAATTACAAAATCAATTAAATCTTACCATAATCCTCCAAGTAACAATTTGCCTTCTGGTTCCCCTGGTGAATCAGTTTACAAGGTATGGCCTTGTATTACTGGATACCTACTTCACATTTGATTAACATTTGATATTTGCTTATGGTATCAGGCCAGATCACTGAGGAAATCATGATGGGCAAACTTCCAGACATGTCCAGGTTCAATCCAAAAGCTGAAGTGACATTCATTCAAGACATCACTCCAGTCCCAGACTGGAATTGACTAAATTAATTGTTTATCTGTACTTAGTTAAAATGATCTTTGAAGGGACATTAGTGAATCAAAGGATAAAATTCTAGTTTCTCCAAAATGAAAGGAAGCTGAGACTTGTTGCTTGCAGTAGTATAGTGGAATTGTATATCATATTATTCTGGAAGGCCTCCAACTGTGGGTCAGGAAACAGTCACAGAATTCCTCTGAATGACAAAAAGAGGTAGTCATTTCCCATTCTGGCCTCACTTAAAGTATAATGGGCATCATGGATAACAGTGAAGAAAATATGAAAAGACTAGCTGTTATTGACATTTTCTTGTCATCTGTCTAATCAGTAACAATGGCAAGGCACAGTTTCTTCACCTTTATTCATACTGACTTGTACCTTATTCCTGGAGTCATCCCAGAGATTTTAATGGCATTATTTTCAGCAATGTATGAGAGTAGTTATAGAACAATCTAGCCCTAATAACTTTAAAAGTACACACTTAGATAAGGTGGTGTGTTGATAACTGGTTAAAAACAACAAGCTATCACTTAATTGTGAGAGATTTCCTGGTCCCTCTTGCAGATTAGAGGGCTCTGAAGAAACCTATGGAATTTAAGTCGGTCAACAACCAGTCAAGCTGGAGTGAACCATCTTAAAGCAAGGTGGGGGGAATTGTGCTTTACTGCCTTAAGGGAGCAGCTTGTTTTCTCTTTCTCTCTCTGTCTAGGGTTCTGTGTTCTGAATTCTAAGAAATAAAATAGTATTATGTTGCAATCTTTGAGCAAGAGTACTTCCTTTTTTAATCTAACCTCTTTGTGGCTACGTTATGAAGGTACCAGGGACTATAGCTATACAAGTGTGTATGCTTATGTCCTCAGAATTCCTTATACTGCAGCACTTTTTCTTTGTTTGGCTTCTTGAATTCACGAAAGAAAGTCAGTGTGCGAGGGGGATACATGATCACAATTCAAGAAGTATGTTGAAAGATTGGAAAGGTTCAGAGATAAATTATTAAAGGATTAGAAAACATGCCATTTAGTGATAGACTCAAAGAACTCAATCTATTTAGCTTATTAAAAGAGAACATAAAGGAGCAACTTGATTTACAGTCTATTAGTACCTACATGGGGAACTGGTACATAATAATGGGCTCAAGTCTAACAGAGAAAGATAAAACATAATCCAGTGTCAATTTTAAATGGTAAGGACTCTACAGAAGCCCTAATGAGTCTAACTATAGCTTACTACCTGTTAAGTTTATGAAGAAATGCTAAGTGAGTTATATTATTCTGCCAAGGAGCTGGGGAACAAAAAGAGGAAGAAAGAATTATGTGGTGCATTTATTTTGGTAGGGAATGGCCAAGTTAAGCAATTTTTCTTTGCAAGGTTGTTTGTATTTTTGTTGATAGCACCTATGTGTTACTTTTTGTGTGTTTGTGTCTGTCTAGGATGGTAAGTAGTAATGGATATAGGGTGAGGGGGTACTTGCTCAAAACTCAGTTAAAACCACAGTTTTTCAAAAACAATAAAAACTCATTTATTTAAATTCAGCCAAGCTTAATGTAAAACTTGACTACCTTTTGTTGAAAACACAGTGAACTTCCTTGTGAACTTAGCCCATGGTTCAACTATATTATATAAGGTTTGGGGTCTCTATGCAACTCCAATTGATCAGTGTAATCCCTGAGTGTCTGAAAGGTCTGTGTGAATTGGACAGCTGAACATAGAAATAAGCAGTGTGTTTAAAGTGAGTGAGTAAAAGGATCTCAAACAATATGCTTTACCTAATTATTAGTTTAATGTAAACTTATTAAGGGATAGAACTTCACTGTGGTCTCTTAGAAAACCAGTACGAAAGCCAGTGGCATTAAAAACCATCAGCAAAATAGATTATCATTGCAACATAAAAACAAAAGCAGTCAAATGCAGTCACACAATAATAGCCATCAATGCTTATTCCAAAAATAATTAAATATAATTTTTCAAGAAGTATACAAAATGTTTTTAAGTTTGAGTCACATTTAAGAGGAAAAAGCCTCCAACAATTCTTACATGCCAAGCAACAAAGAAACTAATTCAGCCACCATAAAGACCTATCCAACCATCTTAGTTTATTTCCAAGCAAACAGAATCCAGCAGTTCTATAAAAAAGATGAGAGCTAGGGCAGTGTGACACTTACTGGCAAGCAAATGCAAACCAAAAACAGCCCACTGGATGCCATCAAGTCACACAGCATGCCACAAAAAGTAGAATAACTTTTTAAGCTGGGTTTATCTGACCCATGTGTGTAACTATATGCAAAGCATCTCATTATTTGATATGATTTATTTCCATGCCACTATACAGATGAGAGATGGCCAGCCATGCATTATTTGTGGAGCAAGCACATACAAGAGACCTCTCTACTCAATGACCTTCTGAAATCTTGCAACCTCTTGTCACTGCTGCCAGACCAAACAAGGGAAAAAGAATTGAAATAGCGATTGGAAGGTGAATCTCAGTATTGAGATAAAGTCAAATCCTACCATGACCTTTTAAAGAGCACAAAATCACTATCTCCCACACATATACACACTTGGAACCTAGTAGCTGAGTTACCAGAACCTTTGCTGACCTTCTAGCTCACCAAGGACTTGTCTTTTAAAAGATTTAAAGTTGTCATGTCTTGGGGACGAAAAAACCCCATGTACTGCTACAGGCTGGGGAGTGATCAGCTAAATAGCAGCACTGGAGAAAAGGACCTGGGAGTCATGGTGGATGGGAAGCTGGATATGAGTCAGCAGTGTGCTCTTGCTGCCAAAAAGGCCAATGGCATACTGGGCTGCATCAGAAGAAGTGTTACCAGCAGATCAAGGGATGTGATCATTCCCCTCTATTCTGCACTAGTGAGGCCACATCTGGAATACTGTGTCCAGTTTTGGGCTCCCCACTACAAAAAGGACATGGACAAATTAGAGAGAGTCCAGAGGAGGGCAACCAAAATGATCAAAGGGCTGGAGCACAAGCCCTATGAAGAAAGACTGAAGGAACTAGGCTTATTTAGCCTGCAGAAGAGAAGACTGAGGGGGGATTTGATAGCAACCTTCAACTACTTGAAGGGTTGCTCCAAGGAGGAGGGAGCTCGACTGTTCTCGGTGGTAACAGAGGGCAGAACGAGAACCAATGGTTTCAAGTTACAGCTGGGGCGGTCCAGGCTGGATATTAGGAAAAACTTCCTTACTAGGCGAGTAGTGAAGCATTGGAATAAGCTGCCTAGGGAGGTGGTGGAATCTCCATCTCTGGAGGTGTTCAAGTCCCAGCTGGACAAAACACTGACTGGGATGATCTAATGGGAGTGGTCCTGCTTTTTTTGGCAGGGGGTTGGACTAGATGACCTTGTGGGGTCCCTTCCAACCCTATGATTCTATGATTCTATGATTCTAAAACACTAACAAAGAGAAAAGAAGTCATACATTTAACATTTGCTCAGCTGGTCAAGTAATAAAGTCTAACACTCCTACCTAAGTTTCAACACATCTGGCTTAGTGAAAGCTAAAGTACAGCTTGCCTTGCCTTGACTAGAGTTTCAGAAGAGTTTGGGTTTGATCAAACTAGCTAACAGCAGCAAACACCCCACATTTAAATCTTAATCAAGACAAAACCCAACCTTTCCTATCAGTCCTACCAGCCATGATGAATCAGGTCTTCACCACTAACATCTTCCTGAGAATCACAAGCAACCTTGACTTATCCATCTGCCAAATGTTCACACCTACAGAGGTGATATACTGTGTAGGCTACAGAAAGCTACCTGAGGCCTACCATGTATGACTTGGCACAGAACTCCACAGAAGTTGTGTGTGATGCTCTGCATTGTTGCATTTCTCCCACTTATTTTGAAAGGCTGTCTCAATTCTTTGCCAAGTAAAAAAGAACTGGATACTCAAACTCACAAGCACATCTATTAGGTTTGCAGCAGTGGAACAACATGTGAAATAACAGTGACATGGAAGAGCAATCTCAAATATTGTGGATTTCTTTGTATCTTAGCCTGCAGACTTACCATCTCAGGTTGTGATCCCATTAACTTTCATGAGGTAGAGCAGGATCAAGTCTAATCAGTACTTGGATAGGAACTCTCTAGGGAAAACCCAGAGGTTTTGGTTATTTAGTATCAGAAAAAAATATTTTTCTTCCTGCATCAATACAAAAGAGTGTGCTAGCATATCTTTAGGGGACAATTTTATCTCTCAGATAAAACATAACCCAGGGACTTGACTGCTTATGGTTTATAAAGATCCTAAAGTACTTTTTCCCCCAAGAGTAGAGATGTTAATTCCTTTGATAACTATATCCTGAAGACATAATGTCCTGCACCAGAGTTTTTCCTTCATTGCTGGTTTAGATTGTAATGTAACATTGCTAAACACTGAAAGAGTTGTCATTTATTATCCCATAGATGGCTGTGCTTCACAAGTAAGTGATTCCTGTATGTATAAATTTTTTAGATTAAAAGGTGTTAAATTAGATATAAGGCACCAGTTCTCCAGTACAACTGAAGAATTCATCACTGAGATGCAAAAAGATTGCTTAAGGAAGAGATGAATATTGTGAAGAAAATAACTAAATTTTTTGCATCAGTCTTCACAGCTGCAGATGTATGAAAGAGTCCCAAACCTGAGCCATTCTTTCTAGATGACAAATCTGATGCACTATTCCAGATTGAGGTGTCATTGGAGGAGGTTTTGGAACAAACTTTTAAATTACACAATAAAAAGTCACTGAAACAGATGGTATCCACCCAAGACCTCTGAAGAAATTCACATGTGAATTTGCAGAACTACTAACTGTGGTATGTAACCTTTAATTTAAACCAGCTTCTATACCAGATGAATGGAGGATAGCTAATGTGATGCCAATATATTTTTTTTTTTTTTAAGAAAGAGACTCCAGAAGCAATCCTAGCAATTACAGGCTGGTAAGTGTAACTTTAATATCAGGCAGGTTGGTTGAAACTATGGTAAAGAACAGAATTATCAGACTGTGACAAGGCACTAGCTGAAAACTTAATGTTAAGTCAGACTCCTGACAGTGGAGCCCTAATTAATAGGGGATCAGACCCACAAAATGAGCCTACAGAGTGATGCCAAAAGGGAGCACCTGCTAGACTCATTAGGCAGGCCCTACAAAGTTTCACAGAAAAGGATGAAGGGGGTGGAGAATGATCAGCCTGAAATGGAGAAGTTATCCTGTGTTAGTAGCTGGAACTGAGTAGAGCTTGAGCCTGGGGTGGGTAAATAAATGGTAGTGGGCAACAGCATATGAATAAAGAATACTGGGGAAGGAGCATGAAGCTAAAATCTAGGAATAGATTGAGGGGTGGAGGGAGACAGGAGCTCTGTGCCAATTGCCTACACAAATACACATGTGAATATAATTTGTTGTGGTCAAGTCAACATGGTTCTTATAAAGGCAAATCATGCCTCACTAATCTACTAGCTTTTTTTTTAAGTGGGTCAACAAGTAGGTGGACAAGGGTTATCTAGCTGATACACTGTGCTTAGTTTTTTAGTAAACCTTTGACTGGGTCCCTCACCCAAGGCTCTTAAGCCAAGTAAGCTGTCGTGAGATAAGAGGTAAGCTCATCTCCTGAATCAGTCAGGCTACATCCCCACTAGCAAAAGCTAGCTTTAACCTGTTAGTTTGAACTAATAAGTTTGAGGTTAGTTTGAATTAAGCTTGAACTTATTAGTTCAAATTAATAATGTGGACAACTTTAAAGTAGTCCATGTTGTTAGTTTGAACTAACTGCCCTTAGTTTGAGTCTACCTCGCACTTAGTTCACTAAGTGCTGGTAGTTACTAGTTTGAACTAAGCATTCCTTAGTTTGAACTAAGGAAAGGTTAATGTAGACTGGGACCAATTTTGTTTGAATGAAGCTGCCTTAGTTTGAACTAAATTGATAGTGTAGACATAGCCTAACTGATTAAAAGGTACAGATAATGGTCCATTTTCAGAATGGAGAGAGGTAGATGGTGATGTCCCCCTAGGGGTCTGTACTGGACCAGTAGTGTTTAACATATTGATAAATCTGGAAAAAGGGGTAAACAGTAAGATGGCAAAACTTGCAGATGGTACAGAACTACTCAAGACAGTTAAAACCAAAGCCAAGTGTGAAGAGTTACAAAAAGATCTCACAAAACTGGGTGACTAAGTACTAACATAGCAAATGAAATTCAATATTGATAAATTCAGAGTAATGTGCAATGTAAAACATAATATGAACTATACATATAAAATGATGGGATCTCAGTTAACTGTTACTACCCATAAAAGATGCTGCACTCATTGTGGATAGTTCTCTGAAAACATTCACTCAATGTATGACAATAGTCAAAGAAGCCAACAGAATGTTGGGGCTCATTAGAAAAGAGAGAGGTAATACAGAAAAATATTGTACTGCTTCTAAATCCATTGCTTATCAATCTGTTGTATGCTCCCATCTTGAACAATGTGCAGATCTGGTCAGCCCATCTGAAAAAAAGATCTATTGGAATTGGAAAAGGTACAGAAAAAGGCAACTAAAATTAAGGGGATGGAAAGCTTCTATATGAAAAAGATTAATAAAACTGGGAGAAAGGATGATTAATGGGGGACATAAGAGGTCTATAAAATGGGAGAGATTATATTAGCAAGTGTTATTTACTGCTTCTCATAACTCAAACTGGGAGTCACAAAATGAAATTAATAGGCAGCAGGTTTAAAATGAACAAAAGGAAAAATTTCTTCACACATGTAGTCAACCTATGGAACTTCTTGCTAGAGGATGTTGTGAAGGCCAAGACTATAACATGGTTCAAAAAAAAAACTAGATAAGCTCATGGAGGATTGGTCCATCAATGGTTATTAGCCAGGATAGACAAGGATTCCTGTATGCTAGAAAGTGGGAATGGCTGATGAATGGCTCACTTGATGATTATCAGTTCTCTTCATTTGCACCTGGCATTGGCCACTGTTGGAAGACAAGATACTGAGCTAGGTAGACCATTTATCTGACCAAGTATGGCCATTCATATGTACCTATGAATGTTTAATGCAAAGCAGGGAGAGCTGTCTATGCAGGTAGATTTGAGCCACCCTTGTAGTCCCTTAAGCCAGGAGCTTCATAGAGCCTAGGCCAGTTGTCAGGGCAGTCTAAAGGTTATTCCAATTTGCACAAGTTACTGACAGCCTTTAATAGACATAAAAAAGCAAGAATAAATACAATCATATGGATGATTTGTTCACTTTCTCTTTTCCTAGCCAGTCCCCCACACTGGCAACCACCAGGAGGTAGTAAAGTAGGCACCACTACCTCACCCAGCAGTCACTGAGTGTCTGGACCTGCTGGATTTAGGGGTGCTTTCTGCTGAAGGAGCAAAGCAAACCAGCTCTAGCACAGCACAGATTCTAGGCCAATATATTTCAGATATTACTACTAGGCATATTCAAAAAATCCCATTGTGCAAATAGAACAAAATGCAAATTCTTTTTTTTTTTTTTTTGCCTTGAGTCAGTACAAAACTAACCACAAAAACCTCATATGCATTCATCACAGAAATGAACAATCTTTGTCAATTAGTACTTGAATTCAGTCCTTAGAGTCTATTGTACAGTACTCTCTTTGACATTACTAGTCTTATTTTTTTTAACATATACCCCTTCACATCTGAATTCTGCCACTTTAGTTAAGTGCTTTTTATGAGTTATTGATGTTCCTTGGTTTTGCAAGTACTTCATTCTTTACCATCTGTGACAAGATTTTTAATCTTTATACAAGAGAAACCAAGCACAAACAAGGATGACCTGTCAAGAAGACTTACAGCTTTGTGGTTAACTCTCTCTTGAGTGTGATTTAATCGACATGGTGCTGCTTGATGGTGTACAAGACAGCAACATAGTAAAATCTAGATGTTAACCCTCAGACTCTCAAAGGAGGTCTGAGACTTGAAATACAACAAACTAGATCATCTATGATGTCCAAACTGCTTGTTAAAAATTAGCAAGAAGAGTGTTTCTGACTGGTGTTATGAAATGGTTTATATTTTTTAATGCTGCTAGATTTACCCTTTGAAAGTGTTCTGTTTATTAACAGAATAGGTAGTACACGGGCAGCTGTAGTGTGAATTTCCCCATGCTCTTCTGAAAATGTGCCTCAACCCTACCTTATAAGGATCACTTCTATGGGGAAAGAGAGTTTTGAGTCTTCATTTCAAATTTGGCACTAGGCGTCTCTGAGATTGCCAGGAAATGTTGGTGCCTGTTGCTGGGGGATTTTTTAGTCATGTACTCCTAACTCCATTAAGAACTGAACTGTAACCACTAACCTGCAGGTGCCAGAGCCACTAAACTTGCTTCTAGATACCACAGTGATGGGAACCACAAAAAAGATAGATAGATAGATACTGTCATTACCTTTCTTCTAGTGAGGCTTATAACTTGAGGATTATCTGATACCTTCATCCACAGATCCAGACCATGTCCAAACTTTGGTTTGTTCTTTTTCTTCCACAACTTTTTGAAGATCCAAACATACCTTCTACCCCAATGGCTAAAGTTCTCATCTATGTTCTGATCTGTGTTTCCATCAGTTCCTTGTACTACCATGCCTCCCTTTCAGTCTTTCAAAAATATGACCAGTATAATTATCCTCTGCACCAGGCAATATGGCTTCTGCTTTTTGAGGGCTTGATCCAAAGTCCATTGAATTCAGACTCCCATTGACTTAAGTGGATTTTGAACCAATCTGCTCACTCCACTTTCTTCAAAACTCGTATATAAAATATGTGCCCTCCCTAAATAACTCTGCTTTCCCTACATATATAGTCTAATTTCTTATAACTCATCTGTCCTCTCCACTTGCCGGTCCTGATGTCCTCATGTTCATCCAGCTCTACCACAACCATGTCAGTGTCTTTTTTTTTTTTCTTTTCCCCCAAGCCTCTCCTATTCTCATGAAAAACCCTTCTGATTCTGGTCCACCAATTAAGTAACTTCTGTTCATTCCATCCCTCCTTTAGACTCCATTCTGTGATGCTCACAAGAAAAAGTCAATACCCACCATTATTTTAAATGAGCACTTTTAATGGAACAGTCAAGATGTTCAAAAGCTCAAAGTGTAATAGCACAATTATTCTTCAATGTGTAATTTCTCCTCTGTTGTTTTATTACCCATATTCTAATCTCAGATTAGATAATAAACTCTTTGAGAGAGGGACCATGTCTTTTTTTTTTTTTTTTTGTCTGTAAAGTGCCTGTTAATTTGCCTGGCACTGTAAAATAATAAATTGTGCATAAATTATGTGAGCATCATTATAAACTCAAAATTCTTTTAGTCAAGAAAGACAATTTTAACACAATTTTTAAAACGTCAGCTGTCTGTGAATTCAGTGACCAGAAATAACAATGGCAATATGAAGGTATTTAAGCACTTTCAGACAACTATTTGTTTAAAGGATTCATTTGTAACTTGTCCTTAAGAGCTGCTGCCACATTCCACTAAATTTAGAACATGAAAATATTCAGCAGAATAGTTCTATAAAGGTACTTAAAAACTACAGGGTATGAATGCACTTGACTTAGTTCAGTCTCCTAATGCAGCCAAGAATCTCTCTAGAAAGATTTTTCCAGGACATAGCAGTCTCAGGCTTCAGATGAATAGTTGGCATGCTTCTGCTAGAGCTGAAGTCTATGATTTGATCTAATCTGTTTAACATCCAAGGATCCAATTTTAGATTTTTTGGCAGCTAACATATGCTTCCCTGTGGCAACTGCATAACATCATTTAGATTTTTTAAAAAATCCAGATTCTTTCAGGCTCAATTACTTCATGAGACTATTTTAAAATTCAGGCCAAACAAAATGGCAGTATTTCAGTTTACAAGCACTATTTTGGTTTACAGCTGTTTTAAAAGGACCCATTCTAATGTTTTTATGTCTTTCACTGCCTGTAACATGATGAAAGTATTTATCCCACCTTCCTCACAGAGGGCTACCAATACCAAGAAAGGAGTGAGTGAGGAGGCACAAAACATGTTTAAAATAGAGATGAGGGGTACAATTTGTTTTATAACCATTCTATTATAGTGATGGAATGGAGGAGAAAAATTACAAAAGTTGCCAACACTGGAATCAAAGTCAACTATGAAGTAGGTAAGTTCTAAAGGGACAGCTGTGTCAGTCTAGTTCAGCAAAATAAACAAGAGTCTAGAGGCACTTAAAGACTAACAAATTTATCTATTGCATGAGCTTTTGTGGGAGAAAAATCCGACTTCCTGAGACACTTAAAGATGGAGAACTTACAGAACGGGAGGAAAATAAATGCAGGAAAGTGTAAGACATTATGACTTAAATAAATACAGGGAAGTGTACATCATGATATCTTACACTTTCCTGCATTTATTTTCCTCCTATTCTGTAAGTTCTCTATCTTCCAGTGTCTGAGGAAGTGGGATTTTTCTCCCACAAAAGCTTATGCGACAGATAAACTTGTTAGTCTTTTTAAAAAGTTTCCCTAGACTTCTTTGTTTTTTATGAAATAGGTAAAATCTTGGAAATAGCACATCTCCTAAATTAAACATGTATAAGCCTGGCACCAACATTTACAATCTTATATTTTTACTTAGCTCTCTTTTAACAAGTTAATTTGGTTTATGTGAAAAGGGTCAGTCTGTTTAACCCACAGTGTTAATGTATTTAAATTCCAACCTCTTTGGGGCAAAAAATGGTCTTTTTCACTATATGGGTATACACTGTCTAATGAGATTCCCAAGAAGGAACTTTAGTTGCTATTATACAGATAATAAAAGTAGGGTAAATAATAGGATAAATAGCCCCTGAAAAAGGAGTGCTGGGGCAACAAGAGTCCCCCTTTCACCAAGAGGGGAAGGATTAACAAGAAACTTGAGTCAATTAAGGGGCGAGACAAAAGAAGAATATTGAAGGAAGGAATGTGGCAGGAGAAAGAGGTATGATGAGCAGAAAAGGCTAGACAAATGAAAGGATGTAGTTTCATGCTTGCGATCTCACCCACATCCTTGAAATGATCTCATTCTTAACAAAGGACAGGATCCACAATGACACAAAGGTCAATCAAATAGGACAACAAAAAACAGAATGGGAGAAGTAGTGAAGGGAGAAGTGCCAAACAAAGAGAAAATTGAGCAGAAAAGCCTCAAATCTTTCTGTTGCGAGAAAATGTCAATGAGCAACTGGATAAAACCCAGTAGAGCCTGGGAAGGTGTTCTTAAGAATGCCCTGTCATCACACACAACCTTCTTATTCAGCCTCTGATGGTGAAAGGGACCACCATGTTTGAATTTTAGGGAGCAGTGGGTGTATGCTAACTCTTCAAATAAAGGAGAGGCCACACAGGTAGCCACCAGTTCCATATTACTAGTGGTCTCCTATTTAAACAAAAAATTTGCTGTCCTGTATGAAATGTGTGTTGCTTTTTATCCCATATTTCAACATAACAATAGTAGACAAAGCCAGTTTTATTATATCACCTTCCAAAGTTATTAGGTTTATAAAATCAAACAATGTACAAATGCAGAATCAATCCTAGGATTTATTGAACCAATGTACCTGCAGTGCAGAGGTTCCCAAAATTATGAGCACTGTTCCTTGGGAGGTATAAGGTTATGAGGGGGCTATGCAAAAAGGCTGGATTCAGAACAAGGATCTGGCCAACAGGGGATGCAGAAAGGCTATTTGGCAGTGGTCTCAGCTGCCAGGACCAGGGTCCCTGCCTGCCTCACTTTCCCACTGCTGTAGCAGCCACCAACGAAGAGTTATAGGGTATGTCCACACAGGCTTCTTATTTCGAAACAATGGAGGTTGTCCAAATAGTCACCCTGCTTGGGCTTTACTCCTTAAACAAAGGGTCCTTCCCCAATCTGGACTCAATTACAATTCCTTTACTTCTATAGGCTCTAGCCTGGGACTCTCCTCTATTACCAAGACTTCTTTTTCCAGCTGATTGCCTTAAGTCTACTTATAAGACTTAGCTCTGCCCTTACTGGCTAGGAGAAAATTAATTACTCAGCCCTCAGGCATGGAGCATGATTAATTGCAGTCATCCCCTTGCCTTGCAGATGATGGAGTTAAGCACCATTGCAGGGCAGTTACACATCTCCTTTTCATCTTTGGCTCCGTGCTGAAAAGGTCAGTTAGTGCTAGTTGTGGTTATGGTTTTTGTCACAAATGTACCAGTCCACCAGGAGCTGATGAAGACTGTCAATACATTTCATATAGGCCACAAAACAGATATCAGGAGCATTGAGGCAATGGGGGGGGGGATCTCCAAGAGCTGCTTAAATAAAAATAAAATGATGAGGAAAATAACATTTTTCATGAAAAATTGTCAAATTCATTGACTAATGAATATTACTCTCACCATTCTAGAGAATACTCATCCAAATTTCAAAGCAAATTTGGATATAAATGTATTTTCATGCCATCTCATTGCAAGGCAGAAGCTATAATGATCTTTTCATAAATAATTTTCAGAGCAAGAATTATCACTTAAATAAATTTATGAATAATTTTGAATTACAAATATATTCAAGAATTTTAGTCTGCCTCTGAACAATTCACAATAAACAGCCATCTTCACTGTGTAAATAATTTATTCTAAATTTATTTGTTTTCAGCTGTGAGTTTCATTAGCAATTTGGACTGGATTCAAACCAGTAAAATATCTTGTATCCTGATATTTAGCCCCACAGACACAGTTTGCCAAAAAGTTGGTTTTATGGAATATTTAGTATTTATAAATAAAATACAATCATGTAAATAGCTAATATCAATGGAAGTTTCACCACATAGCCAGATTAAGTCATAGGCCAGTAGTTCTTAATCCATAACCTATGGATCACTTGCAGTCCAAAAGGCACACACCCAAAGCCCATGTGACCTCCTCAGGACCATATAGATGGTATATCTCTTGTGTGCATATGACTCATAATACATAGAGAGCTGCATCTATGGCTCACAATGGTAAATAGGTTGAGAGCCACTGCTGTAGTCCCATGCAGTGATGTCTGAGTCTGTGGACAGCCTGGGTTATTATGTCTGAGGAATGTGAACCATCTAACACATCTCACTAAGTTGATAACACCAAGATCCACTGCTTTGGGGCGCCTGCTACCACAGCAAAGAGCATAGGTGAGAGAATATGTGCTGGTGGTTGAGGAAGCACTGGGGGCATTTCTGCTGCCATCCCTGCTTTTCTGTGGAAAGGAGAGAGAACTCCTTATTACTCTATACAGGTACAAGTCTCTGCTGCAACTTCTAGGGCAGGAGTGGGAGGAAAATGCCTTATGCCACTTCTCTTGCCTCTTTGAGTAGGCAAAGACGATTCTCTTTGCCACTGCCATTTTAATGAGAGTTAGATCTATGAGGGTCCTTCATATTATGGGGTGCCTACAACCTCAGATTTTATTAACCTGCTTCTGACCACCATCCCATTTAGTCCAGTCCAGAATTGAATAATGCATTCACTTTGCAAAGCCTTTAATTTTATTTATTTATTTAACATTTTAGGGTTCACAAAACTACCTCAAGTTTCACTAAATATCTTTCATGTAATTTAAATAATTCATTCTCAAAGAAATCTAAGTTTAAAAACGTACTTTCAGAGAAATCAAACCGTATGTTATTAAAAATAAAGTAATAACAGATAACAACAACAATAAAAGCTGCAGGTTTTTATTTGAAATTAATTCTCCGTCATTCTCCTTCTAGGAGAACAGGAGGAATAAAATAAAACACACAGCAGTCCAGAAAGGATTTTACAAGAGCCAAATGCAGTTTGCACACAAACAGTGAGAAACCACTGAAGTGTTTATATATGGCATGCTAATAATGGCTTCTAAAAAGAAACTGTGATGTTAGTAATCCCTAGTCACACAGACTCTGAAGGTATGATTCAGGGTCACTGACCATGAAAAAAAAACAGGGGACAGGGTGGATTCTCAATTTCTCAGTATTTGCATGTCAGGACTGAATGCCTTTCAAGAAGATATGCTTGAAGCAAATACAAATTATTGGGGTACAGTGTAAATGAATTAAATTTTTTGGTCTGTGTCAAACAGGAAGTCAGACTAAGATAATGAGCCCTTCTGAACTTAAAAATTATTAATCTATGATGGGTATAAAATTATTTTCCAAGACTGCTTGATTTGACTGATGTTAATCAAAATACAACTACAAAATTTTGCAATTGCTATATTTTAAGTGGCAAAATTGTGAAAACAGACACTGAATAACTGAAGAGGTTTTATGAAAGAACAGGTCTTGATTCTGAGCTGCATCTGTCAGGAGTTGCATACCAGGAGAGGGAAAGGGCAAAAATGACTTTAAACCACCTTTGCATGTCTTGATCTCTTGACCTGACTGTAGGCCTTCACTGTCTTCCTCTCTTAGTTCTAAATTTAACATTCTCAGGTTTACTCTATTGTGAAGCCATCCTCAGAGCAGAACCAAGACTAAGGCATCTAACAAGAAGCCCTGTAAGTCCCCCTTTTTCCACACACACTCCAAAACTGCAATCTGTGCATTTTGGCCATACCTGAGGATCTGGCCCATAGTTTAGTTTCTGTACAAGCACATTTGACTGATTTTCTCTGTTTAGGTTTCTATATAGTTGATTAGCCACATCCCATAAGTGTTCAACAGCCCAAGAAAGCTACTTGAAGTATATTTTTATTTGTATACAGACCATAAAACATTCATTGGAAAATATCTGTAAATAACCTTTTTGTCTCACGAACAGGGCCAACTGCAAGAAAATGACATGTTTCTGCTCTTGATTTTATCAAGCAGTCCTAAACACATGCTTACACTTACCTACATTGAAATCAGTGTGACAGAGGATGAGGAAAAAGCTGAAGTGCTCAATGCATTTTTTTCTTCAGTTTTCACAGGCAGGGTCAGCTCCCAGCCCACTACCATGTGTGTGGCAGATGGGAGAGAAGACGACAGGCCCTTGGTGACAGAAGGTCAGGTTAGGGACTACTTAAAGAAGATGGATGTGCACAAGTCCATGGGGCCGGACGAACTGCATCCAAGGGTGCTAAGGGAATTGGCCGACGAAATAGCAGCACCGCTGGCCGTTATCTTTCAAAACTCATGGAGAACGGGGGAGGTGCCAGAGGACTGGAAAAAAGCAAATGTAGTGCCTATTTTCAAGAAAGGGAAAAAGGAGGATCCAGGGAATTACAGACCAGTCAGCCTCACCTCAATCCCTGGAAAAATTATGGAGCAGATTCTCAAAGAATCCATCCTCACACACTTAGAGGAAAATAAAGTGATCAGGAACAGTCAGCATGGATTTACCAAGGGTAAATCATGCCTGACCAATCTCATTTCCTTCTATGAGCAGATGACTGGTTTTATGGATGCGGGAAGCACCGTTGATGTGCTATACCTTGATTTTAGCAAGGCTTTTGATACAGTTTCCCACCGCATTCTCATTGGCAAATTAAGGAATTATGGGTTGGATAGGTGGACTATAAGGTGGATAGAGAACTGGCTAGATCAACGGTTTCAGCGTGTAGGAATCAATGGTTCCATGTCTAGCTGGCAGCCGGTCACGAGTGGTGTGCCCCAGGGGTCGGTCCTGGGGCCGGTTCTGTTCAACATTTTCATCAATGATCTGGATGATGGAATAGACTGCATTCTGAGTAAGTTTGCGGATGACACCAAGCTGGGAGGACCAGTAGACACGTTGGAGGGCAAGGACAGGATTCAGGGAGACCTAGATAAATTGGAACAGTGGGCCAATAGAAACCTTATGAGATTCAATAAGGATAAGTGTAAAATCCTGCATTTGGGACCAAAAAACCCTATGCACTGCTACAGGCTGGGAAACATTCAGCTAAGTAGCAGCAGTGTAGAAAAGGACCTGGGGGTCATGGTGGATGGGAAGCTGGATATGAGTCAGCAGTGTGCTCTTGCTGCCAAAAAGGCCAATGGCATACTGGGCTGCATCAAAAGAAGTCTTACCAGCAGATCAAGGGATGTGATCATTCCCCTCTATTCTGCACTGGTGAGGCCACATCTAGAATACTGTGTTCAGTTTTGGGCTCCCCACTACAAAAAGGACAGGGACATGCTAGAGAGAGTTCAGAGGAGGGCAACCAAAATGATTAAAGGGCTGGAGCACAAGCCCTATGAGGAAAGACTGAAAGCATTAGGCTTATTTAGTCTGCAGAAGAGAAGATTGAGGGGGGATTTGATAGCAACCTTCAACTACTTGAAGGGATGCTCTAAGGAAGATGGAGCTCGACTGTTCTCGGTAGTAATGGAGGACAGAACGAGGAGCAATGGTCTCAAGTTGTGGTTAGGGAGGTCGAGGCTGGATATTAGGAAAAACTTTTTTACCAGGAGAGTGGTGAAGTCTTGGAATGAGCTGCCGAGGGACGTGGTGGAGTCTCCATCTTTAGAGGTGTTTAAGGCCTGGCTGGACAAAACCCTGACTGGGATGGTTTAAGTGGGAGTGGTCCTGCCTCTGGCAGGGGGTTGGACTAGATGACCTATGAGGTCCCTTCCAACCCTATGATTCTATGATCAGTGGGGCAACTCAATGTGTTAAGTTAAGCATGTGCATAAATCTTTCAGGATTGGGACAATCATTTTCACAGAATGTAATAACGTATTACATTTTAATAAATTTACCAAAGCAGGGATTTTGAGTAGAAAAACAATATTATCTTCTGCATGATAAATATTCCACTAATTAACTCTGGTTTTAGATTCTCCCAAGATGTATCTCATAAAGTGACAATAAGCTTTCCCCCCTTCTTTTGGAAATAAATAAAAGACTCTTCAGCATTAAAAAAGAAATTATATACTTTACATGGAAAGAAAGGAAGCCAGCTTCTGGAACTAGTAATCCTTACCCAAAGGGACCTGCTAATAAATATGTAAATTATTTGCCTCACTATGCACTTATTTATTCAATACGTACCATAGTTTACACATAGAAGATTTAAAGACTTGAAGCAGTTGTAAAACTTAATGATTCTGAACAGTATCATTCACTCATCAAATATAACTCAGTCCCAATGTAATGCTGAATTATCATCCTTAATAAAGTGAGACAGATATTTTTGTTCATTTATTTATTTATATGGAGAGAGAACTCTGAAAAATGTTTTACTTGCTTTGGCTCCGTATCACTTAATTTTAAATGTATGTGTCATCATTTTATCATGAGAGAAACTGTACAGTTAATGACAGCTCACTTTTGTGACTATGAAAAATAAAGGACTGGACGTCAGGGATCCTGGATCTAAAACCCAGGACCCCTCGACCTCCCACATGATAGTTCTCCAGAACTAGTGGAGACTCGGGCTAGTGAAGATCTAGCTCCTCAGTAGCTCTGCCCCTGAAACTTCTGGTTGAGGGAGGCACCTGGTTCTACTGGTTAGCACAGACACATAATTGATGCCAGAAGGAGGCACAGAAACTGGCTGAGCAACTAGGTAGATTTCCTACTGGCTGCTACTTTGGACCCTTGCTTGTCTGATTGCTGAGTCTGGTCTTCCTGCTTTTTTCCTTGTTCCTGCCTTCCAGCCTCTTCCTGCCCTCCTTATCCGAGATCCTTCTCTATTCCCAGTTCCTGTTTTCCTGGCTTGCTCCAGGTCTTTGCTCTTCCACCCAGCTGCTGACACTGATTTTGACCCTTGGCTTGTCCCCAACTTCAGCTTCAACCCGTAGTTTGAATCCTGACTTGAACTCCAGCTTGGACCCTTGACTTGCCCTTAGACTCTGGTTCCAACTCTGACCCCAGCTTCATTTCATATTTCCCAACTCCAGTGCCTGTCTGTACTATGGTTCTTATACTTAACTTCAGAAACATGTGTCACTAACCATTCAGTGATGTGCAACAGAGGTTCAAGGGAGATATTTGTTGTGACAGAGTAGCTTTCCTCTTAAAGGCTGGAGGTCCTGGGGCTTAGACAAACCCTGCTTACTAAAAAAGGAGCAACTGAGTTGGGTCAGCAGATTCACCATAAAGAGCAGTGATGGGCCAAATTGGAACCATTCCTTAAGTGGGATAGGAGGTATGTACAAATAGCAGAGTTGGAAGGATTTGAAAGTTCCCTCCCATCAAGAAAGGGAGTGGGAGCGTAGAGGTAGGGAAATGGGCATCAATGGCTTGCTCTCCTTGAAAGCAGGGGTGTCGCTGGCGCTGGGCTTACAGGGCTAGAGCCCCAAGTCCCATCTTCCAAGCCTCAGGTCCACTGCCACGCCATGCGCGGCAGCAGCTGCAGCAGTGATGCGCGAGCCCCGAGTCTCAGTGCCCAAGCCTCAGCTCTTTTCCTGGGCCAGCAGCACTCCTGCTTGAAAGAGAAGTATTGGACAGAAATAGCAGCTTTAGAAAAAGGCCGGGCAGATAGGCCTAAAGAAAAGGAACATGTTAGGTTTTGGAGTGGCAAACTGATGTGCTGGTGAACAAGACAGATGGACTTTGTCTCCAGATGGCAGAAATGGAGAGAACCCAAGAAAGATAGCAGTTTCTCTTTAAAAGTAGTCTGATGAAAGGCTATTACAGTTCCGGTACTTTGTTCCATGTGGAAGCAGTGGGAAAGAGTAAAATGTATACAGTACATTTCCAGTCTCTTTGCTGCTCCGATGCAGACGACACAAGTACCAATGGGATCAGGGCAGGAGGGAACAACAGTCAATGGTAAGATTAGAGAAATCATCAGTGAGAAGGGAAAGGGAGTAGCAGTTCTTTTCCCTGTTTCAGAAAGTACTGTGCTAATGTCGGAAAGCAACAAAGCATCTATATTTTCCCATAATCCATCAGTGCAGGAAGCAGCTGACCATCAAGGTCCAGCTGATAGCCATGGGAACACATCCTGTAACTGCTTCTCTGTAAGTCAGTCCTGTAGCAGGGGCAGTAGCAGTAGAGAGCCAGCACTTGCCTGATCACCTCCCATGCTATGTAGTAGTAGTCATTGGAGTCAGCAGCTATTGCCCCCTGCCATGAAATTGGGACCAGGAAATAAAAATCATTCTGTTGCAAGCTGTCCTTTGTGTTAGGTCTTCAATATCACTAGAAATTGTAACTTTTGGCACAAATGAGCAAGGGAAGTCACGTGAATCCTTGGATTTACAAGTAATATCATGGAGAATCCCAGAAAGTGAGTGGTATTCCAGAAAAGCTGGAGAGGGTGAAATTCTCCATATTGCTGCATATGGCAAGCTGAGATACATTTCATCTACAGTAGATTCCAGGGGAGCCTGAAGGGTGCTTTGAACTCCAAGACAAAGTCATTCTAAAGTGTTCTGGTCCATACAAAACTGCCACTTGGGAAAGGCACAGTTTCTTTATAAAGAAATCAGTGGCCAGCTGCAATCATTGGCCAATATGTTACAGATCTACACAATAAAGCTATATCATGAGAATAGTTAACAGACTAATTGGAGACCAAGTTATTTGTGGTATGATTGATAACTAGACTCATAAACTCTAAGGTCAGAAGGGACCAATATGATCATCAAGTCTGACCTCTTGCACAATAAAGGCCACAAAACCTCACCTACATCCTCCTGCAATAAGCCTCTAACCTATGACTAAGTTTTTAGATTCAGATGATGATTGAAAGACTTTAAGGTACAGGGAATCCACCAGCATTGACCCATGCCCCCGGCCTGAGAGGAAGATGAAAAACCCCCAGAACTTTTGCCAATCTTCCCCCTGGAAAAATTCCTTTCTGCCCCCAATATGGCAACCAGTTAAACCCTAAGCATGTGGGCAAGACTCATCAGCCAGACACCCAAGAAAAAATTCTCTGTAGTAACTCAGAACCCACACCATCAATCATCCCATTGGCATATCTTCAACCAGGTCAAGACAACGTTATTGTGAGAAACGGACTTGACAGTGGATATTTGCAAGGTTAGTGAAAAGTGTACTTCTCAAATGAACACATTAGCAAGTATGACAGTCACATATTAACCAAGCCACAGGGGATTGAACTGGGGACTTCCCGCACAAAAATCATGAGACATTACAGTTTAAATTAAACTCTCAAGGGGAGGACAGTAACAGATCCAATTTTTATTGCAGTTGGGCAAAGAGGAGAACATGTAACATACTGTAAAGTGGATTACACAAGAAGTGAAAAAACTAAGTGCATCTAATTATAAATATATACCAAGGCAAAATAACAGCATACAGTAAATAAATGGCAAAGATCATATTTGTTTGCAATAGAAGTGGAGGCAATCACAACATAAAATCATCCACCATAAGGAATGTAGGAGATTCTGACTCTTGCTGTACGAGAAAGGTAAACCTTTGTGGGCCATGACACGTGACAGCAGCAATGAAATAAATAGCAGTCTCTTACCAGCTCATTCCATGCCACATCCTAACTTCCCTCCACTTTCCAACAGTTTCTAGTCAGAAGCCACCTCAGGGCACTCTACCTGGGGATTTCCCCCCAACAAGGGCACATCTGAGAGGTCTCTTTTGATTGTGCTAGACTAACCACAATGTACTTCAGGCTTGTCCCTACTCCTCCCAGGCCTAGCAACCAGGCCTCAAATATCAGTCACAATGTCTTCCTCTGTATCTGTAGATAGCAATACTGCCATCCTGAGCATGCAAAAACCATGAGGCAGAGCCTAAAATCCATTCTATTGCATCAGAAATCATGAGTTTATAAATATCAGGGTCTTTTTATTTGCCTTTTGAGTTCTGAGTCTGTAAGATTAATGTTTCCAAGTTTTTCTTGACAGCCATGAGAGCTAAAACCTTTTCTTGTTCTTTTCAATGAAAGCAGAAAGTCTCCCATAATCACATGGCTCCAGAAACTGGGGCTTTAAGAAAGAAAACAGTAAATATATTTTATGCAGTACATAAGGCCATGCTTCATGACTACTGCTCTTAGGCAGTAATACAAATAATAATATTAGTTATTAATAATAATAATAATTAATAATAAATAATACAGCAAAAGTTAGCAACGCTGATTGATTGTTGGTTTCACGCTGCAGAATGCTGCCTGCAGGAGTCTCCCTATTTGTGCTATGCTTAACAGATTCTTACAGAGAACAGTATGACAGGAGATTGCTTCTGGCAGTGCTTAACACATACATTTATGGCTAGATCCATAAAGGAAATTTAAGTGCCTAAATCCAAAATGTACATCCTCATAACCCCTGCTTAGCTACTGTCTAATCGTGTGGGCATCTAAATTCTGTAAACATCTGTATTTCTGCTGGTGGCCATGCACACAGGTGTCTAAATCCTGATATCCATTGCCTTAGCTCATGCCTAAGACCCAGTGAGAATCACAAATTAGTTTTTCTTCTAGTTTTTTGGCTGTGGGGACTGACCCAGTTGGCATGCTCAGTCAGAGACCACCTTGTAGAACATGAACCAAATTAAGTCCCACACAAAACACAGCTGGAGGAGGATCTAAAACAAAGTCTCCCTGGGGCAGCAGCTGGCTGAGGAAACCCACCCTGTTGGAAGATGGGGGAGTCACTGGACAACCAGAATGAGCACAAAACCCCTATGAAGATGGCTCTGGGATTCTTGGGGATCTATTAGGGGCTGGACCTCAGGCCTTCTACAGGACAAATAAACCTTGCTCCCTCAACAGAGCAGTTTAGGAGCAGGAGGATACTATATGTTGCAAGCCTTGTGGAGATTTCCTGTGGGTTTCAGGGGAAGACAATCAATCCTATTACTATTTTATTGGCATAAGGGAGCTCTCCTCTAGTGCACAGTGATAGTGCAATAATCTACAATGTACAGTCTTATCATTTATAAGTGAGTCATATAAAACTCCTCTATTATCATACACAATAAAAAAGATAAAGCCACGTGTACATTTTAAAAAGGTAATTATTTTATTTAAGGAGATGAAACTGAATTCTGAAGGACCACCATATGTTATTTAGCACCAGTGACTGCACCAATTTATTTTCTCAATTAAAACAGTTTTTATGACTCCAGACTTGTATTTTTGTTAGAAAAAAGAAGTTTAAAGCCAAGCACAGCTGCTGGAAAATGCTAATGAAACCTGCATCAGCCTTATGGTGCCAAAGAACCAGTAGAGGTGGCAGATAGCAGCAGAAGAGAGCAGGGATGCATGGAAAGCAGTAACAAGGGAGGCAAAGATTTATCAGTGGGTTCTTTCTTACCATTTGTTACAATCTATATTTGTATCTGGGCAAAGTCGTGCTCAACAGACTGTAGTTCAGAACAGCCTAACATATCATGATGACGCCAGAACTGGTCACCAGAATCCTTGGATAGAATTACAGGAGCAAGGTGTACAGTAGGCTGTACCTAATTTGGTTAAATATAAATCAAACATGTATTTGTGAACTGTAATTTATGTGCCCGGCCAAAGCTGTACTCCATTGAGGGCTCATTCACCTGCTCATCCATGTGATATGTGTGCAGTGTGCTCATGTTGCCAAAAAGGCCAATGGCATATTGGGCTACATCAGTAAAGGTGTGTTCACACGGCAGTCTTATTTCGAAACAACAGAGGTTGTTTTGAAATAAGAAATGCCACGTTCACACGATGTAGCGTTGTTTCGAAACAGCGGTGTTGTTTCAAAACAACTTAAACCCCATTTGGTGATGAAACAACATTGTTTCGAAATGATTGTTTCAAAACAATCCTGTCAAAACATGCTGTTTCGAAACAATGGTGACTGATTTCAAAATAACTGTTGTCCAAAGATGCTATTTCGCTTTGAGCTTTTTTCCTTAATTCGAATTAACATTTTCTTAATTCGAATTAACTTATTTCGAAATAAGGCGTTATTGCAATACAAGTTGTTTTGAAACAACTTGTATCGAAATAACCCCCTGTGTGTGAATGTACCCTAAGATTGTTGTCAGCAGATTGAGGGATGTGATCCTTCCCCTCAATTCAGCGCTGGTGAGGCTGCATCTGGAATACTTTGTCCAGTTTTGGGCTCCCCACTACAGGAAGGATGTGGGCAAATTAAAGTCCAGCAGAGGGGAACAAAAATGATTAAGGGGCTGGGGCACATGACTTACGAGGCGAGAAGGAAGTAACTTGGATTATTTAGTCTGCAGAAGAGAAGACTAAGGGGGGATTTGATAGCAACCTTCAACTACTTGAAGGGGTGCTCCAAGAAGGAGGAAGCCAGGCTATTCTCAGTAATAACAGAGGACAGAACAAGGAGCAATGGTTTCAAGTTACAGCTGGGGAAGGGGAGCTTGGATATTAGGAAAACCTTTCTCACTCGGAGGGTGGTGAAGCATTGGAATGGGTTACCTAGGGAGGTAGTGGAATCTCCATCTTTGAAAATACTTAAGGCCCATCTGGACAAAACCCTGGGTAGGATGATTTAGTGGGAGTGGCCCTGCTTTTAGAGGGAGGTTGGACTAGATGACCTCATGAGGTCCCTTCCAACCCTATGATTCTATGATATATGCCAGTGGTCATCAAACCATAGGTTGCAACCCAATACTGCGTCGCAGACCCGTGATTACTGGGTCGCAGCACTGCTGCTCAGGGATGGAGTAGGGGAGAGGAGAGCCGGGATCTGGCTGCTACCTGCTGCCCTGGGATGCTGGCTTCCTTTGAAATTTCCCTCAGCTGCTTCCACCCAGGGGTAGCAGCTGCAGGAAACTGACAAGGATGCCGGCGGCTCTGGGTTGTCAGGTTTCAGCAAAGTGGCCAGTGTCCTTGTCAGTTTCCCGCAGCTGCTTCCACCCTGGGAGTAGCAGCCATGGGAAACTGACCAGGACAACACACACTTTGCTGAAACCTTATGACCCAGAGTGGCCAGAGTCCTTATTAATTTCCCAGTGCTGCTACCCTGGCTGGAAGCAGCCGCAGGAAGTTGACAGGACACAGGCTGCCCTGGGCTGCAGGTAACAGCCAGACAGCTGGCATCCTTTTAAACTTCCTGTGCCTGCTACCTCTGGCCTGGGTGGAAGCAGCCATGGGAAATTTAAAAGGTCACCAGCTGTCCCATTGCTACCTGCAACCCAGGGCAGTTGTCATCCTTTGAAGCTTCCAGAGGCTGCTTCTACCCAGGGGTAGCAGCTGTGGGAAACTTCAAAGGATGCCGGCTGCCCTGGGCTGCGGTAGCAGCTGGACAGCCAACGGTCTTGTCAGTTTCCTGTGGCTGTCTACACCAAGGGGTAGTAGCCATGGAAAATTTATGACCGTGTTGGGTCACAGTCATAAATAATTTTTTTCAACTGGGTCTCCAGGAAAAAAAGTTTGACAACCATTGATATATGCCATCCCATGCCAACTATGCCCCTCTGTCTTGTACATTGGACAAGACACGAAAGCTTCTTCACTAAAGAATAAATGGACACAAATCTGACATCAGACATAACAACATTCCAAAACCAATAGGGGAAACATTTCAATCTCCCTACTCACTCCATATAAGCTACGACAATTGTTGCACCTGAGGAACCTAATTACAAATCAAACCTTCAAAGAGAAATGAAAGAGTTAGAATTCATATGCAAATTTGACACAATTACCATAGGCCTGAATAAAAATTTAAACTGCCTTTCTTATTACAATAAGTGACTTTCCTCTAGCTCTACTTCCCCACTTCCTAATATGTTGCTCCCCCTTGTTTGAATCTAAACATTTGCTTTGATTTGCAGAAAAAGTCTGACCTGCTCCTATGACTTACACTTCCTTGCATTTATTTTTCTTCCCATTCTGTAAGTCCTCCATCTTCAAGCATCTGACAAAGTGGGATTTTCTCCCATGAAATCTCACGTGATATATACATTTGTTAGTCTTTAAAAGTGCCACAAGACTCCTTGTTTGCAAAGCTATACGTATTACCTGTTATTAAGCTTTTTAAAACAGTTGTATTTCTTCTGACCACAAATTAATACAGTATTTTTTAAAATAAGTCAGAATTAAGTTATGTATCGAAATATGTCCTTTAAATAAAAGTAAAGCAAGTTGATGTATGTTTTCCTTTGTAAGCCAGATGTTTTAATTGTTAGATAAGCACCTAATAGCTTCTATTTCCTGAAAGGAAAATAAAAGTATATGAATAACTTTTCCCTCCCCACAGCTTTTAGAGAAGCTACTTTTCTTGAAGATTAGCAGTCTTTTGGATTCAAGCCCTAGCTCCTCCTGTATCTTCAAACTACAGTTTGAATTAGTTCTCTTTTTTAACAAAAAACTCCTGCTGTGCTTGAGAATCTCTTAATTACTTTTCAAGCTTCCCCTGTTTTGCAGTACTCTATGAAAATGTAATTAAAATGCCAATAAAAGGAATGCATTTTTTCATTTGCACAGAAAAATACAAAAATACTGAGGTGTACACAAGATACACTGTTAAGATTACATAATTATGAATATGGAAACAATACTGTATATAGAACCTTGTGTTAAGAAAATGTAGTTGGGGTAATTATAATACAATGGAGTAAAGGAGAAAACATAGTTTGGGGATTTCCATGAGGATTCAATAAGGGGAAGTATTAAGAGTCAAAAAGTAGCAAATATATGTGTTCAAACTTCCATATACAGGCAATTCCCTAGGGCTGCATTCCAGCCTTTCAGAGGTCTAAGTAAAAATAACTCTTTGCTCTCCAAGCTTCACAAAAAAGTAATTCTTAGATTAAAAAAACACCCAGCCTGTTTGTTCTGCTACAATTGATACATGTGTTTTGGAGGCAGTTAGCAGCTTCCAATCTGTTATGAGACATAAAGATTTTACACACATAGGCAGGGATGTTTCAGTAAGAGCTCCTCTTTCTTTAAGAGTAAACAGAGATGTAAAAGCCTGCTCATCCAAAATTATATAACACAAGGCCAAAAATGAAAACCAGAGAGCTGCAAAGGGTTAATAAATTCTCTCTTCATTTTACTTATGCCGTAATCTTTCATTCTGCAGCTAATTCTCTCTCTACTCCACTCCCAGAGGAAAGAAAGCCTGTGAGTCCCTGAAACAGGGCTGAGCAAACCTACACTTCATAGCCCCATTATGGGAAAATGGATGGTTTGGGACTAGTTGCTTTCCTTTGTCACCTTAACTGGGACCAGCAGTGCAGACCCATAGAGCAGGTGCGACTGGCACAATTTTTACAAACCATTTAGCCAGGCCTGAAAGTCTTGGTGTGAAATCAGTTTTTCTTTTCCTAAGGAAGCTGCCCGCCATGGCTGATGAGCCCCACCTCCCTGAGAAAGGCACAGAGTAATGAAATGACATGCCCAAGGTCACCCAACAGAGCCAGGAATGTAATCCAGGTCCTCCAAGTCCCAGTCCTGTAGCTTCTCTACAGTACCATACTGTCTCTTCTGGCTCTAGCATAGATGACAGAGTGTTTTAAATTAACAGATGGGTAGATGTGGAAAATTTCCCCATGATCACTAAAGCCAGACAGTTGAAGGACGCTCCAACACTAATTTCCCAAGGTAGGGAAAACTCGGAGTCATATCATTCCCCCACTACCTCCATTTCAGCTGTTGTTTGAAACTCAGCAGATAGGGTCATGCATCCCTTTAGAGTGGCTTTCTATCTATTTTTCCCCCCTTTGGTGACTACTCACCCGTCTGCAGTAAGCTTTCGGTGATATTGTGAACCTTACATTATGCTGTAGTGGAAATCAGTGAGAAGGCAACTCAGATTTGCTAAAAAATATGCCAAAAAATGTCAGAAATCACATAGCATTCATACCCTCCTGATCCTCATGCTGTCCACAATGACATGGTTATCTGCTATCAGTTGTGCTACTGTAAATCCAGAGCAGTGTCACTGAATTGAATAGAAGAAGCCTGGATTTACCTGGGTCTAACTGCAAACAGAGTTTGTCCTGCTGGCATCGGTGGGTATCATAGTCCAGGGAAAGGTAAGACCACCCAGAGAGTCAGGCGTGACCTTGCTCACTCCTGCTGCTTTCCGCTATTCCCCTATAGCCCTAGCCCCAGATAGCTCCAGTCCAGGCAGGCACGTCTCAGACCTCTGGCCCTTGCTCAGCCTCTTCCCCAGTCCTGAAATGGGCAGGGGCTGCAGCTCCAGTGCTCTGTGCTGAAGTCCACCTAGGCTCACTTGGAACTAGGGTCACCCAGCATTGGGGCATCCAGACGGTGCTCCAGGGCTGGGCTGTCCAGCTGGTGCTCCACGGTTGGGGCTTCCCAAGACTGAGGAGAGCCGGGACCAGCAGCTTGGGTGGGCTGGGGCAGGGCTTTTCCAGCCACAGTTATGGCATCGAGGTTCCGGTGAGGGAGACAGTTGCGCCTCAGGCAGGAGGGGCAAGGCCATGAACTAGACTCTCCAAATGGGGGCTTCACATGCCACCCATGCCTATTGGGTATGACTCAAGTACATTTTGTACAGACTCTTACTTCAAGACAGATTTCTTATCCCTGAACTTCAGTGTAAGGGCCTGATAAGGTACAATAGACCAGGGTATATGGAAGTTTATAGAGAAAACCTCTCTGAAGCTCTTGCTGTGTATACTATCAGAATTTGCCAGCTGCAGTTGCTGTTGGCAAGACAATATCATGGTGTACTGGCTGAAGGTTACTGCTCCCTAAAAGAATGGTAGCTTGCTATGCTTCACGCTGGCAACCTGGGCAGCTTTCCAGGGGTATTATACCAAATTATGCTGTCTTCAGCTTCTCCCATCTTTCTACAGCCACACAATTCTTTTTCTCAGTTTATTAGTCTTGTGTAAATGGCACCACTGTAGTGAGATCGGCTGGTATTGTATCTCTTTCTCTGTGCACCTGGCATTATACGTATTCACTGTATTATGGAAAACAACAGAAATCCTGTGCCACCTTACAGACTAACAAATTTCTTCAGGCACAAGTTTTTATTTTTTTAGCCATATACAGACTAACACAGCTACCCCTCTGGAGCTGTATTAACTAGTTTGTCACTCCTGCTCTCCTTTCCTCCACAGACAAACGAAGGCAGTGTGCATTTCTCAGTTACTGTTGTTTAGTTCTGACGATGCAGCAGGAAACGTGTAAACATCAGTGTTTTGTTAACATTAAGTCTATGTGTGAAAGGGAATTTGCCAAAAGACAAAAAAGGAAAACAAAGAGTGGTTGCTGTGCTGAATGGTTGTTTTCAGGAGACTGATCTGTTGATATCATTGACACCCGTACTGGCAGAACTGTGTTCCTCTTTTGGTTCCTTTGCTGCAATTCAGATTGCATACTCGTAATTCAGTTCACTGTTCTGACCAATGGGGGAATTCTTTTGTATGCTTTTTTCTGGAAATTGAAAGTAAATTAGAACTGGTGTTCTGCCAAGAATGGAGAAGCATCTACCATCATGAGTGTAAATTACAAGCCAAATCTGGATAATGTGTGTTTGTTCAAGCATTTAGCTAACAGCAAGTAAGGACCTCCAATCTGGCCCACTGAGTTTTAAAACTATTCATTTAACTTTCTTCCCTCCCCAAATGTGTAAGTAAATATAGTCTTTATAAAAGAAAACAATAGTACTGGCCTGAAGGAGCATAGTGAGGGTTTCCCTTTACTGCTGAGATGATACCTAGCTGTAGAGATTTCTAGCATGTGAAACTGAAATGATTTCTTACTGAACACAATAGAGAGTAGGATGTCTCCCCAAAATAATTGTTACAGATGAAATAAACCAGGAATTAAATTAGGTTCTCAAGAAGGGAATTTTGATCTAAACAATGTAGTGCCCAGATCCTACAGTGATTAGTAGCAGATAAGAGTAGATTAAAAAAATGCTATTCTCTTTGCTGCTCCTTTTCCAGTTGAAATGTAAAAAATTATACACCTCTAGAGATGAACCAAATAGTGGGAAAATGCACTTCTGCTATTTGTTACAATTTGTATTTCACCATACTTGTGATTCTTTTCCTTTTTCTTTCTGCAAACATTGGGGTGCTTGCATATTTCCTGGCAGAATCTGCCCAATTTGCCCTGCTTCTATGGTGAAAATGGACAGAGTGGTCTGGAAAATTCAGCTGTAAAACTACAAATTGCTAATTCTACAGAAAAATATACAACTTGTGTGATCTGTAGATCAAGCATTATTTCCTGATGAATTCCACAAATAATTCAGAATAATCAAATTAAATTGAAACTTGTATGATGTTTCCAGACAATTAACAATCAGAAAAATTCACTGAACAAAGGATTATTATCAATTATTCACCAAGCTCTGTCTCACAAAATTTTCTCAGCATTGCATGGGTGTTCAATCTCATGACTCCTACTGTCATTAGCAGGAATCGCTTGTCTTAATCTCTGCTCACTGCTCTGAAAAAGTAGTATTTTAAGTGGAATCTGTTTATAGAAAAAGCCATTCTTTATTAGAGAAAATGCTTCTCCACCTCAGAATTGTTTCAAACAACATTAAGATGGAAAAGGAGAAGGATCTGTGAGGAAAAATATATTCTCCTGCTTTTTTTAGTTTGAAACCTGGTTGTTTTAATACCCTTCTTACTTTGTACTAAAATTTGCTTCTAAGACATAGCCTGGTTAACGTGCAGTTCCAGATTCCATTTTCTGTAGTCATTTTGCTGTGACACAGATCAGCTAACAATATAGAGTAACCTAGAATATAATTTCTGAATGAGGTTGTACAGAAACACAGCTTAATTCTGTCAACTCAGGTCAGGCCAAACTGGGCAGCTAATGAGTTTAACAATAGATGTTAAAGATCAGGAGTACAAGCGTTCCTGCCATACATACATCCCCCATGTCCTTCTGTCTCCCAGCCCCTTAGTTCTGGCCTCTTCATTCTAATCATAGAAAAATTATAGATTGGTTTTCAGCTATTTTTGCTTTCATTGCTGTTGGGGGGGGGGGGTCCTCTGGAGACCTGAGTTTAAAAAGAAGCCAAATCTATGGTGTAACCTCCATAAAAGATTAAACATTGATAGCTAAAAGTTCACAGAAGCTGAATGCTGTTCACAGAGTTGAACCCTGCCTGAGTGGATGCCAAAGAGATTGTGCTGTTTTCTATGATAAGGATCAAATTCTGCTCTCAGTTATGCTTGTATGAATCTGATCATCTGTTAAATTCATCTGAATTTACGGTGGAATAATCCAGGGTCAGATTCTGCTATTCTTACTGACTAAGCAGTACTTCACTAGTGGCCAGTTTGCACCACTGATAAGAATATACTGCAATTGCAGTGTATGTAGACATACTCAAGCTATCAATCAATCAAATCATAGGGCTGGAAGGGACCTCGTGAGATCATTGAGTCTAACCCCCTGGGAACTGAACCCAGGACCATCTGCATGTTAAGCAGAGGTGCTAGCTACTAGCTTTGACCTAGCTAATTCTGCTAACTACAGCAGTGAAGCTGTGCTTCCACAGGTTGTACAAGACTGCCTTGGGTACTTAGTCAGCTAGCTGACACTGATGTCCATGCTGCTGTGACTTCCCTTCTGCTGGTACCCAAGTTAGCTGGAGCACAGGTAATGAAGTATGTCCACATGTGCAGCAGTGTAGATATGTCTGAGAGTGGTATAAAGTGGGCCCTGAAAAACCATGTTAATTTCCTACAGTAAAAGGCCATGAAAGACCATTATGAATAATTCTACTTAGTCTTATTTTGCTGTTTAAATCACATTGTGACAAACAGCATTGAATATAAAGAGATCTAGGCTATGTCTACATCAGAAATTTTAGTCTGGACTTGCTAGTCTGAATTTAAAAAGTCCGTGATTAGACTGAACTAACCTCGGGCTAGTTCGAACTAACTGCGGCTTTTTAGCTCGAACTGGCCGTGCATTCTAGTTCGAAATAAGTGTTAGTTTTTAAGTCTGAACTAACCATTAGTTCGTGTATTGCATGCGTTTAGTTTGAAATAAAGTTTGAACTAAGCAAGTAAGTCTGAACTAACATTGGCATTTATTAGTTCGGACTAAGTTCTGCCTAGTGTAGCCAAGGGCTAAATTAGTCCAGACTAAGCTTCCTTCATACAGACTAATTTGGCCACGTAGACACAGCCTTTAGGTACTTCCGGGTGACCATCATCAGGGAGGAGGATGGAATCATTGGTCTGAGACAAGGCAATGCAAGTATGCAGTCTGTAAGAACTACCTGCAGTGAGTAAAGCTGTATCCTCTCAATTGCTGCGTGTCATTGTTTGAAGTATTCCCTGAGGATGGGAATGCTACGCAGCTGAAACAAGGGTGAGTAATGCTGACTGCAACAGCACATGACTGCTATTGAGCTGCGTCAGGTTAAAATCAGACGTCCTCTTTGGTTCTATATTAGGACACACTTTTAAGAAAGAGAAGGAATGCCACATGAAAATATGTTAAAGAAAACATGATCGCTCATCTGATGGCTAGGTTGCACAAACTTAATTTCCATTGTTGGGCACTTACATGCATTGCTCCCTGAAGTTTAATTAATGAATTAAAAATAGTTTTTGGAAATATATACATTATTTAAAGTTTGACTGGAGAGAATGCTTTTGTTTTGAATGTGAATCCACACTTACAAATTTTTATTGTGCTCTAAAATTAAAGACCACTCCCCACTATTTTCTAGTTTACAAGAATACAGCTCATAAATTAGCTTCTGTTCATGAAGGTGCTGATTTAGAAAAGCATCTCAATTGTAGACTTACAATCTAACCTGTGTAAGAAGCAGAACGTACATGTTTTATCCCAGAAGCAGACCAAGGAAAGACCCATGCTTGAAAAAGGCACAATTCCTTCTCTTTCTTTGCTTCTACACTGCTGACTAGCCCCACGTTGACTGGTACCCTGGAGACAGAGTCCAGACTCCTCACTCACTCATTTGAGGGGTGCAGAGCCTAAGAAGGGAATGCACAGGCACTGGGGGAATGAGATGTGCCTTTTTTTGTCCTATGTGTCTATATTTTGGTCCTACTACATGGAATGTTTTATGTCAGACCATGAGACTGTACCTTGGCATAGAACCCCAATCTCTCATTACAGTTTTACTCAGTCATGTTACATATGAGCCATAGCACTGCTATTAGACACCTTTCCACACTAGTACTACCAAAATCTTTGGTGACTACCAGGACTAGGTTGTAAGGTATTTCACCTTTGAGGTCTGTTGGTGGTGGTACTTCTAATATCAGATATATAAGGATTAATGCAAGAGATTGCAAACACTTTTGTTGTATGGATCACATGTTAACAGAGCTCTTGACTCATGCAGAACTTCCTATCTCATTCACAACTACATGGACCTGCTTCTTCATGATTTCATAATATCTACAGTCGCTCCAGTGATTTGTTCTCTTGAAAATAATGTTCGGAAAGTATTTTAGGTATCTTTTAATGCCATTTAGCATCTGGGAACAAGGAAGAGATCATTACTATGTAATCAGCCAGCTCTCCACACGCTCAAGTTTTCCAGAAGTCACAATTTGAGAAGTGCTGATCTAAAGCAATTGTTGTTATTTCTCTTACTGTAGTGCCTAGAAGCCCTAGTCATGGACTATGACATCATTTTCTATAAGCCCAGAAGAAAAAGACAGTTTCTGCCCCAAAATGCCTACAATCCAAGTTTCACACACTTTTGCATAGTAATACAAGCAAGGGGTTGAGCTAGGAGGTAGAAAAGGAGTCATTAGAAAGAAAGTGGCTGGCAAAGGGGCAGGAAGCAGCAAAAGAAAGCAAAAATAGGTAAAAGTAGGAGGAGAAGTAGACAGCCAACAAAGGGCTGAGGTGGTTGTTGGTGTGGAGGAATAATGGAAAAGAAGGGATATGAAGGTAAGACGGAAGTGTGACTGGAAAGGAAATGGGGAAAGAAATAACGAGCACTTTGGAAAACATAATCCCAACTATACATATAAAATGATGGGGTCTAAATTAGCCGTTCCTACTCAGGCAAGAGATCTTGTAGTCATTGAAGACCTTTGTAGAATCTCATGGAACGTTTCATACTTTCTGAGAACTGTATTTTCCTCAAACCTCCTAGAATCTTGTCAGCCAGGCCCTCATGGGTATATGAAGAGCCAGATGTCAGTCAGTCAGTCAGTGATGTATAAAAATGAACTGAACTGAAGTAAAAGCCCCACTGCAATATTGTGAACCTTGTTTTATAGTGTAATTGTGAAAGTGTACTTGGGTTTTAAGACTTGAAGAGTGTAAGTAGTGATTAATAACGGACATATTTAAAGAGATGCCAGTGACCTTTTGAACTAAAAGACTAGAGTTAACATTCTAAGACTGTCATCTACTGTAACACTATTTAATACTGACCACCCAAATGCTGATGCACATTTCAGTTTCTTGACCTTAGCACATTTCAGTTATTCTTAAAATTAAAAAGTTTTTTATAAGCTTAGAGGAAATAATTTATTTGCTTATATATGACATGAATAAATGCAAATGTACACATCCTAGCATGCTAATTTATTACCTTGTATGACAGAGATAAATCATGCATGCAAATCATGCATCAAAGTTGTGAAATGAGCTACAAATGCAATAAAAAATAAGGTATTCAAAAGTTTAACAAATGAAGGTGGGGGGAGGGGATGATGCTGAAGACACTCCTTGCCTGGGGTGCCATTTGGTCTAGAGTCAGTCCTCACTCCTGTTATTCATCACAGTATATTTCTCCTTAGCACAACTCTTCTACACTTTCCTCAGTTTGTTTAGTTTTTTTTTTAAGTTGAGAACACCCAAATACATCATTCTTCTTGACTTAGTGAGCAAAAAGAGAACCTCATTGCAGCTACTGAAAGCCATTCATCACCAAGTAAATAAATAAGACCAGAAATTGACAGACAAGTCAAAAATATAATGCATTATCTGTTTTGTGAAAATGATCAAACAGATTCTGTGTACATCATAATAACCTATTTCATTCTGCTTAGACACTCAATTCTTTAAGGCCAGAGTGTGGCTGACCCTTCCACAGATGTGCAGGGCACAGAGTGTAAGGACTTTCCCTACTGTTCCCAATGCTTTTTAGTGACCAGCTACAACTGCAGGGCCTATGTTCAGAGTTGATCAGGGGCTGCTCTCTCCAGACCTCTCCAGGGGGTGCAAAGTGTCACAAAGGATTGGATAAGGAGACAGGGTTATGGCTCTGCGGTTCAGCTCCTTGCAGGGGAGAATATTTCTACATTATGAAACAGTCTCTTTGAGTCCTGGGAAGTTCTGAAAGGAATCAGGAGCAAAACTGGGGAGTCTTAGCTCAGGCTTATGATCTACCTCTTGGGTTGAGGGGCTCTTGAATAGTACATTATCATTTGATGTTTAGCCCACTTACTTGGGATTTCTGCATTCCTATAACATTTCTGAAAGTGCATGCATGGTTGTTACTGAAAATACAAACTGTCACTGGTGATCTCAGATATTCATTCCCCCCATTCCTGGAGTGAAAAGTGTAGCACAGTTTGGCTTTGCAACTATGCTCTGGAAACTGAAAGTAAAGCAATGCTGTTCACTTTCATTTTCAAAAATGTTAATAATTATACTTTGGACCTTGAGTTGAAAGTGCTATCAAAGTCCTTTACACACATCAATTAATTAGGAACTGGGTATTATTATTTCTGCTTTGTGAAGGAGAAACTGAGGAAGAAAGCAATTAAGTGAGTCGTCTGAGGTCACACAGTCTACCTACCTACCTCTCCACCTCCGGTGCTTAATGGTAAAGACCATTCCTTCTCTACAGTGTTCACCGCACAACCTGAAACCACAAGAAAGTAGCCTGGTTTTGGGTTTCAATACAAATTCAAGCCTCAGTCCAGCTTTGTTAACAGGCTTGTTGTGACATTCATGAACTTTTAGAGTGAAGCTATACCCAAGATTGAGCAATCTTGGCCAAATATGTGGCTTGGTAACCAAAGATGTAGAGTATATGAAAATGGATTATATTTGATGCTTCTGACTAAATTTGGTTTGAATTTTGATATTTAAACCCAAAGTCATACTTGAAGGGGTGGACTTTTTATGAATCAGTAGCAAAGAAAATGTTCATCTCTAGCCCTCAACAGGGAAACCATACTGTTTTGCACTGTTCTCTGTTTTTTCCTGTACAATGTGATGGTGGTTTGGGGCAGAAATGAAGAAAACCTGAATTCTGATGTCAGAAAATGTACTCTTATTAGGGTTTCAAAAGAAACATACAATTCAAGGGTCATATTCCCTAGTCAGTGTATTAATGTCTGTTTTATTAAAATACTTATGTGGCAAAAAAATTATAGCATCGATAAAAGATTTTACAGTGGCAGTTAGGACCCAATCCAAAGCCCATTAATGTCAATGGGAATAGTTCCATTGATTTCAATAGGTTTTGGATCAGAACCTACTAGGAATATACACCATTCTTTGAGTACAGAGAAGTGGGAGAAAATATATAGATAGTCCACATGTGTTTATCTCACCTTCTGGGCTCTGACCAGCAGTTTCTTAACTGCCAGCAAGGACTGGCCCATTATATTTAAATTGCCAGCCAATTTCTGGTCCATTGTTTTATATTCTTGAACTCAGTAAGCAGATGTGCAAGCAGCTGCGATATTCACAGCTATTGTGGCATTTCACCTCATGGGAGATGTAATGCCGCAAACCATTTAGCTGGTCTCTACTGCACTAGGGAACTCTAGGCAAGTAAAGCAGTGCAGTCAAATCTGGAGATTCAGAGAAGTGCAAAACTATTGTAGAAATTCTTCCACTAACAAATGATATCTTCTCTTGTCTCAAAAGAATAATAAACTGTGGCGGGCTGATTGCAGAATATCATAATCATACATCTGAACTGGTAGACATTCCTGGAAATCATGTCTTCTGCTTTTCCAAATAGGATTTGTAAAGATAACATTGCTCCATATCTAGACAACAACGCTATACAGTACATTACAATCTGACAGGTATATTAACTGAAATTAGAAATTGTGAGATTCAGAGTTACATTCTGTCAGTGTATTTAGTCACAATAACACTCTTATTCAAAAATAAATGGTTATTGAAACCATTTCCATTAATATGATGCTTCAGGAACTTTTAAGGAAAAGAAATCTTCACAGTAAGTGGCACTTCATTTGCAATATCAGGCATCTTAATCTCATTTGGGTTGATTTAGATACTTGGATATCTCAGACACTGTACAACTATCAAGTTTTACAGCGAGTCTGCTACTTTCATTATTCAGAATTTTCTTTTACTGTTTCGACCCTGTAACTAAAATCTAGAAGTCAGAGGACTTCCCAGGAGATCTGAGTAAGCACTAAACATTCCTTAAATGATTCAGCCCCTTAAGCTCTGCATAAAGTAGAAAATTAAAATCACCTTAACAGGGTGGGCCAGATTCACTACTAACTTCCACCTGTGCAACATAAATGTAAAATGCATTAGTGTTTTACAGCCACTTTGCATGGGTGGAAGTGGCTATACAAGGTGCAAATGTGAAGGAGAATCAGCCTTAGCTAATTTAAACCATTGCAGTAAGTACAGTATAGCTAGGTGAGCCTAAACTTAGTTACAGAGATCAGCAACAATTAAAAAAGGAGTATCTTAGGAAGTTCTTTTATCTGATTTGAAATTAAAATATGCTCTCACTTCGTATTCTATGTTGCCTTTGAGTAACCTCGCAGAATTTCAGGTGCATCCAAGTATCACAAAGACACGATGTGGATCAAGTTCCAGAATATTTTTTAATATGAAAAACAGGCTTCTTTATTCTCTCAAATCCCACCCAACACAATACTTCTTTGTAGCCCATTTAATATTATGACCTCATTTTCAAACCAAACTGCCACAGGCCACAAGAAATATGCTATCTCCTTTTTCTTCTAGGCTTGTAGTCAAGTATCTGGTCTTAAACCAAGACATGAGCATTGCATCATACCTGACCAAGCCTTAGTATAGTAGACCTGGTATGAATTCATTTTCCACAGTATAGGTCCTATTGATAGCCAGGGGTCTACTTCTGGGGCTTAAAGGGGCACTACTAAATTGTGGCCTTTGAGGGTACCTATATATAAAAAAAGAAAAGCTGTGCTTTTATTTGTAAAGAGAAAATGTGTTTCCCTGAGCCACAAATTTCAATTTTTTAACTGAAATATCTGAATCAGCCCCATCACTATGAGGAGGTAGTAGAAACCATTGCCTACTACTTCCCCGGCAGGCCCCAGAACAGCCATGATGCAACTTAATAGAATTCTGTGGGGTTGCCGTCCCTTCCCTGCTGCAGCTGCTCCAATGGCTCTACAAGCCAACTGCTGTATTGCCAGGGAAGGAGGAGAGAAAAGTTCTGGTTCCTCTGTTTCCTGCTTCCCAGAAGTAGGCTATGGGAAATCAAGAAGGGAGAACAGAAAAAGAGTTTGATGGGTTCTACCTGTTCCTAAGGGAGCAGGTAGCAAAGGACAGCAGCACTCACGCCACACTTATCCTGGGAAGGCCAGAAAAGGGCAAGAGGCAAAAGCAAAAATCAACAATAATCAATGTGGTTCCCTCATTCTCTGCTTAGCTATAACCCAGGCATGCGGCTAAAGCAGCTGATGCCAACTGTATCTTACACCAGGTGGTTGCAGTCCCCAATCCAGAGTACATCAGTGGGGACAGCTGCAATTACTGAATTCCTGCCACTTCTCTTTCCCAGCCCCAGTTCACCTTTGCCCACCTTCAATGGCCCTGTTGTGCCAGTATCAGCAGGGAAGGGTTGTAAGCTCTGGCTATACTGCCTCATGTTGCTGGGAACTTCCCTTTCTCTAGGGGAATCCCCAGCAGAGAACTTGTGGGTAATTTCTGTTCCCTTTACACTACCTGAGTAGCACCAAGGAAGAAAGGTAGAGCACACAATCTGTTTTGAAAGCATTGATTATGGTCCCTTGACATTTTTTAACTATGTTCAGCTCTCCTACTGGAAACTTTTGGTGTCTTTTGGTATCTCAACCTTCTTCTCCTCAAGCTACAGCCAAGCAGAAAATGAGGGAAGCATAACTGGGTGTTGATTCTTAGTTTTGCTTCCTTTTGCCCTCTCCTGATCTGCCCTGGATAAATGTGGTTTGAGTCTTGCTCTCCTTTGCTACAAGCTCCCTGTTTAGTCCATTTCCTCTGGAACTATCTCCATTCTATGTGGTGTCTTTTCAAACATGACACAAACAGCTGTTAGGCTTCCACCAGGACCATGTTATTCTCCATGGGTAGAAGAACTAATAGCTGTTCTGTCTTTCATCCATCTTCGATTTAAAAAAAACAAAAACAAAACCCCAAGTCTTGATCATGTGGTTAAAGAGGTTTTGAAGCCAGTACAAAAGTACAGGAATTGGGAAACAGACAGAAACACTGACTGATTTATCTAGAATGACCTCTCAATATTTTCTCCCACCTCAGAATTATATAGCCAATACAGAGAGTGTTTTTATGTTTGCAGACCACTGCATTTGAATGGTTTTGGAAATAGAAGTTTGCACTGTAGCAGCTAGAAGAGATTATTTTTTAAATATCAGTTAACAGTTTCTGTTTTTAACCTACCCTGGTATTATCCTCTATAATTATCTTCAGAGAGGCTTTAAACTAGAATGAAGAAACAAGCATCCACTTCTGACACCAAGTAGTAATTTGTTTCCTGCCTTACAGAAAAAAAGTCAGGATTTTATTAAGAATGCAGAAGCACGTTATTCTTACCTTCTCATCCTTACTCATTCCTTATATGCTTTATCTTTATTCCTTTGAATCCAGGATGATACAATCATTTGAGAACTATGAGGATTCCTGATTCCACACTATGATTGTTCTAGTTTTTTCTTCTGGTTCCACTTAAATGATAGTGGAAGCTGCTTTAGAGCATAGACAAGGGAGAGCAGCTAAACAGTCTTGATTTTGTAGGAGGTAGTGGAAGAAAAAAGGATTGTAGACTTCCACATGGGACTTAAATCTATCTTCATATTTAGTGGTTTCAACAGATTGAAATAAACAAGTACAATCTAATCCACTGGGTCTCTTTCTTGTTACAGAACCAATAATGAAGACAAGCTAGTAATAACTTGTTTCCATGACCATAAAATTAATTTTCCTGTAGGATGCTAGGAAAATACTTTGCTTAAAATAGTTTTGAGATAGTACAGAGTTGCCACTGTTCAGGATACAACAAGGCCTGTTTTTGATTTCAAATGTGACTTTTTTAGCAATCACAATTCATGAAATTAAATTGAACATCTAATATTATTTCTGTGGTTGGTACTGCCCTGAGATTTTTCCCAGTTGGTCTGCTGCATTCCACTCTGTGCTAGCAATGAGTAAGAATCTTGATCTCTGAATTGCTGTCTCATTGCTTCGGAGATGAGAATTCTTGTAAATTTCACTTTACAGTTGCCAGCACAGACAGCAGAGTTCAGCCAAGTGGCAACAAAAGCAACAAAATATCATGGGGACCAGAGAGACAGATTTGGAGAAAACAAATTGGAAAGAGGTAGGAAAAATAAAGTGTGGGGGGGGAGGGGAGGAAATACATAGTGGCCAGAACCCGTGGTCTATTTTGGCTGCTTTAGTTGTTCCAACAGTGTAAAAGATTCATGCAACTAGCAGTAGGAGGGGAAACCTTGGGTAACATAGAGCTACTCTAGAGGTTCCTACTTCAATCCTTGGTCTAATCCAGGGATCGGCAACTGAAAAGATGAGAAGATCCATTTTTAAAATTCCTTCAATAACCAAGTGTTTTGAGAGCCGCAGTGAGTGTAGCCTCCTGGTGGGGGGCTGGAGGGAGTGATGCCAGGGTGCCAGCCACAGGGTCCCCCAGCGGTGGGGTGGGGCAGAACCTAGAGCTGCAAGGGGGCAGTCGAGCCACCAGCTGCAGACCTCTTTTCTAATCTCAGCCTCTCAGCACAGGCCCACAGCTAGGAAAAAGGGACACAGTGAGCTACTATGCCCACTTGGCTGAGCAGCCTCTCAGGGCCAAAGCCCAGAGGCTACTCAAATGCTTCATCTCACAGGATCCTAGATAGATCTCATGCTCCAAGCCAAGCCTGAACATTTACACTGATTTTTCAGCCCCAGAGCCCAAATCCTTCCAGCCCATATCAGCTGACCCAGGCCAGTCCTGGGCTTTTCATCTCTGTGTAGACATATTCACAGAAGCTTTTTTAAATTAAAAAAACCTTAACAGAAGGGTCTTTAATTCAACAACATGTAGCTTAAACACTTACAGCAGCAGACTCCACCCTTGTATGATATTAACTATGGTGTCCCTACCTCAGGAAGCTGTAAACTTTTATCACACATCAAAACTAAAGCTGTTCACTGTGTGCCAGTGTTCTAGTGTTGGTTGTTAAAAACCACAGAAAACTGAACAGAAAACATTTTATCTGTGTATCTCCTCATTCCAGCATTATGAGTGAAATCCATTATAGGAAATTTTGACACTGACTTCAAAAGGGCCAGGATTTCACCCTACACATTAACAAATTACAGAAGTTTTCTAAAGCATATAGAATAACACACTGGTAACCAACCTTCGCTGTCTGAGGGCCAACCATTATTTCAAAAGGCCAAAATCAATATTTTGGTGCAGATTGTTTACACTGCTTAGTCACATTAAAAAACTTACACTTAAAAATTGCAGGGCATAGCTCAGGGAACACACTGCCAATTCATAATCCAAAACAAATTTTATTCTTAACACAGTAGTCCTTCAATGCTTCCGGAGCCAGCAGTTAGACACCGATGGAATAATATTGTGCCTGATTCTCTGTGTCTCATTTCCAACATCTGATGTAGGGACAAGAGTTACAGAGGTCAAAGGTAGCTTTTTCCTAGGTGAAATCCAGGCCTCATTGGTGTAAATGGCAAAACTCCCTGTGTAAAAGTCTGCTAACTACAGGTGCACGCTGCTATGGCTGGGCTAGGCATCCACACATTTTCCTACTCCTTTGCATCCCTCGGCACAGCTGCTGCAACATTGAAGGGAGCCACCTGTTCCTGAGACTTGGCCCTCCTTGCCCTGCTGAACAAGCCTAAATCCAATACGCTAATGGTCTGGCAGTGTCATGCTGAAGGTTCAGTTCAAAGTTAGGCTTTTGGGGCCTATCAGCCCTTGACTCCAGGATCATTGGATCCCTGCCTTCAGAAGGCCAAAAGGGGAAACCAGGCTTGCCCTCTACTCTGGGCTCCGGTCTTGGGACCCCAGCGTAGAGCAGAGGAGGTCTGTTAGTTCAGACCCTTTGTTGTATTCATGAGCTGTGGCCTACTGTGACCTACAGCTAAGCCTTCCTCCCAATTTCTGCTCTGGCTCACTCATCTGCAAGTCCCAGAAAAGAGGGCAGCCAAACCCAGTTATAAAAAGAAATGAAACAACAAAGGTCCTGCATCAGGCCTACCTACCCCAAGGAAGCTCCAACCCTGAAGAGTCTTGGTTTGGGCTCTAGTACCTGCTGGTCCATCCCTCCAGGCAGCCTACTGACCAAGTCTCCTGCTGCTCCTATTTACAAGCAAAAAATGTCCAACTCTCAGTTTAAAATGTTTTTCCTGCAACAGCAACACCCCCTTTCGTGCTTGGTCCGTGTCTCCACATTCCCTCTCTTGGGTATCTATTGCTTTAGGTTAGGAGAGGGAAGCAGAGGGATCAATGGACCTCATGATCTGTTTGTTGGCCCCATTCATGACAGGAGGCAAGCACAAGCACAAACAAGCCGACCCGCACTCCAACACACCCAGTGGAAGATGTTAACATTGATGGGATAAGAAGTGGTACTAAGCAACACTGTGCTGCTATCAACTGGGATTATAGCTGCCACATACCCAGCACAGCTGCATCACTAAGGTGACAATCACATGTTCACCCAAGCAATCCAGGGAATATCCCTCCTTCAGCACTCACCTGTATATGTTCCCTTATGTTCACGGTGATCAGCAATTGCAATTTAAACACTATGTGTTTCCAGAGTCATACACAGTAACATACTCATCCAGATGAGTATTATTAGCAAACTGAGTGCTACCTCAGATCTCCCAGATTTAATTTGATGATGTTGTTTGGCATGTAAGGCAGGAATCTGGTTAGATTCCACTCCAAACCGGCCCTTCCTTCACAAGGTAGCCTGTGCTGGTCTTTTCCTCTTGTATCCCCTCTCTCTAGGCTTGATACTTTGCGGGGGTATTGGGTTCACAATGCTCTCATTAACACCTTCTTGTTCTATGTATGATTATGTATCCCATCCTATTCCCACTGATTTTAAGGGTACTGGGATTTCATGCCTTCTATTCTGTGGCTCTGCAAGGCTGTGACTGAAACTCACTGGAGTGTAGTGCATGGAGACTGGACTCAGAATTCACAGAGTCCTTAAATCAGCTGGGGACTCAAGACCTTCTCTCATTCACCTGGGGGAATGGCTTTTAGCCACAGGCTTGTGCCCGCCAACATTCTGGGACCCCTATAGTTGTGGTACCCAATAGAATCAGCTGAGCACATTTCCAACCCATGTCATATTTTCAGAAAATCATCAATGCATATTTTAAAGTACGCTTAAACCATCCGAGCAGTGCTAAAGGACCTCAGTGTGAAAATTGAAAATCTGCTTTGTATCTCCATGGTTAGGCTTAGGAGGTCCATCCTGCTATGTAAGAAGAAAGACCACAGCCAGGTGCTGTAAGAAAAGTGATTCCTGATATTGTATGGAACGAGAGTGGGCAGCCCAGTCAGTGGCCTTTCATCATGATAACATTGTCATTTGAAGAGAAGGTGCATTGCTTAAAAGGTGATTTATGCCATAATGATCTGTTGAGTGCTTCTCTACCAGACCTCTAAGAATTTATCTAGGGCATACAGGTAGCTGGCCCTGCTCTTAGTTTATTTGAAGAGCTTCTCTCAGTGGGTTCCTTAGCAGGAACAGAAAAACCACAACTGTTCATGTACAATGTAAGAGAAAAAATGGGTGAGATAATATATTTTATTGGACCAATTTCTGTTGGTGGAAGAGACAAAACTAGCTTTTGAGCTACACAGGGCTGTTCAGACCTGAGAAATTTAATCAGACCATTACAGCTACTTACAAAGTGGAGCAGATTGTTAAGCACAGAAGTGAACATGTGTTGCAAGGGACCAGTCAAAAGGACTGTAGCAAGAAGTAGTTTATTGCAGTGTTTTTTTTTAAAACATGGGTGGGGATTTTACTTAAATTCCTTTAATCTCTAGGAGAAACTTTAAAATCAGAGATTGGAACATGAAAACGGATTATTTCAAAACAGTTTAATCTCTCTAAGGAAAGAAAGATTGTTTATTTACACTGTAACTGTAGGAAGAATTTCTGATGATTGGAAGAGACAGGTGTATTTACAGTCTTAGGCTTCTCAGCAGTGGTTCCATTTCCTGAATCTATATTTGTGATCTCCATTGATTAGGACTAATACTGTAACCTGATTTACACCTAAAACAGAAAACAGTAATGATACAAAAATGTGGAATGGTAGGAAGACTTTAAAAAAAATTTGATACCAAGAAAAAGAGAATAGGGTGATTTATCAATAAAACACTTACCTATTTGTGTCAGTACCACAATTAGTAATACACCTGAACTTACCTCTTTCATGTGCGCTCATATTTTGGCCCCTCCAAGTCTTAAATGTAAAGCTTGCCTGCACGTGGGAAGTTTGATTAGTTTTACTTTTCAGCATGATTTTCCTACAGCACCTATGGCCATCTGGGGTGTTTTATGTTACCTGATGCTGTGACATGCCCCAGCTTGTTTATATCATCAAACTCTGCTGCCCATGGCAGAGCCCTGTGGTTTCAATCACAGCTAAATGCATTCCAAAGGGGCAGCTGTGTTAGTCTAGTATAGCAAAAAAGCAAGGAGTCTTGTGGCACTTAAAGACTAACAGATTTATTTATCGCGTGAGCTTTCGTGGGAGAGCATCCCACTTCGTCAGACGCTTTGAAGAGCTCTTCAAAGCGTCTGATGAAATGGGATGCTCTCCCACGAAAGCTCATGCGACAGCTAAATACAAATGCTTAATATTATAAATTAACAACCTTTTGCTCTTTAAATATTAGACAGACCACTGTTCCTTGACGGCACTGGGCCGCTTCTCCAGTCCTTCCTGGCGTGGAGTTGTGCTGTATGTTGCTCCTCTTGTCTTGTTCCTTGCTTCTGAAACAAGGCCAGCGTGGGAAGGCAAGCATCCAGAGGGGAATTCCTTACATTGGTCTTGCTCTCTGATTCACATTTGGCTCCCTTCTCTGGCTCTGTGTTTCAGGAGTTGGACTGATGCTTGCAAAGGGAGGGGATGGCTGCAGGCAGGAGTGGAGAGAAAGATGAAAAGGAGAGAAGGGTGGTGAAACCAGGGGGCACAAAAGCAGCCAGGAGTCCTGTGGCGCTGAAAAACGACCAGATTTATTTATCCCCTGATCAATCAGTTTGCCTGCAAATAATGTAGTGGCTAATACATCTGCTTTACACGCAGCAGGTCCTGGGTTCAAACCCCAGGGGGTTGGGCTAGATGATCTCATGAGGTCCCTTGCCACCCTAGGATTTGACTCGATTTGGTCTTGAAGCGCCGCCAGGACTCCTGGCTTCTTTTGCTGAAGTGAACTAACACGGCTGCTCCTTTGCAACAGGGGGGAGAAAGCCGCCGAGGAAAGGAAGTTAATTTGCCTGCCCATGTGCCACTGCTAGCCCTTCCCACAGGCCTCCTCCTCCTCCATGCGCTGCACCCCCGCCGCCTCTCCTCCTTCACCCCCGGAAACAAACAAGGCTCCTGTGGCACTTTTAAAGACCAGCCCATTTATTTCTGGCAGGAGCTCTGCCGGCTTCCTTTACCGGGGGCTGCCTCAGCAACTCGCGCTGGGGGCCTGGCCGCGTTATCGCCACCTGTCACAACAAAGGCGGAGGAAATGAGGGGGGTGTGTGGCCAAATCTCCCACCCGCGCCCGGCGCCGCCCCTCGCTTTTCTCAGCCCCGCGCGGCGGCGGCGGCGGCGGCGGCCTTGCCCTTTAACGCGCGCTCCCGGCGCGCGCGCGGCGCGCTCGTCAGGCCTCTCCTCCCCCTCCGCCGGCGTGCGCGCGCTCCTCCCCCCCCCCCAGCCGCGGGCTCCCGCCTCCTGGGCGGTGGGGGGCGCGCGGGGGCCGGCGGCGGCCGGGGGGGGGGAGCGCGCGCGTGCGCGCGCGCGGGCGGGCGGGGGCGCGCGGCGGCAGCTTGACTTCTCTCTCTCTCTCCCTCTCTCTCTCTCTCTCTCTCTCCGGGCAGCGGCGGCCGAGGGGGCAGCCACCAGCCCCCGCCCCTCGCCTGGCCCCAGCCGGGCCCCCGCCGCGCAGCGCCCGCAGCCTGAGCCGGCACCAGCCCCGCAGGTAACAGCCCCCCCGCTCTGCTCCCGTCCCTCCCCGCCCCCACCCTGCACTGCCTGCCCCCTCACCCCCTTCACAGTCCTCTCCTCCTGCCCCATGGCCCTCTCTCTGCCCTCCTTGCCCCATTCCTCTGCCCCCACCCCGGCCCTCCGCCTCCCTCACCCCTACTGCTTCAGCATGCCTCGTCCCCCTGCTCCCCTGAGCCCCCAGCAGAGCCAGCCGCCCTACCTAGCCGCTTCCCGGATGCCCCTCCGCTCGCCCGACCCCTTTCCGTAGCCCCCTCCGTTCCCAAGTCGTGCCCTCTTGCCATAGCCCTCGTCCCCGGGTATCCCGTCCCGTCCCACATCCCTCTTCCCGCTTCAACCATCTACCCCCTTTCGCCCCACGCGTTCTACCGTAGCCCCACCTGTCCCGCCATTCGCCTCACCTGCTCTCCCCACCTTAGTCTCACCCATCTCTGCGCTCTTCTCCACTTCTACCGTGTTCGCCTGCCTCATCCTTCGGTCCATCCCTTTGTCCCAGTTGGCTGGCTGGCCATATCCACATCCCCCTGCATGCCCCACCACCATCCATCTCCTAGACTCCCAACATCCTCCTCAAGTCCTTTCCATCGCCGTGTCCACCTGCCCTCTGACACCCCGCCATATCTGACTGCGTTAGCCCCGTTCATCTCGCTGCTACCCCATCCCTCCACCCTACCGTCTTGCCTCTCTTCTTCTTTTGAGTACTAGCAATACTTTCTCTCTAAGTCTTTCAGCGTTAACACCTGCACCCTCCAGCAATACCTCCTTTGCCATTCTTATATGTCCCTCTACAATGCACCCACACACAGGCAAAGACCACCTTTTTTTGCCCCATTTGTTATTTCTGTATACCCACCAGTACTCCTGTACCTTTTGCCCTCCTCTCCATTGCCCTTCTGTCCCCTAGAAATATCTTTCCATATCTTCAGGACCCCATTCTTAAACATCCCTTATCCACCCTCTGCACTCATGCACCAACATAGAGAAGGGCCAAATAATTCCTTCCCCCATTATCTCTTAATTTCCCAGTTCTGCTCACTGTTGTCACCCCTAATTATCTCTTTATTTCCCAGTTCTCCTCACTGTCGTCACCCTTAGCCTACAAGGAGTGGGGTGGGGGCGACCACTCGACTTCCAGAAATGCAGAGGGATAGGAGATGACAAACCCAAGTAAAGAATTCTGCTCTGCGTGACAGTCCCCCCTCCAGCAGAGATGGATCTAAACCACCCTACTGCACGGTGACAGGAACAAACTAATCCCTCAACTCCTTTTGCCCACCCCCTCTCTCTTCCTCATCTGACCCTGGGCCTTCTTCACAAAGTCGTCTCATTCCATCATCCACTGTCACCTATTTCTCACACTTATGCCTCTGCCCCTTACCCTTTTCCTTCTGCCCTTTTTGTTTCCACCTTCTCCCATCTCTTTTCTCTTCCACAGAAAGTGTCTGGAAAGTGCAGGATAAATGTCTTTTAGAAAAGTGCGCATTTCAGTCTCGTGCTGTCTTCTAGTGCTGCATAATTATTGCACATTGTGTCTCTACGACATGTGCCTCCCCCTCCCCCTCCAGGCAGCAGGAAAATAGGTGGCGGGTGTGTGTGTGTGTGGGGGGGGGTGTTTGTGTGTAGCAGCAGCTTTTTTATTTCTTCCTGGGTCCCTCTCTCAACCATAGCTGTTGGCCTGGTTGGCTAGAAATTGGAGTCCTCCTGTTTTCTCTTCTGTAATGTTTTGATCTTTTCAGCCTTTATGGTTTCTAATGAAGATCAAGTGAGGTGGCTGCTCCTGCTGCTGCTTTTCATGGGCCCAGCAGAAAAGTTCAATTTATCTTTACTTATAGGAAATTAAGGCAGCTTTAGAAAGATATCATCATTGGCTCTGCTGCCCTCAGGTCGTATCTGCATATTGCCAGGATCTCTTTCCTTAGCTGCTTCTGGGTTATTTGTTGTTGTTGGGTGGTGGTGGGTTTTTTTTTTTTATGGATGGAGTAGGGAGAGGGAGGATGGTGTAAATGGAAGAAGTAAGTTCTCTCAAACATGTTTATTTTAAAATTTATAGATAGGGTTGGATATCAAAGTCTCTGCAGAATCATGTCATGTTCAGGGAAACACTTTTAATACCCCTTTCGTCCCCTCCAACCAGTTCTTTCAAGACAAGGGCAGCAGAGAGTTTGCGTTCTGAATGTGGCATGATTTAGCAGTCCAGAGAACTGGACCCATTTTTTTTCTTTTTTTTTTCTTTGCACTTGGACGTGTCTTGGGGATGCTTGGCTTCAACAAATAGTTTGTGTATGTGTTTGTATAATTCCACTGAAATGTTTTCCCACAGTATCATTCCCCCTGTTGATTTTTCCACTCTTTTGTTATTTGTTCTTATTTTGGCCACATATCTGAAGGGTCTGACTTCACAGACCCATTTAAATATCTTTTTATTGAGGTTAAATTTAGCTTTCAACAGTTAAATAAAATATAACTTAATTTTTATTAAAATTAAAGGCAGGACATGGAAAATATTTGCCTTTGGGAGAGCAAAATAAGAAAATAGCCAGACATCAGATGACAGATTTAACCGTTTTCCTGTTGTAAAAGCTGGCATTACTTGTCACAGTAATTATACGCTATGGGCTACTGTTTCTGCCATTTATCTGTTACGTAGTGACCTGAACTCATGAAGTGAATACAGTTGTTCTTGGATAATAGTAATATTTATAGCAAAATCAGCCACAGCAGACCTTTTGTGGACATCAACATTTTTTAAATGAAGCCTAATTTTTTAGGCCAACAGTTGTAAAATATACTGACATTGTGATGATAATCATCTCCTTCCAAAATTAAATGTTAATGAAAGGTCAAAAACCAAAATTGCAGAGCAAACAAAGAATATCGCAGATGTTTGGAGGAAAGATTAGATTGTTTTACTTTCTAAGTAAAACAAAAAATATAAAGCTGTATGTGGCAGCAAAGTCAAAACGTGCATTAAATAATTGCATGATGTGTAGTTGTAGCCACGCATCATGGGCTCCCAAATATTAAAGAGCGAAGGTGGGTGAGGTAATATCTTTTAGCTTGTCTCTCTCATCAACAGAAGTGGTACAGTAAAAGATATTACCTCACCCACCACGTCTGAGTTTCAGGACTAAGTTACAATTATTAAATATCAGTATACGGTAGCTTCTTATTGTAAAGCATAATTTTTTCTCTTAACGTTTGACAGCTGTGATGTAGATACCTAAAGATTAACCTATGGAAAATATGAAATATGGAAACTACAAAATTATGTGTCTGCTGCAGGAAAAATTTAAAGAAACAAAGGAATTGGTTACTATTACCTTTAGACGTCAAATAACACATCGCTTTCAATCCTTTAAATGTACCACTAAATCTGTGCGATATAGTCATTTTCATAATAAAAAAAAAAAATCAATGATGCTGATTAAGACTAATCTATTCCAGCATCTGTCATCAACTGTAGTTCTCTGGTAGGAGTTCTGAACCCCGCACCTTCAAACCTCATTGCTTTAATAAACAGTCATATAAATTAGGCTGAGGGAGTTAATTCATATCTAAGTCATTGTGATTTATTCACATGAATAATAATTTTCAGTATTGAGCCCTCAGTGTTTAAATAATGGCCTCCAAAGTGTATATACCATTTGATAAATTTAAGACTTTGGCAGTGTTTCTAATTGTATGGTAGGAATAAATTCTTCTTTCAGTATGAAACTACAAAAATTGGTTTCTACGTTTGCTTTACTTATTATTAAATGTTTTTTTTCAATACCACTTCAGTGACACGGAAGCTTTTTTTTTTTCCTTTCCATTGCTTCTTCCTGCATACGTGTTGGAGATACTTTTTCGATAAAAGCTTTGCATTGTAAGGTTCAGTTACAAACTATTTATAAACTTTTCATGAGTTCTATGATCAAACTATCACACAAATTTTATATCACATATTTTAGAGTCTAAGTCCAGAATCCTTATTCAGGCCCTTGAAAGAGTATTGCAGCATGTTACAATTGAAATGTAGTTTTCTGTAACTGATTTTCCCTGTATGATTTCTGTACATGGTTAAAAGGATAAATGAGGCAAAGTTCACAGATTAAAACAATTTTGAACATAAACCTCATTGTGCACTGTAGATCAGTTTCTGATGTTAATTACATTGGTACAATGCCACTAAGTCTATGTGGGTTACATAATGTAATGTAGCAGAAGTTGGCCCTGTGTTCTACTGAGGTGGTTCTTTTAATAAAATGCCACTGTGCTCTCTTTTAGATGTCACTGAGGTAAAGAAAAGGCCTTCACGTTACTAATAAATTCATTTAGCAGTCATTACCATGATATGTGGCAATCTTAGATCTAACCCTCCAAGAAAAAGCCTTCATTTACAACAGTTAGACAAGTCATAATAACAATACCTATTTAACAGCCTACAGCTGAAGAAATTCAATAATTAAAATGAAGGCTGTAAAGAAGAATATAGCTAAAATATCAGAAGTGTGAGAACTTGGCATATAAAATCTACTGACATGATAATGTTAGTAACGGTGACTGGTGTTCACCGCTTTAAGGCAGGTCTATGTTAGCAAAAGTCAGCTTTTGTCAACAAAATAGGGGACTTGTACACATTCAAATGCCCTCCTACCCCTGTTGCCAAGTTCCAAAGGGGTTGCCATGTTACTTTAGTTCAGCAAAATAAGCAAGGAGTCCTGTCTTTCACTCCATTGTATTTATTTTCATCCCAATCTGTAAGTTCTCCCATCTTCAAAGCATCTGACGAAGTCGGATTTTCTCCCACAAAAGCTCATGTGATAAATAAATTTGTTAGTCTTTAAGTGCCACAGGACTCCTTGCCTGTTATCCTACCCATGCGACTCCCCTGACATGCTGACATCATAAAACCACCTCAGCAAAGGGCATAGGGCTTGCGTTAGCATAGAAAGGGCGATGGCGCATCAGTGTGGATGGTGTTTACATAACATTGGAAGTAACCTTTCTTTTCAGTTTCAGGGATCCACAACTGACAAGAAAACTGTCTGGGAACAGGGTGAGAAGCTGTGGGTGGCTGGACTCTGCTCCTGACAGCTGGGCTGCCTTGTCAGTTTCATCGGCTGAGCTGTGAAATTGACTTGGCAACCTGGGTCCCAGTGGGGAGCACATGGGGGAGATAAGAAGCTGGGGCAGCTGGATCCCACTCCCAAGGGGTGAGACATCCCAGCTGCTTCCCCTTGGGTATGGGGATGGGGGAAGCCCCTGATGTCTTTCCTCAGTTCCTGGTGGGGAACAGAGAGGGGAGAAGCCTGGGCCAGCTTGCTTAGAGCACAAAAGACTGTGGGGCTTAGGCACGGAGTTGAAAGCCTGGAGAAGGTAATATGGCTTTAAGTTGTCCTGTGTTAGGTTGACATATTTTGAGTGTGGACAAGGCCTTATAGTCTGATGTCTTCTGCTTACAGAACAGGTTTCAGCAATACAGATTTCCTTAGGTTTCCAATGTGCTTAAATCCTGACATAGGAGAATAATTTCTGGCAGTGAAAAACAGGCAAGATTTGAAAGAACATAGAAACTGAATTTGCTCTATCAGGTGTGCCAAACAAGATGTGGATTCCATAAAGTGGGAACCCTCACTGGGAGTTGGAGTTAGCTTAGACTTATTACATGGAGGTTAATGAATAGTGTTAAAATAGAAGTGTCTGCTAGTTACTAATAAAATGGGTTTGATTTGAGCCAGTGTACTAGCGTGAAAGGCTCTTCATTCCATCACCAATCCATTGAGCTATCCAGGCCATTAGCCTGGGGTTGTCTTATTCTGTTTTATTTTCCATTGACTCGGAATAAATTTTGCATTGTTAAATACTTTTCATATCTGTAAAAGGGCTTTTTAATGTATCGATGTGTACTTGTGGATGATGTAAAGTTAAAGTCTTTTGAGTAACCATATAGAACTTTATGGGTAGATTCTTCAATACTGTGGACTAAAATACTGGAGTATATGTTGCATGGCACAGGGTGAAGAAATCACTTGCATGTCTTTATTTTTTTAAAAAAAGTTAATTAACATTACTGTATGCTGTCAGACACTGAAAGAAAAGACTTCTTGCTCGCTTCTTTTCTTTTTTAGCTCAGAGTTTAAGATGTCCACTGAAGGGCAGAGAGTTGATGATAGCCCAAGCACCAGTGGAGGCAGCTCTGATGGAGATCAACGTGAGGGTGTCCAACAAGAGCAAGAAAGGGAGCAGGTTCAACCCAAGAAAAAAGAGGGCAAGATCTCTAGCAAAACAGCTGCTAAACTCTCAACTAGTGCTAAAAGGTACCCTGGTCTCTATGCTTTGTAGCCTTTTTTCTTTTTTTTTTAAGAAGGGCATCAGCCTAATTCATTTCTTAATGTTTTATTACAGTATGATTTTATCTGCACATTGGTTCTTTGAATGTGACTACAATGTGATCTCCAGCAGTTTTGTAGCCTTATAATTGTGTGTGCTTGTGTGTGTGCATGTGAGAAAGAGAGAGAGGAACTTGTCAGTGTAACTTAGAGTTAATTAACCATAAACATTTGAGATATGTCGGTAATTCAGCATGCTAGGAGACTGCCATAATATCTAACGCTGCAAAGTACTGCATTTCCTTGTCCTCAGATGGTCACATCAGAAATGCTGGAATGAACAAATGTGTTTTGGTTTCATTATATTAAACTCTGATACATCTTAATACCTTTGTTTGTTTGTTTGTTTGTTTGTACTTTTCTGAGGGGAAAGATAGGTTTGGAGAATAACTATTCAAGTGACTCCACTCTGTCACATCAGTCAGTGGATGAGTGGCATGCTTGTACTGTGCAGAGGAAGCCTGCATTGACACTGTAGCCCTGTGACATTAGCATTACTTTAGGAGGCAGTGCTCAAAACGTATTAAAAGGAACCCAAATACAATACAATTTTAAGAGTCTTTATTGAATGTGAAAACCTAACTCTTGCAGACCTCTGAGCTTGGTTGTCCAGTAATTTACACCAGTCTACATTAGGAGTTACTGTGTAAAACTAGTATAAATGAGAAGACAATTAGCGTGTCTCTCTCTCACACACACACATGCACACACTCTCTCTCTTCATTCAGTTGGTGTTTCCTGTGAGTATGATGTGTAGCACCAGACTGCAAGTATGTGTCTGTCTCCCTGTGTATGCATACGTTTTACCTGACCTTGATTTCACAGCATATAATTATTTGTGCCAGCCTCACAGGTTTACACTTTTCTACTTACCCCCTACTTAGTAGAGACAACTATTTCTTACTGAAACAAACAGGGAAGGAGTCCTGTGGCACTTTTAAAGACTAACCAATTTATTTATCACATGAACTTTTGTGGGTGAATAAAATTGTTAGTCTTTATAAGTACCACAGGACTGCTTGTTTATTTTGCTGAACTAAAATAACACAGCTACCTCTCTGGAATTTATATCTTAAGTCATTCTCTATCCTCCCAGTGATGCCAGCCTTGATCACTCGTTTTGTCATCTCTTCCTACATGTTTCTCCATGCTTTTGTCTTATTCAAGAATAATCTTCCTTTATGTAGTCTGTGGAGCCAATACCCTCTTCCATTCTTTTCAAATCCCTCTTCAAGGTCCACTTCTACCACTATGTTTTATGGAAAGTTACCAGTTGGCAGAGGCTCAGTGGGGATTACTAATATCTAACTCTTACATCTCGTAACTAAAGGGAGAAAACTGACTATAAATAACTTAAAATTGCCAAATTGTGCAAATACCTGATCTCTGTACTACTGCTTCTAACTTTGTCCATGCTCTTGTACCTCCTCCTGTTCTTACACCTTTGTATTGTGTCTTGTAGCCTCTTTAGAATAGGGCTTGTATGTTCCTGTGTCTGTAGCACAGTGATACAATGATTCTGATTAGAGACTGTGGGACTACTGTATTAAAAAATTAATGATAATGTGTCAGAAGTTGGACAGTTAGTTTTGTATCTTCGAAGTTTAGAGCTCTTATCAACATACATTTAGTAGTGAGAACATTACTTAAATCTTTTAAAATTTAATCACATTTGCTTGTGGTGTCATCTGGAACTAATTATTCCAGTTGCTGACATAGATATGGTTGCGAATCAGGTTATAAAACAGCAGTTTTACATGCATAGTAATATCAAGAAAACTTATGAATCTTAAAGTTGAAACTTCTATTTTTCAAGAACAATGCTGCTTTTAACAAAATTAGGGTGTGTTTAAATATATTTAATAATTCTATAAAGCAATAAGGACATGTCTGGATGATAGTCTTGTCAACATGGTTAATTGCAGAGTCACTGTAAAGTAGTTTCCACTTCCCTATTCTACTTTTCCAATTTTCAGTGGCTTGTAACTTCACTGAAGAAGTATTTAGGCTGAAAATTTCATATGCATGTTCTTAGCTTGAGAAGGTGGTTGTTTGTGAAAATGTTGAATTGTTTTAAGAGTATGGGGAAGAGAGTATAACTCTTAAAGAGTTCCGTTGCCTGTTTATTTACCACATGGAAAGAGCAACTTGGAAAAAAAAAATTGGAAGGTGCTTGCCTCTCAATTTCTGATAAAAAGGCAGAGGGGGGGGGCCGGGAGTACCGAACCTGGCCTCTGCTTTCGGCCATCTCATCCTGCCCCCAGGATGGGGAAAAGCCGGTCATGATGGTGTGGGAGCAATGGTATGGGCCCCGTGCTGCCCTGTGCACAGCAGGACAGTGTGGGGCCCACAGAATTGTGGGGCCCAGAGCGATTGCCCCCCCTCTGAGGATGTCCCTGCCTCCTTACCTCCCATTTAGTGGGTTTCTTTGTTTGGTGCCAGTTGAAAAGTGATAAGTTTGGGATTTGTGGGTCAGCTGATAAGGCATCTAAGATGCCCAGAAACCATTATTACCTATTAGTGTTATACAGGTACCTGGATAGAACAGAATTGTGTTGCAAATAGCCTTTTGCTTCCTTGGACTGAATCCTAACCCATAAGAAAGGTTTGGTTTTGTTTAAAAATACACACTTTCTGCTATTTGCATCAGTGGAAGTACTGATTTAGATGACATCAAGAAAGCAGAAGTCTGATGCCACCTTCCAGGTTGCAGAGTCACTCAAAGTGAATATTTTTAAGGTAGTTGGTACGCAGGCAATAGTTTACAGTATATAAGTCATATAGGGTACCATCCTTCAGTTTTCCTTACCCAGAGGGTGTCACCTTAAATAGTAACTTCCTTACTGAACATGCCGGGATTGAGAAGCTCATTGCATATCATAATTGTAGTTCAGACATGAAATAGAACTGCCGTCTTTAAAAAGAGAAGTCATCTAGTGTCTTAAACAGCAAATCTTAGATGACCTTTGGACTGAGAGAAATGTATCAGTTTTTGGCTAGCATAACTGCGCAACCGATAAATATATTTTTCTACTGGCCTGCCTGATCTTAAGGTTGCTTGCTTAACACCTGTCATTTTGTCTTTGGTCTGCATGATTTTGTGTTATACTGTAAATTTAAGAGGCTGAGTTATGTAGTTTTTTGTCCCTAGAAAGATATTAAAACATTGGGAACATCAACTAAGTCATGTGTATCTTGTTTGTTGAAATACAACCATGGGGAAGTGAGCTATTCATAATCTTGTAATTTAGGATTTTGCCATAATAGAATACTATTTTTAAATGAATTTGGCAATGAGTACTGTAGTTGGCTAGCCAAAAATGACAGATAAAATACTAGAAAAGAAAAACAACTTTCATGACTTTTTAAAAAGTTAATGTATATAAGTATGCCTAATACATTTTGTGTCTTCCTCCTTAAACAGTCATTCTTGGTTCATTTCCTGTTCTGTCACAATTTTTGAAAGAATGAAATAGAGTTTGCTTTGTTTTAAAATGTGGTCTAAATTTTCTTCAATCTGGATTATTGGGTTGCCTGATGTTTATGTGAAGGGAAGCACATAACACAGAATAATGGAACTGATAAAATGAGTTTCTAGGAAAAATGACTGTGCGCCAGTAAATAGCAGGACTTGAGACCCTAGTGTATTCAGTCCTCAATCTTTCCTCATAAAAATGCTAGAGTCCTTACTTAACAAGTGACAGAAAGCAATCCTTCTAGTTTTACAGCAGTAATTCCCCATAGCTGCATATTTATTAATAATATGTGACACACAGCATTATTCATCTTAAAAAATCTTGGCATAGGTCAACTAAGTCTTTCAAGATAGAGAAGTATTTTCCCTATCTGTAAAATGGGGAACACTGAGAGAGAGGGTGGGACTTCTCTAAGACCATAAAAGAAGTGTTAGAGTGACATTACAAACGAAGTGTACCTGGGGCCCCAGTTCTTGATTTGGACTACTAAAGCATGGTTCCTTCTCACCAGTAGTATAGTAATACAGTAATAGTATTAATAAAAATAACTGCTTTATATCCATTTTTATTGTATCATCTGGCATTGCTAAATATAAATGCATTTGGCCAGAAAACCTCATTGTCAACAAAATCCATGGAAATAGTTGCCAAGGGGAGGAAGGAAACCCTGTGGTTCTTGAGGGATCCGCCAGAGGCTAGGGCAATCTTTGTGTTAGTTCCCGTGCCTCTCTGCTGGCTTTGGGTCTCTGGATTACTCCACTCTCAGACATTGTAGCTTCACTGATGCCATGCTTTAAGGGTTCCCCACCATTTAAGGATTCCTGCTGAACAGATTATGCTGCCAGAATCTGTATATCCTTTGCCAGCTTCAAGGGATTTTTTGTGAGCAAAGAATTATGTGCCTCCCCTTCACTACCAGTTGCTGGAAGGAGCTCACCAGGGAGGCAATCAGCTGCTACTGACAGCAGGGCCATATTCTGTGTGTAGTAAGAGTGAATTCCATGTAGAAGATCATCAGTGTAAGAACTTCTGGAACATCATCTAGTCATTGAAATGCAATTTCAACAATAAAATGCAAATGCAGTCTGTCTATATTTCAAACACTTTTTGCAGCTATATATCTTTAAGACTTAAATATAAGCTAGCATGTAATTGAATTTTTGTGGGCTAGAGGGTGCAAGGTGTGATGATCTCTTCTTCCCCATGTCATTCCCAGTGAAATCATTGCTTCTGGCCATGTTTTAGAGGGCAGAAAACCAAAAACAAATATTGGTTAACTCAGTTATGCACAAATATTTTCACGTTTATCCTAAAAAAAAAAAATCCATCTATTGACATCTACATGAAGACACTAATCATTCATGTACAGGGTCTGATATTGGGCATAGGGACAAGAGACATCCGCAACTTCCTCTCTTCATTCTGGGAAATAAGGTTGGAGTTTAGGATGCTGAAGGATAGTGAGAATGGAGGATTTGTGGTTTAGAATGCGATGCAATGTCTCTTCTTGTTATAGTCTTGATGTCTCATATTCATCATGATAGCATGAAGCATCAGCCTCTGTATATAGGTCTTCAGAGTGAGGGCGTAGTCCCATAACTGGTGCAATTTCTGTGCCGGTCTGTACAGCTTGTCAGAGAGAAAAAATATGTAGCCCATGAAACTGAAGAAGCTTTTTATTTCTTAATTGTTCCTGTGATTAATATAAAAGTAGTACATTGTTAACACTTAAAGGTGATCAGAAGAAGGGGAAAGGATGTCCAGCAAATATTCTTTTAAAAGAATCAAAATGTTGATGTGTTTAGCCACTTAAACTTTGTTTGTCATATTTTCTTCAAAAAAAAAAAAAAGTATTAGGATTTTTCTAATGACTTTTTTCCAAAAATCAGTTAAGAACAATTAGTTCATTGTTTTTAATGGCAGCAGATACCTTCTGTTGAAATATACAATATAGTAAAACATTTACATTATTTAGCAGTTAGAATAATCAAACGTTATTTCTCTTCCGGTACAGAATTATCTTATAAATTTGCCCCTTGCTCCGTATACACGCGTGTATACACATCCTCCCCAAGTTGTTGGAGAACAGAATTGATATGAGGTAGCATTTTTGACTGATTCCTCTACCTTTTTAGGCTGAGAATGAACAAATGAATCTCAAAATCCATTCTTAATGGAATGGGAAGAGTGTTGGTAGTGGTTTCAGCTCTTTTTTAAGACATTATTTCATCATTGCTGTGCTGAGTATTATAATGCCTAACTGATTCAGGAATCTCAATCTCATTTTCAAAAGGGGTTTAGGCACTTAGGAGTCTAAATTCCATCAATAGTCAATGGAATTTAGACTATGTCTAAATCCTTTCTGACAGTGAGATTAGGTTCTTAAATCTCCTAGATGTTGTGGTGAATGCGCTGATGCCTAACTACTTTTAAGAATCAGGGCCTTTGAGATTATCTTCCACGTCCAGGACTGCATTTAGATCTGAATATTATGATTTAGAATTAGAATAAATTGCTTATTTTTATCTTAAGTGCTGTAATATAACTGAGTTTGCCTTGGGGAAATCAGTTTCTTTGCTTGTGCTTGTGTGCAGAATGAGCGGTGGTTATTTAAAACAACATACATGTGTGCTTTAGGCCAGGCTTGAGCTCTGTGGCTAAAATTTAGTGTATATCTTGGGGAAAGGTAATTTGGCCATTTTAATTTCCTTCATTGAGGTGATGAGAGGTGTGGATGCCTGTTTCTTTAGCCCGGATGTCTTGAAGGAGAAAGAGCATTCACGCCATGCTGGTTTTTGGTTTTTTTGTTTTTTTTTTGCTGGGTGCTGCAGAAAACACATGATTGCCCGAAGAGAACTTCTTTGTAGCTGGGTTTTGGGTGGCTGTGATAAGGTTTACAAGGTGTGTGGTCTGGGGAGCTGCTGGGGATGGCAACTACCCTGGCAAATCTAGTGGAATTTTCTTGCCAAAACTGATGGTGATCTTAAGCTGTTGTATAGACACCTACCTTACACCATTAAATTCCTTTGGGGAAGAGAGGGGGTTTGGGCCCAGCATGGGTGAGACTGTAATGAATTATAGATGGTTGTGGTGCAGAGGTTCTGGGACTTGGCACAGGGGCCCTGTTCTCCCTAGGAAGTTCCAAGATCGGTGGAATTCTCACAGTTCTTGGATTATCTGAACCCATTTTAAATCTTACTTTGAGAATTGCTGGTAGTTAGCAAATACAAAAATCAGACTGTTAAATCCATATGTTTGGTTCTATCATCTGTCAAAATCTTGATCTGTTTTTTCAATGTGTGCACTGCCTTACCATAATAGGCCTGGCCATAGGAGGACACAACCTGGCTCTTTTATGTGAGGCTGTTGCTTGCAGTATTACTCATAGACTCTAAGGTCAAAAGAGACCAATATGATCATCTAGGCTGACCACCTGCATAATGCAGACCAAAAAACCTCACCCACCACTCCTTGGTAATGATTTTTAAATAATGTACAAAGTGGTCTTAAGAGATTGTGCGTACCACCAGGAAAAAAAAAAAAGTTATCAACATTTGGTTGGTTTCAAATACATAAAGAGCCAAATTTATCCCATGCAGAAGTGGATGAACTTAAAAACTTTTTTTAAAAAGACATTGGAGTCTGACTGTTGTCAAATATTTTGTTAAGCAGTTCATGAAATTTTGACACCAATTTTTCATTACCAGTGAGAACTATCTTAGTATTAACTACAGTAGATATTTTTCAGGAAGTTGGAGGAAATCCATTAAAGAAACGTATTGTCTTTATAACTTCTGTTTCTTTTCTCTTAAGAATTCAGAAAGAACTTGCAGAAATTACATTAGACCCTCCTCCAAACTGTAGGTAAGTTTACATGGATTTTATTAATTTGGAATGCATATGGAAATAAGATAGAAGACCAGAGATAAATTTCAGTTTTTTCTTCAAGGTAAAAAATTAGTCATTTTTGATTGTAGATTTGATGTGAAGTTCTTTAAGATGATAGTGGTAATCAGGAGGGGCTTGCAAAAGAAAATGAGTCAGTGAAAGATAGGAGAAATTATTAAATACAAGATAAAAGTCCATTTGGTAGTATTTTGTTTACAGTCCTGGAAAATATGTTTTCGGTGACAGTTATTAGTATGTTTGAGTTTTTGGTTTACAAATTGATAACTAATTAGAGTAAAGTGCTGAATGTAGAAACCTAGATCTTGGTCTTTTTGCTTTTTTTTCTTTGGTTTGGTCATCAGTTATGGCGTTCAGAGGAAATTTAGTGAATTGGAATTTGCTATAAAACATTCTTTTTTACAACTTCATGCTTTGTCTTTCTGTCAGTTAGGTTGGTTTACAGTAAGTTGCGGTTTTGAAATTTGTAATGATGCAGGCAAAGGAAAAACTCTTTGTAGTTCACATTTTGCATAGTAGTTTCCAGATAGCTGTGTCAGAATTCTTATCTGTCAGTCTGACAGATGGTCGGTATTGGAATTATGCCAGGGCTGCGAAGCAGTACTTTAAAGGAGCTCTGAAATAGTACCTGTTGCAGTGGGAAGTCAGACTAAATGCAGATGGATGGTTCTTATCCAATTCTGCACTGAATATGAAAAATGTTGTAAAAAGAAAGTTTGATAGAAGTAGCTGACAGCATGTGGTTTTTATAAGGAATCCCAGTACATTTCAATATCAGATTAACTAAGCAATTGGTAGTAAAAATGACAGTTGACCTTATTGTTTGGTCTCCTGACAAAAGAATGTGTGTAAGAAAATGTTCTAATAAGATTTGATATAGTTGTGCTGGATCTAAGGATGTAATTCAGGTAGCTGCATATGAAAGCACTGTGCAGCGAAATGGCCTTGCAATAACAGTGTTCAAAGAGTATTTCAGTCAGTTTGGATGAATGCTGCTTTGCTAGATAAAACATTTTCATAGCTAAGCTGTTCTGTCATACTTATGACCGGGAGTCTTCAGTCACATCAAAGCCATTGCAAATGGCAGGTCTTTACTTAGGTGTTGATGACTGATGCTTATTAGTGGCTTGATTTGCTGAGGTAAATATAAAATTCCAGTCTATACAAAAATGCATAAATCAAGAAGACTTTGAACTGAATCTAAAAGGCTTTCAATTCTTAGAACACACAAATTTGTTTTAGTTTTCTGAATTCTTTTCCTTGTTTTAAAAAAAATCATTTAATACATATGAGATACTGCTGTATATGATATTTTTTAAAGCAAATGTAAAGTCATCACCAAGGGATGTGGTGAAAACCTCTTTTAGCAATTTGTATATAAAATTTGTGAAGTGAGAATTTACTGTTCTCTGAATTTGGAGTAATGAGAAAGTATCAGTGAAATCCAATAGGTGGTGGAGACAGTCAGTCTTACAAAATGAAAGAATTAAATTTAAGTTTGTGTCTGATCTCTGAATTTAGTTGTTGAGAGAGAGCATTATTTCATGCTGTGATCTTGATAGACAGCCATTAGTAATTTCTCTATTGGCAAGCATATTTTTTATAGTCAATAGGGAATCACTTAATTTAGTTTTACATTGTGGTAACATAGTATAAACAATGTTTTCTTCTAAACTTCACTTATTTGATATTATATGTACATATTAGGAAATAAATATATTAGTTAAGTATGATTCCTTAGCATAATGAAGAAAGATAAAAGTATAATAGAGTATTTCTCACCCAAAAATATTTGATTTCTTGAAGAAACTTTTTACAGAACATGTGATTATATAGTGTGCATGTATGCGCCTATATAGTGTGTGTGTGTGTGTGTGTGTGTGTGCGCGCGCGCGCGCTATTCAGTATTTCAGGTTACCTCCAAATGGATTGTAATTACAGATCCAGTCCCAGTCCATATATAGATACATTTCCATTGATTTTTTTTCAGTGAAGTTTTGTACACACAAGATCGGGCCATAGATATAGGCACTAATCGCTTCTTTGTGTTTTTTCTTCTTGACAGATTCAAATGTAGCCAGGTTTGAAGTGAAACCTGTCAATTATTTAACAGGGCATGAGAGCCATATTGAATAGCTTAGGGCCTCTTGAAATGTAGAATATTTTATCCAGCTGAAAATACAGTGATATATTTGAGGAAAATTACCTGAATAGGAATTTAGCTAGTATATGTCGGCTCACATGTGAAGTGCCATGCAATCTTTGGTTCACCTTAAAAATCAGGACGTTGATTTTTATGGTACATTCAAAAACTCTCCAGTATACTGTGCTGGGGTAGAGTCTCCATATTAATTCAGAAGAAGGAGCGCTAGTTAAGAAATTGGCAACATCTTTTCTTCATCACTTGCAAGCCTAAACTTATACATTTACATAGCAGTTGTATAGCATATTTGTGAAAACTGACCTGAAAAAAATCAGCTTGTTTAAAGAAACCCTTCTCTTACTGACATATTATATGTGTGGCCTGGTAACTAGCAGACAATTACTGTTGCAACTTGAAACATTGCTTTCCAAAACTGTAGAAAGGAAGGTAGTAAATGGTTTTGTACATATGAATTTCTGAGACCATTAGGAGTTAGTGATTTTAGGTAGTTTTGCGAGGCATACAAGTACACAAAGTTGTTTTGAAAACTGAAATTCCACTGACTGCTATAGTCTTTGGATATTTTAGAAACAAGAAATTAAAAATGAGTTATTTTCTGTGATACAGTTTACTACTTGTATGTATTTACACATTTAAAATTTGATTTGATTGTGTGCATGTGTGTATAACACGTGAGAGAGAGCGAGAATGTGATATGCTATACCCAGCAGTTCTTATCCAGAACAAAACTCTTTTTTTGTATTGGTGAGAAGTGTGCTGCTCAGAACATAGGTATAAATAAGTTTTTGCCTTTATACGTCAAACAAATAAGTTGAAAAAATTCAGAGCACCCAAATACTCAGATGCATTTGATTGTAAAGGTAGATTTATTAGTGTTTTCTGTATTCTGTGTCTTTGGATCAATCCTGTGAAGAGATTCCTACTGACTTTAACCTGCTGTCAGTCGTGCCTGTACTGTGTGAATGTGTAATATACCAAATGTCATCAGTAGTAACAGAAGCCGAGTTGCAGGGTGGGGTAAGTGTGCAATCATTACCATTTCCAGAGGACTGTGTGTGATGAAGGAATCTGGTGTATTGCCTTTCCAATACCAGCAACTGGAAGTTTCTTTTCTGTCTCTTTTCTCCCCTTGATCATTGGGCAGAGTTTACATGGCTATATATTAAGGCAAATTCTAAAAGTACAACAGAGAGAGTATGGACTTTTGTATTGTAGAGGCCTAAAACATAAGATTTCATTACCAAGTTTTAATAACTAAAAGAGAGGAAGGAGGGGGAAAATCTCTATGGTTTGGTTCTAGCTTTTTCCTAAAGTGAGGTATGTCTTAGCTGATGGTAATACTGCCTACAATAGTTCTTCTAACAAGCTAGGTCAGTGCTCAAACTTCGCCATCTTACATTTAAGATTAAAACATTTTTTTCTACCTATATTTCTGTTTTGTTGTTGGAAAATATGGGTGTTTCATGGAACCTATATTAAAACAAACAAATGTAAAAAACTAATTTCTCAAACTTTTTGGTGGTTTGGACTTTTTCTTAGTAGGAGTATGTGTCTCATGGAACATCCTTTCCCCATTCTTTATAATGCAGATCACCTACCCTCCCCCAGCAATAGAATAACATCTTGCTGGTAACTACAGCAATTACTTACATAGAGAAGTAATATTGGGAAAGTATTTATTTTTAGTCTTTTTTGTGTGAATTTAGCAGTTGGAAGCACGGAGGAGAGATCCAGCACAAAATGACTAGTTGGCTGTCTGTGGACTGCTGTCAGGGAAACAGTGCTCAGCAATTTCCAGTTTCAATCAGTTCAGTATCCCATAACATTGCCCACTCTGCAATGACCCCTTTTGACACGCACCAGCATAGTTGCCACCTCCCTTCATTTTCCCATATAGTTTATCTTCTGTTCTTTTTCTGTTTTCTCATGTCATGTTTTTTTAAGCTTTGCAGAAGTTTTATGGCCTGTGCTTTAAATCAATTGCTATGCAGCCTACTGGATAAATGCTTTCCATTTCAAAACAATCAAATTAGGACCCTAAATGTATACCTATTAAAGTTTACATTTACTTTAAATCTTCATAGAAGCTGGAAGCTGCCATTATGATTAGCTTGTGTGACCTCCTGTATAACACAAGCTATAAAACTTTACCAAAATAATTCTGAGAACATATCATTTAGAAAAACATCCTGTCTAGATTTAAAAACTGCCAGTAATGGAGAATCAGCCACAGCTCCTAGTACATTATTTCAGTGGGTCACCTGTTAAAAGTTTGTCTTATTTTTTGTCTGAATTTTTCTAGAGTCCAACTGTTGGACTGTTATACATTTCTGTGCTAGATTGAAGAACCTATTATTAAGTATTTGATTCCCTTATAGGTACTTAGAGACTGTAATCAAGTTGCCCTTTAACCTTCTTATTGTTAATTTAAATAGATTCAGCTCTTTGAGTCATCACTATAAGGCATGTTTTCTAGTCCTTTAATTGGTCTTATGGCTCTTCTCTGAACCTTTCCCAATTTATCAACATCCTTTTTTAATTGTGGACACCAGAACTGGGCACTCTATTCTACCGGTAGTGAGACTGGTGCAAATTATGGAATAAAAATACTCTCTCTACTTCTACTTTGAGGTTCCTCTGTTTATGTATCTCAGGATCTTTGGATCACACTGTCAGTTTAGGAGGCCATGTTCAGCATGCTATCCAACCCCTTTTCCAAAATTTTTTTCAGAGTCGTTGGTTCCCAGGTTAAGGTCCCCAGTCCTGAAAGTGTGGCCCAGATTCTTTGTTCCTAGATGTATATATTTACATTTAACCATGTTAAAACACATATTTCTGACTTTTGACGAGTTTGCAAGTGATCTAGATCACACTGAATCAGTGACCTGTACTCTTTGTTGTTTGCCATTTCTTCCATTTTTTTTGGTCATTGCAGGTGTTAACAGTGATTTATTTTCCATAAGCTCATGTTGATTTGCATTAATTACATCACCCCCTTTAGTTCTCTACTAATCAAGTCCTATATCAGCTGCTCTTTTATTTCGTCTGAGATGTATGTCGGGCTTACAGGCCTATAATTAAGTCGGTCATCATGTTTTCCCTTTTTAAAAAAAAATGGCACAGTTAGCTTTCTTCCAGTCTTCTGGAGCTACCTGAGTATTCCAAGACCTGTTGAAAATCAGCATTAGTGGTCCAGCAAGCACTTATCTAGCTTTTCAAAACTGCTATTTGAAAGATGACTTAAAATGGTCTAGCTTCAGTTTAACATCCTTCAGAGATATTGGAAGAATCACCAAAAGATGAGCCAATCACATCTCTATTTAGAGAAAAATCAGAACAGAAAACAGATTTTTGGATATTTCTGCCTCTTCCACATTATTGATAAATCAACCATTTCCATCTAGTAATGAACCCATAACATTGTCAGGATTCTTTTTGTTGAAAACTCCTTGTTGTCCCTAACTCTGCTAGCCATAGATTTCACCTTATGTGTCTCTGTTTCCTTTATCATTTTTTACAATCAAGCTTCTCATTTATATTCATTATTATCAACTTCCACTTTCTTTCATTTGTTACATAGTATTACTTTTTTCTGTAGCTGGCTTCCCTTCACTTCTGAACTAGGTCAGGTGTTTTTTTTGTTGTTTTTTTTTTTTTTTTAACCAGCACAAATGCCTTCTCAGCTATGGCTTTTTTGACATATAGTAAGGTGTTTTTAAATAATTCCTTATTATCATTCATCTTTTTCTGACTAAATTCTTCTTCACATCTGATTTGGCTTGTAATTGCTGTCAGCTCTATGAAATTAGCCTTATTAAAACACCGGCTATAATACTGGTCTTGTACATACTGTTTGTGTATTATAAATGTGATCAAGTCAAGACACTTGTACTTAAGCTGCCTTTAAATTTTAGTTCTGTGTTTAATTCCTCGTAATTACATCTTTTCTTAACAGATAAAGACTCCCCCCATGTTGGTTGCAACATTCTATGAGTTAGGAAATTGGTATTTCTGAACATTATAAATGACAAGGATATTTTTGGATTGGCAGCATGAGACCTCCAGGATGTGTTACTCAGATTGAAGTGTCTCATAATCATGGAGCTTTTTATCATCCCATTAGTGTGACTTGTGATACTATATATGCGTGTGCATGGATGTTTGGTTACTTTTCAGAATGTGTTCATCTTAGATAGTCCCATCTGAAAATAGCTGGGCAAGTTTGGAATTATTTTGAGGAAATGCTACCACATTATTTTTAATCCCAGTGCCCCCCCCCCACCCCCCAGTTCTTCTGTGCACTGTTCAGCTCACATTTGCTTTGGTTTTGCAGGTCCAGTAAGTAAGACTATACTAGCTTACTCCCAAGGGGTGCTTACCCACTGGCTTTAGGGTCTATATACTACTATTCAAGATGACTTTGTCCTCATACGCAGTTACAAATTGCCCAATGGACTGACTCTTTGTGGAAGTTGAACTTTTGAAGTGGTCATTTGGAGATACATGCTCATGTGTTTCCTCCTTTTTTCTTTCTTACCCCCTTGACCCCATAGGATGAGATTCCTCCCTGACTGACAGTCAGGAAATTTTAAAGAGGTTGTATGGCCAGAGTATGATGTTTCTTTGTCTGATAATTCCCTCCTGGAATTCCTGATTGAAAGGAGTCTTCCTCTTCTCCTGCTGAGAGTGGGGAGTCACACACAATGGTGCTTGCATCTAGTAGGAAAATCCCTCCTCCTTCTCCCTCCCCCCCCACCTAAAAATTAAGCTTTGGTCACTTCTAATTTAAAATAAATAGCTGTCAGGACTTTTAATCAGTTGATTCTCAGTTGATTCTTTTTTATTATTAATTGGTGTGGTGGTAAGAGGTAATTGATCCAGTCACAGGGTTGTTGTAGTGCTAGGGGTGCATGTGGAATACAAACCAGACTCAGAATATGGAATTGTGGTTCATAAGAGACTTGGAGTTTGTTTAAACGAACTCCTCCCCTTATGAGCAGCTCTACTGCTCTGTGTAACAGATCTGATTCTCCCTGCTCCCACCACATTTGATCTTGTGGAGGGGATTTACTTCTTGCCTGAATGAGCTTACCCTGCTGTGCAGCCAGTTCTGTGTAGGCCACCTGGAGAATGTGTACTTCACAAGAGCACATATAATTTTTTTCTGGCCAGGCTTCTAAAAATGTACTTCAACCAGCATCAATTAATCAGAAGTATATAGTGGAGGTGTTGATGGCTCTAGTAATATCTTGCCTTATAGACTTAAAAATGTGTTGTTGTTGGTTTTTTTTTTTACTAGCTAATGCACGTTACTAATGTTTTATGCATCTTTTAGTATTACTTCTCTGTATGTTGCTATTTAAAAAGGAGAGAAGGATGTGTCCCCCACCCCCCAAACATCTGAATACAATCCCAGTGTGATTACTTAGTTTATAATAGCAGCTATGGTATAATTTGTCATTGTTAGATTGCTGGGTTTTGTAACTAGTAGTTTCAGATTTATTACTTAAGATGTCTTGGGTGGAAAGTGTCAAATTACTTTCTAATATGTTATCTTTTAATTCCTTTCGCTGTTTCTTTTGAAAAAGCAATCCAGGATAGCATCTTCTGTCTTCTCTTTAAGTTCTGCAGTATTTATCTGTAATGCAAACTGAAGATTAATCAGTTTGCATGCTTTTTGTCAAATACTTTTATGTTTATTTTCGCTGTAAATGTCAAGTGATTCTTTTAACCTTTTGATGGCATGCTGTTCTTAGGGACCTAATCAGATTTTCCAAATATTGTGCATGCTTTATTATTTGTTGGTTTGTTTACATCAAGATGAAGTGTACTGCATATATAGACCATCCAAAACATAGTGGCAACACTGATCTTTGTACAGGGTTTGCTGTATTTTAATGCATGTTGCAGATGTGGAGATATGATTAGAGAGGAGGAATATACAGCAGCAGGGAACTGACTGGATCCTTGAGTTAACACAAGATAATGAAGAACCAGTACTTAAGTATAATTGGTCATTAAAGGTTTAAAGGTAAGCTTGATGGCAATTCCTTTTCTGTACCATGACAACTTTTAAACATTGTGCTTGATCAAGTACAGATTTTTAGTGAATCTTCTAGACATCAGTTGCCAGAACCCTTCAGATGGTGATGAAAATTGGAAAAACCAAGAGAAGAAAATAAATACATGCAGCCTCTGCCACTTTGTTAGCAGAGCCAGTGGCTTCAACCACCTATGTAATTGTCATTAAATCATAGGGAGTGGCTGGTGGCATCCATTGACAGATTATAGCAAAACAATAGTCCTCATTTTAGTTCTGCCTGTCTTCCCAATATGAGTTAAAATGTTGACAACCTGAAAGACTTCTCCCCCATATAGGAAAAAAATGAAAATGATGAGGTGGGGAAGTGAGGGTGCATACAGAGCCCATGGCTTGTGGGGAGGAGAAGAGGCTGGACACTGATTCTTTGGCAGAAAAGGTGAATGAGGGAACATGGTATAGGCAGAGCACACAGTATGCAGAGCATGGAGAGAAATGGACCCAGTGCTATGGGTAAAGCAGAAATGGAGGAAAATGACTCTTGCCATTGGGAAGGCGAAATGGGAAGACTTGAATACAGACTCATTCCCTGGCATGAGGGTTGGTTGCAGGGAGTCCAGAAATGGACAGGGATAGGAGGGTGACACACACAAGCTGGGGAGAATGGAGGTATGCAAGGATCCCTTTGAATGTGTAATGCTCTCAGCCTATAGAAGCAACAGGGTGAGACACTCTAGTTTGACTGCACATAAGGAAAATGGGGAGGAGAGAAGAAACAAAATACAACAGATTGCTCTTTTAAGGTGCTTTTTTTAAGGTGCACATTGTTTCTCTGCCCTAGTGTAATATATGGGAAGTTGATATCAGGGCTTTTTTCAATCTGGTCCCCCTCCAAAAGGGAGATATTAAATAAAATGGTGAAGAATGGTACATGGTCACTGTAGCTTAGTCTATCAAGCAGTAAGGTAAAATAGCAAGGAGTAAACTGAGTATCTGGTCTGGGCTTGGGGAGGAAGAGCTCTTTCTGCAGAACCAAAGACACAGCTTTCTTGTGTCTTCATTCTTTGTATTCTAGCTCTAACGAAACCCTTCCTTGCGTTTCTGAGGCTATATCTGCACTATACACTTGGTCAATGCAAGTTTTGTCAGTGTGCAGTATGCAACTTTCCATCATATAGTGCCAACCATATCCTATAATAATTAGGGTCCTGCCAAATTCACAGCTGTGAATGCATCATGAGATCTGAAAACTGATCTTTCCATATCTGACTATTGTGGGGGAGGGATAGGGCTGGGGGCACCCCAGCCAGGTGTTCCTATCAGGCACCAGGCTTTAGCTGTTGGCTGCAGCTAGCCCTGCCCCTCCCAGGCCCTGTATCCACCATTCAGGTGCTAGAAGGGTCTTGGGCTGGTGGGGAGGGACAGACCACAGCACCCGATGACTATTGGGTCCTGGCCCCACCCTGAGTGATGATCTCACCCATGCCTTTTGACCTGTTTTCTTTGCTGATGCTGCTGGTGGTGCTAGCTTTAGAGTTAAGCATTACCCAGCTGTGAAGGCAGCATCCTCAACGGCAGCAGTTCAGAACAAAGGCTAGTGATCTTGCAATTCCCCTACATTAACTTTTCAATGCCCCAAATCCCTGTTTTGATTTGGGTTACAACACCTGAAATTTCAGATGTAAACATGTGAAACACTGAAATTGACTCTTTTTAAAAAAAATCCTATGACTATGAAATTGACCAAAATAGACCAAGAATTTGGTAAGGTCCTACTTGTACTTTTCATACATTGAAAAAAAAAATCCCACAAACCTTCACAGCACTATTTGGTGTCTGCAATCTCTGAAGAACCAGCTCTGTGCTGCTTTCTTGATTATTTTTTTGTTTTTGTTTTTGTAAATACAGAACACACAATTCTTCTGTATTTACAGACTGATAGGAGGTACCGGAAGAGCTGGGGACTTGAGGATGTTTTGAGTACAGTTTGCTGAGGAACAAAGCAAAATAGTCATGGTTGTTGGCATTTACAGAATAGCTGCGTAAGGTGAGATATTGCTTCTGGGCCTGAGAAACACACTTTGACTGGTGGGATCACATTGTAATGCAGGTTTGGGAGATGGATGTACAGTTAAATGGTTGGCTTTTAAGACTAATTGGTTAAACCAGGGGTCTCAAACTCAAATCACCGTGCGGGCTGCGTGAGGACTAGTAACATTAGCCCGAGGGCCACACCACTGAAACCTTTTCATACAATGATATTGCAAATATCAGTAACAATAGTGTTGTTGATGGTTGGAGGAAAGAGCTTTAGGGGCTGCGTGTTTGAGACCCATGGGTTAAACAGTGGTAGGGGCTCTTCATCTCCATGGTGGTGATGTTGGGCCTTGTGGAGGCAGCCACACTACTGCTGCCCAGAGAGGCCGCAGCCCTGCTGCAGATGCTGTGGAACATTGGGATCCAAGGCATGTCCTCCTCCCTGGAGACAGGCAGGGATGCTTCCCAAGTGCTGACAGGAGGCGATGGTGTGTATGTGGGGGAAAGCAAACTTTTATCACTGAAACGGGTAACCAATATGCAGCAACCGCGAATCAGCTGTTTCATGGCCTCAGGGCTGCCATTCAAGCCTCCAGCTACCAAAAAATCCCTTTTACATGGAGATTTCTTTAGTGACGGAAGGAACAGTAGCAGTGCGGTGTGTCGTGCACAGCTGGGAGCCTTCCCAGATGTGTCGTGACGGTGGTAGGGTTGAGAGCCCATGGTTTAAATGCTTACCTTTTGTAACTGATATTTACATGCCCAGTTCAGGATGATGAGTTTGGTTGCAGAACATTCAGATGCAAAAGGATACATTCTTGGATCTGCATGCTGAGCTTGCACCAGAACTTCAGTACAAGGGCACCAGAAACAGAGCCACATTGACTGTGGCAAAGCAAATGGCGTTTGCAGTTTCACTCTGTAAGTTTACAATGCTGGATTGTTCACTGCCTATCACTGGGCATTATTTTGCCGTTGGAAAATCCACAGTGGGGGCCATTGTCATACAAATGTGTAGAGCAACTATTTGTTGCCTGTGCCAAGAATGTGCAAGAAATAGTGGGTGGATTTGGGGCAGTGGGGTTCCAAGTCACAGTAGGGCAATAGACAGCATGCAGATACCTCTTCTGCTGGCTCCAGCCCACCTTGATAGGTGTAAATCCACAAAAAGTGTAAATCAACAGAAGGCCTACTTGCCTATGGTTATGCTCACTGGGGTGGGTTCTCCGTTGTCGGTGTGGGCTGGTAAGGAAATATGATGATACCTGCATCTTGAAGAAGATAAGACTGTTCAGAGAACTGCAAGCAAGGACATTCTTTTCTGATTGACGGATTGCCATTGGCAATACTGAAATTCCAAAAGAGATTCTGGAGGAACCACTCACCCTTTCCTGGCTCTTAAACCCATACAGTGTGCATCATGACAATATCAAGGAAAGATTCAGCTACCAACTCAGGAGGTGCAGAATGAGTGTTGGATATGCTTTTGATAGATTGAAGGGATACTGATGTTTACTCACTAGACCTGATTTCAGTGAGAAGAATGTGCCAGTGGATCTGCCTTTTGTATCCTATATAATATCCGTGAGGCAGGGAGTGAGAATTTGCCATTAGACTGGAGCAGCTGTCTGCTGACTTTGAACAGCAGATGCCAAGGCTATTGCAAGAGCATAAACTGGAGGAAAATTAAGAGAGAGTTTGAAAGAGCCTTCAAATGGTTAGTCACAGGAGTGTTTTCTTCTGGAAGTTATCTGGACCTGGTGTTTTGGGTGCTGCTAAGAACTGTGTAATTGTTGCAGTACAGTTATAAATACTGACTGAATGTTTTCCTGTGGCTATGAATTCTGTAGTGCTTGGTGAACATTTGCAAGTACTGTTTGCTTTGACTACTGTTATGCATTTTGTAGTGTTTGTGCCCTTAAAAATACTTCTGTTATCTGAAAATAGAACTTTATTGTGGTGGGGGCAAATAGGAAAGAAAATCAGTGTGCAAAAAAACCTTCAGGCAATGTTATACAAACTTTCAACAGGGTGGAAACTTGAAAAAAAAAGTCATGGAGTTCTCCAAGAACACAAAGGGTAGAGGGTCTGACCTTCTGGGGTCTTTATTCAACCAGAGCCTGCACTGTTTGAGTTTGTTGCCTGAGAAGACCCATAATGCCCAAATGCATTTCCTGCATATTGTTTTGCTGGTACCCCTAGGCCTTCTTCCTGTCCTCTCTGTTTTTCTGAACGTCCTGGTCATATTGGCCCTCCAAGACCTTTATTCATAGTCCGGTGCAGCTTGAAGGAGCTTGGAGAACAGCTGCTTCTAGAGGTCAGCATTCTGCAGCGGAGGAAAGGGGACCCTTCCAGGCCACCATGCCAGAAGCTGCTGATACAAAGATGTATCTCTGGATTTACAGTCGTCATGGAAAAGACAAATTTCAAGTCTTCCTTCCCTTCTTCCTATGTACACTTTTTAAATAGGAAATGCTTATTGATGTTTTCAGTTTTGGAGTGCCCCAGCACATTGCTGTCTAGCCCCAGGCATGATAAGAGTGGCTGGAGAGAAGGATTATCTGTTGCATAAGGCTGTAGAATTTCAGTCCTTATTGGTACAGGCATAAGGCAGTGATACTGAATATTTGGCCCAATTTTCCAGCCAGTGTTGATCTTAGCACACATATCTCACTTCTAAGGGTCATGAAGACACAGAGAACACAGCTGCTTCTGGTGTCCTGAAGCCTCCTGGGCCTGCATACATTTGTTTGTTCACTTCAGTGGTGCTAGCTGAACTCATCAGAGCGTCGTGGGAAAGCGAAGAAATAAAGCAGCTAACCTCTTTGGGAAATATTGCAGACTGTCTCCAGGGAAGTTTAATCAAGGTGTCTTAGGATGAGAAAAGGGATATCTTTAAGCACATAAATGCAGTGCTTTTCTTGGGCCCCTCTGCTCTTTCCTCTGCATGATTCGAGGGGTGAAGACCAAATGATTTCTCTACTTCTGCCACTTCTAGTATGAGTAAAATGATGAAAAATTGATTCCTTTGTCTGTAAAATACATGCATACACCTACGAAGTTCCCTGCTCCTTTCTCAGGCTCATCTGCACTCCCCGGGTGAGATTGGGTAGAGTGTGGTAGAATCACAAACGTGCTAGATTGGAGCATGGCCGGATTCTCCACCCCCTTTCCTCCCTCCTCCACTCTGCTCATGGGAAGAATTTCTGCCTTAGGCTCTTCTGAGGTACCCAGAGTGGTCTGCAGAATGCTGTTAGGGTCTCCACCAAGTATGGCACGCAGTTTATTGTAGAAACAGCAGATCTGAAGCACAGTACCAGATCTGTTCTCCCTGGCCTAGTGGTATCCCTCATACAGTTCATTTACTTTCATGTGGCACTGCTGCTGATCCCTTTTGCATCCCTTTCTTTGCCTGCGGTGTGATCCTAAAAGTCCACATTTCTAGTGCTGGTTCATAGCTGTGCTTGCACAGCCTCTTCATCCCACAGGGTAGGAGATCCAATGCATCCTGTCTATTCCAGATAGGAGAGCTTCTAGCACTTCGTGCGTAGAGCTGATATGATCAGTTGGGCACTTCCACCCAACAAAAAAAATGAGTTGTCAGCGATGTTCCCTCTAATTCTTCATAGACGGTGTGTACAAAAAATTTATTTGTGTGCTAATATTAGCAGTGTTGAATTCTTTTGTGCACACTTTATTTTGTTGTGTGCGTGGGTTTCCCGACCTGTGCGCTCGCACACAGCTTAGAGAAAACAGTGGTTGTCAGGTGTGTTTGACAAGTTGGGCAATCAGGAAAGGACCTTTAAAAGAGCATGTTGATTTAAATGGAGATATGTGGGTTTTGATCTCTGTGACATCTTGACAGTGGAGTTGAAAAGTGCAAACAGAGCAGTGTTGTCTCAGGAAGTGGGGTGTTGTGGGAGAGTTGTTGGAGGATTGTTATGGTCAACAGACAGGGTATGTCTTTGCTGCTGGTGGCAAATTGTCTGCCATCAGATCAGTTTATCCAGATCGATAGAGTAGAAGTGAAGACCTGCTCAACTGATCTGGAAGTTGATTCAATAAAACCAACTCCTAAAAAAGCATAGTAATGCATTCGTAGGTAGGCATTTTCTGTTGGCACAGCATAATGGAGACAGCACACAGAAGAGAATTTAGGAAGTCTACCTCTACGTAGCTTGTGTAATTCCATGTGACTTGCCTCTGAATTTATTGGCAAGGGTAGGCCAGGCCACAGTGCAGTCTCTATACTCACACTATTTTGAGCTCAGGTCAACTGTAGTTCTACACTGTTCAGGGAGATGGTTTTGCTACATCACTGTGATGGGGTACTTATTTTGGCTTGAGATAAATTTGAGTGTAGACACAGGTTATACAAGGTGACTTAATATCAACCTAATTTTTTTGTGTAGACCAGACATTAGTTTGGATTATATATCATAAAGTTATGCTGTTTGTAACTCTCACATTACCCCTCTTTAAGAAAACCCTCAGATGAGTATGCTAAATAAACAAGAGTTACTTCTCAACAAGGCAGTTGAAGCAAACCCAGACAGTATCTTGTAGACTTAATAATAGTGGCATTATCAGGACACACAGAAAGGTGACTTGCAAATGTGGAACACTGATTGAGAAAGGTTTTAATGAGTTGCTAGCATCAGCCTCTAAACTGTAGAGTGGTTCTTTCTTCTTCATAAGAAAAAGTGAATTGTGTAAGTGGTCATGCTTGTGTTAGAAGTATATTTAGAGTTGTGTATACTAATAGTCATCTCATAAATGTTAGGAGAAAAAAATGAAATCTGCTTCCTTTGGCTGTCCTAAAAGCTTAACAGTGTAATTGGATAAGTAGTTTTTAAATAAACCATGTGTTCCTGTTTTGGACTTAAAACATTATTCTCATCTTTATGCAGAAATAAAGGGATGGAAAAAATGCCTCTTCCTGCAACTTAAAAAAAACCCAACAAACTTTGCATTGTGCAAATTCATGGTTCATAGCTCTGATAGGAAACCTCCTTTGATGTTAATAGACTTAGTCTTGTTACAAGTTATAAACATAGTTTTTCTCCCCATATGCCTTATTTAGGATGAGGCAGTCCCTTTCACCTATGGAAATGGATTCTTAAAATTTCTTAGAGCAACCATGCAAACAAGTTGTGCAAAGTTAGGCCAAGGGCCACAGCACCCCCTGTAGAAATCCCTGGCTTGAAGTTATTAAGGCAGCTCGAAGCTACCTCAGTACCTCCCCTCCTGGGTCTTGAGTTCTGTGCTGCACCTCTAATAGCACAGCCTGGAATTTCACCATAAGTGCCATATTCTGTCCCAAATTCACTGGGACAACTTATGTGTGTCTGAGAGCAGAATATGGACCGTGTGCTTAAGTTAGATCTTAAAACCCTTTTCTTTCTAGGAGGATTTTTAAAAAAGCATCTGAAATAATTGTGTGTTTGCATGTAAGTGTGTTGCACTAGTCAGACACAAAATGAAAGAAAATCTGACTATTCATGAAAATTTAGAAAACATTCTCCTCCTCCTGCTGCGACATTGCAGACCAAGCTTAAGTACTGATGTAACTTTTATTGCAAAACAAACATGGAGTCCAGTAGCACTTTTAAAGACTAACAAATTTATTTATTGCATGAGCTTTCATTGGAGAAAATCCCACTTTGTCAGATGCTTGAAGATGGACACTCACAGAATGGGAGCAGAACAAATGCAGAGGAGTGCAAGTCATAGGATCATGTCAGACTCTCAGAGCAAATCACAGCAAGTGTTAGGATTCAAACAGTGAAGTACAGCAATTAAAAGGAGGTGAGTGGGGGACAAGGAAAGCAAAATTACCTTTTGTAATGGGGAGAGAACCCATAGTCTTTATTCAGCCCTGTGTTCACTGTGTCAAACCTACATATAAATTCCAATTCTCTAGCTTCCTTTTGAAGCTTTGAGCAGTTACTCATTTATCTGAGTACAACTATTAACTGACCAGAAGTGGTGTGATCAGGAGGATTGAAATGTATACCTGTTGGTTTTTGGATGTGGTTATTTTTGATGTCCTGTTGGTCAGATGTAAAAGACAAGGAAGAAGGCATAAGATTAGCACAAGATGGCATAAATCGCTTAAGCGATAAATAAATTTCTTAGTCTTTAAAAGAGCCATCAAATTCCTTGTTTGTTTTACTGAACTAACATGGCTACCCCTTTGGAACTTTTATTGCACTTATAAATCCCTAACACATTTATTTTTAAAATGAGAAAACTAAGCGCAGTACTTAACCATAGCTATGACAGTGCTGTAATTTTTTTAATTATATCTGGTATGTGTTTGAACATGTGTGTGTTTACAGAAGTAGTGAGAATTTATCACCTATTTCCATATGTGCTTTTGAAGAAAAGCAGCATTTCACAAACAAGAATTTCTTGAACTTTATAAAGATGTGTACTTTTCAGCATCTCAGAAATGAAGTATGAATCAGATTTTGTTACTGTTTTCTGTGTGTATACTGATGTGCAGTAAAATTTATTTGTGCTCTTCTTACACATTTGCAGCTTTATTACAAGATTTTGGGGGTACTTAATTGGCCACAGCTTTGAATCATATCTTAACACATGCCAAATGTTGCTAATTACAGTTGATATCTACTTAAAATAATCTTTATATTCACTTACTCTGACAATTTTTTCCACTGGTTTATATGCCTTTAATTTTTCACGTTAGCAGTTCTTACAGCGCTTTAATTTATTTTTGTTTCAAAGCAGTAGAATTGAATTAAACAGGGCTCTTTAAACACTTCCATGTTGCTTGGCAAAGAGCCAGTTACTGTATATCAGCTATCTTAATAGAAACCATGCTTAGCAATGCTTCACATATGGCAGCTCTTGTTTGTGTGGTATGGCATTATGTATCTTAAATATTACCTCTTACACTGTAGTTAAATATATGCCAGAAACTGAAGTTTCCTCTGATTAACGTTAACAAAATGGTAGTGAGCCAATTGTTTCTGTTTTGGGGGTGGGGGTGGAATCTATCATTAAATACATAATTTAATGTCAGCTGTGCACAAAGCACTATTTATGTGGCCTTTATTAACTTGAGAGCCTTACTGTGACAGTAGTGAAGGCTGCAGATGAGTGATGACATGCTTTCTTAACGCTCTTGGCTCTTAATACTGTAAATATTATGGAGGCCCAGATCATGGCTCTGTAGTTAGACTAAGATGAGTTTTGCACTTAAATCAGGAAATTCAATTACTTTTTTGTAAGACTAATGGCAGATTTTCAGAACCATAACATTTGCTATTTGAGTACTGAATGAACTTGAGAATTTGCAAGTAAATCCATTGTTCGTTGTAGTTAAATTTTAATTGGTCTCTAAAGAAGCATAGAACTCTGTATCAAATCTTTTTGTTCTGGACAGCCTCAGTTTAGGCATTGTCTTTTTACACAGACTTGCTGGTGCAGCTCTTAAGTAGAGCTGGTGGGTGGCTCTTTAAAAATAAGATTTAAGGAATAATGGTCATTGTTTCCATTATTCGTCACAACTAGAAGTTTCTGCACCAGCAGAGGCTGAAAAAAACATTGTTCTTCAGGGAAAATGCCTTCTGTTGCCCAGATGCAGCCAGCTCTGTCTCTGATAGGTGCACTTTCAGGCTGATTATATTGGTTAAGCAGTCCATCAATGTCATAGTTCCATTTGGGGGAAATGGATCACATCCAGCTTCACATTACTGTGGTGTCTTTGCTCTTGATAATCTTTGTGCACGGCACTGATGACACTGGAATCCAAAATACATCTCCACCATGTTTTTGATCTGCAAAAGCACATACAACCGTCATTCTACACCTGGTGAGAGTTTAATTAAAGCTTTTTTTGTCTCAGTGTCTCATCTCCAGAATAAGATTCCATAAGGCAAGGCAGAAGAGGGTAAGTGGAGGTTCATCAAAATGATGATAGAGATAGTAACTGTGTTTATGACTAAGGCATTTTGTGGGAATATTCCTAGCCTATCCATGAATGGAGTTTTCTCACTGGCAGAAAACCCATCATCATGAACTTTCCCAGCGCAGCCCACATGGGCTTTAATATACTGACTTTTGTGGCCTACAAGGGCAATATAACAATGGAGTGTAGTACTCTCTTTGGCTGATTTACTCAGGAGCTCTTTGAGGATGGAAAACTCTAGACACGTGAGTCCTATCAATGGCTCCAGTACATTTTGGAAACTCCATTCTCTCAAAGCCAACAGTTACTTCAGTAAAACCTTTTATGCCCAGTACTTTGGTGTAATCCACACTTCTGTTTGCCTTAGAAAGCTTTACCACAGTCAACTGTCCAACCCCAGACTGACTATCAGTAGGTCTGTGGCAGTCTGGTGTAGCCAGCTTCCAGATGGTTTTAGGACCATGCCCCAACCCCCCCAGGTATCTTTAGGCTGAAGGATTGGGGCAAGTTGCTCACAAAGCTCCAAAAATGCAGCTTTCTTCATATGAACATTTTGGACCCACTTATGGCCTTACCAGGTCTGCAGGATGTTGTTGTCCACCAAGCAGTGGTGATTCAGTTGATCCAGAAGTGTCAGTTTACGTAGGGGGCATTAACCACAATACCATGTGTCATGAGTAGCATCAGCCAGTTTGAGTCTGCTGTCTCTGTCATAGTCCTCCTCTTTCCTCGGTCATAAACTCAGTCCAGTGCTTTGTGTGGGTCAGAGAAAAATCACTGAAAAATATCCCAGCAGCTCACCAAGCTCTACCCATTTCCTCAAACAGGAATGAAGGCTCAAAAGAGAAGTTCTTCACATGGGTGCCTCCTTTGTACTGAGTTCCAAAGGGGTAGCCGCATTAGTCTAGTCCAGGAAAACAAACAAGGGTCTGGTGGCACTTTTAAAGACTAACAAATAAAAATGTGGTAAACAAATTTATTAGTCTTTAAAAGTGCCACCAGGTTCCTTGTTTCCTTTATACTGCTGACTGTGGTTGTTGGGAGTGCACAGACTGAAATGCCTTGCTGGGCAGGCTGTTCAAATGTCCTGTATTGTGCAGGATGAACAGTCAAGTTTTTTTCATAAGGAGCCCTCATCTGGGATAAGGGTAATTTGATTTGGGTCTGCATCCTGCAGTGTGAATGCCAGAGCTCTGGGCTTGATCCCTAGGTAGAAAATTCTTAACCCAGGGTTGACGATTAACGTGCACATTCAGGTCCTGGTTTCTGTAATCCAGTGATTCTCAACATTTTCTGTGCTGTGGCACACATTAGTACCTTTAATTAATTTGAGGCACACCACCATGTAGTTTCCAAATGAACTCATGAATATTCATGAATCAATCGAGAGCTCTTTGAGTAGTTTTTTCAAAAAAATTTGTGGCACCCTTGCCCAGGCCTGATGGCATACCTGTGTGGCATGGCACACTGGTTGGGAAACGCTGCTCGCATCCGCTGCAGCTAACATTCGATTTCAACCATGTTCACATATTTTGGGTCTAGGAATACTACAGATGCAATAAAATAATGCTAGCTTCTTAAATGTGCTCAATAACTTAAACAAGTATGTCCCCTATAAGGTGAGGTGGCTTCTGAGTTATTACAGAGAATTCTTTCTTGGATGTTTGGCTGGAGAGCCTTGCCCATGTGCTCAGGGTTTAACTTCTCACCATATTTGGAGTTGGGAAGGAATTTTCCCACAGAGCAGATTGGCAAGACCTCTGGGGTTGTTTGGCCTTCCTCTGTAACGTAGAGCACTGCTCAATTGCTGGTGGATTCTCTGTTCTTTAAAGTCCATAAATTATGAATTGAGGACTTCAGTAATTCAGTCATAGGTAAGAGGTTTATTAGAGGAGTTGGTGGGTGAAGTTTTGTGGCCTGCATTGTGCAGGAAGTTGGACTATATGATTATATTGCTCCTGACCTTAGAGTCTATGAGTCTACAACTAGGTGAGTTTTTTAGCATTTAAAAATAGATTGATGGAGTATATATATACAACAGTTAGATCTGAGAGAGACTCGGTGTAAATAAATGCTAAATGCATGAGTTTTGTGCTGTTTATTTTTTCTTAATATTAATTATCGTTGCATTCATTCAGGAACATTCAGTGGCATTGGTCAAATATTGTTGAGGATGGGGACAGGAACTGTTAATACAGTTAATTAGGTCTTAATTTGGCCCTGTAAATTTATGTACATGTGTATTAGCCAAACTAACACTGGTAGTTACTGGTATTTCAGCATTCATCCATGGTGTTCACTTTAAAATGTGTGACTAGTCCTCATTAGCTTATTCATTGAACAAGAGTGGCTGGCTGTTACCTTTGCAGTACTAGGTAAAGCTTTAGATATGATCTGTTCTGTCAGATCTGCTGATAGCATTCCAGGCCCAGTGCAGAACAGTCAGTGGCCTGTGGCCCCCTAGAAAAGGATGACAGAGGTTTATGTCTATGGGCAGCTGATGAAGCTTCCCTTTGCAGAGACTAGCTCCTTGTCCCACCTCTTCTGCCTGCAGCATTGCCCCCCCACTCTAACATAGGTCTCTCTCCCTCTCTCGGCCCACTCACCATTGTGTTCCCCTCCTCTCTTCCACACCCCCTGGTTGCAAGTCACAGTGAGGGCTGAATGTGAGGAGAAGGGAGATGGTGAATAGCAGGCAGGGGGTCAAGTCAAGCAAGAGAGGAGGGACGCACAGGCCAAGTGATGGCGGGGGGCTGAGCAGTCAGAAAGAAGATGGAGGGGAGGCTAGACAGAAAAGGGATGTGTTGAAGAGAGAAGGGATGTTGAGCGGGGAGGAGGGGAAGGATGCAGTGGTGATCAATGGAAGGGTGGGATCAGAGTCTGGGATGGAGCAATGGTGGATGGTGGTCAGAAGAGGTGGTACAGGAGCTAACTGCCCTCAGGGGAACCTTCCACTGTCACCCATGAACTGGTCCCTTAATTGTTGGACCAGTGGGCAGTTGCCCCTCTGCCTCCTCCTGTTGGCAAGTCTGTGTGCTGGAATGATGCAGGGGCATCTTGCTGCAGCAGGAGCTTCTGAGACAAATACTGGTTAATTTCAGCCAAAACTCTTCTTGTGAGTACATGGTGCACATCTGTCGCCGAGGAAGAGAAAGCAGCATATGCTGTCTTCTGTGGAAGTGCAGTTCTTCTGCTTGGTTGAGGTATAGGGAATCCCACGGAAAGGAAGTAACCAGCACTGGAAAACATAATTAGCTGTTTGTCTTATTTATGTTCTGTTTTAGATAAAATAAGACCTGTCTGTTTTCAAAAATATTTCTAAAAGGGCTTGCTTCATTGCTACATCTTATTCACTGGAATGTCCTGTCTGTAGTAAAACACTTTGACACGTAGTGCACATATCACAAAAATGAATTGTCATGTCAGAAATGGTCGTAAACATTTTCACCATCACTTGTCATTGCAAGTTTAAAGATGGGAAATTTTTTAGAGAAGATGTCTCATTTTTTTCCCGTTGTCTGCCTTTCTATATGTAAGAGGAAAAAGCACCCTTTGAATACAGTATGCAAAATGTTATAATTAAAAGCAAATTTTTAATATAGAGTTTTAAAATGTGGGCACAACTATCTAATTGTGTTGCCTGCTTACATTCCCAAAGAATCCATCATTCAACTATACAGATACCATGGTGACAGATATCCCATTTTATAGGGACAGTCCCGATATTCAGGGCTTTTTCTTGTATAAGCACCTATTACTCTGCACCCTTTGTCTGATTTTTCACATTTGCTAACTAGTCACCCCAACAGACACTGATATTAGAAGTTTATTTTGCATTTTGATGTACTGAATTGAACTGCAAGATTTCCAGTTTGAATCTAACATTCCAGCAACAAAATCAGTTAGTCATGAGTAGTAGTATGGTGGGGAAGTCATCTGCAACATAGTCAACTTGAAAAATCACATTTCCTCCAGACAATGTTGCAGTATAAATCAGAGTTGGATGCAGGACTTGGTTATAATGTCCTGCTGCAGTATGAAGCTCTCTGAGATCTATTTCATTCATAAATATATTAATTTTGAGTACTTTTCATGTGTATGGAACAGTTTTGGGAAGCCAGATGCAGAGCCTCACAAGTCCACAACATGGTGACTGTTGAATACAGTTTTTAAGATGTTCTGTAACAACCTTTGCTTTGTTGCTACTCACTGACTACAAATAGCTGAAGCATGACAGCCATCTCAGTTTCAGAAGAATCTTTATGATTTAGATGATGATGATGATGATGATTTTATTCTGCTGCCAGCACAGAGCCCTTTGCAGACTATCAAGGTTAATTGTGACCCTGAGGAGTGAAAACAGTCTGTTAATCCAGTGCTCAGATTAGCTGAAGAAGATAATAGTTATTATTCAAGTAGCACACAGATGAACTCAAAACACAGTGTGTGCATATGTACATAACAAAAATGTATTGTTTTTTGTTGTATTTATCTCTTGATTTAACTAGAAAATTAATTTGTCACTGTATAAGTATCTTTAATGGACATTGAAGAAATATGCCAAACATTCATAGTGCTGCAGAGAATGGGGTTTCACCAGAATGACCTCGGGGGAAGTGGTTGCTTTAAACTTCAGTTGCTTATGTAAATAAAAACTAGTTTCTTTATCATGTCTGTGCATGTTTTTAGCAGTTACACTATTCTATTAGACTTGCTTTTCTTCTCATAGTGTAAACAAACCTCATTGACTTATTAATAACTTTTATAATTTATGCTAAAACTTGCAAATCATCTAAATTACTTTGCACTTTTTATGTATATTTCACACATTCATTGTAAAGGTCACATTGATTTTCAGAACAGCGCGCGCGCGCGCGCGCGCACACACACACACACACACACACACACACACACACACACACAGATTGGATATGACTGGTGGCTTCCTGGTGGTATATAGCCAGAGCACAGTTATACTGCTTCTCAATCTGTAATTGACGGCCCTAAACTTATAGATCTTTTGTAGCCTGGGGCCTTCAAAATTAAAACTTTATTAAATAGTTCTTGCTTTTCTGAAAGTATTTTAATTTAAAAGGATGCAGCAGCTTTCTTCCACTTGCTGCCTGTCTGTCTGTAAGACTTTCTTTTTTTCCTCAGTATGAAAATTAAAATGCTACAGTCTGTGAGGTTCTCTTCCCCTCAGTATGAAAATTAAAATGCTGCAGGGGTCTTCCTTAGCCTTCGGAATTGCATCTTTGATTTATTTTGAAGTAGTTGTAGCTGTATTTAGCTATTCATGCAGCTGTTTCCCTTCCACATAACCACAATGTCTTTTCTTTATTCACATGAAGGCTTTTGTCTGTGTATCTGAAATATTAGCAGCAGCAAGAAAATTATCGTTCAAGGGTGACTTTTTGCTATGTAAATACGATGACCTGATTGGGCCAAAGTCAAACGATGAAACTATACTGAATCCAGTGGTGTTGCACCAAATGTGAATGTGGCCCAATTTATTTGTACGAAGTATGTAATGGAAAAAAAAGATCTAGAACAGCTTTAAGACTTCAGAAATTGAAGATAAATCACTATTTAAAGTGAGCAAGTTTTGTCCAGCTTTTTAACAAAAAATAAAAAAAGCCTTCCTGGAATACATTGTGGTACACAGCTCACTGGTAAAATGAGCTTTGTCACAAAGCAATTTATCAGTGAATTACCCTTTTCTTGTGTGTCCTTCTCTAGCTAATTTAATTCATGTATGCTGTATTCCTGTAGCCAAGAAGCACAATTTAGGGTTTTTCTTTTTTATTGCTAAATATTTGTATATGAACTTGTAAGGCTATAAGACTCTGACTCAGTATGACTTTAGCAGCTTTACTCATGACTAATGAAGTTTTTAACAAACAAAATGGAAAAGGGCCAACTTTTAATTGTTAGTGCAGTAGCATAATCAACCATACATGGTTTGTTTATTATATGTCTCAGCATTAGAACAATGTTTCAGAGAGAAAACATGCAGAGATGATGAGTAAATAACACAGTACCATAGTGATGTGAGGCTGTCCAAACTTTAGCACTGATCTAGCTGGGATATTCATGTGAGTACTTAAATATGTACTTACATTTTTCTTATCATAATGAGTGCTGGTAATGTCTAACTTTAGTAGCTACTTATGCTGAGATGCTATAAAGAAATAATGGAAGTTTTGCTTGAATAAATGACTGTTGTAGAGGTGTAATGAGCACCATCTGGTAGTTTGCTCCAGACAGCTTTGAGCTTACTGTATGCAAATTTGCAATATGCTGGAAAGGTGAAACAAGCCTACTAAAGACATATTTTCATTAACATTTTTGAGTCACATGTGTATCAAAAATATATTTCAGTAACTTTCTTCTGGATTCATAATACAGTAGCTGCAATTGTCCAGATTTTACAAACTGTGTATTGACTATAGTTCAAAGAAAGAAATGGAATTAGAAATGGTAGTATAGTCTGATAAATGGTGGAGAGAAGAAGTGATATTAAGCAGAGTGAGACAGCAAAGTAGTCTGTACTATTTGTTGAAAATGGAAAAACATCACAGAACTGCCATCTCTGTCCTATTCTTTTCTAAAATTTGGTCTGGGGCATGCTATTCAAAACCTGTGCCAATCAGCCCGCAACTGTCAAAATGGCTGAGTCATAATACGACATTATTGTAAATTCATGCAGTTGAAAATGTGGTCACATATTCCATTTTTTCACGAGGGTTGAGATTTTGTAAGTATCCTTTAATATTTGGTTGAAAGAGAGTAATGTTGGGCAGCATAATTACATCTTGGATCTCATTGTAGTGGATGAATTAATCATTGGACTGAAAGTTAGTGGCTGGTCATGGACTAGTGAACATGTCCTGATTATATTCAATATGGGTAAATAAACTATCCCAACCAGTAGTATATATATATTTGGTGTTTCAAAAGGGCACACGTTTCAAAGCTGAGGAGAATCATGAGCAAAATTTATTGTAAAATGCCAAAACTTGAATGAAAGTTGTGCATTCTGTAATATTTTTCATGGCATAAAAGTCAAGAAAGAAGACAACCTTTAGCTACAGAACTAACTACATAGTCCAGCTGTCATAGGCTCAAGCACTAGTGCTCACATGCAAACACCCATCCCTAGTTATTTAAGCACATTCTGTTCCAGAGTTTCATGTTGTCATTACACTAGGTTTACAGTTCAGTTCTTGAGAGAAATGGAAAGTAAAGCAAACAGATGCAAAGAAAAGCTTTGAAAAAGTTTCTAAACAAATTACTTAGGTAGTACAGAAGATATCCAGACTCTGACAAATAATAACTCTACATTCATTTTTCCTGCTTCTGTTTCCTCACAACTCTGAAGCATTTTCTGTGGTTACAGCAGAGACCTCTTTGGGGTGCAGGATCCTTCCCTGCCTATACATGACTCATAGATTCTAAGGTCAGAAGGGACCAATACGATCATCTAGTCTGACCTCCTGCACACTGCAGGCCACAAAACCTCACCCACCCACTCCTACAATGAACCTCAAACCCATAACTGAGCTATTAAAGTCCTCAAATCATCATTTAAAGACTTTAATACAGAGAATCAACCAGCAAGTGAGCCATGCCCAGTGCTACAGAGGAAGGCACAAAACCCCCAGTGCCCAAGCCAGTCTGCCTTGGGGGAATATTCCTTCCCGACCCCAGATATGATGATCAGTTAAACCCTGAGCATGAGGGCAAGTCCACAACAGCCAGTCAAGAAGAACTTCTCTGTAATGACTCAGAACCCACTCCATCTAATGCCCCTACCCAGGTCACTGTCATACCCATCACCAGTAGTAAAAGACAGACAATGGCCAAGCTACACTGTCCATCATATCATTCCCTGCATAAATTTATCAAGCTCAGTTTTGAAGGCACCTAAGGTTTTTGCCCCCACCACTTCCCTTGGTAGACTATTCCAGATCTTTACTTCTCTGATGGTTAGGAATCTGCATCTAATTTCAAGCCTAAATTTTCTGAAGGACAGCTTGTATCCATTTGTTCTCGTGTCCACATTGGCGCTGTATTCAAATAATTCTTCTCCCTCTCTTGTATTTATCCCTCTAATATATTTATAAAGAGCAATCATATCTCCTCTCTGCCTTCTTTTGGTCAGACTAAACAAACCAAGCTCTTTAAGTGGTCTCTTGTAGAAAAGATTTTCCATTCCATGAATCATCCTTGTAGCCCTTCTTTGCACCTGTTCCAGTTTGACTTCATCTTTCTTAAACATGGGTGACCAGAACTGTACACAATACTCCAAGTAAGGTCGCACCAGCGCCTTGTATAACGGTACTAACAACTCCCTGTCTCTACTCAAAATACCTCTTCTGATGCACCCCAGGACTGCATTAGCTTTTTTCACAGCCACATCTCATTGGCAACTCATTGCCATTCTGTGATCAACCAGTATGCCCAGGTCCTTCTCCTCCCCCGTCACTTCCAGCTGATGCATTCTCAACTTATAAGAAAAATTCCTGTTATTTGTCCCTAAGTGCATGACCTTGCACTTCCCGTTGTTGAATTTCATCCTATTTCTAATGCTCCACTTCACAACATCATCCAAATCATTCTGTATGCTATTGCGATTCTCCTCCATATTGGCAGTACCTACTAGCTTGGTGTTGTCTGCAAACTTAATTAGCACATTCCCACTTTTTGTGCCAAGGTCAGTAATGAAAAGGTTGAATAAGATGCGTCCCAGGACCGATCCTTGGGGAACTCCGCTAGTAACCTCCTTCCAGCTAGACAGTTCACCTTTCACTATTACCCTCTGTAGTCTCCCCTGTAACCAGTTCTTTATCCACCTTTCTATTGTCATATTAAGCCCCATCTCCCCCAATTTAACTAATAATTCCCTGTGTGGAACTGTATAAAATGCCTTGCTGAAATCTAAGTAAATTAGGTCCACCACATTCCCTTTATCCAGAAAATCTGTTATCTTCTCAAAAAAGGAGATCAGGTTAGTCAAGCATGATCTACCTTTTGTAAAGCCGTGTTGTATTTTATCACAGCTACCATTTTCCTAAATATCCTTATGTACTTTCTCCTTGAAAATCTTCTCCAAGATCTTGCATACTGCTGAAGTCAAACTGACAGGCCTGTAGTTACCTGGATCACTTTTACTCCCTTTCTTGAAAATAGGGACTACATTAGCAATTCTCCAGTCGTAAGGTACAACCCCCATGTTCACCAATACTTTAAAAATCCTTGCTAAAGAGCTGGCAATTTCATGCGCAAGTTCCTTCAATATTCTTGGATGAAGATTATCTGGACCCCCTGATTTAGTTCCATTAAGCTGCTGAAGCTTGGCTTCCACCTCAGACATGGTTATTTCCCCTTCTACATTTCTGTTAGCTGCCCTACCTCTGTCCCCAATCTCACCATCACCCTCATTAAAGACAGAGGGCAAAGTACTTATTTAGATATTTAGCCATGCCTAGATTATCCTTGATCTCTACCCTATCTTCAGTGTATAGTGGTCCAACCTCCTCCTTCTGTGTTTTCTTTCTATTTATACGGCTGAAGAACCTTTTACTATTGGTTTTGATTCCCTTTGCAAGGTACAACTCTGCTTGGCTTTTGGCCTTCCTCTCTTGATCCCTACATGCTCTGACCTCTAAAAGGTAGTCCTCCTTTCTTATCCCTCCCAACTTCCACTCCTTGTAGGCCTTGTGTTTCCTCCTAATCACCTGTTTAAGATGTACATTCATCCAGCTTGGTTTAGAACTCATGCCTGAATATTTTTTCCTCTTCTTTGGAATGCAGGCTTCAGATAGTTCCTGCAGCTTTGTCTTGAAGCAGTTCCAAGCATCCTCAATGTTCATATCCATGAATTCTTTGGTTCAGTCCACTTCCTTAGCTAATTCCCTTAATTTTTTGAAGTTAGCCCTTTTGAAGTCAAAGACTCTGGTCACAGATTTATTTTTGCTTACCCTTCCATTCAGTTTAAATTGGATTAGCTCATGATCACTAGGACCTAGCTTGTCCCCATACAACTAATTCCTCTATGAGGTCCTCACTACTGACTAATACCAAATCTAAGATTGTGTCTCCTCTCATTGGTTTGGAAACCGCTTGATGGAGAAATTCATCTGCTATCACCTCCAAGAAAATCTGGGCCCTTTTACTGCTGCTAGTGCAAATCCTCCTATCTATATCTGGGAAGTTAAAATCTCCCATAATCACACAGTTCCTAGTAGTGTTTACTTCCTTAAAGGCCTTAAAGAGTTCTCTATCCATGTCCAAATCAGATCCCGGCGGTCTGTGACACACCCCAAGAACTAATACAGGAGAAACTCTAGTAGCTTTCTTCTCCAATGTGATTTTGGCCCAGATAGACTCTGTCCTGCTAATTTCATCACTCTGAATTTCTTTGCATTCTGTTGCATCATTGATATACAATGATATACACCACCTTTGCCATTACATCTGTCTTTCTTAAAGAGCACAAAGCCTTTAATGCCCATACACCAGTCGTGACTACTAATCCACCATGTTTCTGTTATCCCTATAATATCCGGTTTCAATTCCTCTACTAATAGTTCCAGTTCCTCCATTTTATTACCTAGGCTTCTCGCATTGGTATATAAACAGTTTAGCTTTTGCTGTTCGGCTTTGCTCACATTCTATACCTGGCATGGCCTTTTATTACTACTTCCAACATCACCAATCTAAATCATGGAGTAAGACACTTTATCTCCCAGGTCATCTAGCTTCCATCTTCCTTTCCTATTCTGTAAGAACTCAGTCTTTGTTATGAAAGCATGCCCACTCTCCTACAAAGCTTCCTTTGTTTTGCTTGAAGCCTTTCTGAATTCCTCAACTACTTAGCTGTTGTGTTTTTAAAACATCTGCACTAACTCATGGTTTCTTTGTGCTGCTGTGTAGAGACTTTTCACTACCCAAATCACATCCCTCTGCAGAGAACTTGGAGAAAACTGAAATCCATCAGTCATCATTTTTTCTAGGCCAGGTCTGTTCACTAGTTAGCAGCTCTTTACAACTAACTATATTTTTCAGAGAGAGACTTATAGGTATTACCGTGCCTCCGCTATTAGCACAAAATATGAGGCAGAGCACAGTGAAACAGTTACAAGACATAAGCAGGGGTGTTGCTGGGGCAGGGAGGGACCCAGGGCATGGGCCCAGGCCCTGCCCCCAGCCAGCAGGTCCCGCCCCCTGGCCTGCAGCTGCTTCTGGCCACCCACGGCGGCGTGGCCCCACCTGGCCCTATCCCTGGCCAGGGGGCAGGGCTGGCTGGGTGGCCAGCCGGACCCCGGATCCCCGGCCCGATTGGGCTGGAGATCCGGGGTACTGGCACTGGGACTCGGGGCACGTGCCCCGGGGTGCCCAGCGCCAGCAACACCCCTGGACATAAGAGTGAAAGGTTGATAAAATCAAACTGGAATTCATAAGTTTTACACATATTCCCCACAAATCATCACAATAACAAATGGAAAAAATGCAAAATGGAAAAATTGTAATTTACACTGATTGCTATGAAATGGCTAAAAATTGATGTGGGAAGCTAAGTCCACCAGGGAAAATCCCTGACTGGCATGGCTAAAGTTTTGTGGTATTTTTTGTTAGGTGCAAATGCAGTACCACCTGTGGTATAGGACAAAAAGTTAGCTCCCTCCAGCTGGACCTGGTCACAGCCCAGCAGTCGCTTCCCTCATCCAGCCCTGCCTGTTACGCCATGTAGACCCAGCAGTGCCCTCTCTTCCCATGCCCACACTTTCCCCTCACCCATATGTATCAGTGCCCCGGCAGGAGTGTGGCAACCGCTACCCCCTCGTGCCCCTACTGCTCTCCTCACACTCCTCTCTTCGCAACGTGGGCCTAGCAGCAGTGCCCTACGCAGAGCACTGCAGTTGCTCCTCCCCACCTCTTCTTTCTCACCACATGGGACCAGCAGTGCATTGGCTGGAGCTTGGCCCAGCCCTGAACAGACACCGATGTGGTCCTTGGCACAAAAAGCCCCTTATTCAATGGAGATGATGAATGCATTAATAATGATAGAGGAAAGGCAGAAATGAACAGTAAGTTTCTGTTTTCATCTGGAAAGAAGTGGAATGACATGCTTGTATCATATAACATATTTTCCAGTCCATCAGTAACTAAGGAAGTTAATAACATCTGCTCAGGATAACATTTTTAAGTGAGTAGGCCTGGAAAACTTGCACCCAAGAGTCCTAAAATAACTGGCTTAGCAGATCTTTGGCCCAGTGATGTTAATTTTTATTAATTTTTAGAATGCCTGATGTGACCTGTCCATGCCTAAGGTAGCCACCTGAAAATGCCAAGGTCGGGGCAGACTGCAAAAGGAGAGCAGATTCTCCTAGCACTGGTGGGTGACAGTGAAGTCAGATTTCCTAACCAGCCACTAACAATGCTTCTGACTCCCCACACTGGTCATCAAAAAAAGCAAGGAGTCTTGTGGCACTTAAAGACTAACAGATTTATTTATTGCATGAGCTTTCGTGGGAGAATATCCCACTTCGTCAGACGAGAACAAGGAGTAGACGTCATACCTCCAAGATGATGATCTGTATCCTGGAAAGCAGTGATTCTGAAAAGAGTTTAGGGGTTAAGTAAATAAGCAACTGAACAGGAGATCCCTATATGATGCTGTGGCAATAAGGGCTATTAGGGTGGACTACATCTAGAGGCCCCCTGTTGGAAGCATCATGGCCCTGCCTCACTTGCCCCCAGAAGATAGCAGAGGAGAAGTACTCCAGGCAACCTAGAAGGGAAACAGTCAATCAGGGGGTTGCTGGAGTGGCCAATCAGGAAACAGAAAGGCCATATAAAAAGGAACAGCACTGGCAGAGCAATCAGTTGCTGTCTGACTTAATTATAATATATAGGTACCTTAATAGGAAAAAAATATCAGGTACCAAAAGGCACTCTAATTGAGTGGAGAAAGATGTAAAAGGAGCCAATAGTTGGAAGGCAGATAAATTTGATCTGTAAATAAGGCAGAATTTTTTAAGAAGGAAAGTAATAAACCACCAAGGAATTAGTGGGTTCTCCATCTCTTCAAATTAAGGCTGAATTCAGTTCTGGAGGATATTCTTTACCCAAACATGAATTATTAGATTAAATACAGGGGTAACTGGATGAAATGTAATGGCCTGTGATTATACAGGAGGTCAGACTAGAATAGATGATCTAATATTTCCTTCTGTCTTTAAAGTCTATGACTGTTCAGTGCACCTGTGGTGATGTAAAAATTGTGAGGACTACACTTCATCTAATCTGTCTACTATCATCTCTAGCTCAGAACTTTAGTCACTTGAGAATATATATTCTTAAATAGAGGGTACTTGTATATTAATAGAAGAATCTACATTTGTAGCTTTTGTCTTTACAGAGACATACATATGCCTCCTTTTTTCTAGACCCAGTGTTATTTAATATGAAGACCAAAATGATGTCAGCATGCCTAAACAGTAGCATAAAAGAGTTGGTCTGATGTGAAAAAGAGTCCTTTAAAAACTGGAAGTCAGCTCCCTAGTGAGGAAAATAGGAATGAGCATAAACTCTGGAAAGTCAAAGTGTAAAGGTATAATAAGGCAAATGAAGAAAAAATTTGAAGAGCAACTAGTCAATGACAGAAAAACTAAATGTTTTTGAACGTATCAGGAAGTCTGCATAACAGTTAATGGGGTTTGGGGATGTCTCTGGTAGAGCAAGGTGCTAAAGGAGTATTCAAGGAAGAAGAGGCTATTGCAGAGAAACTAAATGAATTTTTGCATTGTTCTTCAGTGGAGAGATACAGGGAGATCGCCAAATCCAAGCCATTATCTTTAAGTGACAAATCTGAGGAACATGCCTGGATTGATGTCAGTAGAGGTTTTAGGAAAAAAAAGCTGATAAATCAAATGGTAATAAGTCACTAGGACCAGATGGTATTCACTGAAGAAGCCTGAAATGTGAATTCTAATATTAAATTGCAGAACTACTAACTATGATATGTAAATTATTGCACTAAATAACTGGAGGGTAGCTAAGGTAATACTCTTTCTTTCTTCTGTTCTTCCGTTCTTCCTTAAAAAAAAAAGCTCTACAGGTGATCCTGGCAATTAGAGGCTAGTGAGCCTATCTTCAGTACCAGGAAACAATTTTATTCTTTTTTATAATCAAATACACAGATGAATATGACATGGTGGCGAAGAGTCCACACTCTTATAAAAATCATGCATCACCAATCTGTTAAAATTCTTTGAGGGGATGGTCAAACTCATGGACAAGGATGATCTAATGAATGTGGTATATTCAAACTTTATGAAAGCCTGTGATAAGTTCCTGCACCCAAGGCTCTTATGCAAAATAAGGAATTATGAGATAAGAAGAAAGGGTCTCTCATAGATCAGTAGCTAGTTAAAAGACAGGAAGCAAAGGTTAAGAATAAATGGTCAGTTTTCACAGTGGAATGAGGTAAATACTGTGCTGTGGAGTATAATCATTGTTTACCCTTTTTTTTTTTAGCTCATTTATGGAGTGGCAAAATTTGCAGACTATACAAAATTCCCCAAAATAGTTAAATCCAAAGTAGACTGCAAAGAGTTATAAATGGATCTTGCTTGACTCGGTAGCAAAATGGCAGATGAAATTCAATGTTGATAAATGCAAAGTAATACACATAAGAAAAAACAATTGTAACCCTACCTAAAAATAATGGGCTTTAAATTGGCTGTTAATAGTCAAGGAAGAGGTCTTAAGACATTGTGGATAGTGCTCTGACATCTGTTAAATGTATAGTGGCAGTCAAAAAGCTAACACAATGTTAGGGATCACTAGGAGAGGAATAGATAATAAAACAGAAAATATCATAATGTCACTATAAATTTATGGCACTCCCAAAGTTTGAATATACCCTGTGATATTCTGGTCATCTTATCTCAAAAAAGATATATTAGAATTGGAAAAGGGTTCTAGGAAGGTCAATGAAGATGATTAAGGGTATGGATCAGCTTCTGTGTGAGGAAAGATGAAAAATATTGTAACCGTTTATCTTAGTAAAAAGATGACTAAAGGGGGGGTATGATAGCTGTCTATGAAATCATGAGTAATGTGGAGAAAGTGAATATGAAAATATTATTTACTTCTTCATTTAACACAAGCACTAAGGTTCACTGGATGAAATTAATAGGTAGCCATTTTAAAACAAACCAATGGAAGTATTGTTCACACAATGAATACCCAGCTGTGGAACTCATTGCCAGGGGATGTTGTGAAGACAAATGTTCAATTGGGTTAAAAAAAAACAAAACAACTTAGGTTTATTCTCCATGACGTTACTTATGAATGACTTAACCAAGATGGCCAGGGATGCAACACCATGTTACAGGTGTCCATAAACCTCCAGTTGCCTGAAGTTGGGACTGGACAACAGGATGGATAACTCAAAATTTCCCTCTTTTAATCATCCCTCTGAAGCATCTACTACTGGCTACTGCCAGAGACAGCATACTAGGATAGGTGGAACATTAATCTGAACCAATATAGCTGTTCTCATTCCTTCTTAAGAGTTGCATTAAGTTAACAATTTCTCTTTTGTACACATTGGTCATTCTTCAGTAAAGTAATTAGTTTGCACCCTGCTATTTTTTTTCCTTTTCTTACATCTACCCCCACCATGTTCTAGCATACTCCTTTATGCAGAATGACGTGAATCTGAAGCTTTCTCTAACTGCAGAAATTGCATGTATTTAACACGAACCAGTTGTTAAACTTACTTTAATTAAAAGGCTGCAAAACCATAGTTAGAGTTTATTTCAGTTTGAGTATCTTATTTAAGCATATATTAAATCTCTTCGTAAGAGTTTTAAACTAAATCAGTATAAACCCAGTTTGTATATTTATATCAACACAGCCTTTTGCAGTGGTTTAACTATATAGATTTTTAAAGCACGCCACTAATTGAAATTGTACATGCAGACAACCTTGGTCAGATGCTTATTGCTGGGGCTTTTTGTTTTGCTGGTTTTGTCTGAATGAAAGTTAGAATAGCTAGAAATGGAATTGTTTATAAATGAGGATAAGAATGAGGGCTAATCCCAGCAACACTCTAATATTCTAATGAAATCTGTCACTCAGCCCTGGTCTACACTGTAAGCATTTTTCCGTAGCAGTCGAAGGGAGATATGCAAGTTACTTAAAATAACTAGTGTATCTCCTTTCCAACTGCCTAACGCCTGCTTACCAAGGTTTATGTACTGCGCTTGTTTGAAGGGAAACATCCTCCCTTCGACTTGGCACCAAACTTGCACGGGTGGTTTTCAGGGATTGACTTCTCGATCTACTAAGCGAGTCCTTACCAAACAACTCAATTGCAGGGGTGTTGCTGGCACCGGGCTTACAGGGCTCAAGCCCCGAGTCTCAGCACCCAAGTCCTGGGTCTTTTCTCAGGCCAGTGGCGCTCCTGCTCAGTTGATCAGGAAGTTTGATCTGATAGTGGCAAATTTGTTGCTGTCAGTGAAGACCTGCCCTCAGTGACTTGATCTGACTGACTCCTTAACTTACCACATAGGATACTGTTAGTGTGGTGGAAGAACTTTACATCAGTCTAGAAATGCTTTTTGGATGGGAACTTCTTAGGATATCAGTTTTTCTCATAGGAAAACACTGGTATCCTAATTTTTTTTTTTTTCTGCAGACCTGAGTTCTTTTAAGAATGTGGGTTGTTATATACATTGCATATAGTATTTCCTTTTCTGAAGAACCAGCGACCAACAGCCTCTTGCCTTGCTTTCTTTGGAAATTCCATTGAATGTCAGTTAAGTTATATTTGTCCCTTAGGGAGAGCAACCACATTAATTTTACTATGTGTGCTCTTCTGGAAATGCTTCATGAGTGCAAATAGTTAAGTGAAGCCAAAGGGTGAACTTAGAAAAGTGTTGGGATGGGTGCTAAAACTTTCTCCTTCTCTTCAATTGTGTTGACAAGAACAGTGAATCAGGTTTCACCTTCAGCATTAAGAAGAATGAACAGGGCCCTTCTCATACCCAAGATTTTCAGATGACAAAGAGCTTCTGCAGTGGGTAATAGGTAATTAACTCTTACTTGCTTATATCATTTATTTAGTTTTGTAGGCTTCCCATCAGTAACCTCTTATGGCTGTGCAATAGCAAAACTTAACATTTGTCAGATACTTACAAACCATTTTCTCAACAGCTAGAACAAACAACAGAGAGCATAAAGGACACTTCTGAACGATGTGTCTCCACAATGGGATTGTACTAGACTACTTTGCATTTACTAAAATACAGTGCTTTTCCTGCATACAGATAATTAGATCCAGCAAACATAATACTCTCCCAAATCCACAAAGTACAAATACTCCAAAATAAGCTTTTTGTTCAGTATACTCAAATGATTTAATCCCCCATATGGGAGTGATACCTCCTCAGTCAACCCATGAGAGGTTTTGTATAAATCTGTAGTGTTGTTTCTATAGTTCTTTCATTTAATGAACCTGATCTGGTTCAAAATTTGCAAGATTGATGATTGTAACATGTAACCTGCCCTTCTAAAATTTGCAAATAAAAATAATCAAGGAAACGTACTAGTGTTTTCCAGAATTGAAGTATAACATGCACTCTTGAAAATATGAGGTAGTTATTGTTTTGATCAGATCTACACTACAAACTGATTATGGCATGGTTGTGAAAAATCCACACCCCTGAGCTATGTAGTTATCAGGAGCAACGCTGGCCCCAGTCACCCCCCCCCCCCCCCCGGATCCCAATTCAGGGTCCAGACCTGGGCCCAATCCAGGCCTGGAGCCTTGGAAAAGGCCCAGATTGGGCTCCTGCTGCCGTTGGCCCAGCCCTGGATCCCTGGTTAGGGCCAGGGCTCGGGAAGACAGCCACTGCTGCAGGCGGCCCAACTCCAGACCCTCAGCCAGGGATGGGGCCAGGGAAGATAGCTACGGCTGTGGGCAGCCTGGCTGCGGGTCCCTGGCGCTTCGGGTACTGGCCCTGGGACTTGGGGTACATGCCCCCATGCCCAGCACCTGTGACGTTGCTGGTAGTTATATGACCTAACTCATGGTATAGACAATGCTGTGTCCTTGGGAAGCCACCAGTTGACATAACTACCTCCTCCCCAGGAGCTACATTAACTACACCAATGGTTTTCAAACTTTTTTCCTCAGGACCCAGTTGAAAAAAAAAATTTATGCTCATGACCCAACAATTACATCCTTCTGCGATTAATTCCTGTCGTCAGGCAGCAGCAGCAGGAGGCACCCACGACCCTGTGCCTTAGGGTTTTTCGACCCAGTACTGGGTTCAAACCATAAGTCTGAAAACCACTAAACCACACCAGTGAGAAACTCACCCATCAGTAGAATCACCTTCACTACAGTACTAAAGTGGCATAGCTACACTAGTATAGCTGCAGTGCTGTATGTGAAAACAAGCCCTCAGTTATTTCTTTGAGGAGGCATTTTGTTTCCGGAAATAGTAACTAAATAGTGCAATGGAAGGGGGATCAACCCCATGAATAATGTAATTACAATTAGATTTGAATGCTGTCAAAACTTGGGGCTTATTTGACAGCATGCCATTCATAACACCCTTTATTTCCTCACATTTTGGGAGCATCAAAACAATTCTTATTCCTGTAGCTTATGGGTCCCAGAGACTACCTTCTTGGGAAGTATGACCTGTTTTGAAATTGACTGGGGAAACAGAAGAATGTAGATCCCTCTAAGAGGATTTAAAGGTCACTGGTTACTTGGTTATTATTCGTAATGGTGCAATCTGCCTTTGTCACTGTAAACATTTAGTTTTCCTTTTTTCAAAGTTTAACAGCAAATGGTAGAAACTTTCCCTTGTTTTGTCGTCATGTTCCTAACTATTTTATTTCCAATATTGAAGTGATTTTTTTTCAATTATAGCCATTTAGAAAGTAGCCAGAGTAAGCCCACCATTTTAAAATAAGCGTATAATATATTGTGTGTGTGCCTCATTACTATAAGTGTACTGAGCAATTTCCTGGTCTAACACTGTCTGAAGCACCACATGCTGATTCTCATGAGAGTCAAATACTTCTGCAAAAGCCCTCAAAAATAGCCCAGAGTCCCACCAAATTTGGAGTAACCTCTACCTGAAGATAAATTGATTAAACAAAACAAACAAGGAGCCTTGTGGCACTTTTAAAGACTAACAAATTTATTTTTCACATGAGCTTTCATAGATGAAGTCCACAAAAGTGCATGCAAAATTAAGTATGTTAGTTTTTAAAAGTGCAACGAGACTCCTTGTTTGTTTTTTTGAACTAGAATAACACAGTTGCACCCCTTGAACTTAATCTAAAAAAATCTCTCCACCTCTGACTTGTTCTTGTATGAAAATACTTCTTACCTCATCTATTTAAGTACAAACTCTATGTATACCTCATTGTTACAAGACTTATTTAACAGAGAAAGTGCTGTTGATAGGAGTGTCAGATTCTCTTGCAGAAATAAAAAGGACCCATATTTACAAATCAACATGAAGAAATGTTCTTCAAGTGATTGCTCCTGTCCATTCCCAGATTAGGTGTGCGCACGCTGCGTGCACGGCTAGCCGGAGAATTTTCTCTGAGTACCCGTAGGGCTGGCTGTGGCGCCCCTGGAGTGGTGCCGTTACAACGCGGCATATATACACTACAGCCAGCCCACGCCCCTTTAGTTCCTTTTTACTGCCTGCGGTAGCTGGAGCCTGCTTCTGCCTAGCAGACTCTTGAGTACCCTCGATTTTTCTTTGGGTTTTCTCTTCACCCTGCCCGCCCCGGGCCGGGGCTGGGCATGCCTGGGTTTAAAACATGCGGCTCTTGCCGTAAACCCATGCTGCTAGACGATCCACACGGATCTTGCCTTCGGTGCCTTGGTGAGATCCATACCAAGGAGAAGTGTAAGATTTGCAGGGGGTTTCACCCTCGCACTCAGAAGGAAAGGGAGCAGAGACTGCGCTTGATTATGATGGAGGAGGCCCTCCGACCGGCTCCCTCTCCTCAAATGAGCTCCACGGCACCGTCGGTGAGAAGCGCACCAGCGGCCTCGACGGAACCCTCCCAGCCATGCAAGTCTTGTAAGGACTCTCGGCACTGTGCGTCGGCATCGACTTTGGTGCAGGGGTCATCTCATCGGCACTGTTCCCTGTCTCCACCAAAGAAGAAGAGACTTAGGGTGGAGAGCTCGCCAAAGAAGGACCGGCCGGTCCAGCCGAAGCGTCAGGTGGCACCGTTGAGTCCAGGTCCAAGGGAAGGTCCGTCGACTCCAGTGTCCGTGCCGTCTCCGACCCGGGACATCTTGGAAGAGGAGATACTCCTCCCTTCGATGCCAAAGGCCTTCAAGGCGGCGGCGGACTTGCTGGGCCAGGCGGTGCCGCCCAAGCCCGCACCGGCTCCCTCTCTGGCACCCTCCAGATCGGGGCCATTGAGAGGCAAGCCCCCACTAGGGCGTCTGGCCGTAACCGCACCCCTAAGTGCCGTTTGAACTTTGGCGCATGGAGCACCCGCCGGCGACGAAGGCCACAGAGACTTCCGAGACAGCAGCCCGGCACCGATCTCCGGTACCGTCCGTGGTGGTGGCAGCAGCCAGAGCGCCCTGATACCGCTCTTCAGCTTCTCCCAGAAGATGGCACCGGTCACTGTCACTGCGAGAGAGCATCAGGGGCCACAGCTCCCTGCGCTTGAGGTCTCCACTTGGCACCATGCCCCCATGGTCCCCCAGCAGCAGGTCTTCATTGGCATCGGACCAAGCTGAGCGGAGGACCAGACGCAGTGCGTTGCGACACCGGGAGCCGGCTCCGTACCCACCGCTGGTGCTGCAGTGGCCTCCACAGTGGCCAGCGTGCCCACAATGGCCGTTCTGGACTCCTTGGGCATACCAACAAGACCAAGGTTCCAGAGCTAGCAGGGCTCAATTGGTCACTAGCTCCCGACCCCAACCAGTGGCCTCTGCGAGTGCACCTCCAGAAACGGAGCATCTCTCTGATGTGGACTCAGCCCGGGCCTCTCAGTTGTTGGGACAGCTAAGAGTTGCCTCACCGACCGCTTCCGTGGAGGAAGTCATGGATCCTACAGCTTCTGGGGAGTTGTCTACCTCACCTCCGGATGAGCAGGTGGCAGGGGCTAAGCCAGCCTCCCCCCAGCAGGATGCGAGAACCCATCAGGACCTCCTACGTCGTGTGGCTAAGGGGCTGGGACTCCCGCTAGAGGAGATTACAGAAGAGGTGGACCCGATGGTAGACATTTTAGCCCCCAAGGGCCCGCCGAGGGTGGCCCTTCCCTTGATCCGCACCATCCAGACCACGAAAGTCCTGTGGCACTCGCCGGCATCCATTCCTCCAACCGCTAAGGGATGGAGAGGAAATACTTTGTCCCCTCCAAGGGGCACGAGCATTTTTTCACTCACCCCACCCCCAGCTCGCTGGTGGTGGCGGCCGCTAATAAGCGGGAGAGACAAGGGCACCAAGGACCCACTCCAAAATCTAAGGAGGCCAAGAAGTTGGATTTGTTTGGTCGGAAGGTTTATTCGACAGAGGGTCTACAACTGAGAATCGCCAACCAACAGGCCATTCTCAGTAGATATGTGTTTAATGCCTGGGCCTCGTTAGACAAGTTTTTGGATATGCTCCCCCAGGAGGCCAGACAGGAACTGTCCTCAGCCATCAAAGAGGGCAAATTGGTGTCTAGAGCACTGTTACAGTCAGCCTTGGACGCTGCTGATGCTGCTACCAGAGCAATGGCATCTGGCCTCACCATGAGGAGGAGCTCATGGCTCTAAGCTTCCGGCCTCCCACAGGAGGTGCAGAATACAATTCAGGACCTTCCCTTCGAGGGCCCAGAACAGTTTTCGCAGCAAATGGACTTTAGGTTACAGACCCTGAAAGACTCTAGAGCCTTGCTGAAGTCTTTAGGGCTGCACACCCCGGCGGCTCGGAGGCAACCCTTTAAGCCCCAAACTTCCAGTCGCCCATTCTATCGCCGCCAGGAGGCGGACAGACGGCGCTAGAGGGCTAGCCGCAGAAGTGGTCAATGCCAGTCGGGCCAATTGCAGGGCTCATCTCGCCTGCCCCCGGCATCAAAAAGACCTTTTGAGGGTGTGCTCGAGGTCGGCCTTTCAGACTCACCGGATCCAACCCCCCTTTCACCAACTGGCTGGCTTGTTTCTCCTAGGCCTGGTCCAAGATTACTTCAGATGCCTGGGTCCTCCGTACGATTCAGCAGGGCTATTCTCTCCAGTTTTCCTCTTGGACCTCCCCCCCCCGTCTATGTCCCTCTTCAGGGACCCCTCTCATGAACAAGACTTGGCTTGGGAGGTTACAAGTCTCCTCAAGAAAGGGGCAATAGAGGAGGTTCCTCAGGATGGGAGGAACAAGGGTTTCTATTCCAGAAATTTCCTTATTCCCAAGGCAAAAGGAGGGCTTCGCCCCATTTTGGACTTGTGAGCGTTAAACCACTTCCTAAGGAAAATTCGTTTCCGTATAGTTTCCCTTTCCTTGCTTATCCCGTCCTTGGATCTAGGAGACTGGTATGCTGCCCTCGACCTTCAGGACGCATATTGCCATTCACTGCAGGCACAGACGATTCCTCTGGTCGTAGCGGGGGGGCAGTCACTTCCAATTTGCAGTTCTGCCCTGTGGGCTAGCAGCAGCACCCAAGGGTGTTTACAAAGTGCCTGGCGGTAGTGGCAGCCTCTCTCAGGTAGCAAGGAGTCCAAGTATTCCCATACCTGGACAGTTGGCTCGTGTGTGGGCGATCACTGGAAGAGGTCACCAAGCACCTAGAGCTGATCGAAAGACTATTTGCTGCTTTGGGGCTAATGATCAACTGGGAAACGTCAAAACTCATTCCCACTCAGAGGATAGAATTCATAGGAGCGTGGTTGGACTCCAAGTTAGCAGAAGCCTCACTAGTTTGCGTCTGTTTCATCGTCATCAAAAAGGCAGTTGAGGTCATGCGGAAATACCCCCTTACATTGGCCTGAGCCTGTCTGAGACTGCTGGGTCATATGGTGGTGTGCACGTATGTAGTGGCACGTGCACGTATGTAGTGGCACATGCCTGTCTCACGATGCGCCCCTTCCAGCTGTGGCTGGCCTCAGTATACCGCCCTTCTGCTCAGAGTCTGGACTGTCCAGTCTATATACCGCCAGGTGTCCTCGACTCGCTGGACTGGTGGGGTCAGGAGGCGAATGTCCGCAAAGGTCTGCCTTTCAGAACGCCTCAGCTGACGGTGACTCTAACCTCAGACGCGTCGGACCTGGATTGGGGGACCGTCACGGGGTCGTCCAGGACACAAGGCCTGTGGGGGGAGAAGGAGTGCACTCTCCACATAAATATCAAGGAGCTGTGGGCAGTTCGCTTAGCTTGTCAGGCCTTCCTCCCTCAAATGAAAGGAAAGGTAGTATCAGTACGGACGGACAATATGACAGCTATGCATTATGTCAACAGGCAGGGAAGAGCTCATTTCCCCTCTCTATGCCGCGAAGCCTTCACTCTCTGGGACTTTTGTATTCCCCATGCGATTCACCCCCAAGCGTCCTACCTACCAGGCTCCCTGAACAGAATAGCGGACGCCTTGAAAGTTTCTGACCCACGAATGGTCGTTAAAGAGAGAGGTCCTCCAGCAGGTCTTCCAAGAGTGGGGTTATCCCCAGGTTGACCTTTTTGCATCGAAACTCAACAGAAAATGCGAGACCTTCTGCTCGTTCTGAGGCATCAGTCCGGGTTCTCTAGCGGATGCATTTGACATTGCATGGACAGACGGGCTCTATTATGCTTTTCCGCCCATTCTGCTGATCTGGAAGGTCTTAGTGAAAATCAAGCAGGACAAAGCCAATGTTATCCGTATAGCCCCGTTATGGCCGAGGCAGTGCTGGTTCTCGACTCTCAGAAATCTGTCAATCAGAGATCCGGTGGAGCTACCCCTGATCGGGACCTGCTCACGCAAGACCAGGGCTGTTTAGCTCACCCAAACTTACCTGTGCTCCATCTTTAGGCGTGGAACCTCAGTGGTTGACGGCGCAGGAGAAACTCTGTTCGTGAGAGGTCCAAGAGGTCCTGCGCAATAGTAGAAAGCCTTCAACTAGGGCAACGTACAAGGCCAAGTGGCGTCGGTTTGCAGAATGGGCGTCACTGCATCAATTGGATCCAGTTCGAGCTCCAATCCCGGCCATCCTCGACTACCTCTGGCTCCTTAAGAAGGAATGCCTAGCAAATGCTTCGCTTAAAGTGCATAGGGCAGCATTATCGGCAGGTCATGAACCTCTAGCGTCAGGCCTTTTGTTCTCGGACCGATCAATTAAAAAGTTTTTTAAAGGTCTAGACCGGATCTTCCTGCCGGTGAGACAGCCGGTAGCTCAGTGGGATTTAAATCTGGTCCTATCTAAACTCATGGGTCCTCCATTTGAGCCTCTCGCAACTTGTTCGCTGCTCTACCTATCGTGGAAAGTAGCGTTCTTAGTTGCTATTACATCTGCAAGGAGGGTCTCGGAAATCTGAGCACTAGTGGTGAGCCCTCCCTTCATGGTTTTCTTTAGGGACAAGGTCCACCTACTGCCCCATCCGGCCTTCCTGCCGAAGGTCATCTCCCACTTCCATTGCAACCAAGACATTGTTCTCCCAGTCTTTTACCCGAAGCCATACGGGTCGGACAGACAGGCACGGCTACACACTCTGGACGTCAGGCGTGCCCTGGCCTTCTACATCGAGAGGATGAAGCAGTTCCGTAAGTTGGATCAACTGTTTATGGCGGTAGCGGACAGAATGAAAGGCCAGCCGATCTCGACCTAGCGACTTTTGGCTTGGATAGTAGCCTGTATACGGGAATGTTACAAGCTTGTTCGAATCACCCCACCGACAGTGACGGCCCATTCCAGTAGGGCATATGCCTCCTCAGCAGCATTTGTGGTGGGCATGCTCATTGCAGAGATCTGCAGAGCAGCTACCTGGTTGTCACCCCACACCTTTACACACCACTACGCTATCACCCAGCAGTCACGTGCTGATGCAGGGGTGGGGTCAAGTGGTCCTGCGCTCATTGGAGACGAGGTTCCAACCCTCCGCCTAAGGTAAGGCTAGGGATTCACCTAACCTGGGAATGGACAGGAGCAATCACTCGAAGAAGAAAAGGAGGTTACTTACCTGTAACCAGGGTTCTTCGAGATGTGTTGCTCCTGGCCATTCCATTCCATCCCATCCTCCCCTCTTCGAACTCGTAGAAGGAACTAAAGGGGCATGAGACGGCTGTGGTGTATATAAGCTGTGCCGTAATGGTGCCACTCCAGGGGGCGCCACAGCCAGCGCTACGGGTACTCAGAGAAAATTCTCCAGCTAGCTGTGCACGCAGCGCGCGCACACCTAATCCGGGAATGGCCAGGAGCAACACATCTTGAAGAACCCTGGTTACAGGTAAGTAACCTCCTCTTATGAAGACGGGGAAAGAGTGAGCATAGCAACCAGTACATCATAGGGAACCACATGAAAACGGCAAGAATACCTGTCTAGACTGTAGAGCAACCATTGAATAACACTCATAATTCCATGCACTCTGGGAATTGGAAATGGAGAATGCCTTTATTGCTATGGGAACTGCTACCCCTCTTTTCTTAAATACTTCCTTACTTTTTCATTTTCTTCACTTCTATTTCTGTTTACAAGGTTCCTTCTTTTGGCTGCAGAGTCGTTTCCCAGCCAGTTCTGTCCCCTTTGACTGAAAACTCAGTAGCCTCAGTGTTTCTAATGTGCTCCTTCCATGGGGACAGTGGTTTTTCAAGCCTTTTTGTGCCTTGTTCCATTGTTCCACACATATTTCCACGTAAGGAGCCTGTGCATATCTGGGTTCCATTCCATGTCAGACGATTTTCACAATTTGCTTGGCCTCCACACCTCCAATTCCCTGAAACCCTGCTTCTAGACTTCCTTTCCCCACATGGTTAGAGGCAAGAAAATCCTTCAGACTCTTGGGTTACTGAATTTGAGTCAAAATGTATCAGTCAATAGACTGTAAGAACCAACTCAGCAGGTTTTCATGCAGCCAGTGGCCTGCAGTTATTCTTAAATATCTAGACAGAAAAATTTCAAAATTTAACAGTCTGCTGAATGCAGTGCTGTCTTCCATCTTTTGGTGTGCATTACAGTGTCTGCATAACAAGAATCACGTAAGTTAAAAACAAACAAATTTAACCTGGATGATGCCTGTGTTAGAAGTCAGCAGACTTAATAGAAACTGAAGGTTGTGACCCTTATGTGTAGAAAAAAGAGAAATTTACAAAGACAACTTCATTTAGAAATTCTGAGAGATTTAAACGTGTGTTCTTAAATACAGTAGGCTGACAGGAAGTACTGTCCATACCTAAGATATTTATTGATCAAAGCTGTTACCATTATGAGAAGATAGGTCAACGTTGCTAACCTTGCATTGCTTTGATTTAACTTCCCTAATTATCAATTCAACATTGTGGGTAGAGGTTTTCAAATGGAAATTATATAAACAGATAACTTGTAAAACAGATCCTTAATCAATACAATATTTCTTATTTTTAAGTTCTGGTGGCTAAAATATATAGCTTTAAAACTAAGTGAAAGCAATAAGATGGATTATATTTTGAAGCATAGGTTATTAAGGTGCAAATCATTCTTGAAAGCATGTTTCTTATTTAGTTTTGGGGGTTTTTTACTTGGAACAACTGATACCTTTGTAACGTTCAGGCAAGTTATCTGTTGTTCTTTAAATGGCTGTTTCAGTGACGTTTTACATGGTAGCATAATTGATAGTGTGACTTGTAATAAATAATTCAGTAGTAGTTCAGCTTTTTGGTTGCATAACAGGATTTGTGGATGACAGAGGTCTGATGACTGACTAACTTTTGAAAATGAATGGCATGTTACTATTCATCTAGTCACTCTTCACCCCACTTTGAAACTGGAATTTGAATTACTTGACCCGTGGAATAGTTACTTTTGTCCTACCAGATTTTCTCTGAAGGTAACTATTACATTTCTAATACCTGAAACTAAAATGGTAGCAAAGCTGCAATTGTTGGCATGGTTGAAATTTATTTTGGATACCGAATTGTTGAAATAACCAGTAAACGGAACAGCACACGTATAGTTTTTTTGGATTCTGTATTTGACAGAATTTGTTTCTTGTAACCGGGCTAAAGTCATACTTTTTAAGAGCCAAAGTATACTTACTCATTTCATAGGACCAAAAAAGGTTATGTAACTGATAGTGCTAAAAAATGCCTGAAATTAAAAAATTGTTGTCAAATTACATTTTATAATAGCATTTCTGCTCCTCCTCATTCATCAGTTTAGACACTGGGATAACCAGCTTTGGCCTCTGCTAATTAGACAGAGCCATCCAATCTGATTTATTTTTTTGCCACGCTATATCCACCACTCATTACTACCAGTCTCCCAGTCTTTGTTCTTCTGTCTCATGGGGACTGTCATGGACTGTGCCCCATTCTTAAGCATGTTTTTACATACAGTGGAGCCCATCAGGCAAAGCATAGCTGATTGTCTTTTTTTTTTTTTTTTTTTTGTTAAGGACTTTAATAAAGAGAATAATTGTTATTATTTCCTAAAGCCGTTTTAGCTCTGGAAAGCAGGACTACTTCTGCTTATATTGCGTTTTCACAGCGCTCAGTAAAAATATGGTCACGCAGGATAACTGAAGGCTGCATCCACATTATTTGGAATATCACTGGCATAAGATAGTACACTGAAGAGTTCTTTTTGACCCCCAAAATAAAACTATTAGTGCTAATGTTCATGCACTTGTGGGTAGAATTAATCTCCCTTTTCTTTTAAACAGTGCCTAAGTCGTCTTCCAGTTACTTTTACTAGGGACTCTAATTAGGAAATTACGGAAAGAGCTTAATGTCTTTTTTGGTACAAGGCGGTTCTTATTTAGACTGTTTGCTACATTTATGCTGAGTGTGGGTGGCGGAGTGAGTTTTCACCTGAAGAAAGCTGTATTTAGCATTGTGTCTTGAAAATTGGACTTCTCTTCTAGGGCTGTAAATTGAAGGTTTTTTCCTTCTCTGATTTGGGTTGTGCTGAATGCCTAGTAATAAAGTTCAGTCATGAGCTAACTCTTAAAGATACTAATACATGTTGAGGACATGGCTTTGCAAACATGTAAATGTGGTCTTACTAAATTCATCCAAGTTCCTAGCATAAGACTCAATCCAAAAGAGACTTGTGTGCTTATGAAACATTAGACTCTTGAGCAGAAATGGCCTGATTTTTCCCCGAGAATTAAAATGCTAAATCTATTATGTGGCAAAATATTTCAGTCCTTAGTCAGGAAAAATTCCTATAAAATTCAATAGAAATTTTGCCTGAGTAAAGGCTTCAGGATTTCAATTACTTTACTAAGTTATTTACACATGGGGGCCTAAATTTCTCTGACAGGGTTCTCTAGACACAATTGCAATTAAGAACTATAGGTATTAATTGTAATGCATTGCAAGTGTCACAGAGTGCCAAACACTTTAAAAATGTCTGGTTTTGTTTTTTAGAAGTGATAATTCCACTCTTTGGTATGGTTTTGTCCTCAGGACTGGAGTGCTGTATTACATTTTAGCCAACAGTTAGGCTATGTCTACATGAGGCTAGAAAATCCACAGCTGGCTCTGATTGGCTGATTTCATCTCATGGGAATGAAAAATTGCCACATAGATGGTTGGGGTTGGGCTCCAGCCCAAGCTCTGAGACCGTATGAGGGTAAAGGGTCCCGCAGAGCAAGCCTGAATATCTGTGCAGCAATTTTTAGCCCTATAGCCTGAACCTGGTGAGCTCAAGTCAACTGACCCAGGCCAGCCATGCTGTGCTGGAGGTCTTTTGTCACTATGTGTAAGACGTATCTTTAGAGAACAGAGGCAGTGATTAAAGGTAGGAAGGTGAAACCCTGTAGAATAAAGGTAATGGAGTTGAGCCTGTTAAATCTGGAGAAAGGATGACTGGTTGATTGGTGGTGATTTTTTTCTCCAAATACATAAAGAATTTTTTTATGAGGAGCATTGGTCAATTAATTTAATCAGAAATAGCTAGAATAAGAAGCAGAAGGCTTAGTCTGCATGACAAGACAGTTCACCTATAAACAGCTGGGCAGTGGAGCAAGTTACTAAAAGAAGATTTCTTAGTGGCTGTATGCAATAAAGGCTAGAATTGACACCCATCTGTCAGGAATTGTTTATTGCCTGTACATAGATAGTACCATAGCACGGGAGTGTGGACCCAGTAAAAGTTCCCTCTAAACCTAATAAAAGAGGTGTTCTCTTAAAGGGTGCCTTTAAACCTAATGAATCCATGATAGTAAACAAGAAAACAAATCAAAAACTTCTGCTGATGTTTACTATAAAAAAAATCCCTTTCTGTTTTTGCCAATATGTGCTAAAAGAATGAACTTCAAAACAGTATGTAAACTAATATTGTTCTACTTTCATGTCTTTCAAGGGGAATCGTTTATTCTGCACAAATATTTGTATCGGGAAATGCTTCCTAAACAATATATGTGTTATCTTAATGGTCTGAATGTTCTGGATGGAAATAGCATACTTTTACAAAAAAGTCAAACCTAGCAGTTTGTTTGTATCTGAAGTTGCTTCCCCAAATTAGCTTTGTTGCTTGAGGTAATGTCTGGTCGGTGGCAAAGCAAATAGTGCCTGTCATTGCAAGCCTTACAATGGTGGACCTCTAGGCAGGCCTTGTCAGCAAGTCGTTGGCAATTCAGAAATAAGTCATTCAACAGTGATGCCATTTTAGGACTTCTTGATTGGCCAAACCAAGCTGTCATTTAACTCTGAGGGTTCAAGCTTTTTATTGCCAGTTTATATTTTGCAGCTGAATTCATTTGAATTGAGCAAGAACATGTCCTTTGACTTAGATGAGACGATAGTGTGGTCAGTCTTTAGGAGACTGTGGGAAGCACTACTCTATATTTTAACTGGTAAAACTTTAGGATAGGGATTCAGTGTGACCAGGATTTCACTCATTGTTCTTAGTAAATGGAAGCTACAAAGGGGAAGAAGGTCACTAGACAGTGGCTATAAAATGCATTACCCAGATTTACAGATAAAATACCAACATTGAGAAAGCTGCCGTAGATTAACGTCGTGTCTGAACTTTATATGTTTGAATGTTCACAAAATAGATGGAAAATGAGGTCTGACAGCTGAAATACTCAACTGGAAGTAAGGAGAATATCCTGTTCCTAGCTTAGCTGCTGACCTCCTGTGGCCTTTGGCAAATCACTTCACCTTTCTTTGTCTTATTTGGTAATACGGACACAATTATGCATATCTTTCTTTGTAAAGTGCTTTGAGATCTAAGGATGAAAATATAGCTGTGTAAATTGTGATATCTATTTATTTGTCCTTTTATTGTATTTACTAGACAGAATGATGTACCTCGACATAATACTTCAGTTTGCAAAGGTAGAACTAGAGCAGTGGTTCTCAGCCTGTAGCCTGGGAGCCAAAAGTGGCCTGTGGAGGCTTTCAAAGTGGCCTACAGCTCCCCTCCTGCTGGTTGGAGAAGGGAGCTACTACTTAAGGACCCAAGCAAAGCACCTTGCCATGGGAGTAAAAGGCTGGTGCAGGCTCTTTGATGCAGCCAATAGGATAGAAAATCAACTTTGCCCTCCTCCTGACTGTAGCAGGGAGCACAACAAAGGGTTCTGCCTGGGTCTGTAGCTGCTAGGTTCCCAGCTAGAGCTAGAGAGAGGTGAGCACTGATCTTCCATCCCCTGGCCTGCAGAAGGGGAGCCACTGTCTAGGGACTCAGGTGGAGCACACGGGGCTGTAGGATACATAAGGTTTCCCTGCTGCTGACAGGGAGACAGGCTGTTAGAGTTGTCATAGAATTAATAACCTAGATTCTAGAGAGAGATTACTTCAATACAGTACTAAACTATATCTGTCTATAGTTAGTTATTAATCCCATAACCTATTCCAGTCCCATTACACATTTGTTTTGTCTAGAAACTAAAATATAAATGAGGGTTTTAGGAGGGCAAGCATATCATGTATCATCATTGTGAGCAAAGAAAGAAATGCGTTTTTTTGTTTGCCATTAGTTTTTGGGTGATTTGGCTGATCTTGGGCCACACTGAAGGATTTTAATATCTTATTTTTTTTAGTGTGTGTTGAATATTGATGAATATATGTGCATCAGAATAATAATATCTGAAAGCAGCATTGAGTTGACATGCATTTATCACAATGGTCTGATGGACACTAGTGGTGAATGATGAAATTGAAGTAGTGCCTGTTGTGGTAAGCCTTACAGCAGTGGACCTCAAGGCAATATTGCAGAATCTGAATTAAATAGTGGTTTATGTAAATGTTTAAGGATTCTGATACTATGTAAACACTATTATATGTTGTAAGGGAAACTTCCAGAGCCCTAAAATTAGTTGATTTGTGCAATGAAATGAGTGCCCCACACTAGCCGAGAAGGGATTACCAGAGTGTCAGGAGGTTGTCCAGGGACCAGGAGAGGGGCTATGAGGAACAGACGCTCAAGGCCCACCATATGAAAGGGACTTGCTGCTGGGAACCCTGGGAATAAGGACTACCTCTCTGGAGTGGTGAGAAAATGATAAGCACCTTGGACAGAGCAGTGACTGGCTCCTGTGTCTGAGCAGCCAAAGTTCTAAGATAAGGGCGAAGAAAGTGCTTGGATCCTGGGGAAGTGACCTAGGGGAAGGGAAGCAGCATTGAGAGAGATGGCAGAGGAGCAGCAGAAGGCTGCTGTTTACAGGGTCCCTGGGTTGGGCCCCGGGGTAGTGGGTGGGCCTGGGGTTCCACAACCTACTGGTGAATAGACATACATCCTACCAGAAGGGGGAAACACAGACAAAGACCTAGCCAGAGGGCTGAGAAGAAGATGCTTTGGTCCTGGGAGCTGAGAAAGGAGTCATAAGCAGAAGCAGAGACAGAGTTCTGGTGGGCAGACTCTGGAGGTGGGCATTGACCTTTAGCTACTACAGCATGAGTAGGAGAAGGTACTAGTCTGGTGATGAGGGCTGAATCTCATGACAATTATAATAAAAATTTAATAAGAAACATAAACTTAAAATATATAATTTGTGTACACCTTTTAAATTAAGAAATTTCTCTTCGATCCAACTTTATGTATCTACAGAATACAAATATAAAATACAAACAGGTGCTTTCTATTGATAAATGCCTTACAACTTGATTTTAGTCTATATTTAGCAATTGGTAAATAATGCAAAAGCAAGACCCTTCCTCCTCCGCCTCAAATCCCCTACCTCTCATTGCTCAGCGTACCAAACTTTCTGCTGTGAAACTGCCAATTGATTGTAGTGGTGATGCTGTATCTAATTTAACGATGCCAGACTAGAAAACCAAGGTGAGTTAATTTTATTCTTTGCTATGTGGTCTATCCTCCAATCTGATTAAGGGGGACATACACTACATAAATCATAAGAATAGACCTGAGAAAATGCATATATAATGTATTATAAAACATGATGGGTCAAATTAATTTCTAGTATAAACTTCACAGAAGGCATGGAATACCAGGGATCAATCTGGCTTTCTATATATCAATAAAAGTATACTACTATGGAAATTAAAGATGACCCCAATGACTTGATGATTTGAGTAGTTTTTCATAATTAACTTTTCGACATGGATGGTTAGTGCTAAATAAATATGTAGTGAATATTTATGTCAACTGTAAATGAATGTTTGAGCAACCTATTACCTGGTTTCTTGTTTCATTCACAGTGAAGTCCAATGCATGCAAATGTTGCAGACATATTAGTATAATACCAGGCTTCTGAAATCGCTTGATAGAAATGGCCTAAATACTAAGTGAGATTAGGATTCTGAATGTCCGTCATAAATACTGTGTGCTATTAGATTGTTTCTTCTGTAAGAATAACAGAACATTTCATTACGATTTAAATTGGCTTAACTTCTGAGTACCATTTTATGTCTTTAGAGTAGTGAGCATGTGCTTTGCAATACAAGCTCATTTCTGTAGCGCAAAGGCTTCCTCCATGAAAGATACAGTTTCCTGTAAATATTCCTCTTTGGGAGGCCACCTTCTCTAGCCTCTCCTCTCATTTCATGAAAAGTTTTGCTTCCCCTAACCCCAACACTCCACCCTCTTCCTCTGCAAAGGGATGAACTCTGGTAGGTCGGTCTGAAAGACTGCATCCTTAATTCTTTCATCTTCATATATGAAACAAAGGTAAACTGAGACAGGGGAATAGTGGTTCTGCAACATGCTTCTCCCTTTCTCTGACTGCTGAAATACCTTCATAGACAGACATGTACTAAGGATTCCACTGTTTGGAGAGGTCTGGGGGGGGGGGGGGGAATGGCTGCTTCCACAGTGTCATTTCCCTTTGTACCCCTGGCCTTGCTTCACATATGCAGAGGACGATATTGAGCCCCTTTGAGTTATGAAATGTTTCTTCTGCCTTTATATCTCCAGAGATCTGATCCTGAACTTCCCACTTAAGCAATCACGTTAAAGAGAGCTTTGATCTTGTAAGAACTTGCAGGATTGGACATTGTGTATGTCATCCCGCAGAGTACACTATCTGATAAGGTATAGGCAGCTGGCTATGTCAGAATTTGAAAAATCCTATTACCATTGGTGAGAGTGAAGCTTTCCTTGGTGGGTAAATAGGTGCAAGTTGGAAATTTCTGCAGAATTTTGGGTCCAGGTTAAAGATTCCCAACCTATATGGTTGTGAAGATAACTTTTCAAAAGTGAAATGTTCAGAGCTTCCCAAATCTACAGAGAGACGACTCCAGTGCTTCTGCTTGCAGTTTTGCCAGGCAAGTAAAACTTCCCAAAATCATGTGTTCAGCTATTGTTGGACAAGCATAAGCGGAAACAGCAGAGAAAGATGCTCAGAAATATTCATTCTATAGGGTGGGAGAAGACAAAATAAAATAAGTCTGAGGAGTGTAGTGTATTAGAGACCTTCTCTCCACTCCCTGTTAAACACCTACACAGAGCCAGGTGCTCTAGAAATAACATATCTGACAGTTAGTGTGCTATCTTGTATTAGGCAGCAGGCTCTGGGAGCGAGAGGAGAGACCAATAGTTGCTTTTCTCTGGCTGCAGTGAAAGGTGAGCAGAGCTTCAAAATTATTAGTGTTCTACCAGTTAGTCACTCTACCAGGCAAGACACAGCTTTCCAGTACTGGGCCGTAACCCCTAGATTTCAGTGTCAGGAGCCCCTAAATCTCACCTTTTTCTGGCAGGTGGATGTCTTTAGGATAGAGCCCTGTGCAGATACAAAAATGTGGAATCGCATCTGATCCACATCTGCTCAGTGATAACATCAATCCAATCCGAAATCCATATGCCAGGATTTAGCCGCATCTGTAACTGCAGCTGCAACCAAGCTTGGGCTTACGTACAACTATTCAGCCTTTGATTGGTTCATTCCCCATATGGGTCTCGCCCACTTTTTCCTTTCTTGTTTGTGGTTTGCGTGCTGTGCTATCAATCAGATTTCTCTGCCCGCCTGTGAAATCTCTGACAGCAATGGCTTGCCAACTGGAAGCAAGAAGGGGAAGAAGTGGGCAGGGGAATGAGCCAATCAAAGGTCAGCAATGAGTCTCCAAGTCCTACCTTGAGACTCTGATTGGCTGGCAGATCACAATCTAGGACTGGCCAGAGCGCTTCCTGGTTCCCCTGCATGCTGCCGACACAGATCAGTACAGCAGTTCAGCAATGGATCACAGTGTGATAAGGTAACAATAGAAGCTGCATCCGTGAGTTGATCCACAGCAATGGGTCTCCGGTTATCCGCACCTGCACCCATGGATGCGGATGCCCGTGAATCTGCACTGGATACCCGCGGATTTGCAGGGCTGTACTTTAGGACTCTCGTTGCCTTGTTTTAAGTTTTACTTCCTGGTTTTGTTTTTGAAGAGTGGGAGCCAAGGTGAGAGAACAAGGAAAAGGAAAGAAAACAATGGTATAATCATAAACAATCTCCATTTGGCCTTTCCAGCCTCTTTACAGTGTTTGTTAGTTTAGAAGTTTGTTGGTGCCACTTTAAATGTGTTTTGCGCTCACTAAATCTTTTTGCCTGTGAAATGACGGTGATAACTTTTCCAGTAACTGTTTGATCTCCATAATGAATTCACAGGTCACACTTTTTCGTTGCTATTTCAATAATCTTACGTTGTAGACTTTCTGTGACAATTCATAATTAAAATGAAGTGCTATTGAGTCTGTGTTCTGAAACAAGGGTTAATCAAGCAGCAAAAGACTATTGTGATTGGTTTTATTCTTAGGATGAGAAAAATTTTCACTGCAGTTAACATTAGCGCTTTTGTTTTAAATTATTACTTTTTGAGAATTGGAAGCCAAGAAATAATATTTCGGAGTTAATTTACAGTTTATGAATTGTGATATTTAAAAAAAACACAAACTTTTGGCCATGTTGGCACTTTGTTCATGGATCTTTTTGACACACATCAATCTAAAATGAATAACCCACTCCAAATTGGAGAAACTCTTTCTTGTTTACATTTACTGACTATGTGGTCAGGACTTCAGGATCATTCTTGGATCTTGCACTCAGTCACCAAGGCAACATGTCGTAGAAAGAAGGATGCTAGTAATGTCATATTTCAAATTGCTTCTGTGTCTGATTCCACCATATATTGAAGCTGTGCTCAGGTAAATGTCCTCTGATATCTTAGTGTAGTTTGCAGACTCTGTTATCTTCAGGATTCTCATGGAAGAGAGGTACTCCAGTCTTCATGACTGTAGTGACTCCAATGGAAGTTTTATCTGGGAGTGCCTGGCCTAGAAAGAACTGAAAGGCAAGTCCACTGAACTTCCTGGGTGCTGTTTCTCAACCCCCTGGTGTGGGTAGCTTGTCATTTTTGGGGGGGTTCTTCCATGTATAGTTGCAAAACAGGTTGGTTGTTGCTCAGGTAGACTGGCCCAGTTTGTAGTCTTCCTGATTTCTGCTGCACTTCTTGGAAGACTCCAGATATTTCCTTCTGGGATGTAGAAGGCTTGTGGTTAGGAGTGGTTGTGACAGAGAGTTTGTGGGTACCGAGTATCAGGAATGCAGAGAGCTTAGGAAGAGTGGATGCCAATGGGAGGCCGTGGTGTTAGTGCAGGAGGCAAGAAATAGTGGGTGACTGGGTGAGGCAGGAAGGAGGTGATAGGTGCTTGTGAAAGGGTGGGGAGGCAGGGGCACCTGGGTTCACTCTCAACTTCTTCCACCTGCACACACTTGTTGGGAGCAGGTACTAGGTGCCTATCTTCAGGGGAGCAACCAGAATTTTCTTAATGGGAGTTGGTACGTGCCTGCATGTGTGTATGGAATTCCCCCATTGCATTGTCACAACTTCTTCCCCACGTCCCGCCCCTTCCACGATAGAAACCAATGCTTCCTGGAACCTCTCTTCTGTCTTCCCCTTCATCTGCGGTTGGCAGGGGGTGGGGAGGGGAGTCAGGCTTATTGCGACGGTCCCTCATCTCTTTTGCACTCCTGTCTGGACATTTCTGCCTCTATCCTGTTGAGCCCAGCAAGACTGCTGGCAGTTGAAGGCCGTCCTCTGCCTTGCTGCGTCTCAAGAATTAGTGGTAACAAGCTAAAATGAAGAAAATTAAAAATGAGCTCTACATGAAACAAGTTAAAATGTGCCTCCCACATGCTACTGCCTACAGCTATATGAGCAACCACACCCAAACCCTCCTTTCCCTCCTCCCAAGTCTGGTGCTCCTGCAGTGCACGTGCACATGCACCTCCGACTCCAAGCAAGGCTGGCTGACCAGACCTAAAGAGCTTTTCTTGTTGTGAGTCTGGGCAAAAGGAAAAACGTCACCAGGGTACTGACAATTAATTAGGTCTCAGGTTACTGACTTGAAGGCTGAAAAATCTTCAGTAGGCTGTAAGTCATTCCATTTAGAGACACCCTGGCTAAAATGGCAACTCAGTGTGTGTGCCCTGTCTGTTCTCTGCCATTGCACTCCATCCTTATGCAGTGGAACACGTTGGTTTGGGTACTGTGATTCCCTCAGTGTAACTGAGCAGTGGAAAGGGTTTGCTCCATGACATTGTTAATGATAGTCATCTCTTATTTTCAGAATGCTGAAAGTTTGGGACTAAATCCACCCTTGGCCCGACAATGTACAGGCACAACTTCACTGAGGGTTTTAGTGGAATGTAAGCAAACACAAATGCAGCTAAATTTGACTCAAAATGTCTTCAGCATTGAGCTGTGTCAGTGAAATGAGAAACTGTTGTACAGTACAGTTTTGTGTCAAAGCTATTGTTCTCCAATTTGCATTGGATACAAGGATGAATTTTTGAGGAATTAAACTTTTTTGTTTACAGCCAGGCGTTTGTTACATCAAAGCTTTCAAAGTGTGCCTTGATGTTATATATGTGAAAAATACACTTGGTTTTAGATAAAATAAAGTATCTTTTCATTTAGTAAGAAGTCAGTACTGATTCAGAATGTTGTATCATTTGTATTTGGGGCTCCAGGATATATACTGCAATTTTTAAAATCAATTTAAAATTCATGTAAGTGTTTAATGAAAAACCGAAGGACATTTTCTTTGTACTAAATGGCTGTATTTAATAAAAAATGAATGTACAGATGTTTCAAAGATAAACATAAAAAGGACCGTTTCTATCTATTTTAAGCAGCGTCAGTACTGTGAAAACAAAGGCACTGAAGTACATGCAGTTGATAATAGACAGTGTGACCATATCATGTATGCTTCCTTAATAATGTCTGACATTATCAGATTGATTAACTCAGCATGGGGCCTTAATCAGATTTAACTGCTGTTGGCAGGTGTACACTACTAGAATAGTAATACATCAGGGAATAAATTAGACTTCTTTTATAAGCTGCATTAAACATGAAACTCAAAAATGTACCATAAAAATTATCATTATTTCTAGTATCAATACAATGAAATGTGAAACCATTATGCCTTTCACACTGTAACATTCTCGAGTCTGTGCCAGCTCGTGTTTTCCGAGATTTTCTGTTGCCAGCAGCTTGAAATGATGATCTTCAATTTTTCATCTGATAATTGATAGATGTGGGTTTCAGGTTGTCATGATTTCCTGTAGAATTCAAAGACCAAAATATTTTAAAGCCTCTAAATTTCATTCACTGCGTAAGGCACCAGGAATGAAGGACTTAGATATGCTATCAGAAAATGAGCTTAAAACGTTGCTTACTGTAACAAAAGCAAATGTTAATTTTATCTGCCTGTCGGTATTTTTTAGCAGCATGCCCTCAGAATAAATGCCATAATATGATACATAGTTTCAGCCTTCTCTCATGCAGAATGGTGATATTAATAAATTAAATACAAACTGTAATAATGTTAATGAAATGTTCATTGATAGATTATGAGTCCAGAAGAGGACCATTATAATCATCTAATTAGTCTAAACTCCTGCATAACACCCTAGGACTTCCTGAATTAGTTCCTGTTTGAACTAGAGTATATCTTCTGAAAAACATTGAATCTTGATCTGCAAATTTCCAGGGATAGTCAGTTATTCAGTGGTTAATTTCCCTCACTTTTAAAATATTGTATCTTGTTTCAAGTTCTGAATATGACTAGATTCAATTTCCAGCCACTGAATCTTGCTATACCTTTGACAGGCAGATTGAAGAGTCCTCTGTTATCAACTTTCTGTTCCCCATTCATGTATTTATAGATAGGGGTCAAGTCACACCTTCACTTTTGCTTTAGTAAGCTAAATAGATTTGAATCCTTGAGTCCATCACTATAAGGTATGTTTTCCAATCCTGTAATTCTCGGGGCTCCTCTCTGAACCTTGTCTATGATTTTCAACATCCTTCTTGGAATGTGGACAGTAGAACTGGGTGTAGTATTCCAGTAGTGGTTGTTCTAGTGCCAAATACAGGCAAAATAGCCTCCATTCTTCTGTTTCAGATTTCCTTTTCTACATACCCAAGCATCATTTTAAGTCTTTTCAGGTATCATGTTTCATGAGGCACTCATGTTTATCTTATCATCCTCCATGACTCCCAATCTTTTTCTTTTTTCCCCAGTGTGGGTCTGCTTCCCAGGATAGTCACCTATCCTGTAAGTATGGTCTGAATTCTTCATTCCTAGGTGTCTTAATTTTATACTTGGTCATTATGAAACAAGTTTGGTAGTGCATATTTTTACCGAGTATTACAGATTGCTCTGTAGCAGTGACTTGTCCTCTTCATTATTTATCATTCCCCCATCTGTGTCATCAACTTCGTCTGTAGCAATTTTGTTTTCTTCCAGATAATGGATAAAAAAATTAAATGGAATAGAAACAAGAGCTGATAACTGCTGGACTATATGATGAAAGTTTACTGGCTTCATCAGAGATGGAATGCTGTGTACTAAAGCTGACTGCTATTTCCTTACTATTTTTTTTCTCCAGTACGGGACCTCTACTTGATCTGGGTTGGAGAGGAGGTTCTTTGCCCTCCTTTTCTACATCTGCTGACTGACTGTGGGAAGGGAGGGGTAGCTCTGACCCTCCCCCCTAACTATATTCCAGGTGGTAGCTGAAATAAGTGTCTGCAGTGGATAGGGTTTCTGCTACATTTGTAAATATGCATTGCAGAAACGACCAGGGATAGAACCATGGTTTTCCAAGTAATGGCTCCCTTTTTATGGCCCATATCACCAAAGGCAGATCAAGTGAGTGAATTTAGTATGGAGAATTTCTTGAGACATGCTTTTTCATACATATTTTGCTCTGGTTTTTGTACTTAGAATTGAATGTAAGTTGAGTCAGAATTTGACTCCCAAAATAAGATTGTTGTTCTTGTACCTACTTCAAATGCAACCTTGCTTCAGTTTTCTTGCTATAGTGCCCCCTGGAGTAATGAGCACCACACAAGTAGTGCTCCAAATAAAAATATCCCATTTTGTGGTATTGTTTATTATACTAAAATATAATCAGCACTTTGTCCATGTATCCAGGCTCCACAGGTTATTCCTGGACCTTCATCACTGTTTTGCCATTTTTCCCTAGCACTGCCTGCTACTATTCTTTCCTTTGGGATTGCTGCCCCAGCTCCTTGTGTACAGGGAGTTCTGTGTCTCATTCAGACCCTTGGCTGCTGTTCTTCCCAGAGAGCTGTTTTCCTGCCAGTTTTTGTGCAGTGACCCCCCAGAAGCTCTTTAACGTACCATACTGTCTGTGAAAGATGAGCCAGGCAATTAGCCACTGCCGAACATATACTTGCTCATCAGATTTTGTTGATCTGTCATATCATCTAGTTGAAACTGGATCCAGTATCCATATCAACATCTTTTTGGAAGAGAAACAGGATGAAACGTCACAAGGCATGGTGTAATTTGAAGAAAAAATAGAGAATTGGTTTGAAGTAACTAAAAAAGAAAAATGTATCAAAATGTGATACTTATTTTATTCTACAAAGTAATTAACCTCAATACTACATTTTGGAAGTTACTTCTTAATTTTTTCTTAAAGCTTGCTTTCAGTATTATAATGATTCTCAGAAAATCAGTACAGTAGCAGAATAACTGTAGTTAGCAAACAGAAATGCATGTCTCACATGGCGACATACACATACTTTTATATATTTCATATTTATTATTTGTATTTCAAAGGTAAACAACCATAAGCATACATTTATTTGAACAGGAAATTCTTTTCCTATTTAGTCACACAGGCAAGCACACTTGAGGCCTGCAAAATAGACTAACATTGATCACACTATACCAGAGATGGAAGAGTAATCAATATTAAAAGAAAACCTAGTCTATGACTAATAGCCAAACTACATTCAACCAAGTAAGCAATGTTCTACATTTAAGTAGCTCAGAAATATAATGCTTTTATAAGGAGTGGTTTTATAAAACTGTCTTTAACTGGCACTCCTTCAATCTTTAAACATATTTGACCTGAGGGGGAACTTCAGATTGAGTTGGTGAGTGTATCATTTAAAAAGGGGAAATCCTTCTGCAAAGAAGGAAAACTTTTAACGATATCACTAGCTCTAACACTACAATAAATGTCACTGTATGGCAGATTATATATGTTTCACTATCAATTGCCCCTAGCAAACAATAGCATTTAAAGAAAAATAGGGAAATGTTATTTCTCACATCATTACTTATTTGTCAGTCCTGCATTGAGAGAGCTGCCTCCTTGCACATCGTGGAGATAGTTGAAGCTGTTGCAGATTGGCATCTTTGTAAAGACTACATCTCTTGGAATCTTGCCAGAAAGCTTCACTTTCACAGCAGTCAAATGGTAGATGAAAATCCTGTCGATGTAATATGACAGGGGCACTGGGAGTTCCTGTTGTTATATATTTATTTACACATATGTATTTTTAAAGAATTGTTTGTAGCTTTCACTAGTTTCTTGTCTTAAACTGGTTTGCAAACCTACTAGAAGAGGGGATTTCCTATGTATTTTGCACAGAACCGAGTAGAACTGGCAACTGCTGGTAGAGCTCCTGGTTATTATCGATAGCTATGTTAGTCTAGTTCAGCAAAACAGACAAGGAGTCCTGTGGCACATCAAAGACTAACACATTTATTTATCACATGAGCTTTCATAGGTAAAATCCCACTTCATAAGCTGCATGAAATGGAAACTACACTGAGGAAAGGAATAGATAAATGCAAGATCTTGTGACTCAGCCCTTCTCTACATTTATCTATTCCCCTCCATGCTGTAATTTTCATTTCATGTGTCTGATGAAATAGGATTTTACCCACAAAAGCTCATACAATAAATAATTTGTTAGTCTTTGAAAGTGCCACAAGACTCCTTGTTTGTTTCATCATAGTACGAATAATAGTTCAGACTGAAACAAACCTCATACTGATTGTGTCCTGCCCAAGATTCCTGAGACTGGTGTACTAAAACCAGCACTGCCATTATGTATTATTCGTGTCTGAACTTCCATCTGCTCTGTCAGTATTCAGAAAAGTTCCGATAGCCATGCAAGGTCAGGGTCTGCGCATTAGTCTATCTCTGAATGATATCCTTATTAGGTCAGACTCATTTTATGTGGCACAGGAAGCAAAACTGAAAGCATTCAGTATAGATTCATAGTAGACAAAAAGAATTAACTGATGCCTTCAACATACTATTAGCAGCAGTGGTCTCACCAGGGAGGGTGCAGAAGATTAACTAATTAATTTGTTACATGATGGATGGTAAAATAATTTGGATGAGCAATCTTTTCAAGTTATTTGTAATTATGTCTTGTATGCACAAAACATGCTGGCCTAGTCTTCTCATGGCATCATTACAAGGATTTTCCACACCCCTGAGTGATATAGATATACTGACATAAGTTGGTAGTGTAGATCAAGCCTAAGTGTTGAGACCATGGAAGTCTGTTACTTTTTACAGAGCTGCGCTACTGTAGGTTAAACTAGATTGAGTCAACGTAATTTTAAGATAAGTAACAATGACATTCTATCTGATGAAAATAATGTTTAAAAACATAGTCTGCTTGGTTTGATGTAAAGGCACTCTGTCATGTAAGTGGTCATTTTGTTTTCTTATATCAGTGGCTCTCAACCTTTCCACATTGCTGTACCCCTTTCAGGTGGCTGATTTGTACTGCATACCCCAAGTTTCACCTCGCTAAAAACCTACTTGCTTGCAAAATCAAACAAAAATGCAAAACTGTCACAGCACATGATTACTGAAAAATAGCTTACTTTTGTTTTTACAGTATGATTAGAAAATAAATCATGACACCTCCCCCCTGGTGGAGAAACACTGCTGTAGTATACTGACCAGTATAAACAGGTCCATTGTTTGTATGAAATTTTAGTTTGTACTGACTTTGCTGGTGCTTTACATGTAGCCTGTTGTAAAACCAGGCAAATATGTAGGTGAGTTGACTTATTCTCTGGAAGACCCCAGTGTACTCTCCTGGCTATGCATACGCTGGTTGAGAACCACTGTTTTACATTGCATATAACAATATTGCATTTTATTGTAATCTGTTTGGCCCTAGTTCAGATGTATGCATGTTAGTCTGTTGGAGGGTTTTTTAAAAAATTAAATAACATGTTAAAATAGCACCAAAACCTCCAAAATACTGTATTGATTTTGTTCGTCCTGGACTATAAATGCTTCCTGAAACAAAACAAGTAAGGTTTTCCGAGCAAATGTAAATTTAAACAGAACTGCAGTGAAAGTTTCAAATTGAATAGGTAGGGCAAACACTCTACTTGATAAATACTTATACAGTTTATAAATTTATGTTTGTATAGTACTTTGAAAATACTGTGTGTGTGTTGGGTGGTTTAGAAACCAATGACTTTTTGTCTGATCCTGCAACCCTTGTTCCTGTTGATGCATTTGAAGCCAGTGGCTGATTTAGGACTACTCATGTGGATATAGTTTGCAAAATAGTGCTTTTGAGATAGATGTTTTGTTCTGGGGGCTAAATCCTTTTCTCTTATTCACGTAGTTGGTGTCAGAAATGCTCTCTGAAACTGTGTTGAAAATCCATTTATATGTTTATGCTGGTGTATAAATAGTTTTAAGGTTAGTCTTCCCTGAAGGCAGCGAATTTGTCATTATCAGTTCGAACTTCCTGATCAACTGCTCAGGTCTGGGAGGCCCCTCCCTTCAACTCAGCACAGTGGACATGCTGGGAGTAGGGCAGTCAGAATGCAGATGTGCAAGTTATTTAATTAACTTGTGCATCTCCGTTTGACTGCTGCTGAAATGGGCAGGCAGTGTAGACCTGACCTTTGGTTCGTTGGAAACTGCTTGACTTCCTCTTGCAGACCTGGACAGTGAAATCAGAGTTTTGCACAAATCATTGAGGTGAACAGGATTTGGACCTTAGTGTTGCTCTTAAAAAGTTCACACGGTACATAATAACAATTGTACAATGTTTTGCCTTTTACTTCAGTATTCATACTTAGACTTAAAGATCCTCATTTCCTCTCTTTATTCTGCTGGGGGAAGAATGTAATGTAATTTTATCCTTAGCAATACCTTTCTCTGTACAGCATGATTGTTTGAACAAGAACGATACTGGCTCAACAGTTTTCACACAATGAAGGTTCATTACTTTGGCTGACATTCCTGGCACACTCATCTCATTACAATGTAAAAAGAAACTTCACAGAATAAGAAAGCTGTTTGACACGCTGCTGCTGCCAACATATATAATTTTTCAAATATAAAGTATGGCTAGAAAGTAGTAAACAAAAGCAATTCTGTAGAATTTTGCTATTCTAGATGTCACTTTAAAATGCCACACTATTACCACAAGATAATAAAATAGTAAAAGGGATCTAGTGTTTGTCTAGTTGTTTGAATTTTAAATTTCCAGCACAGATTACTCTCTAAGCATGCTGGGTCAAAAAAATCATTTAAGTATTATATAAACATTCTTTTCTCTTAAAATCATGTAATTAATACATAAGTAAATTTTGTTGCATTTTCAAATATTTGTTGGAAAGCAGTGTTTCATGATCATAGCAAAAAAATCCACCCAAACTGTTTAATTAGTAAACTGCACGTGTTGGGGACTAGACTAAGAAAAATATAATCCATTTTGCACGTCACATTTTTGTTACGTACCAAAAGGGGGCAGGGGGAATCAGGATTCAGATTTGATTTATGCTATGTGGATTTGGCTCCTTTGGTATTTTCAGTGAAATAATGGAAATGGTTAACAGTCAGATTAGAAACGTGGGTACTGCTAATGTACAGTAACTGCTTTTCACAATTTAATTACTGTACATATGCTGAAGAAGTGTTTACAAAGTCTTCAGTAAATATGTACTGTATTTACATTATAAAATGTTGAGCTGCTGCAATCAATTGGGTCAATAAAACAGTATGTGTAAACATTCATAATGTGCTTTTACATGGTAGGTTCTTTCTATTTTTCTCCTTCAAAGAAATAAAAATGGACAGAACGAGGAAATTAGTGGAAGCCAAATGAGTTAAAGTGATGTTTCAATATTAATGCCTAATTATTCAGTACATCTCAAGGAATGTTCTCAATACACCACGTTAATTAAGGAAAATAGGAGTTGCATATGCATAATAGAGAAAAATTGCCCCATGACCCCTAATTAACCTAAGGAATACTTAGTAATCTAAGTAACACTCTCCCTTAAATACAAACCTTGGAAATGTGATGGACCTATGCCAAACTGTTGGTGTTGCATTTTTTTAAAAATACAAATAACTTTAATCTTTTAAAATGATTTATATTTTAAAGAGAGCATGTGAAATAAATACAGCACAGCACAAAAATATTGCTTGTGCAACAGAGTACAAAGTTAGGAGTCAAAATACTTTCAAAGTGAAAATAAGAAGACTTTTGAGGATGTTTGGGGTTTTTTTCATATTATAATTCCAAACGCATGTTGATCTGATAGTCCCCTCAGCTTCTGCAAGTGAAAAAAAAACCCAGCAATTTCCCAGGGATGGAAGTAGACAGTGCCAGTTCTGCATGTGGTTCACCTTTTTCTCCATTTCCCGTCCCCCTCCCCCCTGCTTCCTTTCACTTCAGGAGAGTGTTTCTTTGGGCATAACATAGGGAACAAGCTCTTCTTTTTGTGAGAAGGGTTGGTATTGGTGGGCCTTTTCAGTGATGTAATTTCTGCCCAACCCTAAGGAAATCACATGTGTAACGTAATATTGAGCCCCTTAGTTTTTGCATTATTTGTTTTAATGCTTTGTGATTCCAGTCCTCCTGTTGGAGATTATTTTTGGGAGCGTGATTAGGCTACAAGATAAGGTAACTTCATATAACCTTATTGTAAAGTCCTGGGGATAGAGAAGCAGTGCAGAGCAGCAGAGTCCCTGAGATGGCTCCCATCCTCCACAGATCTCTTAAGAGCTATGTTTGTTCTTTCTATTGCCCCTCACTCCAATGCATCTGTCAATCTAGGTGTTTAGCTTGACTGTTTAAATGGCTCTTTTTTCTAAAACAGCTCAAACTTGTTTTTTGTTTGTTTATTTAACTAGATCCTCCCTTCTTTATGTAGTGGAACAGATGTTTCCTAACTTTGTATTTATTTCACATGCTAAATGTTTTGGATCAGATAATACACATACCAAAGGTGGCTAAGCTGATCTCAACATGTGAGTCTCTACTTCTTCTCTCTCTAGTTGACATTAGTTGCTTCGTCAGGCATTTAGCTTGCTTGGTCCAGTATCATTTTTTAATGCTCATAGAAAGTGCCAGATGGCACACTGTTCTTTCCCTTCTGCACTGGGACTCTGTCCTGCTTCTGTCCTTTTGAACTTAATGGGAACAATAATAAAACACTGTACTGTATATTTCCTGCTCTGAGGGCTGGATATAGGAGCGTTTCTATTTTGATGATGAGTAGTGTTCTGGGGCACAACAGGATACACATATGGCTGCCCCTTTTGTAACCATTTTGTTTTGAATCCAAATGAGAATAAACTAATTTTTTTTGTATTCAAAATGTCAGTCATTTTCAAAGTTTCATTTACGTATGTTCCTTGGTTTTATGGATATCAGTCAGTCAGTCCAAGCTTATTTTTAAATGTTGTGAATTTCATTATTAATTAAACTAAGGCCAGAGTCTCTCCCACTGTCTATCTAACCCAGTTGTTTCCAACCTGTTGTGGCCCACAGGGTCTTTGAAAGTGGCCCACTGCTCCCTTCCCACTGGCTGCAGAAGGCTGTGGTTGCCTAAGGCAGACAATTGCTGGGTCTAAAAGACCAGTGCAGGCTCCTTGCTGCAGCCAAGGGACTGGGAGAGCAGTACTCCCCTCCTCCTGGCTGTAGCCATGGCAAAGTGCTCCACCTGGGTTCCTACGTGCTGGGATCCCTTGCTGGAGCCAGAGGCAGGCACTGATCTCCCATTCTCCTTGCTGCAGATGGGAACCACTGGCTGGGGACCCAGGTGGCAGGTAAAGGGGCTACAGGGCACATGCAGTTTCCCTGCCACAACCACGGGATGGGAGATCAGTGATGAGGCACCCTCCTCACTATATTCTTTCTGTCTGATTTTTGTAGGGGTGGAGGGTGTAGCTTCTGACAGAGACTGGTGGCCCTTCATGGTTGTAAAAATGTTATCTGGGCCCTCAAGCCATTGCTCTAGACTCATTACATCTAGTCAGCTGAAAATTCCCCTTACAGGGAGAGAGAACTTCAGTTGTAAAGCTGACATAGTTGGTTCCTGTGCCACCAGTGCTCAGAGCCCCCCAGTATAGTGGATGGGCTGCATATGTGGTCAGAGGACTGCTATACTCACACAGTTTTCAACTGGCAGACCTTTGGGACTGTTACTAGCTTGTGTAGATTGGAGCAGTCGTCATATTTAACTTACTTATGGACTGGAGCTGATCGGGGTAGGGAACTGGGGCATCATAGTGGCTCTCTGGCATTTTGCTCCCATATTTCCTGACTCAAACAGATCTCTCAGCAGTAGAGGATCTGGCCTATCATGCTGATAGATGTTGTTCTTTGATAATACTATCAAAGGAGTATTAAATTACAACTGACCAGAGAAATAGATGTGACCATACTCTCACTGGTTTGTTTTGTTTGTTACAACTATAAGGTGGAACCATGATGGGAAACTATATATTTCTTTTATAAGCTGTTAACTACCTGATTTATCACACATCAAGTACAGCTGGTTTCTGTTACCAAAGCTGCTTCACATCTTCATCTTTTTCCATTCCTTTTTGTCACAAGTTTACTTTGTTTGGTTCTTTTTTGCCATTCTAACTGTTTTGTAGTTTTACAGAAATGTATTTTTATATCTATCTTTTGTGTAAGAAATATCATTTGTTCTACATCAGTCTTGATTCTTATCACTTATTCAGTACTTCCATTTTGGTAGTCATCAATAATGGTCTTTGTAAATGTTCACTACTTGGACAAATATAAATAGGCCAGCATGAACTGGTATAATTTAAAAAAAGTATTCTCACAAGACCAATAGCCAACCACTTGTTCCGTGTCTCTTGTTTCTGATTAAGATATTATGATAAGAAAGGTGGGGTTAACAGTAATTAAGAACAGGCCAAATGCTCCCTCAGAATGTGTACACCTGGCAGTTCTGGTCTAGGAGGATTTTAAAGCAGCATTTCTAAGCACTTTCTGATTTCAGTATATAAACCTCAGTGACTTATAGCTGTGGAGTTACAGAGTATATTAGTTCAAAGAAAGATTGCTACATGGAAGTAATTGATTTCCCTTTCATTCCTTTATATCTTTGTTTAAATGTGTGTAGTCCTCAGTGGTGACAGCTACTTGTAATAATTTAAAGTATCCCTTCAAAACTTTCATTTAAAATACTTAGTATTAATTTAATCTGATTTCTGGTGAGACAGTAAGTATAGGCCTGGTAAACTAATTGAAAGATCATTCATTATAAATCTTCTGACAGTGGCAGGATAATACATTTGCGTTAATTTCCTGCACTTTTTAGAAAATCCTTGGTAATCACTAATATATATGCAACAGGGTATGTAAAAATCAATGGATTCTTTTATAATAGATATTTTGATTTACGTTGGATTTTTTATTTTGCTTGAGATTTTTTCTTTTTAAAAACTAGTTTAAAGTGAAATCTGAATTTAGCACAAAATATGTCAACACTAAATGTACTTTAATCTCTTAACATGTAAATAATTTTTTTAAAATGGTGTGTCCTTTTATCAAAAGAAAGAAAGAAGGGCTGCTCACCTCTGTAAAGAGAGGTTTTCCCTGATTCTATATTTTTGTGAACAAACTTTATAAATATGATCATGTGCTGTATTAGTGTAGTGGGCAAGTTAGGGACTCTGCTACTGTGTGCAAGCGACTGGCACAGTCATCAGAGTTATTGGGACCTGTCCTCTGACTCCAAGAGACCCCATTATGGATCTCATTGGAATAATCCACTGATTCCACCTGCGCTGTCGAATACAACGGTTCTCAAACTTTCGTAGCTCACAACACAATTGGGGGCATGTCATGCCCCTACAGGACACAACAGCCTGCCCCCCACAAGCCAAATCTAGCCATCTCCCTAAGTCTCTGTGGCATACTTACCCATTGTGTGGTGACATAGTAATGTGTCCTTACACAGTGGTTGATAATCACTGGTTTAATGCCATTGTTTTATAGCGTCTTCCTATCTGAACTCTGACTGACTCAGTTCTCAAATTATGAATATTTATGACTTTACCCACCATGGAAATATACTCGCAAGTTCATGGAAGAACTCTGAAGTTTATGTATCCAAAACAATTAAGATTATTTAATAATAATAGATGTTATAAGCTGTTTTGTGCTTAATTAAATTTTTTACTACCTTAATGCAGCTTGACACATATCAAGAGCAAAAAGTTAATTATCTAGTAAATAAGCAATATATCATCCACTGTTTTGTAACATACTAAAATATGCAACTAAATGGAATCTGAAAATATTAAGCTATAAAACTTGCTTAAAATAAATGTGTATATATGTTAGAACCTCAGAGTTAAAAACACCAGAGTTAAGAACTGACTGATCAACCACACATCTCACTTGTTATCAAAGCATGCAATCAGGCAGCAGCTGGGGGTGGGGGGGGGGGTAAGTTTCATAGAGTACAGTACTCTGATAAACATAAACTACTAAAAATGTAAGGGGAAAGCAGCATATTTCTTCTGCACAGTAAAGTTGAAAAGCTGTATTAAGTCAATATTCAGTTATAAACTTTTGAAAGAGCTACCATAACGTTTCACAGTTACAAACAACCTCCAATACCTAAGTGTTTATAACTCCTGAGGTTCTCCTATAGTTGCAGTTCATGCTCCTAAGTAGCAAAAAAGACATTCCGAATCTAGTTAGTTGTAAATCAGCATGTTTTTGATGGCTGTATCAACCAATGAGAATGTACCTTTCTTTCGAAAATAACTGAAGTGCATATGAAAAAGTTAATTAAATCAATTATTTAAATCAAGGCTTTCTACTTGGTGATTTTAAAATTGCCTTCGTTTTAAATCAGTCCACTCTGCCTACAGTCCTTCAGAAGCAAATAACATAGATGGCCATCCCAATCTTTGAACAGAAATGTTATCTTTAAACTGTAATTTCTACAGATCTGTCATTTGAGACCTAATGCAACTTCTACTTAAATTATTTATAAAACAGTGACATATTTTAAATGCATTTGTAAAAGTAAATATCCTCACCCATTTCTTTTTGGGCTACTATGGTTAGTGATTACCCACTGACCATAGAGCTGGCATAGTCAGATCCTCCATTGACCTCTGTTGTCAGCCTCTGGAACAAAGAACTTGGTAAGGAGACGGTCTGGTCTGTCTTTACTGCAATATGGTACTCTCAGCTGGCATGTGGCATCTTGAGGGCCATTGCTATCTGGTGCAGGTTAGATAGTTACTTCATTGCCGCCTGTCTGTTCAGTGAGGTAGAAACTAGATACAGCAGGAAATCTAGCCTTAAATTTATTTCAGCATTTTTTTATTTTTATTTTATTTATAGCTTTGCTATGGTAAACAGTTTTCCAAGTTGAAGATACTGTTAAAAATACAGTTCAGCTAATTGTAAAAATATCAAGGACGGACTGTATTCCTCACACCAGTGGAACTTAGCATGTCTTGTCTGAACCAGACAACTTGGGAAACAGTCCTAACCAGTTGCTTCAGACATCTGGACGATCTCAAAGAATTTAACATTGAGAACTTATTGGAAATAGGCACTTAATTTAAAAGATACATACAACTGTCCCTTTTGATTTGTTAATAGTATTTAACTTTCATGTGGTGAGTGTTTCTAAAGTAAGTGAAAACCTAGTATTTGTTTTAGTAGAGAAATTATATATAAAACAGACATACTCAGTATTTTTCCAAGTACAGCAAATACCATGGGTTAGAAGAACATCAGTGTCCATCAGAGAAAAGAGAAATGTTCTGGTTCAGATTACAGATCCCAATCAGAACAGAAAGAAAGAAGCAGACAAGCTATATAGTTCCAATAATTTCATTTACACTGAAAATGTTGCTGTCACAGTGGCACTGATTTATGGTCAGGCACACGTTTTTCTCCTCTGCTTCTAGTTGGCTGCCTTGTAGCAACATTCTTTCCTCTGAAACAACACAAAAATATGCAGATGTGGATTACTACCCAGACAAAGCCACTGCAAGCTATTGGAGCTGCTATTGTGATGTGGGCAGCTGGCTTCTCAACCTGGCTCTTCTGTTGATGTGTATCATTGCAACAGCCTGTTTAACTTTTATTCTCTTACTGGACCTGACACAGTTTATGTAATCAGTTTGGCTTGCTTTCAAGCCACTTTTTTTCCTATCATTTAATGTTCACTGAATTAGAAGGTTAAGAAAATCTTGATTGATTGAATTGACATTTAAAGTGCTGTAAGCAAATTGTATTCTTCGTTTCCCCAAGATGCATACATACCATTAATTTGCAGGTTCTGTGCATGCATGTGCACACATGTGCTTAGCATCCTTGCAGATTTCCTGGGACAGTTACCTCAAAAAAGGGATAACCCTTGGTAAACCACGCTAGAGAGTGAGAGGAAAATATTACTGAAAACGTAGGCTGTACACAGAGGGGAGGAGCAACAAATGTGCCAATATTTCAGAATATATTTTCAAGACAAATTAAAAAACACAAATTGTTTTGAGATGGAGTGGGGAATGCTCCACATATACCGGTTATGGGCTATTTGGTGAATCTAGCTTAGAGAGCTGTTTTGAGCCTCATCCCTGTTTCTCCAAACAAATGAAGAACAAGAGGATTGAACAAACATGAAAATCTCATGTCATGTCTAGTATGTATGTTGGTTAAGGAAGTACTGAAGAGAATTTTGTTGTTGTCGTTGTCGTCATCGCCTATCATTTAAACAAGAGATTCTTTGAGCGCTGCTCGGATGCATTCAGAAATAAGTGTCTCCCTGCCAGAGCATCTGATTAGTCGCAAGTTTTTGCCCTAGCCTGTCAGAAGAGGACAGGCAGCACCCTCCTCCATGCCACCCCATGGCTATATATGTGGCCGCCACCCGGCCCCTCCCCAGATTCATTTCTTCTGCTTTCGTGTTGGTTGTGGAACTGCCCACTCCTTGTGTCCGCAAGCAGCCTGTTCTTCGTTTGCTGTATGAGCTTTTCGCCCAACTGGGAGCACCTATTTGTGGACTTAATTCCACCAAAGAAGGTCTTCCCTCTCGGGCCGGAGCATCGCACTACTCCATTTTCAGCCATGCCGGGGTTCAAACCCTGTGCCGAATGCGGCAAGGCCTTCCCGAGAGATGATCCCCATGAGAAGTGCCTCTGGTGCCTGGGCGAAAGCCACATGGTCACCACATGCTCCATCTGTCTGTCCTTCAAGCCAAGGACAATCAAGGACAGGGAGCAAAGGCGCCGTGCCCTGGCCTGCGAGCAGGCTTGGCACTCCTTTCCCAAGGCTTCGGGACCCCCTCTGGCACCGCGCTGACAGGGGCTGCAGAACAAGCTCGGTAACGACCTTGGTACCGCAGCACCGACACAGCCCAATCTCTCCCACGTGGGGCTCTTCCCAGGACCAGTCATGTTTGACCCTGGTACTGGAGTGCCGACATTGCCCTGCGACTTCGACATTGAGCTGTTCCTGGGACCGGTCAGGTTCGGTGGCGATCCCATTGACTCCAGAGGCAGTGGAGGCTGCCAGGGCACTCCTCCTGCTCCCTACACCTCCCTCCCTAGTGCCCGTTAGAAAGGGCAAGCCAGCCTTCATGTCGAGGGCCTGGGCCCATCACAAGCAGCACCGCTTTCCTTCCCTGCCACTAGCCTGGCCTCCGAAGCTCCAGACTCTGTCACCCCGTTGAGTCCCGGTACCGTGGAGCCATCTCCTCAGCAGCATATCACCCTGCTATCTCTGGTGCTGCTGCCTAGGTCCAGAGGTGCTTCCCCCTGTTCCAGCCCAGGGGAAGGGGCTTCAAAGGGCTCTAAATGACCTCAGCGCCGGTTGTCGGCGCATTCACCCTTCCAGTACCACTCTCACGAATGGTCATGGCAGGAGGCCCCTGTGACCGCACTGGTTCCTCCCCCAGCACCAGGGAGAGCCTTAAACCCGGTACCATCCTCTTACACGGGCGATTTGTTGGAGCATTTTGATCTGCGCCGCATCTCAGCCTGCATGGGAATTGAGGTCCTATCCTCCAAGGTGCACCCTCTGATGCCCTATTAGGCCCTGTGTTCTCCTCATAGACTCTAAGGTCAGAAGGGACCAATATGATCATCTAGTCTGACCTTCCGCACACTGCAGGCCATAAAACCTCACCGACCCACTCCTACAATGAACCTCAAACCCATAACTGACCTATTAAAGTCCTCAAATCATGATTCAAAGACTTCAATACAGAGAATCAACCAGCAAGTGAGCCATGCCCAATGCTGCAGAGGAAGAAAAACTCCCCAGTGTCCAAGCCAGTCTGCCCTGAAGGAAAATTCCTTCCTGACCCCAAATATGGCAGTCAGTTAAACCCTGAGCATGAGGGCAAGTCCACAACAGCCAGGTCAAGAAGAACTTCTCTGTAATAACTCAGAACCCACTCCATCTAATGCCCCTACCCAGGTCACTGTCATACCCATCACCAGTAGTAAAAGACAGACAATGGCCAAGCTACACTGTCCATCATATCATTCCCTGCATAAATTTATCAAGCTCAGTTTTGAAGGCACCTAAGGTTTTTGCCCCCACCACTTCCCTTGGTAGACTATTCCAGAACTTTACTTCTCTGATGGTTAGGAATCTGCATCTAATTTCAAGCCTAAATTTTCTGAAGGACAGCTTGTATCCATTTGTTCTCGTGTCCACATTGGCGCTGTATTCAAATAATTCTTCTCCCTCTCTTGTATTTATCCCTCTAATATATTTATAAAGAGCAATCATATCTCCTCTCTGCCTTCTTTTGGTTAGACTAAACAAACCAAGCTCTTTAAGTGGTCTCTTGTAGAAAAGATTTTCCATTCCATGAATCATCCTTGTAGCCCTTCTTTGCACCTGTTCCAGTTTGACTTCATCTTTCTTAAACATGGGTGACCAGAACTGTACATAATATTCCAAGTGAGGTCACGGTTCCCCTCCACCTTAGCATCTGGGACCTGGCCTCCTCCTGCTGGCAAAACGTGTGTTCCATCTCCCCGGTCTCAGACATGGCGGGCCTCAAGTATAGGGTCCCAGAGTCAGAGTTCCGCTCAGTCGCCCACCACCCCGTCCCATCTCATGCTGTCATAGAGGCAGCCTTAGGGCCGGGACAGACTCCCTGCGATCCTGTCCCGACATTGAGGGCTGCAAGGGAGTTAAAACTACTGGGACAGAAAGTATACGCTTCCTCGGCCCTCCAGTTGGGGGTCGCAAACAGTCATGCCCTAACATGTTGGACGTGTGGAGTCAATAAACAAATTTAGACATCTACTCCCGCCAGAGGCCAGGGAAGAGTATGATGCCTTCTTGGAGGAAGGTAAAATAGCCTTCCAGGACCTCCTTTTGTCAGCCTGGGATGTGGTGGATATGGCGGCCCGCACTATTGCCACAGAGGTAACCCTGCGCCACACACCCTGGCTTCGGGAAGCCAGAGTGCCCCCGGCCTCTCAGCAGGTGGCCCTCAATCTCCCCTTTGGGAGTGATTCCCTCTTCCCAGAAGACACCTCGGCCGTCTTGGGGTCCGCTCGTGATCTCTGGGAGGAGTTAAAATATTTTGCCCTTCGCCCGACAGTACCTCTTCCACGTTCTCCGGCCCCATAGTAGGCTGACTCCCCACCCCCCAGTGATTACTGGTGAGGACTTAATCCTCACCACCACAACTTCAGTTCGAAACCCACCTAGGGGACCTTCCTGGCAAGGCCCTTCCCCATGCAACTGTGGGGAGGGATCCCGACTGGTCAATAAGCGCTACTGTCTATGTTCACAGCCGTGCTGTCTACCATCCAAACTCTGTCGTGGAGTGCCCTCTGTCTCGGTACCATTTTCTGAGTTGACAGACAGCCTTCACGTCTCCCTCTCCCTCTCCCTCTCCCTCTGAGTGAGGGCTCACAGTTCAGAGGTTAAGTAGCCTCTCTTCCTTTAAGTAGGATTAAGGTTGGGCACATATCCATACTCCTGTTGTTTACCGAAATATGTCAACACCTGAGGGGACTTTACCCCCCCCCCATCACCCTCCTTGACTACCATAGCAATCACATTGGGGATCTATGGTCAAAATCCTGTGGGCATCCCTTGGAGGATGGTTTTTGCCCCAGGGAGCTATCACGCCCCATGCTAAATGCCCCCTCTTGGGCAGCAGCTCTTTCACCTTTTGGGAGACATAAGGATTCATGGAGTACACTCCAGACATTGAAGAGTGTAGAGCTCCGTCGATCCCAACTCCAAACTAAACAGGGCCCTCCCGTTTACTACAACTATTTCCATACAGCGGAACATCACTTTTGCACGCTTCGCCATGGACAGAGTCCTACCGTTCCACCCAACCATGTGGTCGGAGGCCCTGTTGTTGACTCTTGTTCTTTCCCATCCACTCCCCTGCCCCAAAAGTGGGGGATGGGGGGGAACCCTCCCTACCCTTCTGATTGTCACTAATGGGATCAGATTAAACATAGCTCACGTCTGATCGACCCCATCCAACGCCTTAAGGTATGTGCCTCCAGCTCGGGATACGGCAACCCCTCCCCGAACCCATGGAACAGGCATATCACTTCCACCTGTCAAGTATCAGACATGTGGGCCGGAGCCTGTCTAGGGATGCAGGCCTTGATAACTTGTTCATGGGCCCCATACCAGCGATGAAACCCCTACACTTGCTACTGCCAGCTAGTTCACAGCGTGGTGAATGACTTGCTGAGGGGTCGCACCAACTGGGCCCCCGCTTCATCTCTGCCTACCCTAATGAACAATGGCTCCTTTTTCCCTCTCTGGGCCTGTCGTTCACAGCCAGCCGGAATGCACTGTGGAGACCGAACATCCATACGTGGGGTCTCTTTGACAAGGTAGACTGGTATTACTTTCCCTCCTCTTGCTCCCCAACTCTGATGTGTCCATTCCCTCCCACACAAACTGGGGGCTCTTGGGCACAGCCATCAGAAGAGATGAGGTAATAATAGCGATGTTCCTCTCCGACCCTTTGTCACTCGGTCAGAGTTGAATACACTTGTCTCTTTGCCTTCCTCACCAAACCCGCAGTCAGAGCCGCCTGGTCAGCTCAGCAGGCAGGCAGCATCTTTATCCTCAGAGTCAAGGGTCCAAGGCCAGTGAAAGGCACCCCGGCTGGGCTCCATAGCTATGGTCTGCAGACTGCCCCTGTAGGCGGGGTATTAAACTGGTCCCAGTCATTGCCTTATCTACCAGGTGGGTGTCTCTTGTAGCTCCTCCCCTAGGGATGGCCATAGCACCGTGGTCATTCCGGCCTAGCTCCAGGACAACCTTGTTCGGGTGTCCCGGGCGTACAACTCCCTCTTCCTCATCAGGCTCCCAGGGTTCTCTCGCCCTACTGGTTATGCTTCCATCCTGGGCAACTTCCAAGGGTCTTTCTCACTGGATAGACCTCATATGTTGCCTGCCCCAATTTCGACCAGCCACTGGGAATTCGGGAGCTAGTCATCCCCTGATAGATTTCACTTTCAGGGTAAGATCTAATGACACCATTAGCAAGCTCATAGTAGATGCTGCAGATAAGTATCTTTGGGGAGATGGCAGGATGTGCACCCTCGGGATGGCTGACCTTCGCTCTGTCCCCGCGGAGGATGCTGCTCCCTTCTCCAGTATATCTCGTTTTCTCCCTAGGGGCCCTTCCTATGGGAGCCCCAATCCTGACTCACACCTTTGCCCGTCGCCAGACCTAAGGTCGGCACCATACTGGTTGGGCTCTTCCCAGCAGTAAGAGGTCACATAGGCCATGGAGATCCGGTACCCGGGATTATCATACTTATGAGCCTACCCCAGGGTATCATGTCATTGTAATTAGCCTCTCACCCCTGTATTCCTTCAGCTGTTCACCACCGCCGAATCCGGGAAATAAAAAGGGGGAAATAATAACAATATCACTTCCTTGTGCCTTCACAAGATTATCGATACTGACAGTCCTCTTCAACAGGGACCGCCACAGTGTCTTCAGTATGCTCACGTATGCCTGGAATATGCTCATCAGGTTCACGGGAAGTTCCCTTCCTGGTGTGCCTTGTATAGGGCTGTTTGGTGGGTTAGGCACCTTCCCTTCCCCATGCTGATCCAGGTGCCTCATTTCTAAATGTGCTGTGTCAGGTCGTCAGCTGCTGCCACCGGGTGCCTACACTTCCCCCTTCCTATTTAGGATAAAGTAACTCTCCTAGTCCATCCCTTCTTCGGACACCAAGCACTCCAGGTCCATGTTCTTATCAGGCTCATGAGCCACAAGTGCATTATGCTGCCAAACTGAGGGAAGCACAATCTATCTCTCCTCTGCTGTTTATCGCAGTGTCAGTACCCACCACTCCCAGCCTGACAATCCTACTGTCTTCTGAAATTCCCTATAAGAGGTAGTTAACTCGTGTTGCTGCCAGAACACTAACCCTCTGGCTCTCTCACGCTTCTGCCAATATGCTCTTAGGCAGATCGGTTAGAGTCGCATTTCTCAACTATAGCCATGATGTGTCGGTATCATATTTATGCGTACGGTGACCTCAGGCCCTCCTGCACAAGTGCAACAATTGGCACTGGGTCGAACTGGGCCTACTGCTTTTCACTGGGTTAGGTCCTGCAATCCCAGGTTACTCCTGCCTGGATGACGCTCCTTAGGTCGATTCCTTAGACCTCTCGAGGACCTTGCTCTTTGGAGAATTACCCAAGTCAGAGACATGCTGTGCTGAAGGCAGAAGAGCCAGCTCCACCCGCCATCCATCAGCATGTCTAGCAGTCACCTATTTCTGAATGTATCCGAGCAGCACTCAAAGGACAGTGGATTACTTACCAGTAACTGTCCTCCTTGAAGATGGGCTGCACGGATTCATTCATATCCCTCACCCCATCCCCACTTCTGGAGTTGGCGACTCTTAGGAACTGTGGAGGGGCCAGGCGGCGGCCACATATGTAGCCACAGGGTGGTGTGGGGGGCAGTGGCCGCCTGCCCTCTTCTGACAGGCTAGGGCAAAAAGTTCCAACCAATCAGGCACTCCGGCATGGAGACACCTATTTCTGAATGAATCTGAGCAGCCCATCTCGAAGAAGGGTTACTGGTAAGTAACCCACAGTTCCTCATGTGATCCATGAGCTTTTTGAATGTGGTATGCAGCTCAAGACTTCTAGTTTCAAATCATTGCATGTGCTGCAGCACACCAAAACATTCCTGAGGCGCACAAAACACTCTCTTGGCTGCTGCATTCGAACATAGTGATGAATAATTCTTGCTGACTATGCCAGCATAATAGTGTGCAATGTAACTGTGTAGAGGGGTACTGTACTAATTAGATGTGATGCTGGCTGGCTTTCTGCAAAGCCTAGCTTTCTGCAAGGCCTAACCTTCAGCTTGTGCTGAGCTGTACACCTCAACCTACTGAGGCAAACCTACAAAACTTCATATTGTGCCACAAAAACTTCCCTTATCCCAATTGATAAGCACAAATAGGGCTAGTTCACGGTGATTGCAAAACCTGCAATCAGGGATCTCAGAGATCAAAGGGACACCATAGAAAATCAGGGCAGAGCAGATGTTCCTTCTGCCCTTCAGAGGCTGCGGCTTGGCTCTGGGAGATGAGGAGTCCCTCCCGTTCTTCTTCTCAAGGAAGTTCTAGGGTGGATATATGGTAATCAGAAAGCAAGTCTGAAAAATCGGAACAGGGATGGGGGTAATAAGATCCTATATGAGGAAAAAGCCCTCCCAAAAGTTAGGAGTATCCCTATAAAGTTAGGACATTTGGTCACCCTAGGTGGGAAAGGCTGATTGAGTCTAGTAAATAAAAGTCTGTCTGTAGCACTTAAGGTGACAGTTCCAGTGGTGTAGCCATGTTCATCTATTTCAGCAAAACAACTTAACCTGCAGAGGTAGGATTATGGCACAGCACACATAACTAAACTAGATAGGTTGAACAATAGCAGTAATGCCATGGTAGCGGGTGGGCGCAGGCTTGTTGCTAAAGCAGTGGTTCCCAACCTTTTCTCTGCTGTGGCACACCTTGATACCTTCACATTTTTCGAGGCACACCACCATTAAAAAAACCTCATGAATATTCAAATTAACTGAAATTTCTTATGAATATTCATGAACCATGGAACAGAGTTTTGGAAATGCTGCTATGTGGGGTAGTAGGGGTGGCAAAACACGGGAGATCAGGAGTCGTGTGCAGTGGCAGGAGTGAGTGTAGGGAGCAGAGCAGGGCAGGGGTGGCAAAAGAGGACAAGGGCAGCCATGTTGGGAACAACACAAGGATGGCAGGAGAGAAGAGAGGAAGGAAGAACAAGAGTGGCTTTTGGGGGGGGGCAGGGGGAGGCTGGGGAGTAGGAAGGTAGGGCAGGGGAGTATGGCACAGCACCCACTTCTCCACAGTGGCTCCCTGCCACCCTGAGCAAACCGTCACCCCACTGCTGCTCCCTCTCCCCCCCAGTGGGTCCCATCCTCCCCTCCCTCAGCCCCCTGTTGCCTGTGATGGACACTCCCATCATTGCAGGGGCCAGAACTAGTCCTCCAGCCCTCTGCTACACAGCCGCTCCAACCCACCTCTGCTACACGCACACACCTGCCCCACACAACCCCCAACAGCCCTCCCTCCCAAAGCCCTTACCTGGGCTGTTTGCAGGCTGCCTGACAGAAGCTGCTCCACCCTGCAGGGGGAGGTTCATACACTCCTGGCCTGCAGCAGCTCTCTGCTGGCTGGGTTAAGGTGGAATGGGGTTTAAGGTGGAGCCACCAGAAATCTGCGTTCCGGCTGCTCCTGCTATTTTTAGGGGGACCCCTGGAACTCTGTGTTCTGCTGCCTTCCTCTATTTTTAGGGGGGCCAGAAAGCTGCCTGCTTAAAAATAGGGGACCCCAGAACTGTGTTCCAGTTCCTTCCCCCTTACTTTAACCCCTGCCTTTTCCCAGCCCTGCACAGCCCACGTGGCTGGGCTGAGCAGGGAGGGAACTTTAACACCAGCTCTTGGGGATGCTTATGGCACACTTCGGGTGTTGCCACGGCACACCAGTGTGCCCCAGCACACTGGTTGGGAACCACAGTGCTAAAGTACAGAACCAGGGTTGTTCAGCCAGTGCTGCCACCCACATTGTTGTGGCTTCATTTTTGTTAATCAAACTAGCTTGGTTATGTTTACAGGTACCACATTAGCACCTCTGGAGTTAAACATAGCGTAAGAGTCACTGGGCTGTTCAGCAACAGAGCAACTGGTTGGCTGCAGTTTTAGTCTCCTACTGTCATGGGAAACCACTGCGCAATTTGCCCAACATTGCAGGTATCCTTTTTGGGAGAGGATCAAAACTGTCTTCTGCTACCACCTGCCAATAACGACACTTTTTGTTTTCTCTGAGGACTACTCCAAATGTTCTGTTTTTTTCCTGATTTAAATTTTGTAAAAATGTAAAATGAACTTTGCCTTATGTTCAACAATGATTTGGATAACAATTAGCAGGCACTTCAAATATAAATTAGATGCATCAAAAATCAAGCTGTGGAATGTAGAATGGTCACAAATCAAAAAGTATCAGGACATCATTTATGATGTTGATTTTCTTGTATTTTGAGCAACACAAAAGCCAAAATAATAATGGCTAGTTTATTTTGGGGTGGGGTTTTTTTTGTTTTTTTGTTATTTTTTTCAAGCACTGTCTAAATATCTGAGATGTTTAAGCAGTATGTCATAGCTGAATGTTGTAGGCAGGCAGTTATTTTGCTATAGAATTCAGAAATAACTAAACTGATAAGGTCTAAAATAAATGTGTAGAAAAAGGAGAGATGGTCAGGTAGCACTTCAAGCATCATCTTTTTAAAAAGTTGGATCAGTAACGTTTGGGAACTACTGATTTAGACTTTTCATGCAATGGCTTACTAAGGTACACAGAATTTGCCAATTAAACTGTCCATATTTGTATAAGAACACTATTAGAAACATACAGCATAATTAATGATGTGGGCAACTTGTCTTACTAGCATTTTAATCCTGAAGAAAGTGGAAAAGTGGGCTTCTAAAGAAGGGATAGTGAATGATGAAACTTTCACAAAATTACTCAGTCTCGGGGGGGCTTTTGATTTGGGAGACTATACAATTATAGTAATTTTATCTGTTTTCTAAATATGTAGTAGCTTTATGTGTTCTCTGTGCTCACATCAACATCTAGTTTTTATAATTCAGCTTCATTCACTTTTTGTAGTTAGAGGGAGAAGGGGGAAGAAGTGGCGGGGGGGGGGTAAGAAACCGGGATTTGATATGGAGTATTTATTTATATTCGGAGGTGGCCTTCAAGTTTTTCATTTGCTTTGGTAATAACTTTACATGCAAAAACTTGCATAAACATAGTATTCATTTACAGAACAATGACTGTTGTAATATGAAAACCCTGTGGGGTGAAGTTAAATTAACAGTCAGATTGTTAGATTATTTTTCAGAACAGTAGCAATGTCTGTTTAACATAGTGTTATTAACACGAGCAAACAAACTCACTACTAATGGCAATACAGAAAGATCACCAAACCTTAATTTTATTTTTGTGCTAGTGAAATGCAATAAATCTCTTTTTGAGAAGAGCTGTATAGTAAGTATTCTGCTATAGAAAATTCAGTTTGAATTGTGTTAAAAGTACTCTGTGGTGATGTTCTCAATAATACACATAAATATCATAAGGCTAATTTTGTTCCTCTCAGTTTTAAACTTTTGTTACTTCCTTGTCTCAAGTAAAATTAATTCTGAGTGAATCTGAATATTTGGTTTATTTATGAAATACCTAAAACTGAAAGTTTTGGACATGTCAAAACTACTAACAAAACTAAAATTGTACCTACGTTATTGTAGTTGCTTGTTTTGTCTCTAAATCTAGACAAATGAAGGGGGGTGTCTGCTGAATTATCCATACAAGATGGGTGAGGTAATATGCTTAACATTTTCTTTTGGTGAAAGAGGCCAAACTTTCAAGATTACGCAAGCCCTGGGGCTGAAGCACTCATTGGAAAAAAATACAGGGTGCACCCACAGAACAGTTGTTGTGAGGGACCACCCCTGCTCAGCTGTTGGGGTGAGACTCAGCTGTTCACTGCCAGCCTGCCCATTTTCCCAGACCTCAATAGGTATTCCCAGCTAGCTGCTGCTTTGGCAGCCAATCAGATTTTTGGGACCTCACTTTTTCCTCAGGCTGCACTTTTGCTTCCACTTGGCACTATGCTGGGCCTTTTCCTGCCTATGCTCTACCTCTTCCCGTCAAGGACCTGCCCTCATTCCACTTCTTCCCCTGAGACCTTCTTCCACCTGCTGGCATCCTCTGGCAAAAACAAAAGTTAGGGCCAAAGTTCAACATTGCAAACAATGGTGAACTGTATGTCAGCTTAAATGCAGCTTCTGAAATTCTCTGAATGTATTCAAGTGGTTTGATTCTAGTCAAACCTCCTTCTCTGCATGTAGCTCACATTAACATTTGTGGAAGTTGTTCTGCAGGTTGATTGTTACAAGAAATGACTACTAAATGTGTGAAGCTTATACCGTACAGTGTTCTGATCTTAAATGCATGTGAAGATTTCCACAGAACTGTGTGGGAACTGTGTATATTTGAGGCAAAAACTCATCTTAAATCTACAGTGGAACATTTCAGACTAAATGAAACTCTCAATTTTCAGCAACTTCTTAGAAACAGAAAATTGAAGTGTTTATGAACTTCATTCCCAAAGGTCATCTTGAAAGAGCAAGTTACAGTGTGACCTGTTCCCATGACTTACATTTCCCTGCATTTATTTCGCCCCATTCTGTAAGTTCCCCCATCTTCAAAGCATCTGACAAAGTGGGATTTTCTCCCATGAAAGCTCATGCAATAAGTAAATTTGTTAGTCTTTAAGTGCCACAGGACTCTTTGTTTGTTTTATTGGAAGAGCAAAACTTTCTCATATTAAATTTAATCAGGCATAAAGACTAATAGCTCATTTTATGTGGAGCAGTCTGCTCAATTTAGGAGCCTGAGAAGCAAAGCACTAATTTACAAAGCTAAAGTTACCTTTTTTAATAGATAAACATCACAGACATTATTGCACAAACATTCATGATCACTAGATTGGAAGATATGAAAACATTGCAGGTGTTCTTGGACATAAAATCTTAATTTTATTATGGCTTACTCTTTGCTCAGAAGCTGGGGGAGAGTCCAGTGGAAGTCAAAATCAATAACAGAATTGCCTATAAGATGAAGATGATACAGGACTGTGCGTAGGCGACATACGGTTCCTCTCTTTCGCTTGGTCTAGTCTGCAAAGTTAGGTTCATGTAAGGCAGCTTATGTCTGTTTAGGGCAGGCTTGACCCATGTTGGAATTTGATGTTGCCATGTGAATTCTACTTCTATACCAGATACTCCCATGTCCATTAGGACTTCTAGGTGGGCTTTCAGCATAGCCGGATGTCTTAAGCAGAAAGAGAGCTGGAGGTAAGCAGGGTGAAGTGCTGCCACTGACAGGATGACAAAGAAGTGCTGCCATGGTTGATGTCAGGCAAACCTGCAGCCAAACATGGTCTGTGCTCTCAGCTGCACTAATGTACCCTACCCACAGAACTGTAGTGAATCAGCCTCCAAATAAGCACTAGCAAACTGTCGCTGAGGGGAGTCTCAGTCAGATGACTCATGGACTCAGGTATTTTCTCAACTCTGCCAGAGCTGTAGGTCACTCCGCAACAGCACTGTCTGCCCGCAAACCCCTCTAGCTGTGCATCACACTATCTTGACTTCCAGTCTGATTCTGATCCCATTCCTACCCCACTGCAATTAGAGCCCCTGGTCTTGTCCTTGCTCCAGCTCTGCTTCTGATCCTCTGCCTCCTGACCCTCTTGGACTGTGACCATCTGGCTTCAACCTTTGACCTGAATGTGGGTTACAGTAATAAGATGGCTTATAGAGAGACTCTGAGTGCCTGACATCAACACCTGGCATGTAGCTGGACTCTGTCTAGGATACTGACTCGGCTTGTTCACGGCCTCTGATCTCAGCCAGGACCCTGGCCTGTCCCCAGATCTCGATTCCAGTACTTCCCTCAGCTAAGCCCCAGCCCTATGTCTGGCTTCAGTTTCGGCTCCAGCTGGTAGCCGGACTATCAGGAAGCAATGCCTGATAGTTGGACACTAGAATGAGAAGGATTACACCCATTCCCAACTGGTATCTTCATTCAGGGTCTGGGCCTGACATTCCCCAGCTGGGGGGTGAATGGACCTTTTTCCGGGAAACCTGAGACAAACTGACTCACTTTACTACAGCAAAGGCACAAGCCTGCCAAGTGTCATCAGTTCACGTCAGCATCAGAAAGGCAAGGCCAGATGGCGATGAGTTGCAGGAGCTCTGGTTGTTGCATGTGAAGTCAGTGAGGTCTGTGTCTGGGCAGGTCTGAGTGAGACCAGGTAGGGTTGGGTGCTGCTGCCTTTTCCTGAGGACGTTTCCATAGTTAGCTATTGGTTCTCATGCTAAGGTGGATTGGGGTGCCCAAACTGATTTGGATTCCTGTCTGGGCCAGTTTGTTCTTCACTGTGTCACTCAGATGAAGCTGGAAATGGTGCTGCTGTGTTGTCTCATTCTATTCTGTGTGAGCTGTAAGGCAACAGAATTCTGTGACGTAGTGGCAACTGGCCGGCAGCCTTGTCTCAGGTCCTGAAGCACCATACCTGTTTAGTTTGGGTCATCAGAAATGGTTGACAAACCCAGGGTAAAGTTCTCTGACTACTCCACACCAGGGGCCTCATTTGCTCCACCAATGGCTGTGACCATGCCAGTGCTTCCCAGGTAAGCAGACTGATGACATGCCCTGCCTTGGCTCTGTTGGTGGGATGGGTCTGTGGCTTCATCTGGAGCAGAAAGTGGCATTAGTTGAGGAACCTCTGAAAAGTCTGTAATCTCCACTAAACTTGTGTCAGAGGTGAATTTTCAGTTCATTTAGAACTGCTAAATTTCAAGATCCTGCTCCAAAGCATGGCAATGAAAAGGCTTTCCATAAGTAGGAGACCTGAATTTTTTTACATTGAAAATCAAAATATGTTTTCCTTTAGTCCTATTTTCGAAAATGGCTGAACTGTTTTAGTTAAAATTTTCCAAAAAACTTCAGTATGAAGCAGAGACCAACACAGAGATTTTTGGCCTGATTGGTTAGAAGTTTGCAATGTTTATATACGACTGGAAACAGGGTCTTATGATGGGAAGTGCTGGACAACATGAAGAATAGACTGTGCTATCAGCCATGTCTATGTTGAAATGACAGTTCAACTCAATTAAAAACTAATCTTTACCAGACTCTACAGTTCTTGTCTGAAACTGGGTCCTGTTGTCTGTCCTTACCCCATTGCCTCTGCCTATTAAGGCTTCTGTCCCTGTAGGTATCTTCCACCCAGCTTTCCCCTTTGCTGGTGCAAAGACCAACCTCCTGACCCCTTCGCTAGATCCTATTCTGCCCTCTCTTCAAGACAGCTGTGTCTTATAGGGAGTCTTGGCTCCAGGTTGCCATCACATGACACTTGGTCACCAAAAGTAGCCACTAGCCTGATCCTTGAAATAGATTGCTGGAGACTAGCATGAATGCCAGAACAAGCGTACTGTTGAAGTTAACTGTAAAGGGTGATTGTAAGAAAACTTATTTGCCACTCAATTAACATACTTACTGTGTGCTAACAAGGAGTCCTGTGGCACTTAAAGACTAACAAGTTTATTTATTGCATGAGCTGTCATGGGAGAAAAATTCCTCCTATTCTCTAAGTTTCCCCATCTTCAAAGTGGAGGAATATTTCTCCCACAAAAGCTCATGCAATAAACAAACTTGTTAGTCTTTAAGTGCCACAGGACTCCTTGTTTCTTTTATTGAACTAGACGTAGACGGCTGTCCCTTTGGAACTTACCATGTGCTCTGTCTGCATCCTGCTCTGAACTCTGCCTCATTTCTTAACTTAATATTTATTTATATTTATAGCAAGTGCCTGTCCTAAGCTTTAGGTGTCTTTGGTCGATAAATGCCTCTTCCTTAGCTTTCTGTTACTATCTTTACATGGCATGCTTTTGTCTACTCTTTTCCACTACTCCTCTTTTTCTCCCCATGCTTCAGTCTACTACTTTTTCCCTTTGCCAGGCTCGTTCACATTCATCCAGCTGAATGCTTATTGATCTGAACTCAGCAAGGGCTCTGTTGAAGATATGTGCAGGCTGGCTTGACTTACTGGGAGACCTTGGATAAGGTGGAAGAAGTTAGAGTACATATGATAGCCTCTGTGGAGTAGTATTTGAAGCTTATGGGCATTCAGACAGCATGCTGAGGTGTTGGGTGGCACCTTTACTTGGACAGTCTGCAGGGGTTTAAGAAACAGTAACAACAAAAAATAAATAGATGAAAAATTTTGTAAGGGTGAGTGGAATGTACCCTCCAAGCAGTATATGGTCACCCTAGTTTTAGGGTCATAGCTACAAGTACTGAAAAATGTGTCAGTTTTGTTTGCCTTCTTTGCTTTTCTTCTAATCAACCTGATTCACTATGACAATATTAACACCCAAATGAAAAGACTCTCAAGAATTAGGCTTCTAGAAAAGTAAATGTTTGAAAGCAATAATGAAAGTGGAATTTTTGTAATTTTTTCCAAGTACTCTAATTTGAAAGAAATATGACTAGGTGAGGTTGACACTGAACAAACCCAGAGTGCATCTAGTGAGTCCTAAAAATACTGATACACTGTATGGGAACTGTAGTAAATAATTTATAGAAGATTTGCATATGAATTAATCTATTGCTATTTTTATATTTAAAAAATACTTTAAATTACCAAATCATTTAACATTTAATGCTGTTTCACATTTTCTTTTTTAAAAAAAGCTTTTTCAGGACTGTTGTTTAAAATGTGTGTGTAAATGGAGAAGGCTGGAACAACTTGCTGAGTTATAAGCAGATATTATACAAATATTTCTTTCATATTTAAAAATATTGAACATAATTAGCTCTGTGAATGCATTTAAATATTGTCAATTTCCAAAGGGATACCTGTGTTAGTTTAGTCCAGCAAAAAACCAAGGAGTCATGTGGCACTTTAAGACTAACAGATTTATTTTTCGCATGAGCTTTCGTGGGAGAAAAATCCCACTTCGGCATCTGCCAAAGTGGGATTTTCTTCCACGAAAGCTCATGTGAAAAATAAATCTGTTAGTCTTAAAATGCCACACAACTCCTTGTTTTTTGCATTTAAATAGCTCGTGCCTTCCAAGAATAGCCAAAGGGTAAGTTTGAAAGAGAGTGTTCCTGTAACTGCAAAGAAACTGTGTATAGAACACTAAAAAAACAAAAACAAAAAACAAAACAAAACACATTTTCCTTTCCTGAATACATTTTAGTAAGCAAGTATTAAACAGAAATTAGAGATGGAAAAGTACTGCAAAGTGACTATGTTCATTCCCTAGCTAAGGCAGAATTGTTCTGTGGATAAGCAAACCCAATTAGATTGTTTTGTTTATCAGAAAATATGATAATGAAAGTTTAGTTTTATTAACATTGTCCTGAACCATATAAATCAGTTGGAGAAGTTTTATCATGAAAAATTTCAAACCCATTTCACAAATAATCCATGATGAAACTTAATCTTACTGAATTTTACAGCTTCCACTGATGTGATTACAGTGTACAGACTTCTGTAAGAAATGACAAATATATTTCTGTTTGTACAAAACATTTTCAAGGTATTACATCAACTTAGACTAAATATTTTTCTTTCTTACCGTATCAGTTCTTACCAAATGTCTTTCAGATATCAAATGAAGAGTCAAGGAAATTTAAGGTGTTACTTAAAAAAAAAAAAAAAAAAAAAAAAAGGTATATGCAATAAGTGACTTTATTTGGGCTTTCTGGACTATTGTAGGCTCTGCAGCCATGAGAGAGGTAACTTTTTTAGTGAAAATATTCATCTGATTATGTTTAAAATACACTTGACAGAATTAAATGGAAAAAAAACCATAAATATCCACAGGTGACTGGGTCTCTATCGTGTTCTAAACGTGGGAAAAAGCTACTTCATCATCATTTGCACTTGTTATGCTTCAAGTTGCAACATGTAAAAAATCTCTGGTTCAGTCTGTAACAAGCTGCCAAGTATTTCTCCTGTCCAAGAGAAAGCTGGAAATTATCCATGTTGTTATTGCTTCACTGTTAAATCAACTAAATGAATCAGCTGTTGCTTTAAAATAAGGTTATAGGTGAGCTGCCTTTTAGGACGTCTAAACTGCTGTGTTCATTCTGAAATATGCCATTAACTCTTCTGATACCAACATATTCACACCACTGTCGAAACAAAGATGTTAAACTACTTGATGTATTTTGACTTTGGGAGAAATAAGTTTTTTCTCAACTGGCATTTTAGCTGATTCATGATTTTTTTAATATTATAGCTCTAGATAAATCTAACTTTTAGAATCTACCAGAATAAAATATTTTGTCATTATTTCTTATAATGATGCTTTGCATATACATAAGACTATCCAAATTCATGATGGGAGTCTAGATCAGTTTCTTTCTCTGTGTGTTAAGGGTTTTCCATAGTAACCTTTCCTATAATATCTAAATGCTTTTCAGGTAAATCTGAATAGAGAGGTCCAAAGAAGACTTCATGGAATACTGGATATTTGCTTTTAACCATTGTCAGATTCTGAGAGGCTCTGCCTTGACTATACTGTTTATAAATGAAAAATAATATAGCCTTCTACTTATGACAGCACAGTTGCATCAGAAAGGATGGTCTTCCAAAATTGACCAGGCATTTTAGTTTAATTGAATGATCTCTGATAGCTCATTCCAGAGATAAAATTCTCTTTCCTGAGAATACTGTCTCTTGCTCTCAGATGCTCTGTCCCAGATTTCACTGGCTGCATTTTCCTGAAGGAGTGTAGTTACTTTGTGGGATCATGGATGGAGAAAGTCACTCAAGCAGCTGGGTCCTGACTCATTGATGGCTCTGAAAATAAGCTTCCAAAATCTCAAACTGACACCTGCACAACATTTGGACCCAGTGGAGAATGCAGAGCAAAGGGTTACTGTGTTCGGTGGCCAGTTCTCGTGAGGAGTCAGTCTGGCTCTTTGCACAAACTGGAACCTCTACATTGTTTCTTCATTGAGCACCAAATAAACTGAATTGCAACAATCCATTCTGGGAGTGACAAATGATCATTGTAGCCATATCCTCATTCAGAGTCTTCTAAGAAGAATGTGGGTCTTTATGAAATAAATTATATCAGAGAAAGGAAGTGAGGAGATGAGGTAGAGGTTGGATTTGAATATTGTGTTTCTAAGGGCATTATAGTACAACACTTTCTGAAAATTATGTCTGAGAAATAATATTTTAAGTAATTGACTAGTACAGTTGCAATAACAGTTGATAACAAACAAATACGCTATTACCATACTGGAAGGGAAAAGTACCTCATACATCAGAAAATCTCAAACTGTCTTGTTCAAAGTATTTCCTCCTGCTTTTTGCATTGCATTTTTCAGTTCTTAACTCAAAATTGTGATTTTGTTTGCTTCACAAAGGCAACATTAAAAGGCAGACTTTCACTAGACACAGTGTTTGAATAGGTGAACAAATCAGAAGTAATGAACTTGTTCACAAAGAGGCATAATCTGTCATCTCTCCAAAAACAAAATATCTTCCTGAGAGACAAAATGGGTGTCAAAAGACTCAAGTGATTAGTGTTAGTGGTTAATATTGAATAGTATCAAAGAAGATAAAGTGGGGCAACTGAGAAAGTAAAAACCTTTGCTTGTAAATGAGAAAGAGGCAAATTTTGTATGATCAGCTTTTCATCTTTTTTCCTCCAAGATCTTCAATATATCTTACAATGGATGCTATGGAATTGTTTGTTGTTATTGATATTATTGTAGGAGCCAGGAGATGCAGTTATGGGCCAGGATTCTATTGTACTAGGGGTGTTATACAAACACAGACCAAAGGGATGATTCCTGTCCTGAAAACGCTACAATCTAAGTACAAGACAGGAGACAACAGATGGATACAGAAAGCAGAGGTGGATTACTGCACAGGCCAAGAGGCCCTGTGCCCAGGGGCCCAAAACCATGTGGGGGTCCTCCATCCTGCTGGTGGTGAGGAACAGGGCAGGCCGGTCCAGAGGAGGGGTCTGCATCCCACTCCTCGCCCACCCCTGGGCCAGCAGTGTGGGGCAGGCCAGCCATGACCTAGCTTGTTGGCCCCCAGGAGATGGCAGGGCCAACTGGCGTGTTCAGTATACGGCGCAGCCTTTTGGCTGTACCAGAAGTGACACCGCACATGCCAGTTGAACCTGCTACCCCCAGGGGTTGACTGGCCAGTCTGCAGCTGGTGTCTGGCCCCAGCCCACCCCACCAGCGATGGCCTGCCTGTGGGGGCGGGGGGGGGTACACCGGTTGGGGAGGCCCAGGGGCCCTGCATCCTCTTATCCACCTCTGACAGAAAGATGGGGAATATAAGTAAACAGTGAGACACTATTGGTCAATGGGATAGGCAGAGGCACCAGCAGTCTGAACAATGTCAGGTTTTTATAGGCATCATGGCAAAGGAGTTTTTGATTGAGGATAATTAGGTAGCTTTGCAGATGCTTAGAGGGAGTGACTCCCACACAGGTGCTTGTTTGAAAATTGAACAAGTGTGGGTGGTGGACATTGGCTTTATTGACTGGTTGGGAGGGGAGATCGACATTTCAGTACTGAATGAGAGATGGCAAGTATGGTGGTCTTGGGCCAGGAAAGTGAAGCTTAGGTTTGATGTGATAGAAAAGGAGGAGCCAGTGGAGGATTTACAGGGGGCCGACATGGTGAAAGCGACAGACTGGGAAAATATTCTTTGCAGCAACATAGTGCATGGCTACAGCTGAGGCAGGATTACAATTGTCAGTGTCAGTGAATAGGATGTTGCAATAACTGAGATGCAAGAAAATGAAAGCCCAGATGAGTTTTATCTGTGTGGATGGATATGAGAGGTTGTATCTGAGAGGCGCAATACAGGAAGAATTTGCCTTGATGTAAGGATTAAGATTTTTGAGTTGAAGATCATGCCCAGGTTATGTATTTCAGTGACAAGCAGGATTATGGTGGTGAGCAGAAATGTGAGGGGAAGACTGAGTTCTGTTTTAGCCAGATTGAGCTTGTGCTGATTATCTGAACAGTGCCAAAGAGATGTCAAAGAAACTGAGATTTTAATTTGGACCAAAGGGCATGTTGGGGGTAGCTCTGGAAGTTGTCAGCATAGAGGTGGTAATTGAATTTGTAGTTTGCAAGTGTGAGTACTGTGAAATAAGATATAGAGGGTGAGAAGAAGAGGGACCAAAGACAAAGTAATGAAAGTTGGAAGGAGGATGAGGAGGGTCTGCCAAAGGACATGGTGAAGGAACAGTTAGAGAAGGAGAAGAAAACTGGGAGAAGCTCATGTGATGTTGAGTGCTGTCATAGCTGCTCTCTTGTGCTTTCCCACTAATCCAATAAGTGCGGGAGAGGCTGATCTGCCTCCCCAAGGAAGAGATGATAACTTCCCAAAGTTGCCCCTAGCTCAAGTCAACATTTTTGCCAGGGCAGCAGTAGGGGATGGAGGGGGTGATTCAAATGTTTCTTTTTAAAAATCACAGAAGTATAACTTGTCGATTATAGGGAGCAATTATATACATTTCAAGACATTTAGACCCCCATTTCTTGGTATATTTGGATAAAGAATGCTGAAATGGCTGAAATAATGCCAGACTTCTCCTCCATCTGGATTCTTTGCTTTTTCCCTCCTCCCAGCTTTGCCTATTTATTTATTTATTTATTTATTTATGATTATTTTTATTGTCTTGCCTCCCCACCGTAACACGTTATGTCTCTGTAATATTGTTTGATTTTGTGTTGTCGGATCATGCAGCTTTGTACAGTTGTATAATGGCAGAATTTTATTGGATAACCTGTGAAATGTGTGGTATTTGGTAAATCAAATATAAGTTGTAAACTGTAAATCATTTATCATTTTTTGTGTGTTCATTAAAACAAATCTCAAAAAATCACAGACATTCAATTCATAACCAAATATACATTTTCTTCTTACCACAGTGACTCTTAAAGACTACAGGCTAAACATCACTGATGTATTATATACATGGAGTTTTGTAAGTAAGATGCAGTTAAACTAAGAGTAATTGTATGCAAGCTAGTGAATTTATACTGCCCTGTACACTTCAGCGAGGGACTGATTCAAAATTACATTAAATTCTCTGGTGTGCCTGGGACATGCTTGGTATGTGTGATCATTTAAAAAAAATGCTAATTTGCAATAATAAAGTTAGCATTTTTCAGGCTTAGTGTGGATAAACTAGTCGGTAGACGTGACATAGAGCAGTAGGATTAACCATGTCAATAAACAACACTGACAGTGTTCAGTCATCAGATTCTCAGCTGATGGTATCACTCGCTTATGTGGGTAAACATCTTCATTGTTTTTTTTAGGAGTTTTCTGGATTAACAAACAAAGTGGATGTTGTTACCATAACTTTCATACAGCTATATCTTTTGTTATTCTTGCTGGTAAGTCTCCAAAATTTGGAAACTGAAAAGTTTCCTTGCAAGCATTTTTCTCCCAGAGTTTGTGTACATTGGTTTGTCACTTTTGGTTTGCTTGTCAGGGTTGGGCTGGTGCTTAAATTGATATTTCTTCTAAAGATAAAAATTGAAACATTTATTTTAAGAAACAAAATGAAATGAAATATCCACAAATATATTTATATGGACTTTGCAAACAGATATAATATAAGGAAAGAAAGAAGGCAGAATGTTGGGGATGGTTTGTGTGTGTTGAAGCAAGTTTGATGTTGCAATTGGATTCGTAATTGTATTTTTTTAAATAGGCATGAAACATAAATTCCTAGAATTTTTGTTATACTGAAAATCTTTGCTCTCTTGGTTACTGTCTATTAAAATATTTCAAACAAATACCAGTACAGTTGAGGTAAGGCCAGTACTGATCCTGAAAAAAATAAATCTTGTGCCAGTTCTCTTACTGATTAGTATGTTTAAGTGGTTAACAAGCTTTTTGCATTGTAAATTCTTCCTGTTGGTCTGGGAGTTTTCTCTTAATTCCCTTAAACAAAACAATCTATGTGAGGGAAACCATTCCTTCTCTTTCACCCATAACTATTAAAATACCCACCCACAACCTCCTCACCATGTAGCAAGGATAGGAGACATGCCCCAACAACCAATCATTTCTTGTTTATTCAGAACACATAGCTGCCCTCTCCTTTCTTTGTGTTGCGCAACAAGAGCTGTCTCAACTCTAAAATATGCTAGGGTTGAAGTAACTCTTGAAATTTGCATTTTGGAGGGGGTAAGATGAACATGTTTAATGTTGGGAGCCATTTTAGATAGAAAATAGCTCATTTTACACTTTCAGGTTAGGTATTTCTGCAATTCTAGGATATGTATCAGAAAGGGAAAGGGCCCTGTAAGCAGACCAAGCTGTCGTAGTTGTAGCACCTACCATCGGCAGTGTTTGAGGGCTTGCATGGCCAGGAAAGCCATAAATACTTTAGTTGGAATATAGAACTATTAGGGCTGAGGTAATTTTTTATGCTCTGTTGAACTATTAAGTATATAATAATTTTTAATGTAAAGATGTGTTTTTCAGATTTGGGGATAGATATGTTAGAATTCTATAAAACATGCCTGGGTCATAATAAGCAAATAGTGAGGGATGTATGAAGGACAATTCGTTCACCGCTACACCCTTGCACAACCAACGGGTTTCTATAATTTTGTTCAAAGTTGCACAATTTTCTTGGTAGCACAAAAATTAGACTTTGCATCTTTTGGTAAGTATGGAAAAAGAATTCGGTATGGTCAAATGGCTCTGAACTACATGTTTGAAATTTTATATAGATTCCACTTCAGTGAATTAAAAAAGAAATCACTCATGAAGCTCTGAATTCAAGGAAGGAAAGAATTAATGCTATGCTTTGTATATTCCTCCTTTTCCTCATAACCAAATAGGAATAACCTGAAAAGTGCATAGAGATGGAAAAGGAAAGAGGGATATCTAAAGAAACATGGTGAGAATCAATGCTTAACATGTGGGGAGTGACTCATAAGAGGTTGCAGACTAAGCCAAAAAAAAAAAAAATTAAAATCACATTGTGCCAAGTTGCTAAGTAGTTCACTTTAAGCACCATTTTACCAAAGCTGCTGTTCCATGATACATCCTTCTGTTCACCCACCCACACCCCATTGCATGTTTTCTGCAGACTGCTTTAGGTACTGGAGAGAATAAAATATTAGAGCAAATCCTGCTCTAAACCTCCCAGGTCAGGCTCTGAGCTTGACCCATTTTTATTATTACCAGGATTTACTAACCATGCTTTCCATGGAATGAACTTTTAGAAGTTATGTGGGCTTTTGTAACATACAGATAACTCTATCAACTGTGGAAATAGTATTGCTGCTTCATGGCCTGGGGAAGAATTTCTTCTCTCTCCCAACCTTGTTTCCTATGTATCCACAGTATCAAGCCACATTAGTTGTGTAGAATATCTGGCTAAAGATTTGACCACAGAGGGAAGAAACAGTACAGAGGGAGGTGGTGTGATAGTATGGTGAATGTTGTTTTTAAAATAGAAAAATAGACATTGAAGAGTACATGAGGCTGATTCTGAGGAATAGGGAGGAGCTGGCTGAGATTGAAGGTGGAAAGCAGTTTGGGTGAATGTGGTCAAGAGATGATAGTTTAAGGAAGAAGAGGATATAAAACAGCAGAATAAAGACAATGGATTTCAAGAAGGCAGACTTCAGCAAACACAGGTTAGGCAAGCTCCTATGGGAAGCAAACAGAAGGGAAGAAGAGTTCAGGAGACTTGGTAGTTCTTTTTAAAGAAACATCATTGAGGGTTTATTATTAGTCTATCCCAGTGTATAGGAAAGATAGGAAATATGGCAAGACACTACCCTGGTTTAACAAAATCTTCAGCAACTTGCAACTCCAAAAAGATGCCTGTAAAAAGTCTTCAAGTACTTGAAAGGTGTTTTCAGTGAAGGACTTAAAACTGTTCTTATCCACTGAAGACAGGAGAAGAAGTAATGGGTTTGTTTATATTGTAGCAAGGGAGATTTAGATTAGCCATCAGGAAGAACTTTTTAACTGTAAAACTAGTTAAGTGCTAGCACAAATTATCTAGGGAAAATGCATAGAATTCATTTTTGGATTTTTTTTAATTGGACAGATTAGATGAACACTTGTCAGGGTAGTTCAAGTAATACTTAGGGCTTGTCGACAATGAAATCCCTGCGTTAGTCTCCTCGAATCGATGCAGCAGGATTGATTAAGCAGCCAGTGGAGGCCTGCTCAACTGATCCCGGTAGTGCACGCAGTTTGATACAGTAATTCCAACCCCCGAAAAAAGAGTAACACTACATTGAACAGAGATCATTTCCCATCAGCGCACTCCAGTAAAGATGCCACAGTAAAGGAGGGTAAAAAAACGCATTCAACAGCATTTCCTGTTGGCGCAGCCCAATGAATACGCCGTGGTAAGGAAGGATAAGTAAGTCAATGGGAGATGTGCATTCTACAGTATATAGATTGTGTCTCCCGTCAATCCAACACGGCAATATAGAACAGGCCTTACTCCTGCATCAGTGCAGGGGACTGAGCAAGATAATGTATTGAGGTCACTTCCAGTTCTCCATCTCTATGATTCTGGTTGTGCCCTAATCTTAATGCCATTAGACAGACAAAAGAATCGTGCTAGAGACATTTTTAAAAAAATGTATTGAGGCTAGTAGATATGGAATTATTCTTTCATGGTGATAGTGCTGAACAGTTTTTATTTAATTCTGACTTTAATTTTCTGTTTGTAAACTGATCTAAGTTTGAACAGTTTTTTCTAGATACAAGACCTGTTTTTTCAGATTAATTCCTTTTTTCTATGAGAAAGTAGCTTGTCATTTAGGTTAACTACTACTTCAATTATGTCAATTTATAATCCACTATTAGGTCATTCAGATTTTCACAAATTTCATTCTGTGATGTAAATTAAATCTAATATCTAATGTAGATGTGCAAGATCTTGCCTGATAAAAATGCCTCACTTTCTTTTTGAATAGACAGCAAAATGATCATTTTAATTATGAATATTTTACCTGGGCTCTACTGGATTCCTTCCAAAACTCCAAGACAATCATTAAGAGCTTTCTTCCAATTATTTGGAATAAAAGTGAATCTAGGATTAAGCTGTCTAACATCACTTAAAAGTGACATTGAAGGGATTGGGTTAGCCATTCATAATATTAAATTCTGTAATATTGCCTCTTTGACAGTAAGTCTCTTCTTATGTTTCTTATTCTGTAGTAGCTGTTACATAAGATTTATTCTATTGTGGATTTCAAAGGTCATAGCTTTAGTGTTTTTGCTTGTTAGCTGTATGACTGAAATATTATTTGTGACGAGTGAGCAAATACATGTTCTTTCTTGCTGAAAGGATGTGTGTGTTGATTCCCCTCTCAACCAAGAGTAAATGTCAGGAGAACTCTTGACTACACTGTATTTCAGACCATGAGTTTGGATATTTCAGTAGGTTGGTATGACTGGAGGATTTGCTAACTGTTAAACTATACTGTGTCACAAGTATTTTTCTCCTCTTTCTACCTTAGCAGCCAATTAGCCATGATAACTGTGAGGCTAGCCAGTCATGGTGCTTTGTTCATGAAAAGAGACTGCTAAGAAAAGCTATGAAGTTGTGAGAGGATACTTTGTCCCATTGATAAGATGTTTGTGCAGCAATACCCAGTGTTCTCTGCTTCTGATAGAGTCTTCCATCTAAGAAGCTGAAAGTGCTTTGCAAATAAGGATAAATTAATGGTGGCCACACCTGGTGAAGTAGATGGGTTTAATTCCTTTGTAACAGGTGTCCAAGATAAAAATGAAGAACCATCAGGCCTAGGTAGTCATAGATGTTAAAGCCAGAAGGGACCACTGTGATCATCTAGTCTGGTTGCCTGTATAGAACAGGACATAGAACTTCCCCCAAAACAAGTTTCAGAGCATATCTTTTATTTAAAAAAATCCAGTTTTTGAATCCAGATCTCCTGGAGCTGTGTTCCATACTTTTAATTACACAATTAAATTGCCCTTCCTTTAGACATGACTTTGTGTCCCATTAGCTGTCACTGCTTTTCCAGTCTGGGTGATTTAAATACATTTATTTTTTTAATTAAAATTAGTGATATCCTATATGAGTTGATGAAGCAGCTTGAACCCAGAACATTCAAATCTGTAGCAGAGACCTTTAGAACTTGAGCTAAAGAATTACATCCGCTGGCTAGCTGATGTTTGTAATGCTCTGTTAACTATTAGGCTAGTCAGAGGAGGTGGACACAACACACATTTTGTCAATTTGTTGCTTAGAATTTTGGAGAGAACTTTCTGTAAACAATTTTAAGAAGCATAGATATATATCAAAAAGTCTCTTTCAAAACTGATGCATAGTGCAGCTCAGTTGGCAATTACGCCTGGTGTTTGTCAAAGTGATTATTATTAGTGTTGCAGTTAAAATATGGGGGCATTTAGCTTTTTGACTAGAATAACACTGGCTTTATCAATAATCAAGATTATCAGTTCTTGACATATACTTTTATGTACTGGTGATATAAACCACTGCTTAAATTCACATGCAGTTGTCAGTTTAACACACCCCAGTGGTTTTAAGGGAAGACTACTTAAAGGTTAATGTAAAATGATTTAAAGAATCTTGATGTAAGATTAGCCCATACTCCACAATAACCCTTCATGAGCAACAGTAAATACATTATTTGTTACCCATTCAAGTCTTGTAAAGGAGGTCTGAATGCTATTCTGATCTAAGAATTTAAGGGTTTTTTGTTTAGCTCTTTGTTAAAAAAAAAGGGGGGGGTAGATACCTTTGGTCTTACACTTACGCTCATCAGAGTGAATGTGTAGAATAGGTCCCAGTGGCATAATGTAATACCACTGTTCAAAAGCCTTTTATGGGAGGAACGATAGCCATGGCTGAGTTTACTGTATTGCCTGTCAGCATTTTATTTGTCTACAGATGCATATGACACAGCATTTCAGTTCACGAAGAAAGCACTGTGTGTTCTACAGCTATGGAGAACACCAATAGGGAGTAGGCCGGTGTTCGCCTGTAAAAGTCTCTTGTTCCTGGATTTTTATTAGTCTTTAAAAGTGCCACAGGACTACTTGTTTGTTTTACTGGATTTTTGCAGTTAATTTGAGTCTTTGAACTTTTTTTCCTGCCTAAGAAATTGGCTGCTATTTAAAAGGAAAAGAGAAAACAAAACCCTTTGTTTTGCTGATTGTGTCTCATTTGTTGTTTGAATATATTAATTTTATTCTTAACTTTTTAAGCTTGCATTTGGTAATGCTATGAATATGTTGACCAGCTGACTAATGCAAATGGAATATCTGACTAATGTAAATGGAATATCGAATCTGATTGAACAAATCCAGCATTACATAAACTACATCCCATTTATTCCAGTGCTGCATTTGGACAAAAGGGTCTATTAACTGAATGTAAAGTATGTATTAAAAAGAGAAGTAAAACAGCTGTGTTAAAACTTACAATAGCACTGTAGCTCCTATTTTTAGAAATTCTGTGCTGAAAATTTATATAGTAAAAAATGCCTTTGTGTGGTTTTGTGTTTCCGTCAATCACTCCATATCGAATATATTTTCTTCTCTTCAGAAGTCTGTAGGTTTAAAAAAAAATTGGCAATTCTACTAACTCACACTGAGATCTAAGCTAAGTTACCCTGTTTCCTTTGTCATGCATCAATACCTGTAATAGAATCTGCGGGCCCGATTATGACCTCAGCTACCTGAGTATGACTGAAGGCTAATATGATGGAGAGAGCTTAATTTAAAGTAAAAGGGGTTGCAGAGGTGTGCTGTGGAAACAGTTTCCCAGAGACTTTATTTTGCTGCTTCCTGGAGAGAAAAAACATACTGTGTACTTGCATTTCAAATAGTAGATGTATAGCATTTGCTTGGCTTTTTTGATAGAGCACTTGTAAATGGAGCAAATCCGAGTTGGAATTGTTGAGACAAAACAATTATAGAATATCACAGTGCCGTGATCCCTTTTCAGAATTGAGCCAAGTATTAAAAGCATATGGCAGTATCATACTAATGCCTTGAGAGGAAGAGTCCACTTTTGCTGGATGATTTTGTCATTAAATAAGTTTAAGAAGGGTAGCATTTATATTGGATGAATCCCATACTGAACATCTGTTGCTCCTGAAGCGATGGTTTTAAAATTTGTGTGGAATCTGAATGACCTCTCCAAGTACAGTCTACAGTGGGAAAAATATAAATGTACATCATTCATTGGCTTCTTCGATTCTGACAGTTTGAACTGAAATACATGAAAGTAGTGGAAGTTTTAAAAAGTTGCTTATATTATAATTTGGGAATTAATAAATTTTGTTTTCTATATATTGTAACTTGAACAGCTAGGTAGACCAGAATTTCAAACTCAGCAATTTCCTCATAAAATTGAAAATCCTAACACATTCAATATGCTTGGACTATACCTGGAAATGATATGAAATATTCAGGCTTTTTATTAAGCCAGATAATAAATTAGTTAATGATTCATTTATGTATAGAATCGCCATTGTTCATATACTCTAAATTAAGGTCATTATATGTTGCACAACTATAATCTAGCATTACTTGCTGATGAATTTAACTTTGAACAAAAATAAATTACAGGAGCTTGCAGGACATTTACAAAGGTACAGAAATAATTAACTAAGTATGTGTAATACAGCTTGCTTTGTTTTTATGCCCATGTAATTCAGCAATATTTTTTCCTTCTAAGTGTGACTTGTCACTAAGACCCTTGGTTAGTGTGCCTGAATGAAAGATTGAAAGGCCTTGGGCTAACGTGTGGCAATTCCACTTGTGTTTGAATTGTGAATTATTTTTCTCTTCAGTGAATCTATTTTCTTTGGAGCTTTCCACAGGATAAAACAAACCTTCATGACAACTTTGTGATGTTTACTGTCCTTATTAAATAGAGCCTTTTAAATAGTTTTCTTCTTCATTCTTTGAACTTCAGCAAAAATGCATGGTTTATAAAGTTTATTCTGTTTTTTTCAGTAATGCATTGGCTTGAAATTTTGTTACTGCAAACAATTTTATCTGCTTTTCACTCTAGGTTCACTTAGGCATTAGCAACAGTTACTTATGGAAGAACTGTAATAATTTAGACAAGATCTGCACTTTCAGGTCATACTCTAGAAAATCTCTACTTTAAAATTTGAAAATCAGGATAGGCTAGACTTCTAATAAAAGTATTATATATGACATTGATGTAGACACTTGTATTACAAATTATAGCAATGCACTTTTCAAGCTTGCATGCAGAAGATGTATTTAATTCACTACTGAAGTCTTCTTCTTTCATATGGCCTGAAAAGGTAGCAATAGCTACAAATTTGTGTCTAGATTTAATAACCATCACATTGTGGCAGCAGCGAACTGGTGAATGTCCTACAGCCCCCTGGCAAAAGAATGTGCTCCATCATTTGTGACCGGTGACCACCTCACACACAGGGGTTAGCCTCATTTCCTACTTAAAAGAGTGTTTGTCCACCTTTCTAAGACCTGTCCTGGTGTGATTCAGTTTATACCAGTCTTTCCAACATAAATCAGGTACTGAAATACAGCTACTTCTTGGATGGAAAATTAAATATGGCCAGTGGAGAAATTATGCTCTAAGATTTGTGATAAAACAAGAACTTGTTCCACAGTTGACCTTCATTTCCTTCCATCTATAAGTACCATAAATGTGTGTGTGTACACATTTCCATGCCTTTCCATAGGTGTCCTAATATCTGTTGTCCCACTGTGTACTCTTCCTCCTTGCTTCTCCTCTCAGATTTTGGTTTCTCTTGTAGGGGATTTCTGTCCCTCCCTCAGCAGTACATTCTCCCTCCTCCAGTGGAAGGCAGTCAGCATGTGTCCTGGCTTTCTCTATCCATGTGCTGCATGCTTGTGGGGATGGAACTACACACTGCTGAGTATGGCCAGCAGAAAAGCTGTATTTTTCCTCTCGCTCTCCTTCTTTGCTAGATCTGGCCTTCCTACTTCTGGGTATTTGTTTCTTCATGTATTAGCTATTAGGCAGCCCCAGTGTGGTGGAGTGGGAGTACTGAGGGCTGTTTCATACTGTGACACATTTGGGGCTCTGATAACTATATCCTCTATTCTCCTTTACCTTCATTCTGCCACAGGCTCAGTATTGGGAGAAGGAAGGGACAGTGCTCTCCTCTTACATCTTCCCTAGAAATTGGAAATGAACTGGCCACTATGTTAGCCTTAGGACACTCCTGCCCCCTGCCCTGTGTTAGTCTTAGACAGACTTTCTGGCTTATGCCAAATGATAAACACCTGCAACATGCATAAGAATATAGTGTCCAATAGAAACTAGCAGGAGAATTTAGATGGGTAGTATGTAATTACCTATGTTGGAATTTGGCCAAGACACTATGCTGACAACACCATTTCTTACGAAAAGTTCCATAGTATCAAATGTGGTCAGTAATTAGCATTGTATCACAGCATCTAAAAGTGGTATCTCCAACACTATGCTTCCACCAAACACAATTCTGAGTTTTAAGCTCATTACATGCCCTAATTAAGAGACATTGGTACAACTTTCTGAAACAATTCAGTTTTCCTTGCAGGTTCCTTATCCATGTGCTGCTCAGATCTTGCCCATTTCAAGTTGTGAGAACTGATGAGACAACAGCCTGATGAGTGTGGTTACAAACTTCCCAATTTCTTTGTCTCTGATGCCCCATTTGGACTTTGTATTGCTCCATTATATGACATGAGCACCAGGCAGAAAAAGTAATCAAATTTAACTGAAGATTTCATCTCTGAGGTATCAGCCTGCCCTTAACTCTTAGTTCTGCTGCAGTGTGTGCAAGCAGGCTCTTTCTCCATGATGTTTCAACAAACATTTTCTGAAAATCAGAAATCAAATACCCAAGAAGAGAGAATAAAATTCTCACTTGTAGAGAACCATTTCAACATACAGCTGTTAATTCTATTTATCTCATGACTCTGAACAGTCATGTGAATTTATCACAAAAGTACTGTTTTCAAGCTTGTCTTCAAACATCTGACAAAGTGGGATTTTCTCCCACAGAAGCTCATGTGATAAATAAATGTTAGTCTTCAAAAGCACCACAAGTGTCCTTGTTTGTTTTGCTGAACTAACCTAACACAGCCACTTCTTTGGAAGTTAACAGAAAACTCTGATAATGAAAATGAGAAATTGTTTTTCTATTGAAGTACAGGCTATATTGCTTGATTTCCCTATTCTTCCTCTTCTGCTGCTGGAGCTAGTGTTTCCTCAGATCCTGTCAAGGATAAGGGGAGTATTCTTCCAGGCCTGAATAGGGCCAGAAGAGCCATATTCTTCATGATGGAATTTAGTAGGGGACTTTTCTCTTCTATGCAAAGCTCTCAGCATTTCCCACAATGAAATTGAGTACTTCAGCTTTCATATCAGGAAAGTTTTCCCTTTCTGAGGATAAGAAATTCGATAAACAGTTATGAGTAATCTCTCGGTAAATGTTGTCATATAGACTAGAGGATACCTGTCCAATCAAATTAAGGTATATATGCACGCTTGCTTAAGACAATGTTCAGATCTTCAGTTCCCAAAGCTGTGCCCTCCTGCTGTAGCAAACCTTTTCTACCCTTTAGACAATTTATAAGAGAATTTATTATTTTTGTGAATCTGAAAAACACTATATGAAGACAAAATATTAACATTAAGTCATGCTGACCAGTCAGGAGAAGTCCAGTTCTTTCAGCATTTTACACCCTTGCAGTCTGTCCTGCAAGGACTTTAGATACACTTTCCAAGACTGCTAATTTTCGATGGTGCATCTGATTCCAAACTTTCTAGTAAACGGCATCTAAAAGGCACATCACCCTGGACTTCACATTCTTGAACCAGAGGACTCTAAAGGGGCTCATGCGTCCAGCTGTACCTTTTGTCTGCTGTAAGAGCGCTGAGCTTCAGTAGTCAGTAACCCTGACCTGTCTGCAATTTATTACCTGAGCAGGCAGGTTGTAATGATATGCGCACTTCAGCTGAGTCGAGGTATGTGAGCTGATGGAAGAGTTAGAAATAAGCCAGTTTGACTTTTCAGGACTGATAGTTGGAGGAATAACATCTTGTAAAGTGAGAAAATATTATGTAGAAATAATTGACACAAACACTAGATCCCATTAAACCATTTTAAGTTACCTTGTAGGGCTGTACCTTGATATTTTGTGGTAGGTAATGAGTAAAAACAATATTACGGAGTGTATTAAATGACTAAAACAAGTTTGTATTTGTTATGTTCTCACTAATAATTTTCAGAGTTGGTTTACATATAATTTTACTACTTAAATATAATTACTATGTGGAAAAATGTGTTTAGCTGAAAACGAACTAGGTGGTTTCCATGAAGTATTAGGCAAAGACAAAATTGTCAATACCATGACAAAATTGCTTATAGTGGTACAAAGTATGTAAACATGAGCTGCTCCATATAAGGAGCAATGTTCAGTGATTCATAAGGTTAAAGAAAACTTGCTTTGCCTAAAAGAACCAGTGTTTGATTGGAAAATTACTTTAATGCAATTGTCTATTATTTATGCCAAGGCAGATTGGTTCTTCAAGTATTTTATTGTTCTGTCTCCTTCTAAATGTTTCATCAAATGTCTTCTCCCCCAACTCCCTGTTAACTACTGCCTCCCAGCACTATCCAAAAAGCTGCAAGATGTAGGGAACAGCTGTTTTTACCAGTGCCAAGTGCCACTGCTTGGATAGTTAGAAAAAGATGCTGATTTATGGAGTGATTAGTTTCCTTTGTCCCAAAGGCTGGATGAGTCATTTCTGCTAGGAGACTTTTGCTCATTGTCCCAAAGTCTGAGTTCATACTTTCCCGACATTGTTTCCTGCTGTTATTAGGAGCAGCAGTTACCCAGTGGCATCCTTTGCTGGGGGTAATTTGTACCCTCCCAGGCTCAGCCTAAAAGGGCAAAAATAAGTGTTTTCCTAACGTTCAACTGTGTCTATTTTAAATTGCCTCCGTGCTTTTCAGCATCACTCACATCTTCGGAGTTTCTGAACTATTCATTTTCCTTTCTTTGCCAGTCCTTTGAAGGCTTTTCTCCCTTTTATCAATTACAGCAAGAGATGCACATGAAGTCCTCTGAGGTGTATCACAGCTGTTGCAGGAAGGCTAGAAAAACAAATTTGGGAATTATGTAGGTAGCTGGACTCAGGAGCAACTGGAACTAGAAGGCAAATTAAGAAAGGAGAACGTGCTATGTAGATGGGAGGGCAGGAATTAATTAAGAGGCAGGGATGAGTATCAACTTTCTAGGGGTAGGGCTAATTAATTCCAGGCTCTGGCTTTCTGTCATGAGCTAATGATAACTGGTAATTTTCTCCTCTTGATTCTTGTATAATGGTGTTACTGGGAAGGATTCTGAGTGTGTTGGAAAGAGTTTTTGGGTACTGTGACTCAGCCTCAATAACTGTTTCCATTCACTTGATTTGGAAAAAAACAAAACACTAAACCTTTGTTCTTCCCCTAAGGTCTGTGTACTGGTCTCTCTTCAGACTGTGAGCATCTTGACAGGGGCTTTTCCTCCTTGAGTGACTGGCAAGTGCCTTCCTCCTTGTGGGCCCCACCAAAAAAGAGGACATAACAGTTTAGAAACTGAGATAAATATGGTTTAAAAAAAAAAAAGTTTTTCTTTTCTGTACCACATCCATATCCAGCAGGATTTTTTTTAACAGTGTACCTGCTCTTAATGCTGTAGTGCACAATTAAAGAATATTCTTGTGTGCCTATACAGTATAATAAATAAATAAAATACCTGCAACCAATATATAGAAAATTATGAAGAAACAAAAGCAAATGCACTCCATCATGGATCAATCAGAATCAAATTAATCTCTTCCTTTTCCCCATATCAACCTCAGACTATACAGAATCAACTCCTACTTGTTTACACCTATCTTATTCAGTGAAAGATAGTAGTTAGTAAATCCACACAGACAAAGGTATTGCTGTTGCTCCACGCAGAGGAAGTTAGATTTCCCATATTTATTAATTTTAAGAGCAAACAACTACATTACATCTCTACCAATGCTTTTGAAAAACTGTAAATGAATATTCAGCTCAGAAAGTGAATGGTATATAATAGTATGGATGAAATCAGATCTCTTAAAATCACATTACACACTTGTAGACTTAGGTGATGGTCTGTAGAATGATGGGAACAAGAAAAGCTCTTGCCAGTGACTGGAAATGGCCTACAGTTCTCCTATAGACTGATCTACCCAAGAAAATCTGGGATATTGTGACAAAAGGTAAGTCACAAAATTACTCTGCAGCAATCTCTGTACATCTTCAGTTGGGAGAGATGCACACACCTGCCACACTGCTGAGCATTGGCGGCTGTCTAGAAAGTCAGTGCCCATGGGGACTACATTCAATGAACTTTCATAGCTGAAGTTATAAGAGGTCGTGTGGTTCCAGTCACATCTGTTCCTCCTCTTGCATGGCCTGCTGTGAATTTAGGAACCTCCGTTATGTGGTGGTATGGAAAAGCACCTGTACGTTATTTGTTGTAGTTTAGACATATAGGTATATTTCTGTTTTGTCGGACAGTTTGGTTTCTCAGAACATCTCTGATACAGGGTGTTGTATTAGACACGAGAACTGGCAAAAGCATTAAGCAGCATGTTTTGTCCTCCTCCATCTTCCTGGACTTGATGTACGTTATGTGCTGTCAGAGTTGTCCCTGGGGGGCCATTCCACAGTTGATTGCCCTGTGTGTTGGGCCTATCCAAAAGTCATTGTAACTGTGGGCATGATAACCTTGCAGCTAAGAGTGTGTCACCAGCCTGGGTAGATACACGCACTAGCTCTATTTAAGCTAGAGTGCTAAAAGTAAGTGTGGAGAATGTGGCACAGGCTAGCCACATGAGTATGGATCCATGGATCAGGCAGGTTTGTAGTTGGGTGACTAGCCGGTGAAGCTGCAGATGCGGCAGTGTTCACACTTCTGTTTTTAGCATGTTGCTATTCTTAGCTACATATTTGCGTACCTGGGCTGGGATGCACATACTTGACTGTATTGTAGACATACCCAGGGAGTCCCTTTTTCCTTTCCATTGGTAGCTCTGAGGCAGTGGTTTTCAAACTTAGGGTTGGGACCCAGTACTGGGTCGCAGACCCTCAGGTACTGGGTCATGGCGCCCCCTGCTGCTGTGGCCAAAAGACTGGAATGCATTGCTCAAAGATGTAATTGCTGGGTTGTGGACATAAATGATTTTTTTTCAACTGGGTCCTGAGGAAAAAAGTTTGAAAACCTCAGCTCTAGGAGGACACCTACTTCTCTGAGGTAGAATACTTCTCCTCTAGTGTGGACTGCTTATCCAGCATGTAGTTATCAGCTGCCAGTACACATTTTGTTAGACACAATGTGATAAATGATGTAATTATCAGATATATTTTGAAGGATTCATAGCATTACAAAATGTCTTTTTAATTACTATTCTGTATTGATATTTTCCTTTAAAATACAGCAAAAGAGTATATAAATTAAAACTAAAAAATTGATATTTGTACAAATCTTGTATATTTCTCAATGATAAACATCCTCATTAGAAATACACTGCAAGTGGAATAAGTGGGCAACACTAAATCCAGGTAATTTTATTACAGTTTTTCTGGTATTAATTAGACAAAACACATTGTGATCTGATTTCTCATGACATTCTAATTTTCCAGTATTTTGATTCTGCCTCATTAGCTTAGTATTTTGGAAATAACTTGCTTCAGATAACACATTTAATGTTCCAGTACTGTGTTTCATTTCAAATATCTGAAAGATCTTGGGTTTGTGCTAGAATGTTTGTTAATGACTTGTTTATGCATATAGTATTATTACTAGGACAGCAACAAATACCTAATTCAGCAAAGACATTTCAGTCCATTGAAGAAATGACTGTGGATCCAGTCCTAACCACTTACAATAAAGGATTCATTTAAATTATGTAGACTTTGTTTCAATACTGTACAGCAGATTGTTTGACACTTTTGATATTGTCAAGGAAAGAATTCACTTTTGCTAGTTTAGTGAGGTTAAGGCTGGATCCTGTACATTTTTATTAATAAATAGTTTTATATCTAAATTGGAACAGTTCAATGGGATTACTGATGTGCAAAGCAACTGTTTATGTGAGTAGAGACTTGAAGGTTTAGGCCCCTAAATCGGCATGTTCAAAATGAATGTTGGAAAAATGGAGACACACACAGTTGTCAAATCAAAGGTTATTTCTTGTTCACATTTTCTTTCAGAGGAACTTAGGTTATAAAATAAAATGTTTGCACTAAATAAAGGGAGTTTTTATAGTTGTAAGATTTATACTTTGAACTTGTTTTGATGTTGCTCAGAATGTATTTACACTATCTTAGTTGTACAAATCATATTTTCTGTGAGAAAAGTATCATTTTATTTTAAAAACTGTTGTGTTTTTAATTATGTACACAAGTGTAATTTGCTGTTCAAACCTGGGTAATAAGAATTAAAACTGTAAATATTTTTATTTGCATTTAGAAAAAGTTGAGCTTGGAGTTGGTGATCTGACATAATGCTAATTTTAAAGAGATCAGCTATATAGTTCTGTGGACAGTTGCACACTCTTGATGGATTCTTCACTTAAATGTTAAGGAAGCAGTTGTCTCTGGCATGAAACACAAGCTGAATGGATAATTGCAGTGATCAGACACCTTGTTTTACTATTACCAAGTTACTGAAAAACAGCCATTTTCTCTAAGGGTTTCTCTCAACGAGCAGTTAGTGAATGCCACGCTGGGATATAATCTGTAGCACTGTAGCATCCTGCACACCAAGATCCTGCTACCACCCACTAAAAGTTCCCTTGTGTGCTCTACTCTGTGGCAGCTGGTGTTCTGAGATATATATACATACATACCCCAAGCTTGCTGCACACTAACTGTTCCTCTAGACAAGCCCTAAGAGTTATTGTGTAGTACCTCTCACAAGATCATGTGTTATAGCAGTAATTATTTTAGCTCAAATGTCATAAGGATTTCTGGGACTTTGCATTCTGATCTAGTATGATCAGTGTAAAATAATGGACCCGTCTCTTATTTTCTTATCATATTTGAAGAGTGATAGAGAGCATACTCTTGTTAGATACTGGTGAATTAGGTTTGAAGAAAACCAAAACTGAAACTGTGATGGTGAAACAGCTTCCATAATAAACCCTTAGAAGTTAAATGCAAGAACTAGTCTTAATAAAATATTAAAACCCAGAGCTTACAATAATTTGTGCACAATCTTATCTTTATATACTGCAGACCCATTGACTATTCATAGTGTGGAAATTTAAACAAGTGCATAAATTTTTTTCAGAATTGGCCTAAAGCAGGAATATCAGATTGGCAAAATTAAGGAAATTTCAGACATGAAGTGCCTAATGCTCCAGAGCCCTGAACCATTTTATACTCATTTTCAGGAAGATAAATTGAGTACTACTTCCTTAGTCCAAATGCTAGCTTTTACATGCATTTTTGCACTGCTATAAATGGTTCCTTAAAGCCCAGAGCAAAAATGAATTGGAATGAAAGCTTGTTTTTGTAACATTAGTTCTGCCACACGGCATGTGTAGTATATTTTTTTTATTCCTCTTCCTGAATCCTTTACATTCTTTTGGATAACAAATTTATAAATGGCTTTTGTTTGATTGTTTGTTTCCATTTTGTTTATGTTTTCAGAAGGAGAGAAACTGATTGGCCATAAAAGCAAAACAGTGATGCTACACAAAATGCTGTAGTGAGCAAAATAAATACACTGAAAAGCCAGAGGTTTTTTCTTCCTAATATCTTTCAGTCACAGTAATATTGGGTAGTAATTGCAAATGTATTTAGTAATTTTCTCAGGTAGTAATAGATTATTTGCAGCTTTTAATATTGCATTAATTTTAATCTTTTTGCATTTTTTAATTTTAAAATTTCCCTATTTAGTCAAGAGGATTTCCTTGATTGACAAGTCCTGCAAACATGTATTGCCCATTCTAGGATCTTGAAAGCATTTGGGGTCCTGGTCATAATACATAAAAGAAGACTTTCACAATCAGTGTTTTAAATCAAACATTTGAAAAGCATCTTTCAGCCTGAGTTCTAAATGAAGTAAACCAAAAGATGTCTTAGTGTAGCCAGTGTTGAGTCTAGTCCAAAAGAGGTTTACTGCTATCATGTCTTCCTTCCCATTATAAGTATCTAAAACTCAGGAGACCAGCAACACCCTTGGAACCTCTTCCTTTCAATGTGTCTGACAAAGTGGGATTTTACCCACAAAAAATCGAGCAGTAAATAAATTTGTTAGTCTTTAAAAGTGCCACAGAATTCCTTCTTTGTTTTGGTCACCTTTTCAATGTTTACTTAATTCACCATCTTCTACAATTACGTTTCAACCATACTTCCCTTATGAAGATATTCCTAGATAATCCATTCATTGGATCAGAATCGTCCTTAAGTCAGAGGAAGAGATTTAATGTAAGTCTTTCATGAAATGAGATGTATAACTATGTCATGGGGTCTTTTTAAAATTACATACCTTTCCAATCCTTATGGATAGGTAGTAGCCAGGTCATTCTTGAAGCCATAGAAAATGGGCATGGGTATTGCTATAAGCCAGTATGCTTGCTTTAAAGAGTCTGATGCTTTTGCACATGATGCCTGAAAAAAAGATATATCTATTCTATGCCCTCTGCTCCATGTCCCAGTGTAGAATCTTTAATTGTGAGCCCAAGGCTTAATTTGAAGCTCTACATGGTAAGATGAGGATAAGCAGTCTCTAAAGACAAAACTACAGCTGGAAAGGAGCTGTAATTGATTTCGGTTGCTGTGCTGCACTGGAGTCTTGATATAGGCACCCCATAAAAAAGGCAAAAAATTGTAAAAGGGATAGTCACCTGACATTGCTTAGGAGGAGATAGAGATCTCAGTCTTGAATAGTGACTGAGATTTTCTTTTCAATAATCACAGTAAACACATTGTTTTCAATAAAAACAAAAACTGTGTATTTGAGAATTTAATAAGCCTTTTTATATCTCTTATATTGGAGAAATTGTTCTGCTCTAGTAAATTTGTGTGAAAGTGTATCTTCTAATGATGTGAAAATAATCTATTCTTTCTTTGTTAATGCCAGTTATGAAAGTAAAAACTGCCTAATTCATTAATTTATAGACCAAGCTTATTTAAGATTCCAGATATCAATTGGAAGTTTTAGATGTGAAAAGGCTGCTTGTTTGAAGTCTGATGCTATATCTCAGTTGTGCTGGTGGAGAAGAGAAGTTGGTGTATCTTGGGCAGGAGGAGCACAGAATGGAGAAACAGCAACTCCATGGAATATGTGTTCTGTGCCCCTGTGGAAGCTCTGCTCTCAAAACTCTAAGATTAAGTTTCCATTGAGCAAGAATGTGAGCCTTAGTGGTGGGAAGAGCTTGGCTAGAGGAAAGAAGTGTCTTAACTGAAGCTTCAGAACATACCCAAGTCGAAGTTAATATTAATCATGGCAGCATTTACTGCTGTCCTGCATATACTACTGTTCTGCACCTGCAGCTGCTTGGGAGAGCTTTGAAAATACCTGAAACTTGAAGTCAGACCTCACAGGTTTTTTGTTAAGTTTTTGCTCCAGTGTGCTTTCTGCCATAGACGAAAGGACTCGAGTCTAGAATCAGTTGCTGCAATCCCCCTACTTCGTCAGCCCCAACACAAGAAAAAATATCTTCTTTACACTATTTTGGCAAAGGCCTTTAAAAAAAAGTGTTCATGTTGTGGGTCCACAAGAGGAGAGTAAAAATTGCTGCTATAAAAACCTTTAAAGTTTCTGGTGTCTGCTTTAAATACAACTCTTGATGAAAGAATGGTAAATAAATATTGGTTTGGGTAGATTGATTTTTAACTAATGGACTATATGGCTTTTGCAACAAACAGGATTTCATAGTGTTCAACTTCCTATCTATGTAAAGTAAGTTGCTGCTCATCCACATGTAATAGATGGCAAGTTTCTAAATTTTACTCTGCCTTTTTGCTGTCCAGCACACACAGTAGTTTAATTTAAAACGTTGAACAGAATTTTATGGTTCACTTGCTGCTGCAGAGTCAGTGTGGGTGGAACAAAGTGAAACATACAAAGGAAAAGGGTGTGGTATTGTAAAGGTATGAACATGGGGGATAAAAGTATCTGAAGCTAAGATTTTTTGAGGAGTAGTTTTTCTTCCTACTTCTGTTGTGAGTTTGTTGTTCTGTTGCTTCCTTATGTGGGGTATGAACTGAGAAGGAACATTTGTTATTTTGTAATTAAATTAGAAAACTTGTTAGAACTACAGATTTATTAGTAAGCACATAACCATCCCAGTTGAAATTGATTTCACTGTTCAAACTACAAAGACAACAACACCTGCATAAAATAATACTAAAACAGATGCTAACAGCACAGTCCAGGTGTAACCAGAGCACTTTAGTATGAAAGATCCTAGTTCACTGCTAGGCCAGTTTAACACTTGGCAAGGATACAACTGCTTAGCTGCCTTTAATCAAGAATTCTCGTACATCACCTTTCAGTATTGCCTCTAATCAAAACAGTATTATAAGATTTGTGTATCTGCAAAACTGCATATTAATACCTATCTTTTCTATAGTGTTTTTGCATCAGTACCTTGGCAGTGAAAATTTTCATTAATAATGATAATCCCATAGCATTTATATAGCTATCAAACCACATGACAAAAGCAGATAATACTTATACATTAGTGTGACTTTGTGTGGTGTTATCTCAGAGTGCATTAAGTCACAGCGAGGAGGAATTCTTTATTCTTGGATCAGAGGTAGCTTCTGTTAGAAATCATGTAACTTCTGTCCATTAGAGGATGCAACTGGTATGTGTTAGGAGCTGCCATTACTAGGCTATAACTATGTAAATGACATCATTCCAATGTCTGAAAAGCTCTTACCTTGCCATAGTCTGCTGCCAGTGGCGCTGAATGCTAAGAGCCCCTTTACGTTACAAAGATAATGGTATCAGAGGACTTAGTTACATAGAGTTCAAATCCAGCATGGACCATTAAAGCATCAGCTTACCTCTTGTATATCACAGGGCATTGAATTTCATGCACATACTTGTATATTAAGCTCAAAGATTTTGGTTAGGCTAAAGCATTTCAGTCATTACAAGATGGAAGTGTGTAACACAGTTGTCCCCTCACCCAGTTACAGCCTTGGCTAAAATGTATAGTATGGACAAAACCTAACCATATTGTAATTAAATTATGTATGTCATAGACAGCATAAAAACACCTTCAAGACTGTAGCTTGATTATATAGTCCTATGCCCACGGTTACATATTTTAACTAGGTCACTGAGAATTATATTTGTAATGGAGGTGGGCCTTGTGGAGTAATCAGCCAAAGAACAGCTTCACCTGCAAGGCAGAAAAACATTAATACCTTATTAGAGGTTTTAGTTCAGAGGAATACTCTAAAATGTTAATGAAGAATTGAACTAAGAAATGAGAATAGGATTAACCTACCATTAATTAATATTTGTTAAACTGTAAACATGTCTCAATAAGGAATGAGTGCTTCTTGTTGCTACAAAGCATGATGGTTATTAATATAGAGGTATTTCCTTAAGAGTTTCTAAGCACATGTGGCTTGTCTCACTATGGTCTGATGCTACTCCAGGAAAGACAGAGGACATATATTCTCTCCAGCTTCATTAATGGCTGAGTCATCTGTTGAAAACTGAGCAATCAATAGGCTATTTTGTATTTGCTGATTGCTAATGTTAGAACAAATAAACTAGCAAACAAGAAAAAATCCTGGCAGGAATCAGGTTGCAGAAGGCAGATAGGCTATCCATCTTAGTTCAGCTGGAAATTTTTAGTAAAGTGATCAGCAATCAAATAGTTACCAGTTTTGAGATATGAATAGTTCAGAGAAGATCATAAAGCATGTGAGGATGGGGGACAGCATTCACTGTGAAAAAGATATAGCTATGAACCTCAAGAAGAGATCAGGCAAAGCCGGAGTGCAAAACCTTCCTTTAAAAAAAAAAAAAAAATCTTCTCTCATAACAAGAATAGTACTCATAATTGAAACCCCTTCTACACAAATGGTGCCCCCCCAGCCAAAAATCCCTAATCTGTAATGAACAGCTCAATCAATCAGCCAAAACAAATAAAATTCTCCGGAGTTTCAGCTTCAAAAAGTAAGGACTTGACACTTCCTGACTAATATATGCTGGCTGTGTTTTAAGCAGTAATAACATTAATCACAAATATTGTAATAGTAGAATAGTCTAAACTGCCCTATGTCATAATCCTGTTCACTTATGCTAAATATCCCATAATATGTTGCATTTGCTGAAGTAAGCACTTGGTACAAGCATATAGGAAACTTGTCAAAATCAAGATATTGATTCTATGTCTTAGTATAAGCTAAGGAAGTACCTTTATGGATTAGTACCTGGAATGCTTGAATCCAAAACAAAGATAAGGAAGGAACAGAGCAAGTTAGGGAACTGTAACAAACTGATGAGTTTGATTATAATGATGTGTAAAGAAATGTGCAACTTATAAAATGATAAAATACCATCTAAAATGTGTATGTTTGGGAGCACATCTGTGTGAAGTAAATATAACATCTGTGCATGGGGCCACTCTCTGAAGACTGGTATTGTATAAAACTATTTTCCTATACCTTACTAAGTTTGGTTATTTGGTGTCTCAAGGATATTTCATAACAAACTAATGATCCAAAGTAAGCTCATGCAATTGATTATACAGTTTATCAGCACAGTACATGAAGTCTCCAACAAAGACTTTGCTTTTGCTGTTGAATTTGCAAGGAAGATACTGATATACAGTGGTGATATACTTCAATGTAAAGTTCCAAAATACACAGATAAATAGTATCTTCTATGTCAAAACTCTAGTATGACGACTGAAGGTGTATTTCACAGCTTTTTCAAAACTTTTAAGGCCAGGAAAGTGAATCCTTCCAAAAGATTAGAAGTCAGGAACAAGGGGTTTGGTTTTATTATTATTTATTAAAAGAGTATTATTTTTCAGCATCTCAGTCTCTATTTTTTTAATTGAAATCAGAGACCTAATTTTAAAATATGGAAGCTTCTGGTTAAAAATCAGTGCTAAACTTTGGACGCTGTATTTGAAAACGTTGATCCTGACTTCTGAACTGCCTGCGGATTATAAAAGCTTATCTTCACGGTCATGAAGATAAGAGTTTATTTTTTAAAAAAATTTTGAAATCTGTAGAAGGTGATGAAATAGCAGAAAGTTTCTCAGTCAAGTTGCTAATTAACAGCCATGTCTACTTATATTTCAACAGTTACTATTATTTTTATGTTTTCCCTAATGAGATGTTATCTGTAAATGATTGATGGGAGAGCCTCAGAAGATTTTGGATTCAGATGCACATGCAGAATTTTACATGTTTTCTGAACCAATGGAGGTTCCAGCAGTACCCAGTGATTCTATATCAACATATAGGTCCCCTGTAAAGGAGCAATTCTTTCTTTCCAGCAACAATCCTCTCTCTGTTCCTTGAAATATAGTGGCCTTATTGGCAGCTAAAGGAGGCCTGCTGTTCTGCTCCTCTCCACTAATGTGTTGGGGTAAAATTACAAATCTATTGTTACTCCCTACTGAAGATTTCAAGCACCATTTTTTCCTTACTTTCACTTCACGTAGGAGTTCTGTTCCCTCTCACCATTGAAACTGATTTTTCTCTTCTCCCCCCTTCAACTGAATTTCCACCCTTTTCACACAAACAGTAGCTGATTCTGTCCCCTTTTGTCAGAGTCTTAGTTGGTAGTATCTTCTTTCCTCCAGGAACATAGCAATTGCCATGCCTGGACCAGACTGGAGGTCCATCTAATCCAGCATTCTGTCACTGATGGTGTTTAGTGCCTAGTGCTTCAGATGAAGATATAAACATATGATAATCTGCCCTCCAGATCAAGTCTCATGTTGATCTCTTAGAGAGTGCTAGTTATGGTTACTTTTAACGTGGTTTCTGTTTATTTGTAGCAGTTATGAAAAAACTGTAGTCATATTGTTTGGGTCAGTTAGACATGCAGGGCCAGGTAGACCAGCAGAACTGCAGAGTCTGAATTTATGGATGAGAGGACTGCGTAGTGAAGAGCATTTTAGATTTATTAGGCTCTTGGAACCCTTTTCAGAAAAGAGGATGGGATCCACCTAAACCAAAACAGAGCCAGATTGCTGGTATGTAAAATTAGAAGGGTTGGAGAAGAGTTCTTAAACACAGTGTGACCCAGGCCGCCTCCTGAGATAACCCTCTGAATGTGCCAAAATCAGGGCAAGCTGCAAAACCAGGGGCCAAATTCCCAAACCACTGATGGGTGGTACTTAAGCCAGTCTCCCAGTTGGTAACAAAACATGCTTGTGATTCCCCACTCTGGTCATCACCGAGCATAACAAAATAGAAACAGCCCCCTTTGTTGCACATCAGCTTCTCTGGTTGCCCCCCCCCGCCCCCCTGCCACTGGGTCTCTTAAAGAAATAGGTTCTCCTGACCCCAAAGGGCCAGCCACATCACCCAGAACAATATAGGCTTGGATTTTACCCAGATTACCACGCTGCCAGCCAACCCTTTAGTAACTACATCTAAAGATTTAATATAAAAGGAAGACAAAATATGAGAGATGTTAAAGGATCAAAGTGAATCACATACATACAAATGATTTAGAGTCCATAGAAAGCGAGTCCTTGAAAAGTATGCAGTTTGCAGGTTAGTCCAATTCCTCTGGTATGCACCCAGTACCTGCATCTCAGTTCTTTGTTCAGCCCCAGAAGAATAGTTCTAGAGGCAGAGGCGGCCTTAGGGAATTGGGGGCCCTAGGCAAAGGCCCATTGTGGGGTCCCCTAAAGGGCCCACTATCGGCCCCCACTGCTACCCTCCCCTGGGCCCAGTCCTCCCTGCACCCCTAACCACCCCACACCACCCCCCAGGACTCCCTGTTTTGCTGAACCGAACTAACATGACTATCTCTTTGGACCTCATAAATTATTCTTGGGTATGATATTTTTAAAGATCTTCCGATTGTGAAGCTTGTAAGTTGGTCATCTTTCACTTAACATAAATCAGCTAATGCTGAACTAAAAAGTTAAAATGAACATTTTAATTTTTTTTTAAAAAGTATGAGCATTAATTTATAAATAAAAGTGGTAACATTAATGGTGGATCAAAAATAACAAATATCACATTTAAACTTTGCGGTCAAATCTTACAAATTTTTCATATAGGCTTGGGGTTACATACACTAGACGTTTAATACAGATAAGTATAATAAATAAAAAGAAGGTTTCTAGTGTGTAGCTATACATGAAAAATACCAAATTTCAATGAAATATTCAAGTTTATAAGACTCTGGCCCCCTCAAAAATATTAAATAGTAAGTACAGAAAAAGCTAAAAAATTACTTACCAAAAGAAAGGCATACAGCACAGACATCACACACAGGTGTAATTATTGCCTAAGGGCAGCACTGTATTTATGCGTAGCAGCCTGTATGGACCTACCTAGTAACCTTAGCTAACTAAAGCCAAAGTAAAAATTGTCACAAAAATCAAAGGAAACGGCAAAAGAACAGGTTAAAAAAAAAAAAGGAAAAAGTAATATTTCACAAAATTAAAAAATGGCAGAAAAAATGGCCACACTGAAGAATTAAAAGCTGAGGCCACTGGAAGAGTTCTGCTATCTATTGCTTGCTCCTGCTTTTTTAGCATGTCAGTGTGAAGGTGATGGGCAGGTAATGGTGAAATCTGCAATTCAGATGAATCACAGATCCTAATGATAGCTCGCCTTGATGAGCCAAGAGTGAAAAGTGCTTATGCTTCCAGCCCTACTAGCTCTGCTAGTTAGGAACAATTTCTATCTTTTTGTATAATTTTCACTTCTGACCACCAAGTTGAGGATGGGGCCACTTATTGCTTGGGGCCCTAGGCGACCGCCTGCTTTGCCTACCCCAAAAGCTGCCACTGTCCGGAGAGTGGTGTTGATTGCAGACTGAAGACAAGATGGAGACGGGGCTCTAGCCTTTTATCACCCTTCGGCCCTCCCCATGCTCTCAGGGTCCTTGACAAATCAAAATGGAGTTGTCACATGATCAGCTTGGGTGACTCATCAAACAGGTTTCTCCTTGGGCCCTCTTTATCTGGGAGCTCCTAATGGGCAATTAGGATGACAGTAGTTTTGCAGATGCCCAGTCTGGGATTGCTTGGAGTCAAATAACTTGGAGTACAAATAAAAACAAATAGATTTCTAATTTCTAATACAGGTATGATACCTACATATAAACCATATAATCACTCTTAGCAGATTACAGCCTTTCTGTTGATACCAAACATGGGATATTACATATGGATTATTACAAATATGAAATATTAATATGAAAAATAATCATAACCAGTCCCCTAGACCCAGAGAGCATCACACTCAGGGCTAGGAGAAGCTGCGAAATGCAGAGGACCACCCAATTAGGACAGAAACATCCCTCAGCTTCTAACAGGCATTCTCTATACTCTAGTGAAGAGGAGAGGATAGAGGTTGTTAAAGCAGAGGTAGGAACTGATGAGAGACAGTCAGATGAAAAGAGTTCCATTCAATTATATCACAATAGGCAGATGACTGAAAAGTGACCAATTTTATAAATGCATATAGCCAAATGATAAATTGGCATCACAGAAAGCTTTTTGGAATGATGATAATCAATGGGAAATGGGAATAGCAGGGTACAAAATATATGGGAATAAGAGCGTTAGTCATGCTGGTAGGGGAGTGGCTCTGTGTGTGAAAGGAAGCATGGAGTGAAAATATAGTAAAAATCTTAAATAAATGAAATTGTACCATAGCATAGATTGTCTATGGATAGAAATTCCATGCTTGAATAATAAACATGCAAGTGTATAGCACTACTACTGATCATAACAGTAGGAATATACGATCAACCACCTGACCAAGATGCTGAGGGTGATTGTGAAATACTCGGGGATGAGATAGGTAAGATTAGCTTATTAGATAGAGAAGGATTTTTATTAGCTAGATAGCCTACTAGACAGATAAGGGTTTTTGTTGCTCATTAAAATGTCATATAATAGGGCATATCAAGCTAGTTTTATTTGTATTTTCCAGTTTGGATTTACATGTCTACTCCATTCATGCCCCTCAACCCTCAATTCTGTAATGAGGGATAGCGACACTCAAAATGAGGGATAATACCCCTTGAAATGAGAAACATGATGAAAGACATCAAATTTTTAATTAAACACCAGGGACGGATTATAACGGGCTTTAGGGCCTGGGGGCCCATGGCTTCAGCCCATAAAGCGCCTATTCAGCTCTCCCTTGCCATACTTAGTGCTGGCAGGACTGGAGTGCTGAGAGTGCTCCTGCTCTGCTGGCAGTTGGGGCGTGGGGGGTGCCCTAGGGCCAGAGGCTGGGCTATGTGCTCCCACCCTGCCCCTGGGCCAGCTGGTCTGCCCCTGACAATGGAGTGGGGTGGTCCAGTGCCTGTTTGCTCTGTCTAGGGGGTAGGGCCAGCTGGATCTCAGTGTAGCCTCCAGTGCAACCTTCCAGGGCCATGGCACTGGGGTGAGGTTGCGGGGGGGGGGCCATGCTGTGTGCCAGCCAGCCCTGCCCCCACCTCCGGGGCCAGCCTTACTGGAGCAAACCTAGGGTAGGAGCACCCTTTGATCTAAGGGCCCCCAACCCCACCGACATGCAGTGTTCCCTCTAAGAGCCTCTGGCAGCTGAGCAACTCATGTTGCTCGCTGCACAGGGCCTCCCACCACCCACACAGGCCTGATCCTGGCACCCCCCCCCACAGGCCTGATCCTGGCACGTGTGCGCACCCCCCTCCCCGCAATCCTACCCTGCCGCTGGAGTGGCATGGCCCTGCCACAGCTCCTGGGGCCAAAGAAGCACTAACGGAGCATGCTCAGACATTCTGGGCATGCTCCGTTAGAGCTTCTCTGGGCGGGAGTTTTAATAGCTCCCTGCTCTACAGGAGCTCTAAGCAGGGCCTCTGGCTGCTGGCCCTGCGCGGCCGGCAGCCTTCCCTGTGCGGGGGGGCTGTGGTGGGCTGCGCAGCCACGCACCCGCGCAGCTTAGAGGGAACACTGGCGACATGCCTCCAGGCTGGGGGGCAGGAGCCCAGGTGGTTGGAGGGGCCTTGCAGTGGTGGACAGCCTGCGGCCCTCAGACCGGTTAATCTAGCCCTGTTGAACACACACACACACAACCACACATGTATGGGTGTGCAAGTGTGGAATATTTTATGATAATGAAACTAACTAATGATTCTATTCCCTAATAACATGACTTAAGTAGAAAGACACTGTTTAAAATAAAATAAAATGTCTGTTTGCTCTAATTTCATGGTTGCTTTTTTTTTTTTTCTTTCCTTTTGCCAACTCCTGTACCTCACTGGCTACTCAGATGGATGGACCTTACAGTTTTGCTTTTGCAAAAGAATGTCCACCATGACCCCTACATTAACGATATCCACTGTTGAGATTAGTGAAGCTCTGAATGGCAAGACATGAAGACAGAAGCTCATCAGAGCAAACTAGAAAAAATAGTTAACGAGTTAGCAGAGGCTGTGGCAGATGTACATAGAAGTTTGTGAGAGAATACGCTGAGCAGTTAATGACAACACATACCTCAGAGTGGTCCTCTGGTCATTTGCTGAAGTCCTTGCTGTGATCCTGGGACAAATTTACTAACTGAAGAGATTTTTGAAGTCTGAAGACTTGTTTAAGGAAACTTTTTGTGATGATCCTGAACACTTACTTCACTGTCTAGCAAATATCTTGGTCACTCTGGCTGCAGCCCTCCTGTCCTTAATTTTGCCTGTCTTTCTTTTTCCTTCCGACACTTCGTTTCTTCTTTTCATCCTTCTGCACAAATTTGGCCCATCCCTCTCCTCTGCCCTCACTTAGCAGCAGAGAACAGGTTGGGATCTCAGGTGAGGGCAGAGTGAGGACACTGGCTTTAGCAGCCCAACTTGAGGCTGTGACCTGGGCCTCCTGGGATAACCAGCTGAATATTCAAAGATCAGGGCAAGCTGCAAAAAGGAGAGCAGATTCTCCCAGCATTGGTGGGTTACCTGGAGATAAACTCCCCCAACCAGTCACAGACAATGCTTCTGATTCCCCCACAATGGATATCAAGAAGCCACCATATAGTATAGCCAGCTCCCTTTACTGCATTCCAGTCACCAGTCCCCAGTACAGCCACTAGGTCTGTTAAAGAAATAGGTTCTTCTGACCCCAAGGGGTCAGCCACATTACACAGAACAATACAGGCTTGAATCTTACCCAAAGTAACACGCTGCCAGCCAATCCTTTAGTAACTACAACTAAAGGTTTAATATAAAAAGAAAAGAAACAAAATGAGAGATGTTATAGGGTCAAAGTGAATCACATACATACAAATGATTTAGAGTCCAAAGAAGATAAGTCCTTGTTTCACAGCTTCAGTTGTTAGTAATCCAGTTTATAGGAATAGAGACCAAATAATCCAAGTGTAGAGTTTGTTCTAACTCTCCCCATGAGAATTAGCAGGGCAGTTGCCATGCCTGTGTTGGCTGGGATCTCAATCCTGTGGCCCAAACTTTCCCTGAGAAGCTTGGACAGATGTGAGACCAAAAATTCGGTTCCCAATGTCCTTTTATAGTTGAAGCTAGCAAGGTGGGCATTTGCAGGTCAGTTCTTCACATGGGCTTTGATGACAGTTTCCAGGTCTTTCTTAAGTGGAGCATAGCAATACATATTGTCCTTTGAAGGAAAACCGTCACCTCCTGGGTACCCCAGGTAATTAACTGCATTAGCGCCATTAACAGACAATTTAAACTGATACATCAAAGGTCCCTTTAGATGTTAATGTTCCCTCTTGACCCCTTCCAATAGAACAATGGTAACAGATAGAGAAGCACTTCATTCACCTTGCTAACCTCTAACAGGATACCGGTAAATACCATCAAGAAATAACTAAGGATACAAACGCATATCAAAGCACTAGCCTACTCATACATTGCATTTCCATATAATATGTCTTCAAAGGTTAGTCTTAGGTCATGTATTTTACAAAGATGGCTTGGCCTTTTCAAGCCTAGCATGACAGAGGTGTTCATTTCATTGAGGTTAAAGTGAAGGCATCAGCTTCTCTGGTGACTAGTACACTGGCCGATGCTACTAAGGTATGATCGATAACATCCAAGGAGCAATACCTGACTTTGCAATGGCAACATAGAATTGTGGAACAACTGTAAAAATTGGTGTCCCATGCAGAATGTCCCACACAATGTACAATCCTCAGTGGGAAATTGAAGAATAACACAAACTAATGCCTTGGGACTCTGAAATAAGGAGCAATTTTTATTTTATTTTATTTTATTTTATTTTATTTTTGCATTTTATATGTCCATTTTATAATAGTTCGGTTAGGAGTTTGGCTAGCACATCTGCTTTACCTGTAGAAGGTCCTGGGTTCAAACCCCAGGAGGTTGGACTAGATGATTTCATGAGTTCCCTTCCAACCCTATGATTCTATTCTGTTCTATTCTGAGTTGGTAGAGGGTGGGGGAACTGTTTTTAGCTCCAGAGTCTTTTTGTGATAAATTATAATTTCAACTGGAATTCGGAATTCCCATATAGCTTGTCATCTCTCGGAGTTTGGCGATTAGATCCTCATCACATATTGCACGTAAACTTGTATCTGTAATATCAGAAATAAATACAGGCTTGCATATGCTTGTGGAACCTTTAGTAGATGAACAGGTGTTTCCTTTTAAAGCAATGAAAACAAAAATTCAAGCCATTTATAGATTCTTTTGAGAATAAGGGGCATGTAGGATTCCTCAGGTACTGTTAATATATTTTAGGTATGGTAATATGAAGAAAGGCTAATGGCTGTGTTTAGAATTAAAAGGAACACATCTTTACTTAAGGCCATGGCTTTGACTATTTATAGTAAAACAGCTGAACCTGTCACCCTGCAGGTGAGAATTATATGTATCCAAATAGAAAACTAAACTAACTTAAGTTACCTTTAAGTTTAAAATAAGTGTAATTAAATTAAACTTTGACATGAGATAAAATATCAACATGCATTAAAATTTCAGTTGATAGTTTGACAATGAACAATTCTTGTACTGAGGGGAACAACTATGATATTAATTATTCTACAACAGGACAGTTTAGTTCTACAAACTTGCTCCTGTTGAAGTAAATTAGAATTTCTTCATTAATGGGTGCAGAATTTTATTTAGACTTACATTTTGCATTTATCTGAGTGTCCTGTGTCAACTTTTTGCTTATTTTTCATTATACTCTGAGCTTATGTGCTAAATAATACTGTTCTGTTAATATGTAAATATTCTGTTGTTTATTAATTTAATGTAAAAATGACTAACTTAATAATAAATGAAAAACTATCTACTGTTGGAGACAGCTATGCAAATAACTGATTTTTCAGTTCACTGAAAGTTCTGGGGGAAAAAGTAATAAGGTCTTCTGTTCAAATTGAAAATGAAATTTTTCAGAATTTTTGGCAAATCTAACAAGTCAAGAAAAAGTCTTTGGATTGAATGTTTTATTCAATTGAAAATAAATATTTCTTTTGGGGCATTTTAAACATTTTTTAAATAAAAGCAAAAGGAAAATGTAATACAATTTCAGATACCTACAAATTATTTAATGCTTTCTGTACATAAAAATGTAATTAATTCAAGTCTGGAGACGTCTTTAGGCTATGATTAAGTCTCAGATTTCCAAAAGTATAAAGCATCTTATAAGGAGTCTGCACTGGGACTTGATTATTTTCTTCTTTTCTTTCTATAAAAGAGGAGGAGGAATTGCTATGGTATTTTAGGGAAAACATTATTTCCCCTTTTTTTCCTTTTTTGTGTCTGATCAGAAATTAACATATGTTGTACACAGTATTATTGTAGCTGTGCAGGTCCCAGAACATAGGAGAGACAAGGTGGCTGAGGTAATTACCTTTTACTAGAATAACTTCTTTCTGACTCACCATAGTGGCTTTATCTGTTTCTTAAAAAAAACATTAAAACACAAAACAAAGACATTTCCATCATATTATAATAAAAAAATTTGGCAGCTGAAGCAGTGTTTTATTTATAAACAGGTTAATAATATTTAATACTTCAATTTGTATGCTAGGGATTTTCTTTTGTTCCTAACAGGTCTCTATTTAAGATTACAAGAGCTTCCAGGTAGAACTGGGTAATAAAGTGACAAATCGACATCAGAATACCGGGGGGGGGGGGGGGGATTACACTAACAGCAGCCAACAGCAGTTAATGGTTTTCAGCTGTTGCTATCTAATTGCTCTTGTATCTATAACAGAAAGCAGTTTTCTGTTATTCATATATCTGCTTATTGGAACTTATGCTATTCCTTTGTTTTTTATGCCTCATTTACTCTGGTTTTCCCTTTCCTTAAACATCATCATACCAATGTATTCCTTTTCAAGGTAATATTAGTCAAATAAAAACTCTGTCAGTTTCTTCAGCTAAAGAAAGAAATCAAGTGTCTGTCTGTCACAGGTCAAAATTCACCTCTGAAGTAAAAAAGAAGCAGACCAATTATCTTAATTCAGCTGTGCATTTCTTATACTTACTGTATATATTGAATTGCTGGTGCCCAGTGACATCAACCAATTATTGTTTTGATTCACACTTCGTTTAAACAACATGTATGGAAAGGACTACTGTAAGAATAAAACTGATAAAAAACACACATCAACAGCTGTCATTCGACAGCATTACAGAAAGGAACTTCTTTTTTCATTAAAAATATGAACACAGAAAAAATCCCTTCTAAAACATTTAAAACAATTTACATATATCCTTGTATGCATTTCTGTTAATACTAAAGGATTTTCTTCTTCAGCTCAAGAGCATTATAGAGACCTTAAGCAGTATTCTCCATAGCGATTCTTGTACTACTTGTATTCTCTGAAAAGAGAATCATTGCATCCTTCCTATAGCATTGTTTTTCTTTGCTTTGTGCTTAAATAAAGCATTGTGTATTAACAAACCTCCACTCACCTTTTCCAGATTTTCCGTGTATGAGAGCAAATAACCTTGTTCCTTTGTTCACTCATCCTTGCCCCATTCTGAGTACCTGGGGCTATTTTCTGAGTATTTCATGTCATTTCCACTTACTACTTCAGCCATTCTTGTTTTTCTTTTATTTATCAATTCAGAATAAGGTTATATCATGTGAGCAGAAAAAAATCATAATAAAACTAAGAGAGAACTTCCAGATACAATCTTTTAAATGTCTTTTTGAAGAGAAGATGTACAAAATCAGAATAACTTGAATGTATAAATATCAATGCAGCAGTGCACTTAATTCAAAATCTAGGCACTTGCTGAAGTGCTTTTACTGAACCGGGGATTAGATACCTCAGAAAGATCAAACTCTTCACTCCATAAGGTGTTCTCTTGAAATAAAATGGCTTACTCATAGAGCAAGACAAACAAGGAGTCCTGTGGCACTTAAAGACCAACAAATTTATTTATTGCATGGGCTTTCATGGGAGAAATCCCACTTCATCAGATGCTTTAAGTGGGATTTTCTGCCACTAAAATTCATATGAGAAATAAATTTGTTAGTTTTTAAGTGCCACAGGACTCCTTGTTTGTTCTGCTGAACTAGATTAACACTAGATTAACTTTGGATCATAGAACAAAGACTTTCAAGAAGAGGCAAGAAAAATTGCAGACTTAAAACTGAGGCACTTAATGTTGGAGTGTTCCTTCCAACTGGCCTTCCATCCAGCCCTGGAGATCCCTTCTGGACATCAGCTGCTAGGAGAACACAGTCCCCTTCCACTTTGTCATATCCGTCTGGGTCTATCCTAGGTAAATCAATGGCGAAGATCCATAGAACATGAAGTCATTCTCCACAGAAAGAGTCTACCTCAAAAAGTCCTCAATCCTCATATCACAAGACTGCTGGAGAAGAGCTTGTGTCCAACTTGGTGTGGCTCAGGGTCGGGGCACTCTCAGTATCAATCCCCCTTGTGTCACAATTCACCCATTTCACAAACTATTCCTGCCCTTTTCAAGAAGTGACAATCACTGTCAGTATCAAATGCTCCCTTTTGGCCTTTTCCCTGCCCCAGAAGTGTTCTTAAAGGTGCAGGTAGTGGTTGCAGCATACCTTCAGCAGCTGGGGATAATTGTTTTTCTGTATCTTAATGACTGACTACTCAAGGACTTGTCTTATACTGAAGTTTTCAGTGCCATAAAGAAGATAAGATTTCTGTGCTGTAAGCAAGGGATGCAGCTCAACTCTGTGGAATCCATGTTTCAAAGGGGTAGCCATGTTAATCTAATAAAGCAAAAAAAGCAAGGAGTCTTGTGGCACTTAAAGACTAACAGATTTATTTATTGCATGAGCTTTCATGGGAGGATATCCCTTCTCCCATGAAAGCTCATGAGATAAATAACTCTGTTAGTCTTTTAAGTGCCACAAGACTCCTTGCTTTTTTTGTGGAATCCATGTTGATTCTGGTACAATGAATAGAGTTTTTAAGAGCTTCCTTGATGCTATATTAGCCAGGACTTATCTTCCCCTTCACTCCCAACAAATTTTTTCAGTTAGGAAGTCTCATCTTGTTAGCAGATCTCATTAGCCAGTCTCATCTCAGTCAGTCCAGAGACCTCAGTATGAAGTTGTTTTCAAATGCTTGGACTCATGGCAGCTTGCACCTTTGACGTGTTCAGGGTTATACTGAAAAATACAAGTTTTGAACTAGTTAGTGTTAGTTCCTCAACAGGTACAAGACTCTCTCAGTTGATGGAGGGGCCATGGACAACATCTGCACAGGGCATTTGTTCAACCTCTTCCTATCAACCTAATGATGTCTGCATCTGTGATGGGCTTAGGGCAAGACACACATCTGGGGACTCTCACCTTCTAGGACAAATGGCCTGCCCAAGATATGCAACTGCACATTAATCTCCTTGAGCTGAGAGCAGTTAAGAGTGCCTGTATCTACTTCGTATCTTTATTCAGGAACAACACGATAAAGATTCTTATGGAAAACATAGCTTGCATATTCTATATCAACTTACAGGGAGGGACCAAGTTCCCTTGCCTTTGTACTGAAGTGGTGAGGCTCTGGAACTTGTGCATAGCCAATTTCATTCCTCCTCACCCCCCCCGCAATTTATTTTGTGGGTTTACAGAGCAAGTTAGCAGGTAACCTCAGCAAGGATTTCTCCTAGGACTACAAATGGGCGTTGGATCCTCAGATCCTCAAATTTTTTGGACTTGAGGATTTCCAAAAATGGACTTTGCTGCTGTGGCCAACAAGAAATGCTCACACTTTTGGTCAAGTGGTGGTGAGGGAGGGAAGGGGGTTGGGGATTGAGTCCTCTGACTTTGGTAGATAGATGACTTGCTCATTCAAAGGACAAGAGGCCTTATATACAAGTTCCCCTCACCCCATCCCACTATGCCCCTGTTTCTGAAAGAGATCAAGAAGATCAAGCATGACAAAACCTGAATTATGTTACTATTTCCAGTGGTGGCCCAGAGAGAAATAGTATCTCTACCTGGCTCACATAGCCATCTGTCAGATGATCAACTTCCTATACATGCCTTACCTTCTGTCCTAGATTACCAGGTGCACTCTTCATCACATCCTGAAGATACTTTGTCTTGAAGCTTGGCTCCTCAATGGTTCCTGAGATTAGAGATGACCTGTTCTAAGACGTACAGTGGGGATTGCTAAACAGCAGGCAAGATGCATACCTCCACAAGTGGGAAAGATTCAGCTTGCATGCCCAGAGACATGTTCCACCTGATCATTCTTTCCTCTCATTCATCCTTGATTACTTTCTAGACCTAAAAAAGAAAGGATTTTCTATCATCTCTATCAAGGTCCAGTTGGTGAGTACACCAGCCTTTTATTCAGCAGTTGAGAGATTCCCAGTCTTCATCTGTCCTAGAATTGTAAGATTTCTGAAGGGATTGGAGACACTTTTTCCTCAAGTTTAGGAACCCACTCCTATCTGAATTTGAATTTAATACTTAGCACTTTGCAGCCTTATGCCCCTACCTTTCCCAGCCCCCTTTTAGCCCATGGCTACCTAGATTAAATTATCTTTGAAGACAGACTTTTTGGCATCTATTACCTCTCCTCATAGTGTTGGGGAAACAGAAGCTCTAATGGCCTGTGAAGTAACTGGGATTCTTCAAAATGTGTTGCCCTGTGGGTGCTGCCCTATTTGCTCTCCTCCTCTGTTTCTGAGTTTTCTCTGAGGATTTTGCAGTGGAGAAGGAACTGAGGGAAGTTCACCCACACAATCATATATAACCTTGGAGCAGGACATGAGGGAAGTATAGGGCAAATGGGAACTACTTCAAAGAATTGCCAATTAAAGGTGCAAGAGGTGTGAGCAGATCTGATATGGAGTACCCATAGGGACAGACATCTCAAACCACTCCAGTTTCTGCACAAAATGTGTAATGTCTTCTTGGTTTTAATAACATGGAATTATATGATCAACAATCACTAGATTATATCAAGGTCTTTTAAAATATCCATGAGAACCAGTAGTTTAGCATTAAAATCAAATGTCCAAATTATCTGAACTCTCATTTTTAAGTAGATTTACTTAAAAAAAAAAAATCTTCCTCATCATCTTGGTCAAAGAAAATAAGCTGTGTCTGCCTGATGGGTGTATAGTCACACCTTTTCAGTGAAAGGAGTGGAAGGGTTAAAGTCTAAGAAGGAAAACTCTCCATGAGCAGAAATAATTTCTGAACTTTGTTTTGAATAATTCTTTAGATAATGTGAACATAGTAAAATTGATTTATAGGACAGAGTATTTCCTTATTTTCTTTATATAATTTGCATAAAACATTTCCACTGTAAAGCAATATGAATGCAACAGTCTTTGCACTCAACATCTACTGTCTATATATAACTGTAAGCAGAAAAAAAACCTTGAAAATGGGCTTCTTGTCTAGCAGACAGATGTATGCAACTACATCCAGTAGCTGGAAGTTGAAGCTGTATAAATTCAGTCTAGAAGTGAGGTGGACACTTTTAACTGTGAGGTTAACTAAGCTTTGGAGTTTGTATACTTGGGAAGTACAGTTGGTATGCCATCAGAGAGATCTGGATAACTGAAAAGAAGAACTGAAGGTTCATGGGCTGGAGTAAATGAGTTAAAATGAGGTAGGAGTACTGTTGGAGCAGCAAATAAGTAACAAATTGAAAGTAACAGCATATGCTTCATGTGTTTGTCTCTGCTTCCTCTCTTGTTTGGAAACAGTCCCTGCTTCCTCTGTTGTTAGGAAACGGGGTCTTAGGAAGGTAGAAGAAGATACAAGGAGTAGAAAATAACATGAGAAGGATGGTAGGCAAGTGGATAATAGACAGTGTGTGCATGGAATAAATTTGGGGAAAGGTGAATTTGGGACTCTTAGTGGTAAGATGGAGAATGCACTTTTGAGGTGGGCTGTACATGTGAAAAAAATGGGAGAAGAAAGATCAGCCAAAAAAAAAAGCATAGGAGGAAGAGGGCAGCAACAAAGGATGTAGAGGACTGAGGATGTGATGGAAAGGCTCTGTCAAGAGAGGTTTGAAGAGGAAACAATTGGACACCCCAGACCTATGAATCCATGCCACAGACCGGAAGACAAGTAATCATGAGCACTTCCAATTCCATGTAAATGGTAAAAGGAGTCCAGAAGTGAGTGGATCATCTTACGTAGGGTCATGCTGGATTCTCCATCACAGATTTTTAAATCAAGTTTGGATGTTTTTCTAGAAGATACATTCTAGTTTAAACAGAAATCAATTCAAGGAATTCCTCTGGCCTGCATTTCATAAGTCAAAGTTGGTGATCACAGTTTTCCTTTTTGACTTTATAATGTGAGAGTCACAAGGCAGGGAGAAGCAGCTGATTTATCAAGCTTTTTGGCAACGATTTTAAATATAAAAATCTAAAGTTAGGTTTCTAAAGTCAAACCAAATTAAAAATAGCCTAATTTTCATACCTGTTGAATGCCTGCAAATCCCCTTGAACTCTGTAGGAAAGTTAGAAATGTCAGGTTATATTAGGTACTTAAATGTGGATTAAGGAACATAATTTTAGGGATCCAAGTTTGAAAAATTTGGTCTAAGGACATTTAACCTTTATTTGGTTTTGTATCTTCCATATCTGCAATGGAGGTTTAGAATCTTTCGCAGAGTATACCATTAAAATAATCAAATCCACTACCTGTCCCCTACTATTTGATGGTAGAATGAGTAGTCCTTGCAACTGTGAAAGATAAACTTCAGATTAGGTGTTCAGTGTTCACAAGATGAATCCAGGGCTGGACCAACACAGGGGCTATAGGGCTGAAGTTTTGGGCCTCAGCTTAAAGGGGGCCCTGGACTCCAGCCCCTAGGGCCCCTGTGGTGATCCATCGGCCCCCACCACTACCTCATGCAGACCAGCACATTGCCAGTAGGACTTGGGGGGCAGGTCCATGGAGCCAAAGGCAGGGCTCCCCCCCCCCCCAGGCCAGCTGGTCTGCCCCCAAGTGCAGGGCAGGCTGGCATGTGTTCATTCTGCTCCTGGGGGAGGACCAGCTGGCGCAAAGTGCAGCCTGGCCCATGCCCCTGGAGAGCTTCAGCAGATGGCAAAACATGTACCAGCCATCCCCACTGCCCCGGGGGGCAGACCAGTTGGACTGGGACCAGTGTGGAGGGAAGCCTCTGGCCCTCAGACATCCCCCTAGCAGTGACCCATCTTCAGGCCACCGTGCAGGTGCCATCCAGAGGGGGGCACGGTGGTGTGGGGCTGGGAACCCAGGCTGTGGAGGGAGGGCCCACAGTGGTAGGCAGCCTGAGACCCCAAGGCCTCTTAATTTGGCCCTGGATATATAATTTTTAAAATAATAAAAAATCAACCTAAAATGGAAAAAAAAATACAAATTTACCCTCTAAAACCTAAAGCTGTCTATTAAATTAAGTGAAAATAAGTCATTAAAGATATGTATTGTAGTTTTTCATTCATCTGCACCTAGTTGTAAAAGAGATGCCTGATAAAGCTTTTCAATAATGGTTAATTTCCAACTAATCCAAGAAATTTCTCATCTCTGCAAGTTCCTGATAAGGTCAGCATTAAGCTATCATTTCATGAATCTTCACTTTCATGTTTGAAACTAGCAGAGATCCACTATCTATAGTCATTTGCGGTTAAGGAAACATGATCTTTTCTCAGGTATGATACTTATGGAATTTACAAAAGAAATACACATTCAAATCCATTTCAGTCATACAATGGCTGCATACCAACTGCAGTTAATATCAGAACTTCAAACCATCAGCAAAGATCTCAGTAGATACTGCTAAAGTGCTAAAGATTATTGCTAGACTAGGGGCAGGTCTACTCATCAAAGATCAGTCTGTTGGGAAGGTTGATCTGATGGCGGTGATTTTGCCACCATCAGTGAAGACTAGCTCTTGGACTTGTTATTCCACACAGTAAGGAATTCTAGTCTGTACCAGTATATTGTAACTCACCCATGTGCACCATGCTGGCACACATTAAAATGACCCTAATGCGTCTTAATAAAGTAATGTGCGTCAGCAGGGTCCCATTATGGTGTAGATTAATACACCATGTAGAAAGCCATGTGATTTACATCAACTTAGTTCTGCACAGGGGCTATTTAATTCCTTACTTGCAGCTCACAGAGCCAGCTGCATCTTTGAACCCTGTCGATCATTCTGAATGCGCCCAATATAGGTGTGGTCCATGCCTTCACCTTCTGGGGATGGAATCCCATGATCCTGCCGCTGTTAGACCAGAACCCTAGTTTACAAAACTGTGTTCCAGCCATGATTGCTTGACTGGTCTGACTGGCTTTGGAAGTTGATTTTAGGGGTGAATACAGTGACTTAAGACAGCCTTCCCAAAACAGTATTGTTGAATCACAACAGTAGACCAAAATATAACAGGAGCTGGGGGGGGGCTTAAAAGCAGTAAAACGTCTACATGCATATCCTTCTTATTTATGGTCTTAGGTTAGACCTAGTTTATCCCAGACACCTAAACCTTTGTACACTGGAGTTCAGCCTGCTGCTCTCCAGCAATCTCTGCCTTACTTTCTCTTCTCTATCATTCATCAGGGAATATTTATCCAACTCAGAGTTCTTCATTCTGTTCCTCCTTTTGCCCCTTTACCCCCACTGTGCTTACAAGTCAGACTCTTGAGTTCAAAATAAAACAGCAAAAGTGAATGGCACCTGCATTATACTTTAAGTACCAGTAAATAGGGCTACATGAAACTATTGTCTCTTGGCTTTAATTAACCTGTTGTAATCATATACAAACAAATTGAACTTGTAGTATTTGTCAAATATGACAGGCATACCTTTAGCTTCATGCCTAGAGCATTTAAATGGTACTTTTAAACTCAAAGTAATAGTAGTGTTGTATAACAGAAATTCTAAAAATTAAATCTATTACCGAAATTAGTTAAATCAATTAGAAATAGTTCAAGTTTATCTTCTGTCAAATGAGAAATTGCCACCTTCACAAGTTGATCTAGAGAAGGAAGGAGAATGCAGAACTCATGTAAACACAGGAAGGTAGGGACTTCTGAAAATTTAATTTAAAAGTGGCTTAAATATTGCTAATTATCTTTTATGTAAAACAGAAAATACGTTCAGCAACCTATAACACTTCAAATGGTGCCTCAGATATACATGGGTGATTTCATTTACTTCAGTAACATTGACCCAGGTATAAATTAGGGCCCAACATGTTTCAGTCTTGTCCTCACGTATGAAATGCACATTGCCATGTAGCTGTAGTATCAACTATTTCTCAGGTGCCTGCATGTATAGCTAATTTTTCAAACTGCAGCAGTATGGACCACACCTAATATTTATGTAGGAAATATACACTGTGTACACATACCTAAGCTGCCCTACAAATGTTTAATTTAAAAAGACTATATTGAAAAAATCTTGCTGCGGTTGTCAAGTCAACAACACAAATTTAGAAAATGCCACAATTGTGCCTGCCTGCACAACTGTAATATGTTGTCTGTGTCCTATCAAAGTTCAGTTGCATATGCTGTGCTGAAACACAATGCTGGGTGATGCATTCACAAGGTTAGTGGAATGTTGTGGGATTTTTAAAAGCCAGCCTCCAGCAAGTTGTACTGAGCAAAACAGATCAGAAACTTCAGTGTTTAAAATAATCTATAGCTTGGGCTAATCCAAATTGACTTTTATGTAAAAAAGGCACCTGCTTGATCTCAGGGCTGTCAAATGTACATTCTTATTGAAAACCAGGGGAGACATTAGCGCTCTTGAGCTCTTCCAGATAAATAAATCTTGAAAAATGTAGTATTTATAAGGGAATTTTTAAGCGACCTAAATATAATGACCCTTGAGACAACTTTTCTTCAGGTAAGGGAATTCCAACCAAATTGGTATGTTACATTAGAAACTACCTCTGCATCTGTGTTTGTGTTTATTGTGTGGTATGTTCCTAACTCCCAGCCTTGATGCTGTTCTACAGATATTAAATTACAAAATTAAAATTTCTGCCAGCAGTTGGAAACAGAAGTAATAGTTGGTGTATGCAAGCCATTATTTTGAGATTTTCTCTCGCTCTCCCCCAATTATTATTAGTTTTTACTGGTTTTAAAGTTTGGAGGTAGATTCTTCTACTTTGTTTCTTTCACTTTTGAGTTAAAGGTGATTAGTACTTTTTAAATAAGGAGTTGGTAAGCCAATTATAGTAAACCAAGCCACAGGCAACCTGTCTTTTATAACATTATAGTCTGGTTATATGTTCTGCTTAATATCTTTTAAGCCACCCTTGGGCAGAATTTCATTGTAAACAAATTGTTGAGTTAGACTTGGAACATCCTTTTAAAAATAACACTAATAAATAAACATTAGGTCTTGCATGTATTTTGCTCTCCTCAGCTCTCCCTTTGTAAAATTGTGTGATGATTTGTAAAATTTTCTCATGTGAACTGCAATTCTTCATATTTCATAAATATGGCCTTCATTTTCAAGTATGAAGAGCTTTTTAAAAATTAAAACTTCTATTTTCTTTTGTAGTTACATTCTGTCATTTTAATGAAAATTGCTTAAATTATAGAAATCAACCAATCTCCGAAGTGCCCAGCATGGCAATGGGTACTGCATAAATAAATAATAGTAATATTCAGTAATAATGAAACTGGGACATTAACAGCTGAGTATTAACAGCTGATGTAAAGAGCTGAGCAGAGGAAATCATCTGCAGTGCATAACAAAAAGCTTTATTTGTTTTGCAAAACTCAGGAGCTATACTACATATTCTTGAGTTCCATCTAGGGTTACTGATTAACTGTATACAGGCATACAGCTGTTTTCCATTTTCTCACCTGCTATTTCTCTTTCCGTGTGTCTACCTGCCCTCCTCAGCGCTACCCTTGCTGAGTCTTCTAACAGTTGCAGCCTCTTGACTGAAATCTGCTGTGTAGTAGCAGAGTACCATAGTTTTAGGCACTGTCTGTGAAGCCCCAATCTCTCTTGCATGCTGTATGGCAGACTTTCTGTAGGACTCTTACAGAAAAAGGGGCAGACAGGAATCTTCATTGTTAAGGTAAGGTGAAGAACATTTAAATAGAGTAAGTTCCAAAGGGGCAGCCGTGTTAGAGTAAAGCAAAAAAAGCAAGAAGCCTTGCGACACTTAAAGACTAACAGATTTACTGTATATACTTGGATATAAGCCAATCTGAGGACAAGCCGACTCCTCAATTCTGAGCCCCCCCAAAAAGAGGCAAAAATGGGTGACTCATGTATAGGCCGAGGTCCCCCTTCGGCCTGGGTGCTAACCCCCCCCCCCCCCCCACCCAGTGCTGCTGTCTTCCCCTGGAGTTCCTGACACCATCCCTAACCCCCAAACCCCTGCTGCTGCTGCTTTTGCCCTGCCCCCTTGCTCTCTCTGCTTCTCACGTCTGCCCCCCTGCTTTGTCCATTCCTTACTCCTTCCCCCCCCCTGCACTCGTTGACCCCCTCCCTAAATCCCGGGCCCTGCCACTGCTTTCCCTGCACTCCCAGACCCACCCCCCTGCGCTCTGTTGTCACTTCCCTGGCTTCCCTGAAACCCCCCCATGCCCAGGCTAACCCCCCCAAGGCCCTCTTACCTGGCTGCTCCAGATACCGGGGTCCCCTCCTTACTCCAGCCCCAGCCCAGCCCAACTGACCAAGATGGCAGCTCCAGCCATGCTGGGGCTCCAGCCTGCAGCGTGGTCAGCAAAGGTGCTGGGCTGGGGCTGTTTACCATATTCCCCCATGTGTAAGCCCAAGTGCCTGTTTTGAAGCCACTTTTCAGGCACAAAATCTCCGCTTATACGCAATTATATATGGTATTTATTACATGAGCTTTTATGGGAGAGCATCTGACGAAGTGGGATTTTTCTCTCACGGAAGCTCATGCAATAAATAAATCTGTTAGTCTTTAAGTGCCACAAGACTCCTTGTTTGGTTGGTTTTTTTTCAAGAGTAGAAGACCAGACGGAGTTGCAAGTGAAAGGCAGAGCAGAGAGCAAGAAGGTATAGGTACCAGGGTCCGTACAGCCTCCTATCAGCTGCTGTGACAATGAGGACACAACCCCAGTTCTTGTGAAACTGACCAGCTAGTACTTAAGATGTGCACAAGATAAGCCAAACTGAGGACCCTTTGAAGTCAAAGGAAGTGTTGCTGTTTATTTCAATATCCTCAACCTCTGGCCTTTAGAGAATGTAAGAATTTCCTAACAGAAGAGAACATGCAGCCTGGTATCCTGTCTCTGACAGGAGCCTACTGTATGTCTCAGAGAGAGATGTAAAAGTCCATTAAAAAGCATTTTCTTTTATTTATTTTGTCTTCCTTTAGATTATTCTTGTGTTATTAAGTGATTGTGTAAATAGTAGTGTTTAATTGCCTTTCTTATTATCATTCATAAATCTCCTCTAACTTATTTTTTTCCAATTAATCTAAGGCCTACATTTTTTTCAAAAGTAGTCATTTTGTCTACTTCAGTTTTTGTGTGTCCAGTTTAAGATGCCTGGGAAGGACCTGATTTTTCATAAAGCAGATGATTAGCACGTATGAAAATCAGGAGCCACATAGGTGTTTCAAAGTGAGCGCACAAAAATTGAGGCATCCAAAATCACAAGTCATCTTTGAAAATTCAAGTCACAGTAATCTACTTAACTGATTTTTACAGTCTCTCCTTAATGGCAGACTTATTTATAGCAAATTCGTTTGGTTTAAGAAAAAGCGAATGAAGATTTTAAGAGAAGAAAAGAAATGTTAGTTGTCAGAGTCCTCTTGAGAAGGAAGAGAGGAAGCCTAGGCTTGTATATAGAGGAGAAAGCCTGCACGTGCTTTCGGTTCTGTTTTGTGAAAATTACTTACTGTTTACATAAAATAAGGTAACCGTAGCTTATTTTAGGAAATAAAACAGTGCTGGAAATAGTTCAAATAAAATTTAAAGCATTACAAAACAATGCAATCCAGTGATCTCTTTGGTGTTCTCTCTGGCAATAATATAAACATGCCTTTTTGCTCTCTGCAAAAAAAAAACAAAACAAAAAAACCCTGAACATTTCCTTCTGAACAGTAGAGAAGAGAAATTTCCCCACATTAACCACCATTTCAGATTCTTGCTGATACTAGAGTGCTATTAGCTAGTGCAGGCAGGGGGTTAACAGCAGTCACTTTGGATTTGCAGTTTGCTATGGGTTTTGGATTTTTTCTTTTTCTTGTGTGTCGTCTTTGTCATTTAGTTTCTTCCTACAGTATCTCCTTTGGAGGTCGTGTTTGCACAATGTTGGCAACACTAGTGATTTTATTGCGAGACTCATGATACTTAATTTTTTTTTAAGTTCCTGAATTCATATGAGATTCATCTGTTTGTTTAAATTTTTTTCTAAGCCTCCTAGTTGTAGAAAAAAGCTTGAAGGAGTGACCCAAATGCACCCAAAAATTAAAAAAAAAACAAAAACAGAAGGTAAATAAAAAGAACCCTTTCTGCCTTTTTTTTTTTTGAAAGAACCTCATGGTTTTTAAATTGTTGTAGTTGGCACCATTGCATGCACAATGCAAATGTTCATAACATTCAAGGATTGTGGTATAGATACAGTGAGAATAAAAGCACATTTTAAAAATAATGTGAAATTATTAGATCTGTCTGTCTAAAACTAGCATAGATGTCATTGCTGTCAAAATCAATGGAAACAGCAGAAGAATTCAGTGAGCTCTCTATTGCTGTCATTTCACATAAGCATTATTAATCCCATAATGCTGTTATTTCTTATCAGGTCAAAAAGGACCATAGTAACATGTAAGACACACTGGGAATGAATGGTTCAATGATAACTGAGTGATTTCATTGAAAGACCTATTAATCCTGCTGATGGAAGTTCAAAATAATTTATTTAACAGTAGCTGGAGGTTCTTGGTAGCCACCGCTCCACAAGCTTTTATTAATGCTTGTTGAAAGAATTGTAGTAACATCTTTTTCAATATAAATTCTGTACAGTTTATATTATGTACTGTATGCTTGATGAAAATGCCATGTCAGTTTTAACTATTACAATGTTTATGAAAGAACAGTCAAAAAACAGAATATGTATTTTTCTGTATAGAGACCACAAATCTGGTAGTAAGATATGATAGCTCATAAAATCACAAAATAAATTACATTCATCAAGAACTACTCACCAACAAACATGTACTCTACTCACTAGACTTCTTCATTTGGGTACTTTAAAAAGTTCCTGACACTAACTCTTAAAAGACAAGAAAAAAAGAAAGCAGATTAAACACAGAAGAAAATTCACGTTACATATGGATTTTCCCCCAGATCTAAAGTAGTGCAGGGCTACTGACTGTTATAATTTCCGGAAGTGTAGCCATGGTAGTCTGTGTACCGCAAAAATGAGAATCCTATGGCACCTTAAAGACTAACAGATTTCTTCAGGCATAAGCTTTCTTGGGCTCCAACCCAGTGCCACAGGGCTTTTGTTTTTTCTATTGTAAGATTCAGTATCTTGTGAACTTTGAGCAGCAGAAGCTTTATTTTGATAGAAAGCTGTGGATCCCATTTTCCAGTGATGTAAGACATCAGTTTCTATCACTGGCAGGTTGAGAGATATGGGCCTTAAAATTGTACCATTATGACTTATAGAGAAACTGTTTAAATAATTTTTACAAGTTACTGAAATGTATTCATTATCATTTTACTTTCCCTACAAGGGCTGTAAAGTGGGACCTGATACTAAAATTTCCTGGCTTTATAGCTTACACAGAACTCTTCTTTAGAGGCAGAGATATAAAAAATAGTACCAATAAAAAATTTAAAACTCTCTCAGACATATCTAAAATAGATTGTTGGCAAAATATGTGAAGTGTACAACTAGATGATGGTATGTATGGTGGACACTGATTTTTGGGATGATATGTATAAACTAAGATAACATCCACAGTCTCCTGTGGATAAAACCTTTATCACATCATCACACGTGTGTGAGAGATAGATGCATATGTGTGTATAAAGTTTTTGTAAATGTGCACATGCTCTTTTTCTTTTTTTGTGCTAACCTGTTTCAAACTGGAATTTCACTACTGACCCATTCTATCTTTAAATCTTCAGTCTCCATCACATGTGCATCAGGTTTGCCAGCTGCTTGTTTTTTTCTTTGCTGTCAGTGAAAATCACAAGTGTTAGAACATTTTAAAGTTGTTTGTGTATGAAATTTGACTTCTGTTTTGAAATGTGTAACTACTTGTTTGATGAATCACTGTACCTCAGCACGATTATATTATGTCTAATCTGACCTGATTGGAATTCCATAATTATAATAGCCATGTGACATCACTTCTGCGCTACAGCAAAGCACATTTAGCATCCCGATAATTATGGCATCATTACTTCTAATTTTCATGTTCTAACCAGTCACTTCATCTTTACCTTAGATTTCTCTTTTCAGCAAAGAGGAAGTATTTTTATGCGTGGAACACATGGGGCCAAATCCTGTCTTCAGGATGATTGTTTAAAAAATAAAAAGCTGCACCTTAGATCGGAGTCACAGAGCATAACTGCTGGAGGCGAATGATGGCTACCCCAAAACCCTTTGGGTTCATGCTCGATGGACCTTTTGCAGTGTCTCAGTCTGTGCAAGGCATTCCACTAAAGGTTTAGGGGCCCAGGATATGAGTCCAGATGGCTTAAAATGTATCTTCCTGAATTGCTGATGGTCTCTGTTGATTAAATTGCTCGTATTCCCAGCACAAATAATATAAATGGAAAATTCTGTAGGGATTTGGTGCCCACTCCGTTTTGGCCAGTATGCAGTCAGAAATTTTTGCTGGCAATCATTTTAATACGGAGGTTATTGCAATAGTGTGTGGAGATTGTTTATACTGGTAGATACCACAAGGAAAAGAGAAGGAAGTAGCTGCTGTTTATTTTATTTTAGAAAATATGAGCAAGATCTTCAGAGTAGGGAAATGAAGAGTGGGTATGAAGAAAGTTTCAGAAAAGTGGAGAAGGTTCAGCAGGATGAAGGCAGGAGGGCTGATCAAGGAACAGTAAAGGGAGAGAGTATAGGCGAGAGTCACAGAGCCAACAGACTGAAGGAACTGACATAGAAGAGCCAGATCTCTAAAGTGCTCAGTACACAGCACCGTGGCTTGAAGGTAGGTAACACAGATGACCAAGTTTAGATTAGAAATTAAAAAGGATGACATGGTAACATAAAAAGGGAGTAAAGGAGGCAAAAATACAGAAAAAGGGACGAGTTGAAGCATAAATGATAAAGTTAAAGGGCATGTGAGTAAGAACAAAGAGATATACAGAATAGGTGACACTGATACAAGGTTTTGAAAACTCAGTGCTGTATTGCTGGTGATGAGGAATTAAGAGGAAGGCAAAGCTTAAAAGTTAGAAGACATCACGTAAGGGAATAATGGTGGAAATATGAAAAGGGGAAGATTCAAAATCCTTTGCTCTCCTTGGTTTCAGAGGCAAATAGAACATAGAAGGAGTAAAAGCAGCATTCCTGATCTAGTTCAGGTAATGCTGAGGCTTCGACAAGGTTTGTTTCTGCCCTGGAGAGTCTGTATATGAAATTTTTCAGAACATTAGTTTTCTGTGTTAGAAATGTATATCCAGAATCATTCAGCTTCTTCAAGTGAAAATCTAAAATCACAGCTGTAACCTTAACTGTCATAAGAATATTTCTTTTTTTTTTAATCCAGTGTAGCTTCTCACTTTGTTCAGTGTTTAGCCTATATACGTTTAATATTAAAGAGAGAAAATAAATGAATTACTAAAGACAGTATAATGAATTAGTTAAACTCCTCCTTTATATGTGTTTTTGATCATTTGCTAAGTGGGTTAAATAGCCAGGATTGCCTTCCTTAATTTAGTTTGCATACTAAATAGCCAGGTACACAGTGGAATGGGTGAAAAATTCTATAGTAAGAAAATAAAATTAATTTTATGATTTAACACTAATCAACCATTGCTAAGATGCTATAAAATTCCACTTAAGGTAGATACAGATTCCCATTATTAAAGTTAATGGCCTCCAGTTGCCTCATCTGCCTTATTCCAATATATTAAGCATGCAGAATCCATAATTTAATTATCACCTGTTAATATTGGTTCTAAATTCATTTCTGTGCTTTTGGGCTGAAGAGGCAGTGATGAGCCAATTAAAAACCATTATCTGGTTTCTCAAAGCATCAGACTTGTTGTAGGCTCAACAGTACGTGATTCTCCTGGGACTTTCAAGATGGAACATGCTGCTCTGATGTCTGTAGGGATTAACTGAACAAAAGAATTTTTGTAAAGGAAATTTGAAATGTTTTCTTCTATGCAGTTTTGTAATTTTCAGATCTTTAGGTTTGCAATACATAGTAGTTCTCTTTCTTTCATTGTATTTGCATATTTGAAGAAATACAATATGTAACTGAACTGAATTACAAAAACACTGGGTTTGTTTTAATCCCAAAGGAAAAATTTGACTCAAAAATACACGAGGTAGTAACTGCAAGGATCATGTTGGATGGCATCTGCTTGAATTAATGTAATGAAACATAAAATACAGCAACAAACTGTAACCTTAGAGATTTGTAATGGGAAAATGAACAATTAATCTATGCAGATGTCATCAAAGGGATTTGAAAGGACAATAGCCATACTGTTTTGCTTTGCTCTTCATAAATTGCACAAAGCGGCCGTAAAAGGGTATATTTAGGCTGCAATAAAAGACCTGTGTCATGGCTGTGGGAGGCATGAGACAGCTGACTCAGGCTCATGGGATTTGTGCAAGGGCTATAAAATTGCAGTATAGATGTTCAGGCTTTGAAACCCAGGATATCAAGGCCTGGGCTGTTGCCAGAGCCCAAACATTTATGGGTTTTAGCCCAACAACTCAGATCCCTTTACCCAAATTTGAGTCAGCTGAGCTGACATAGACACAATGCCTTGAGTTTTTTACATGTTACCACCATTTTTTACCCAATGCCCTGGGTTTTTTACATGTAGACCAGGGGCCTCAAACTCAAATCAGCACGCGGGCTGCATGAGGACTAGTAGAGGGCCACATGAGGACTAGTATGTTAGCCCGAGGGCCACCCTACTGAAATCTTTTAAGTACAACAATATTGGAAACATTGGTAACAATAGTGTCATTGTGGGCTGCAGGAAATAGATTTAGGGGCCACATGTTTGAGACCCCTGGTGTAGATATACCCAGTGTCTGGAGAAGCAAGTGAAGTATTCCCCCCTCTTCAGAGAAACTCTGCTGGCATGAAGCTGACCTGAAAGTCTCCCTGACAGACCTCATATCAGGCTACCACTGTGGAGCTCTAGCTTGCACTGGGACCATGTGACCTGGAATTAGGAAGTTACAGTTTGACTCCTGGCAACCCACTCTCTCCGTGAATTAAGAGTCAAACCTAAGGGACTGTGCATATGTATGCAGGGTTCCATTGTTAAGGCATCTTGTTAGCAGATGCTTGAAACTTCCATACAGATGCAATAGAATTATTTCTGAGTCCACATTAGTAGTTAGGATTCCATTAGCTCCTACTGAGCTATAAATGAAATTGGAGCCTCTTTTGTGGGCAGAGGGACTGAAGGTCTGGAGAGACAGGTTCCACAGGAAGGTAAGTAATAAACAAGCTGATGGAGAACACTTCAGCTGGTAAAATAATACCCAGCTTTTCTCATCAGCCAGTCTCAAAGTACTTTACAGAGGTGGTCAGTTTCCTGATTATGCAAATGGAGAAACTGAGAGGTGAAGTGATTGGACTGAGGTCACCTGCCAGGCTAATAGCAATGATGAGAATGGAGCCAAGGTCCTCTGACTCCAGTCTAGTTCTTTACACATTATGCTATCCTATCATTTGTGTTTGGAAGCTGTTATTTTAGTCAACATTAATTCAGCCAACCCCCAAAAGGCAGGGTGAGTTTGGACCGCATACTAGAATGTTGTTAGTGCAGGGTGGGAATTCTGCCTGCTTACATATGTGCACAAAATTTTTTTTTTTTTTGTTTATAGTTGTTTCACCATGGTGTAGGTGTATGCTCTTTTGTTTAGTAAAAGGTTATAAAAAGCAAAATAGGGCATCACATTTTTCTAAAATAATAATTGTAAAAAGAACAGCCATGAAAAGGAAAGTAAGCATATATATAAGAAACAAATATAACAGCAGTTATCAGAAGGCACCTAGTGAGGACTACAAGTTGTTATTAAATACAAATATAACATGCTGCACTTTACTTAAAATGCTGTTTCTTAGTTTTAATAATGTTCTTAATCCATGCTTTGAACTTAATCCAAGTTTTTCTTGTATTTTCAAATATGCAAAAAGTCTTTTAATGTAAGTCTGCATTACAAAATTTTACTTGTCCACAAAGCCAGTGTAAGTGATTTTCCTTAATGGACAAATAGAAAATCATTAGTATTTTCATCAGTCATCATGACAGAAAGCAAGCAAGTAAGTAGATTTAATAAATTGTCATGACAATTTCACAAAACTGTAATGGTTTTAAGGAAATCACTTGACCCTCAAGTCACATAATAAATCAGAATCACACCGTAAGACTGCGTGTTAGGCAAGATCCTGCAGTCCATACTAGGACAACTCTCTTAGAAGTTCATGGAAGTCTTGTTAAGTTGCATTACTGAACACTATGATGTATAATGTTAAAAGATCACAATCACCTACATTTACTAATGGTTATCGTGGATATAGTTTCAGTCTGAACACTGGTGCTTTGCTTTTAATAGTTTGATTCAGATGCTTAGTGTAATATAAGAAGAGTTTTTATGGTTCAGATTCTTTATAATGCTAGTTTTAAAATAAGGAGAGGGGAAATAAACAAATGCCATAAATCAGAAGGGCTTTTAAATCTCATATATCAATGGATAATTTGTGATTTCACTGTGTTTTAAAGTAATTTCTAAAGGGTATTTTAAAAAGTAATCCATAACATTTTCTTCATAACTATGCCATATGAAAGCATTTTAGTAGTATCAGGCCTTCCAGATTATATATTGACAGTACCAAATATGTTTTGGTCTATTTTGGGAAATACTCCAAATATGCGTTTGCTCCATATTCCACACTGCACTGAAACTGCATGCGGTGAATTTGTATTATCGAGGCACTGATTGGGACTCAGAGATAAGGTTGAGTTTTATTTTTCATGCTGGGTTGGAGTCTGCTGAACTGTGAAACCTAGTGAAGAGAGTGAGTCTTGAACCCCAGGCTCCTGCTTGAGCCCAAACACCTTCACTGCCATTTTTAGTCCCATATCATGAGCCCTGCAAGCCCAAGTCAGTTGACCCAGGCTTGAGGCTCACTGCTATGTGGAGTGTATTTTAGTTATATAGACATACCCAGAGACTCTTCAAACTTTCTTTATAGGTGAAATTCATCAATATTTTGTGCATAGGCAATATTTGAATAAATTAGGTTGTAATCAAGTTTATATTAACTATTCTCATAGCCAGTTACTTTGATTACACAGGCTATACATAGGGCCAGCAAAAGTAATTTTCTAACAGCTCAAGTGCAATCATTGTGGATATGTCTATACTACATAAAAAAGCCATGGCACTGCTGCAGCTGACTCAGGTTTGTGAGGCTTGGGCTGTGCGGCTAAAAACTGCAGTGTAAACATTCAGGTTCAGGCTAAAGTTTGGGTTCTGAAACCCTACAAAGGGAGGTAGGTCTCAGAACCTAGGCTTCTTCATGAGCCCAAATGTCTGCACTGCAATTCTTAGCCCCATAGTCTGAGCCTAGGATTGCCAGCCCTACAGGATTGGCCCGGAATTTCTAAGAATTAAAGATTATGTTGTGATGAGACCTCCAGAAACACGTCCAGTGAAAACAGACAACCCTACCCAAGCCCTGAAAGATCAAGTCAGTTAATTCAAGTGCTGAGACTTGGTATTGCAGATATTTTATTACAATGTTGATGTACCCTTTGTGTCTTGTGACTTATTCAGGCTGGCATGAAACTCCCCTTTGCAGAAGCTTGGAGAGCTGTATCAACTTAGTTCAATATTGCATGTAGTAGCTGCTTTTTAAACCTTTATTTGTCAGTTGTTTATGTTTTTTAAAATATTGAGAGAACTGAGTCTACATCAGAGGTGGGCAAAGTACGGCCCGTGGGCTATATTCGGCCTGCGGGTTCCTTTCATCAGGCCCTCCAGCTGGGCCTGACCAGAATCCAGCATCCACTCCTCCCCAGGTCATATCTTCCCCACCCCCGCCAATCACCTGGGACCAGCGGTGTCCTTCTGCTAGGAGGCTGGTAGCTGTTCCCCTTCCTGACCCTGACACATCACCATCACATGGACCCAGCGACCATGCCCTGGCCAGACTATGGCTGTCAACCCCACCACCCACACATAGTGCCAAGTGCAGTGGCCCCTCCTAGCCCTTCCCCTGCCCCTCTTCCACCATGTGGACCCATCAGCAGCCACTCTCCACCTCTCAGCCCTGCTCCTCTCCCACTGTGTGTGACCTGTCATACGCTAGATGTTGCCCTCAGACCAAAAAAATCTGCCCACCTCTGGTCTACATTATGCAAATTTTCATTTAACTAGCCTTTTAATGTTACAAGAGCTTGCATTTGTTTGTGTTTTGTTAAAACTAATGGATTTGTTTTAAAGCTGTTGGGCAATTACTTCCCTGTTGAGATCCTGTTGAGGTAACTTTATATGGCAAAGTCATAAACCTATGGTTTTCAAACTTAGTATCAGGACTCAGTGCTGAGTCGCAGACCCTTAGGCACTGGGTTATGGCACCCCTCCTGCTGCTGCTGCCACCAAAACACTGGAATTCATTGCTTAAAGATACAATTGTTGGGTCATGGGCGTAATGATTTTTTTCAAGTGGGTCCCAAAAAAAGTTTGAAAACCACTGTCATAAATCACTGTGAAAAAGGGGTTTATTATTAAAATGCAAACAATCATTAAATTAGAACTGGAGAGCCTTAAAATAGACTGTTTAAGATCCAAAACCATTGCCAAAACAAGCATGTAGGAATACTTAGAGATGGTGGACAAGCTACATTCTGAAATAAAATAGAAAGTAGGCTGGAGTGATTTGCTCAAAGTTGGTAGTATTGTAGTGTTTCTGGCTCTCAGTTGAAGATGGTTTGCAGTACTGAGTGACTAGCATGCACCATTTATTTTCTTTTCTTTAGCTTTATACTAAAGCTAATGAGGGCCCCTATGCAAGGCTGTGGCTGGCCCTGCCATAAATTACAAAATGCAAAATTAAAACAGATAGAACTCAAAACTTCGCTCTCCATGCAAAGTTCCCCTACTCCCACCCCAGTCAAAGCCTTTGTTTCTGAGCAGCCACACACAAAGAGATGTGGCTTGCAGCATGCCAGGAAGGCCAAGAGAAAAGGCCTATTTCGGACTGAAACAGGGAACTTGGCCAAGAGCTAAGGTCTCATGAAAAATACTCTGTTGAATTGAAGAGTACTCCAACTCAAAATAACCACTGTGTCTATATGATAGTGTTTAGTAGGAAGGCCCCAAGCAATGAAGGCTTTGTAGGTTATTTATAGGTATAATATTTTTAAGTGTACAGGGTTAAAATCCTATGCATTCCAGACTATTAATTTTTGGATTAGAAGAATCAGAGGGAAATAATGTGCAGTTTCTGCTGTTTTCTAAGAAATGTATGATTTTATATCAGTGATGGTACAGTCAGTAAAATTTTCATGCTGGAGAAATGTTCAGCTGGAAAAGTTTTATGTAAAGAAGGTAAGATGGATGCATTTGATTAATGTTGATTTCCAAAAGCAAAATTCTTTAGGGGAAATTTTTTTTACTTGATGTAGAGAAATCTTTTGGTTTATAAGATCAGATATGCACATCTCTTGTCGTTGGTTAAGGACAGAGAGTGGGAAGTTATTGATGATGGATATGAAATTACTGCTTGTCATGTACTTTATTGGGGGTGGCGTTGATTGGATGTATAGTTTGTTTTTCTGTCATTCCTGTTACGTTTAGAGGCTTATTTTAGTAAGATATAGTTAGTTAATTTTAGAATAAATTCCCAGAAGTTGCTGTTTTGTCCATTAACATCAGCACATCTATAGGTTAAGACCAACTTATCTTTTATGGTGACACCTTTTCTTGAGGTGATAATTAGAGCAGTGGTTCCCAACCAGCTTGCCGGGGTACACTGGTGTTCCGCGGCAACACCCTAAGTGTGCCGCGAGCATCCCTGAGAGCTGGGATGAAAGTTCCCTCCTTGCTCAGCCCAGCCATGTGGGCTGTGCAGGGCTGGGAAAAAGCAGGGTTTAAAGTAAGGGGGAAGGCACTGAAACACAGTTTGGGGGGCCCCCTATTTTTAGGAAGGCAGCATTCTGGGGCCTCTAAAATATAGAGGAAGGCACTAGAACGTGGAGTTCCAGGGGTCCCCCCGAAAGTAGCATAAGCAACTGGAATGCAGAGTTCCAGTGGCTCCACCTTCAACGCAACTCCACCTTAAGCCCAGCCAGCAGAGAGCTGCAGGAAGTGGGGAGTGTGTGAATCTCCCCACTGCAGGGCTGAGCAGCTTGTGTCAGCCAGCCTGCAAACAGCCCAGGTAAGGGCTTTGGGGGGAATGCTGGGGGTTGTGTGGGGCAGGTATGTGTGTGTGTAGCAGAGGTGGGTGGGAGTGGTTGTGTGGCTGAGGGTGTGTAGCTGGGGTTGTGGGGTGGCTGTTTGGTTGGGGGGTGTAGCTGGGCAGTAGGGTGGCTGTGGGGGGGCTGTAGCTGGGGGCTGGAGGACTAGTTCTGGCCCCTGCAGTGATGGGAGGGTTCATCACAGGCAGCAGGGGGCTGGGAGAGGGGAGGATGGGACCCAGTGGGGTGAGGATTTGCCCTAGGTGGCAGGGAGCTACTGTGGAGAAGGGGGAAGTGGGCACTGTGCCATGCTCCCTGACCTACCTTCCCACTCCCCAGGTTCCCCCCATCCCTCCACAAAGCCAGTCTTGTTCTCCCTTCCTCTCTCCTCTCTTGCCACCTTTGTGCTGTTCCCCACATGGCTGTCCTTGTCCTGTTTTGCCACCCCTGCCCTGCTCTGCTCCCCACACTCACTCCTGCCACTGCACACGACTCCTGACCTCCTGTGTTTTGGCACCCCTGCTCTGCTACCCCTACTACTCCACATAGTAGCATTTCTGAAACACTGTGCCATGCTTCATGAATATTCATAAGTAATTTAAGGTAATTTGAATATTCATGAGTTTTTTATGGTGGTGTACCTCAAAAAATTTGAAAGTATCAAGATGTGCCACAGCAAAGAAAAGGTTGGGAACCCCTGAATTAGAGACTTAACATATTGCTAACTGGGTCTGAGAAAGAGGTGAAATGATTCATCATACCTGATAAGTGAGTGTCTTTAGTAAAGCCTTACACTAGTCAGTATCAATCCACTTGAAGATGGAGAGGAAGAAGGGGAGAGAAATTTTGTGAAATTATACATTAAGATCTCTGGGTTAGTTTATTACCACCCTCTCCTAGAAAGTTCTTTGGCTATCCATAAATGCTTTGAATCCCCCTGTACATACCCAAAACCAGCAATGGAGAAACCATCCCACTGCCTTATCTTTGTGGTAATGTTAAAAATGATTTTATGATGTTCTATAGAAATCATTGCACATTGTTAATATGACAAGGGGCAAAAAAAAACAGTAATAGAGAGTTGTATAGAGGGAGTAATATAAAGGAAATGTGAAAGCTTGAAATGTGGAAATGAGGTAAAGATGAAATTTTAAAAACAAACTCATGAGGAGGAGGGCTAAAGTTTCTAAATGATTGGTTTTGAAGTAATGTTTTATTATATTAATTCTAATATCCTCATACACTACTGATCAAAGTAAATGCATTGCAGTGTATTTAATAGAAAAGTAGCCACAATAAAATTCAGTTGTGACAGACACATGTAAATATTTTAGTTTGCCTCAGGAAAAAACTTAGATTGTTATAACTTAAAAATCAAAAACCATTTGATACATTACACTACCCTAAGACAAATTAATAACCTTGATAATTCAAGTGATTCAAATTTATGCCCTCCTCTTTTGAAGATTTACTCATGTGCTTAACTTTACCATCTGTAAGCATGTGTAAATATCTGCAGGTTCAAGACCTGTTCAGAGGAGAAAGATGAGAAATTGGGATGAACAAAAATGCAATCAGTTGCCTAATTCATGGATGTCAACATTTTGCACTAGTGAGAGATGTATTGACAACTTGTTAGAAGCCTGACAACTGCACTTTACATATACGTGTTAACTTACTATATTGTCAACAATAAACCCATATAACCTTGATATTTGTATGTGCTTCCTTGGCTTACATTTTTAATAGAATAATGGAAATGGCTTAATTAAGTTCATCAAAATTTTGTGGCTTTTTAGAACCATTTGTTCTTTAATTAGAAACATCTCCATGTGACAATTATAGTGAATTTGGGTCTTATCCCTAGTTCAGAGAAAGAACTAGGTCAGATCCTCCCCCCCCTCCCCCCCGTTAACCCCTAAGCCCTTCCCTCCACTTTAGCAACACCACTTGGAGTAGCTGCTACCCCATCTCCTGAGATGGAGTGAGAAGAAGCTGGATTGGGCTTCTGTACTTCCCCTCTCCCCCACTAATCTCAAACCCACCCTTTGGATCCCTCTATCCATTGCCTTATGTCCCGGCATTATGATACAGTCTTTGATTAAATGATCACCTACAATTTCCGCAGGACTCCTGCCTCATTGTCTGCCCGGGAAAGGACAAACAAGAGGTTAGCATTGAGGTTGCACAGACAACCATAATTCTGAATTTCTTAACTTTCAAGTGCTTGACTTTGCAATCTAAATAATGTTTTTTTCCATAGGGCTGCTAGAAGAGTGATTTTGTTTAGGATTTCTTTTGACTGTGTGTGTTTTGGGGGTGGCGCTGTATGCGTTACAATGCACTATGAGGTTCCTTTTGGGGGGGCTCCCAGTCCATCTTCTCTTATCTTCATTGCCATAGTCTTAATGGTAAGTGCTTCCGACCTATAGGTATGTCTACAGTTCAGGTAAAAACCTGGAGCTGGTTCATGGCAGCTGACTTGGGCTTGGGCAGTAGGGCAGGTCAAGGACCCTGTGAGGTGGGAGAGTCCCAGATCCTGGAATATCTACACTGCAGTTAAACAGTCTCACAACCTAGGCCCTCTGAGCCCAAGCCAGCTGGCATGTGCCAGCCACAAGTGTCTAATTTCAGTGTAGACATACCCTGTGACTCTCCAGAAGCCTCTGTTTGATCTACGGTGGATGCCCTGCAGGTGGCTGTCTTGTGAAAGTCCTGCAACTCAGGTTGGGAGTGCTCCCAGTGACCATACCACACACACAAGTTCCTACTCTGGTATTTACAAGGATCTGCAAAACACCATTTACAGAATTTGATACTGATCTACTTATACACAGATCACAAAGCAGCACTGACAAAACAGGTTATTTCAATCTCTGCTGAAGATGTAAGTGCTTGGATTTTACAGATCTCACATTTATATTCAGCTAAAAGAACAGGGAAGGTGATTTATTGCTCAGCACTTGCATAATACAGAATGTGATGTACTGTGTAAAAGGTTAGTGTAATTGCTTTAGTCCTCTGATATATAAATGGCATGTTAAGGTGTGTAAATGTTTATATGACTCAGAATTTAAAAAAAATAGGAGAAATGAATTACCGTTTAGGTAAGTAATGCTGAAATATTGTGTTGTAAGATTTTTTTTTTCTTCCTCTCTGGTGGATTAGGAATCTCTGATAGAAATCAGTGTAAAGAATAATAAATTTGTCAGATAATAACAATAATTTCTCATTTGGCTAGTCAAATATTTTCCCGAATAATAGATGCTGGTTTCTGGTTGTCTGTCTTAGTCCATTGCTGCTGCGAAAAAACATCAGTGGTATTGATGTCAGCAGGAGCCTTGAGATATGTGGGGCCTGCTGAGTTATTCTCCATCTGATTATATCATGGGAGAGGGAAAATGTACCCTGCTACTTTGTGCTCTGTAGTGCAGGGAAGGGGAATAGAATCCTCCCAGGGTGTCTCCCTCTTCGTTCCTTAGGCATCTGGGACGGAGATTGAAAGACGAGTCTCTGCATAACAACCCATCTCCTCTGGCCTGTTTAGTGGACAGGGCTGCTAAGGAGTTAATTGGTGAGGTTACCTTATTTAAAAACAAGCCATCCAATCCAATTTGATCTGAAGAATTTCAGTCCTAAAAGACTGTTGTTTCTGCAAAATGGAGAGATAGGCATCTCCATGAAGGTAATAGGAGGATTACGAGGGAATTGAGCCTCTTGGCTGACACCTGCTAAAGAAATGAGAGATCTTATAGACATGGAGGGGGGTAGGATGCCAACCTGCCTGTCCAGAAGACAAAAATAAAGTATGGAGTGTGAGAGCTTCATGCAGTTTAAGGCAGTCTGGGGCTGTTGAAGATGATCTCTGAGCTGGAGTGGCAGTGTGGCTTCCTTGAGTCAAGGGAATTGGTATGAGGGTCCTTGTATCCTATGCGGTACTTGCATGGGTCTCTCTCGTATTTGGACTAGTCATGGTTGTCTTGCCTAACTGGAGAGAGGAATGACAGGAGAGAGAACCCAGCAGCTGGTATATCTGCACAGATAGATGAGCCAGGCCTGTTATATTCTTGTCCTGCCATACAGTGTCCTCTGCTGATGTTATCGTTGGCAGGACACTCCAGAGTAGTAGGCCTGGAATTAGCAATCCATTAAGAAAGGCTACTGTTTAGACTGTTTGCAGACACACAGAGATTACTTCAGTTACAGGCTTTTCTTTGCAAACATGGGGCCCTACTTGTTTTTTTTAAAATGAAAGCTGAGATTCTGATCTCATCATGTGACTCCGTGAGCTGTGTCTCTAGAACCAGGCCTGTAGTGCCTATACCTTAATCTGGCCTGTGACAATTTGTGGGTGGGCCAGCCAGGTGTCTTTGGGGAGGAGAGGATTCAAGAGGGAAGTGCTTAGCCCTGTATGCCTAGTTGAGAGGCTAACAGAGTTACAGTCCAGAAGAATTTTCTTCTCTGTTATCCTCCTCTTTGTGCCAGTGGCCAGAGGAGCAGATCTTGGGAGTCGAATTTTGATTTGAATACAGACATCAACTGATTTGCTCATCAGTTAATAAAACACTGCCATAACACTTATATTCCTTCAACTACTATGTTGTTAATCAAACAGCACAGAATGAAGGGTTTCTGATAATTAATGATAGGTGCATAAATATTTTTATTAGGTTTCTAACAAAATAGTCCAATGATACGATGTTCTGTATATTAATGCTGTGAGCAGAAGTGGACCGTATATATAGATAAAGAAGAGGCACAAAGAGCATGGGAACAAGAATAATACTGGGCTGTTTAACAAATTAAAAAAAGAATTAGTTCAATTTTCCCAGGTCCTTTTGTTTGTAGAATGAAAACCAATATTGTCAAACACATGAAATTTAACATAGCAATAATCTGATGAAAAAATGCAAGATACTTTCCTTTAACAATTAAATCTAAAATTAAGGAAAATCAATTCTGAAAAGTTAAATTTAAATTTAGAAAGTGGCCAACACTTTTATAGAAGGTTTGCTAGCTGCTTGTCATAGTAAATGTTATATCAAGCTATATGCTATTAGCTATAAGAAAACAAATCTTTATAATATCATTAGAGTGGTTCAAGCAGAAAAACTGACCTTTTTTCTTTAAGTACTCTAAATAGATTGTTTAACAACCACTGATTTGTGCATGTTAAGAAAAGTGGAAATATTCTATAAATTATTTAAAAATCTCCAGCAAGAAACAGTGAGGAGGCACTGGAACTCTTACTGTGGAACAAAATGAGCTGCTCAGCAACAGCAGAAGATCCTGGATGTTGTTAAGACGCAGAAGAGGAATTTGAAATACTTTTAACTGCTTCAGAATCATGAAATGATTTGACCTGGCCTTCCCTTCTAAGCTTTTATCTGCAACCTTTTCTTTTTTCTTTCCTGAACACAAGCTGATCTTCAGTTGCCCTCCTTCCATCTGCTCCTTGATACCTCCTCAAACTGTTGGTTAATGGACTAGAAATTCTGTCTGTTATTAAAATAGCTGCACAGTAAGCAGTGGGAAGGTGGGAAAAAAGAATGAGAAGTCAGATTCTAATGGTTACTCCATTCTTCCATCTCTACACATTTCCCTCAAGGTCAGCCATAATTTTGTGCCTGATATTTTTGTTGGGAGTTTGAGATATTTTCAGGGCCATGTGTTTGAAAGCAAAGGAATAAGGAATCCTGTGACTCAAAGTCAGAACTAAAGTTGTCTTTGGTGTAATTATACTGAGTCCAAAATGGCTTTGGAGAGCTCTTGCAATACTGTACAGGCTGACTAGAATCTGTACCACCTGGAAATGTTTGCTTCATCTGTTAGTGTAGAAAGAAACTTTAGAAATGTGTTTGTAGGATACACTGTTTTGAAAAGATTAATATGCAGCAGTTTTGCAAAGAGGCATCAGCAGCCTTTTACCAAGGTCAGGTGCAAAAGCAAAGAAGGATTTCCTCCTTCCACTTCATTAATGAAAACAGCAAATTTGCCTTGATTGTTCTTGTTTGTTTTCTGTACATTGTCTAAAATATTAATATATTCATACACAGACTAATTTTAAATATTGTTAATGGTGTGTCTTACATAATGAAAGCCCTAAAATTCAAAGGGCAGGCTCTACCTGCCTTTAATCTGCATGAATTTCCTAGGTATTGTAAGGACCATCAGTCATGCTTTAATACAGGATTGCAGACTTAACTCTGAATTTCCTGGCCTTGATGGTTTAAGATAGACCCCTTAACATAGTTTTATTGATTTTTTGTTGTTTTTTGTTATTACTCTGCTATTTAGATTAGGAAGTGGCTTGATTTATTTTATACATGATGTATGAGTAAGTTGATTAATAGCATTTAAAATATTGTTGTGTAACTAGTATTATTTTGTGTTGCTGTTTGTGGATACCTGAGTCCAAAATCTAACAAAGTACAGTTTAAGAGTCCCTTGTGGGCAGAGAAAGCACACAGTATAGATTTCTTCTTGATTCTGGCTTTCCTACAAAATCAATGAAGAGGCTACTCCTCAGGGCTTCTTCAACCAGAACACAGGAATTGCCATATTATATTAGACCTGAGGTCCATTGCATCCAGTGTGCTGTTTTTTACAGTAACAATGGCAGATTCTTCAGAGGAAAATGTACCTATTCTGCAGTAGGCAGGTGCTGGATAATTTGCCCCAACTTGCAATAGAACTCTTCTAATAATTAGAAATTGGCTTATGCCCTGAAGCGTAAATTTTAGAACCAGGATTCCTGATGCCCTGCATCCACTGCTGTCTCACAAACAGTTGGATGACCCATTAACAATGTGCATGTTGCGTCTGTGTGTATGGTCTGATTCGCATAGAAGTTGACAGCATGCATTCTCCCACTAATTACTCCCATAGCTGAAGTGGAAGAGATCTATTTTGGGAATCAGATCTATGTGTATCTAGAGTTTCTGCAAGGAGCTGGGAGTTATTGTTGGAATAATTGTCTGTCGAAAAACATTTATTCATAATTGAATTTGGATATTGTGCTAATATTAGTTTGACTTTTGCATTTTTATTATTTGTATTTGGTAAACGGGAGTGTTTCTTTAAGAACAGGATGTGGAGACTGAAAGCAATGTATGAGAGATTTTGACTGTGTATAAGGAGTGGGAGACCCTGCTTATGTAAGCTTCAGAAAGGTCAGAATATCATTTAATAAATATAACGATCCTAAAATCAGTACGCATCCTCAGCACCATCACTTACAAGAGACTGGATGTCTCAGAATGTTGTTAATCAGTTATACAGCCTGTCACTAGTTCATCACCAGTTTGAATCCTGTTTAGAAGGGATTAAAAGTTTTTCTCATCTATTAGATTTTTGATTGTCACTGTTTGAGATGAGTTTGGTCCCAGTTCACACCACAAGCTCATTGCTGTGTTTTGTACTAGATTATAAATTTGTCATGGCAGGAGCTGTTTCTTACTTTGTTTGTATACTACCTAGCACTACAGGTTTCAGTTCCAGTTGCAGAAAGGTTCTTCAGCAAGAACTGCTATGGGACCCTGAATGGCCTGATTCAATAAATGTTTTTGGGAGTTGATACCAATGGTCATGCAAACTCATTAGGAATGGACACAGAGCATTGAAAAATCAGAAGACAGGCCAAAAACATGATTTAATCTTTTTTTTTTTTTTTTTTTTTTTACATAAACTCATGATTTTTCTGCCAGTGTCATGATTTTTGGAGTCTGACTTACAATGATTGAACTTGGGGGTTGGTGGAGCTGTATTTTTTGGTTTAAAGGCTTTGAACATGAATGTTATCTTTAATAAAAGTTAATTTTAAAATCCAATATTATTAATACTACCTGAATTTTGCTACTTAAATTCTTTTTGCAGTGGATGTATTTCAGCCAGATACAAAATTTCCCCCTTTCTTTTTCATGAGGTAAAATATTTTTCACCAAAAGGGAACTTAACTTTCAGATTTTTATTTTTGACCAGGCAGAATACATGAAGAAGCCAAGGACCACTTTCATGTTCTAACTCTTCCATTCGTGCTTGCTGGTTTGGTTTTGTGTGTCAACAAGAATGAGTAATACTCACATTTACACTCTTTATATCTCAGGCAAAGAGTGTGCAAGCTGACACTCTGTATACAATTCTGGTCTTGTTAAAAACTCAGTGCACCAGCAAAAATGAACACAGTAGGAAAACAATCTTACAATTAAATGGCCTACAAATTTATTTCCATGTTCCTCAGTTAGATAAAAATTGAGGCTGATCGGTTTCTAGTATTTCATTAAATGTAGCACAACAGTTCTTTAAATATTTATAAAAGAGAAATGTATGCTTTAGTGCTGAGGATTGAGGGCCGTATTAGGATAGGGCAAATACTTATATTCAGGAAAAATATAGCTGTATAATGGAGATGCTGGCTGGGCACACAAAACTACAATTTTAAAAAAATCTAGTATAGAGAATTTAGTCTGGCTTGATCTATAGTCTGTCAGGCAAATTCGGCAGCAGTTGACGGGAATTACACAAGCTAATAGAATAGCTTGCATAACTTACATTGACTTCCTAAATCCTGATCTACATGCCCTCTCCGCTACACTGTGCCGATGGGAAATACATCTCCATTGATGCAGCACTATGCTTTTTGGGGAGGTAGTTTTATTAAATCAACTTCCAGATTGATTGAGGGGATCTTCACCTCTGCTCAGTCAATCTGGATACATCGAACTGATGCCATGTTCTGTGAAGGCATTCCTTCTAGCCTGCTATAAGTAGTCTTCTTCCTCCTCTTCCCTTTTTCCTGCACCGCGAGACATTACGTGCAACACATACAAGGCTCTACTATCCCGCTCTTTCATGCTGTTTGCCGGATTGGCTACTGTGTTGTGTTTCTATAACTTAAAATTCTATAAGGATAGGTTGTTGGCCTATCACTCAACCTCAAACCTGGAGGACCAGTGGACTAGACTGCTTTTTGTCCTGTCGCTACTATTTGACCTCTGTGGCATGGATGTCCCTACCAAGGCATATACCTTCCACCTGCGTAGCTCTGAGGGTCATTGAATAACACAAGCCTTCCCTCTGTGTCAAGTCCTGTCCACAGGGAAAGTACTACTAGGAAATTAATTTCCAAGGAGTTGTAATTACAGCTTTACTAGATGTTCCAGAGGGGTAGCTGTGTTAGTCTGTAGACAGCAAAAACAAGTCCTGTGGCACCTTAAAGATTAACAGACCTGACCATGTGGATTGCAGCCCTTGAAAGCTTATGCCCAAAGAAATTCGTTAGTCTTTAAAGTATCACAGGACTCATTGTTTTAGCTTTATTAGGAGGTCTTTCTCATACATGTCTGCTCCAGTAGTAAACAGAGGTCCTGCATCTAACATAACAGCTGTGCCAGATAATAATTCCAGACATATATTTAGCAATTATTTGTCTTATTTCATCTCCTTTGTATTTAAAGATTTTTTTAATAATTTATACAGAGATGAGGGTCTTGTTTAAATGCTAGTGTACAAATGAGGCTCCCAGGCATGTTTATCTTTTAAATAACGTTTTAACACTTAGCTATTACTTTCCAGTGGTACCATAGTCAAAAGAAGAGGGGCTTTAAAAGTCCATCTTGGATAAGTTGTACATTTGTTTTTGAAAAACACTCTTCTTTCCTTTTTCTCTTTCTTACTTTTAGGAAAAAACATCATCTCTTTCAGCAGGTGCATGTCCTCAACATTTTGTTACATCTCAGATTAAATCTCCACTTTGATCCCAGTTGAATCTTTTCTTTTTTGCTGCCTAACATTCAGCTCTTCAAAAGTCTATCTCTGTGCAGAGCATTTGCTATACTATTTAAATAGTGTGATCTTTAAAAGGATACAATTTTCTTCTCATCTTTGTCTTTTTCTGACTTTGATAAGTGTGGGAGGTTAAAATAGACTTTATTGGAGTTCCATTATCACTTAAACAACCAACCAGAAAAGATTATGACAAGGTGCAAAATACTCTGACAACAGAACATACTTAGTGCCCATTATCTATGACTTATTTTGTCTTTTCAGTTTGCTCTTTTTAGCCCATGCTTATTTCCTAGAGCATGCTATTGGTTGAACAATTCATTTCCTACAAAGGGACACTTATTTGGATTCACTCTGTTTGTTCTGACAGATGAATATAAAAATTCAGAAATATGTGCTGGAGAGGCAGACTGCATTGGTTACATGCATGTGACCAGGAAAGAAGAGATCTAGGTTCTTTTTTTCTCTTTGAAACTGGTGGTGTGTCCTTGAGGAAGTCGATGGACATTTCTGTGCTTCAGTTTCTCTCTGTGTAAAATGGATTTATAACACTAAATCACCTTTCTAAAGCACTGTGTGATCTTTGGATGAAAGAACACATGGAATGTATTATTATTATTATTATTATATGGGATGGCAGACATCCAGATCTTAATTATCATTGTTATTCCAGCTGTAGGTCCAGTGAATTGATTTAACACTCTGGTTTTGTTTCTGTCTCAACTTTTGTCTGTTGTCCCATTTTTTTTAAATCTAAACCTGCAGGTCTGAAAATGCTTTTTTTAATCTGTCACCTACAGTACATGGATGGTAGTTGGTTCTCTGTAGTGCTTGTTTATTATTTTCTCTAAAAAAGAAATAGAAAGCATTATATTTTAGACAATGAATATTGCTGATATTGAATGATGAACAACTAATTGATTATTGATACCGAATACTGAATTATACCATTAGCTTATACACCGATAGCAATGTAACACTTCCCCACAAGACACCAAGGTATATTGTACAGGAAAAGATCGAAGACTATAGTTATTTCAGTATCATTGCATTTGATCACTGTATGTGTTACTTGATCACCCACTGTAAAATTGATAAAAAGGCAGTGTAAAATTGCTCTATTTCACATTCAGTTTATGTGTTTCTTTATGCCATTTAGAAATACTAGACAAAGTTAGTTTTAATAACAAAGAAGAACAAACAGAAAAGCAGTGCTTGTTCTTGGAAATACATTCACAAAGGATACCTATTGAGTTTACCTCAGACGTTTTAAACAAAAAAATAATGTAGTCAGCTTAGTTTGTGTAGCCAGTTTAGTGGAGGGCTCATTTTATTTTTCAAGCTGTGTTGTATTAGAAACAGAAGATGATGCTCTCGTCTTTTGAGACTTTCAGAGTATTTTATAAACATTCTGGCTCTTTGTTTCTGGCAGTTTGCTTTTAATCAAAAGAGTGATCACTCTGGTGCCGCTGCAAATACAGCTTGCTCTATTAGCTGGCTTCAAGAGTGTGGAAATTTTACTATCTTCTTTCCCACTGCCATTCAGATCTTAACAACTTCACCTCCTGCGCTTCTGGGCTGCAGATCAAGAATCCTGAGTTTTCTCCCAAATTGCACCACAAAGTGCTGAGTCTGTACTTTCACACCACTAATTTAAATACATACGTGACATTTTTTTAGTCACTTTTTTTTATTGAAAATGCCTTTTTTTCCTCACTGTTCCTTTGGGGAGGGGGTGTCACTTTCTAATCAACAGTATGCCCTTATTGCCAAGAATGCTAACAGCATATTGGACTGCATTCATAGGAGCATAACCAGCAAATTGAGGGAAATGATTATTACCCTCTATTCAGCACTGGTAAGCCCACGTTTGGCATATTCTGTCCAGTTTTTGGCCCTCCACTACAGGAACAGTGTGGACAGACTAGAGACAATGAAGCAGAAGGCCATGAAGATGATTAGCGGGCTGTAGCACATAACTTATGTGGAGGCTCTGAGGGAACTAGGCTTGTTCAGTTTGCAGAAGAGATGAGTGAGGGGGGAGAGTTGATAATGGCCTTCAACTACCTGAAGGGGGATGATTCCAGGGAGGATGGAGGTAGGCTGTTCTCCATGGTGACAGACAACAGAACAAGGAGCAGTGGTGTCAAGTTGTAGTTGGAGATGTTTCGGTTGGATATTGGGGGAAAAAATTCACAACAAGGACATGGAAGCACTGGAATGTATTACCTAGGGCAGTGATTTTCAAACTTTTTTTCTCAGAATCCAGCTGAAAAAAAATCATTGATGCCCACAACCCAACCACTACTTTTTTGAGCAGTGCTCTCCAGGTTTTTTGGCAGCAGCAGCAAGAGCTGCTGTGACCCAGTACCTGAAGGGCTGTGACCCAGTACTGGGTCTTGACCCGAAGTTTGAAAACCAGTGACCTAGGGGATGGTGGAATCTCTATTGTTAGAGGTTTTTAAGGTCCAACTTGATAAAACCCAGGCTAGAATGATTCAGAGGGGATTGGTTGTGCTTTGAGCAGAGCACTGGACTAGATAATCTCCTGAGATTCCCTTCCAACCTTAATATTCTATGATTATATTCTCTCATTTCTTGACATAGGCATATACACTTCCCTCTTCCTTTATTTTTAATCTGACCCCTTCTCTTATATTAGCTGATTAGAATAAGCTCTCTTCTTAATTTCAGGCAAAGACATTTCTCCAGGAGCGGCATTTAAATATCATCATGAAAGTACATGGTGTTTTATACCACTAGTGAATACAAACTCCTTATGTTTCCTTTTTTTATGGCCAGGGTTCTGTTTACCTTCCATCTTCAACATCTACTTCTTCAGAAGCCCCTCTACATGACTGTGGCTCCATGGAGGTAGAGAAGACTAACTGATTTCTTGATTCTCTCATGTTTGTCTCCAATCTACAGGGGAATGCAATGCAAGTTAATGAAGTAGAAAGCAGTATTCTGTGAAGGCCACTTTCTGCTTTAGAATTCTCTTGAATCTGTGGTCAGCCAGAGCCCAGATTTAGGCCATGATTAAATGAAGTACATATATGCATGGTTAACTCCATCCCTGCTCAGCAATGCAGTAAAGCACTTGCTTTACTTCAAGTATATGTTAAGTGCTTTGCTGAATCAGAGTCTAAATGAGCCAAATCTTGGCTCTAGTGAAGTCCTGTAGCCAAACTCTTCCCATAGACTTTCAAGGAATTTAAGATCTGGCCCTAAAAATGCAATCTCCTATTGTGTGCCAGAAATAATACTTGCAAAATGAAAATGATGAGGATGAGCTTTGCTAGAGCAGTTCATTTGGTAACTTCATCTTCCTTAGGTAGGCAGCTCAAAGAGATGCCTCTTCATAGCTTTAAGCTCTCACTAGGGAAGAACTCAAGTTGTAAAGGTCAGTGGGGTTTTAATCTGTTGTTTTGGTTTAGCCTATCTCTAATTCTTGCATATGGCAGACTTAGTTTTCTCTGATAATGTATTTAGTACACTTAGAATTCCATGATATATGGAAGAAGCAACACAAGAACCAGTATCCATAAAGCTATTATGAGTATTATGGACCATATATTGTACTTTCTTCCAGGCCATTTTAATTGCATGGTTTTCAGTGTTGCAATTTGTTTTTCACATATGAAGATTAGCACAAAGTACTTGAACTTTCAAGGAAACTAGAAGATAAGATTTCTGTAATCTCATCTGGTTCTTCCAGAGTACTCAGTTATATTCTGGAGTGCCTGATCTCTTCAGGACCCTTCTTAGGTGTATGTGGTTTTAGAATGGCTGGTATAACACAGAGCTTTTGCATGAGCGTCTCAGGAGCTGTGTAAAAATGACAGCTTTGGAAGAAAAGAAGTTACGAGTTACACTAATGTCTTACAATGCTTCCTTGTGGAAGAATTAGTTCACGTAATGATGTGCTTTGTGTGTGCTAAAATGATTGCCATTTGTGTTACCCAGGTATATGTCAAAATTCTCTCTTTATTCAGGGTCTTCTGTCTGTGTTTTTCTTACACAAGAGACTAGATCTCTTTGAATACATGAGAAATACTGGTAAGAGTGCTGTGAAAGGACTGAAGAGTAATGTTTCACAGCAATGCCTGTGCATAGGTGACACAGTTCTGTGAAAGTCTCTGTATCAAAGCAGATTTAAACACTGAAATTGGATTGTAGAACTAAAACCATCATGATCACAATACTTGGGTAAAGAATAAAAAGTAACAGAGGGAGGAATGGAAGTAAATTTGTCTTCATAAGTAGAAAAAGAAAATGAGAGTGGAGCTTGGAAAGGAATCAGAAACTTAACATGTTATGGGAAAGCAAATTAAAACATGCCAGAAACTAAATCATAAACAGTGAAAAGTCATTGCTTACATTTATACATTCTTAATTGGATTTCTCAATTTTATTTACATATTTATTGCCCCTACTAAGCTGTATTATTGTACTGGTGTATCACCAGACATATTGATTAAAATAATTTTCATTTGTTTATTTACTTAAAAAATTGAAACAAAGTTAATTATTTTTAGGATAGAAGCATATAGCATATTATATGACCCAAAAATTTAGTGCTGTGTGAGTTTACTGAGATGATTACATCCTTGGCTGGCACTTGAATTGAGAATCCTGTTCTTTATTACTGCACAGCAGAACAATTTTAATTGCTCCCTTGAACATTACAATACTTCCAAGCATGAAAAAAATAGCATAACATGTATGAGAATAAGTTTGAGCTGTTTCACTTACTCTTCCCATTAGACAGTGAAAATAATGTTTTAAAAAGGAACACTACTGCCATAAAGAGATTTTTTAAAAAGCTATCACTGACATATCATGGAATAGTGGCAGAGCAGTTCCTATGGGGATATTATGTGATCTCCTGTGTTCTGTATAGAGAAGGTGAAAGATAAGTGTAACTAACTAAATTAGAAAATCTTGCACTAAACTTAGAAAAACAAAATAAGCACTCAAAACACAGTTAGTTGCAATACTAATTTTTAAAAATGCTCTTGAATAAACAATCACTGAACTTAATTAAATTATAAATAACAACAAACTTTCAGGACTATTAGTATTATCTGTATAACAAGTGAATGTCGCTACACTTTAGTAAGCACCTATTGTTACATAAGAATGACTATCAAATGAAACAGTGTTTTCCTGCTCTTAGAATGTAATAAATATCACAATGAGATTTTTTTTCTTGATAAATTTTCTTTTAATTCACTTACTGATGGATTCAGGAGCGAACTGTAAATATCTGAGTTTACTCCTGTTGTTCCCGTCTCAGAAGAACAAGGAATTTATTCAATTCAGTGCAGAAGTGATTATCTTAGTACAAAGAATGTTGTCCACAATATGTGGCACAGATTCTTCAGCTCTCTAAAGATATTTCTTAAACTTTTTCTTTCATTTTAAAGATAGAATCTTTAAAATTACACTTGAAAACCAGGGTGCTTACCAATATCTGGACAACTCCAACTATTACAGGATCCAATTCAGTCCTTAGACTCCCCTTATTATATCATGTGTCTCTTTAAATCATTAAGAAATAATGAATCCTGGTAGGAGCTATATGCCACTATATATGATATTAAGTATAAAAAAAAAATCGTACAACATCTCTTCTCCAAGTTCTTGTCTACATATCCAGAATTCACTGAGTCGCCAAAGAAGTGGGGAATGAAGAAAAGTAACGACGGCTCCGAGGAGGAAGTATATTTGAAGTGTCTAATGTTAGAGGTTTTGTGCCTGATTTTTTTCCCACATCACTCAAAAAGAACATCCAAAAAAGATCTGTGATTAGTAGCTTTTATTTTTTTAAATCTAGGCTTTAATGCAGTATTACCAACAACAGCAGGTCATAAATCATGAGTCAGCCCCTCAAAAATCATGAGAATGGCCTGGGAAGTCATGAGATTTTTTTTTTTTTTTAATTTTAACATTTTAACTCTTTCTCTTTCTCTGCCAATGTGTGTTTGATGGTTTCAGGTTGAAAAGTCAACTTGAAATGCAGACCTCTTCCTGACCGCTCAGAAGATTACACTTATCCTCTCCTCATCCATAAGATGGGTAGCTGTCCTCCATCTTGTGTTACTGTCTTAACCCAGCCCTAAGGCTCTTACACAGAGTTCTGCCTGCAGACCCACCCCTAAATATCACAGAATCAGAGGAGCTTCTCAGATCATTGTGACAGTTCTTCCCATAGGCACAAAATCCTATGACTTGCAATTAATTAGCAGCTTTGCCACATTGTTTCCCCTAGCTGCTCCAAGGAGACTCCCCTTACCCACCACCACCATCTGGGTGGGGGAGCTGCCATTCTCTCATCTCCATCGTCCACTCTCAGCACTATCCTCTGCACCTGACTCAGCCTCTCTCCTGATCCCATGTTCCCCTGTACCTTTCTATTACTTCACTCTCCCCATCCACCTTTCCCAGGGTCTCTGCTCCTCCTCTCAGTCCCTGTGTCCTGTCTAGTCCCTGAACTATTGAGTGGCAACCATTGTCCCTATGTACGTTGCATCAGTCTCATTGAAAACAATGGGAGGTGGCACAGCTTAATTAAGGGCAAGCTTATTTCCACAAGCAGACTCACTCTCAGGAAATGGTGGCCACCATGGTGACTTCAGCCCCATTGACAGTAATAGGAAATGGAAGAACTGAGAGTTGGAAGTTGCTCATCATATTTTCATGGAACAAGTAAAAACCTAGCTCAGAATAGCTTAAGTTGGGATAAAAATCACAAGTGTTGGCGAATACTGTTTGTTTTCTTTTTTGGAATTGCCTCCACAGCTCCCCAGTATTTCAGATTGAACAGCAACATCAATGCACACAGGAGAAGGGCTGAGTAGTGTTTAATTAAAGATGGAATGTAAAACAGCTCTCCCAAATAATTATCTGGGCATCTGACATGGCTTTGTCATTAAGAGAATAAAGGTGGCCGAAAATGTGTATTAGTCTCTGTGTAGCTGCTCTACAAATACGAGAGAGACACTCAGTACACGGGCAGGCCAAAGAAGTCAGCACTCAGCACTGTTTAGCTGACTAAGCATGAGACGTGGGATCAGAAATTCTAATGCCAATTCCACCATCCATTTTTAGGTGGCCTCAGGCAAATGCCTTCAGTTCTCTGAGTAAGATTCTGCGCTGGTTAAAATTCCTGTGGTTCCATTGATTTCAGTGGAAGTAAGAGATTTGCAGCAGCTGACAGTCTGGACCTCTGTGTGTTTTATTTCCTCACCCGTTAACTTAAATAGCAATACCAGCCTACCTCAGCAAGATGTTGTGAGGATGAATTATTTAATGTTTAAGTATTTTAAAGCTACATGATACTATGTCAGTTTTATAGTTATGATTATTATTAGAAGTTGCCACAGCCATAGCTCTAATTTAAAGGGCTTCATGGACTTTCCCAGTGTCTAGCTAATATTGTCACTTTGGTAAAAGATAGCTAGTAGAGAGTCAATTTATTAAACAGTTGATCCTGTTGGTCTGATGAAATGAGGCTTTTAATAGAAGAGGCATGCCTGTAGTTTTGTTGCCAGATTTTGCAGTGCACGGGGGGTGTTCCTATTGGATCTTGCACTGCTGCTGAATATTCAGAGGGACAAGAATTCTTTTTTCTAATTTGCTTGACTGTGAGGTGCATTCTTCCCCTGCAGACATGTACCTAACTGCAATTAATCATGTCTTTATCACACCCAAGATGGATTAGTGTGTTGCGTGCAAAGAACCTTCAGTCAGTGCACAACACCCCTGGCCACCTATTTTTGTGTGGAGCTTCACTGACAGGAGCATACTAACTGTGTTCTAAAGACTGTATTAATTTCTAGTTTTCTTTTGCATTAGTAACATCACTGAGCAATCTCTAATTTATAATATTGCTCCTTGACCTATCTTTATTGTATACTTTCTTACTTTGTTTTAGTTTTGCTTTGAATAAGCTGGCGATTTAACCCAAGCATGTTTATTCCTATGCATAGTTAATAAATTATATAACCATTACTTGAAAAGTAATATGTCAATAGTTATTACACTCCATTCAAGATAAGGAATGTCTTTTTTCAGTCACCTTCATGGAAAATATATTGATCGTTGACCAAATAGATCCTTCATCTGCAGTCACATGCAGACACTTCTAAGGGCAATTTTCCATTGACTGCAGAGGCCTTTGGATCGGGTCTACTATGCTCTAACTGTATCTATACTAGTTTCTAGAAATTATACACATACCCTGTAATCTGTCCTTAGTCGTGTCATAAGGAGATATAAAATAAACAAGAAGCTCTTGCTTGTGGATAATGGAAGTTCAGGATTGCCCAGCCTGTTCCATTCTCTCTGATTCTTCACTGTCAGATTTTTGCAGAATTTGTCTTCTGACATGTTGGTAAGAAAATCTTAGTTGAATGTTTAGGTTAATTTTTTCTGAGGGGGATTTGCTGCTGTTGGTTTTTCTAATTATTTTTAGACTTACCTTTTCAATTGTTATGCTCTTAAACCCTAAAACAATTGGAACATGAAAGCCAATTTCAGGTTAATTTTAATTAAAAAAAAATTTCAAATTAACACTACTTTTGTGTTAAGCCAGTACTGGTGGTGGTATTTGTACATACAGAAAAAATATTTTTAAGTAGAGAAGTACTTTTAGAAGTAAGTCAGGCAGAAAGTGTAAAAGATACCTCTAGTGCTATACACATGGCACTATCTCATTGTAAAAATAAAATTTTTGTGGTCATTCTGAGAGCTAAATGTACAACTTAATACATTGTCTTTATGGGGGAAATGAAATGTTTATTGAGGAACAGCTTTAAGGCATCTAATCATGTTGTTGGCTTGCGGTCTCACTGAGGAATGTCTTCTTGAGTGTCCACTTATATCTGGATGAAAGTGATTTTCTGCTTTTCAGACAGTTCACAGTCTGAAGAGAAAAGCTCTGGTGCTACCCTACAGATCTGTGTGCAAGAAGGATGATAAAATTGATGGCAAAGAAAGAAAGGTGTGAGAAATAAAGAGCTTACGAGTAGTTAACCTGGCCAAATTTTCAATTATATCATGCTCATTGGGTACAGCAGATATGGAACAATATTAATTTCCAGTACTTTGATAAAGAATATTTGTATATAGTCTTTTTCAACAATATTATACCTTCAACAGCTTTACTTGGCCTAACAGAGCAGCACAAAATAACTAAGTCATGGCTAAATGGAGTTCTTGGTCTACCTTTATTGCCTGTGTTGGCACGTGAGACGTTATAAAATGCTTTTTAAGTTTTCCTCTGTTATAAATTGAAAAACACCTCTCTGCTGCATCCATCCATCTTTCATTTTGATCCCTTTACTTATCACCCAACATCCGACCATGCAGCAAAAGTCTTCGATAATGTCAATTAACAAATCCATAGGAAAACACTGGTAAACTCATAGTATTCATTGCTTTGGAGATGTGCTTTACAAAAATAAAATTCTGAGATTGCCTGAAGTAAGAGAAAATATCGTCTTCTACACTCCTGTCTCCACTTTGTACCCAATGTTACTGGTAGTTGACACATTTATAGTCAACAAGATGATTTCTGTAATGGAAGCCTCAGTGAATAATGAAATATTAAAACTTATGACAATTTGCCTTGAGGGTCTCTTTTAGAAACAGTCTAGATTAACACAAATACAGATATTTTAAAAATATTGACTTTGGCATTGCAATAAGTAATTTTGAGCTTTTCTCTTCTTAAAGTTTCTGCTGTGTGACATCCATTTATCAAGAATAAATGGCCAAATCAATGGAATGTTTCTGTAGAAGGTAATAATTGTCTTTGACTTATTGCCTACAGCAACAGCCTTTGAGGCCTTTGAGTTTTTATCATCGTTTTTCATTGGATAGCCCAGTTCTGCTTTATTAAAGAGTAGAAAATCACTTTTTTTCTTGTTACTTGATATGAATATGGAATTGCTGATAATCTGATTGGTTCTTACAATTTCTGACATTCTATGACAGGTTCTGATGCTTAATTTTCAAGGTCTTATACAATAGCTGCAGGCCTAATTGTTTTGGTTTTTTTCAGTCAATAATGTACATTTTAGTGCAATTAGTCTTACAGTGTTGTTCATTGGGGGGAAATGTGTTACAACATCTTTCTTTTTGTTTATACATCATGAGGCCTATGCATTTATAGATAAAATGAAGGGTTTATTAGTATTTGTGTTAACAGAAATTTCTATTTACAATCCATAGAGTTGTCTTTTTCCCCTTACATAAAAATACGTATACTTTGCAGTTCTCTAATTTCCAACTCAGCGTTTCAGATTTCTTTAAAATATGTTTAAATTAAGCCTCTCATTTCATGTGAGATAGACAAGTGGTATTACACCCATTTCACAGACTGAGACTTTTAAAAAGGAAAATAATAAATAGTCATAACATGGAAATGGAAGTAGATAAATCTTGTAACTCACTAACTATGAACTGACAGCATTTGTATAAAATATCTTTCAATACAGAAGATTCAGCTGATGCTTTAGTTTGGCCATTTGGCTATTTGTATGGATACACACACAAACTGTTCTTTTCTCATGTACACATGATATTGTTTTATGTTTGGAATTGTATTTTTCTTTAGCATTGATCTCAAACTACAGAGAGAATTCCTGCCAGCAGAAAAGACAAAGCCAAAGGTGAAAAGCTGGACTGCTGCCTTGCTGATTATTTTCCTTACTCTTGTTCCTTTCTCTGCAGAGGAGAAATCATAGTGTTACTCTGTCTGAGTTACACTGTATAGAAACAGAATCCAAATGTGTTAATTTTCTAAAATAAATTATTTTGAAACATTTAAAATCTTCCACAAAACCAAAGTAGTATTATGGGTTACTAGCTTTCTGCCCAATCTTGTTTTGGATTGTCTGTCACAGTAGGGGGTAAAGGAGAGAGAAGAGAAGATATGAAGGACGCCAGCTGCCACCTATCAAACCCAGCATTACAACATGTTTTCACCCTAAAGAACTGTAGCACAAAGGAATATGTTCCGGTCATACCTTCTTGTTCACTCTGGGCATGTTGCTTCTCACTTGGACTGATCAGATGTCCTGATTTTATCGGAACATTCCTGATACTGGGGGCTTTGTCTTAAATAGGCAGCTATTGCCTCTCCTCATCTCCTGGGCTGATTTTTCATACTTCCTATCTGGTTGCCCTACGCTTACCTGCCAGCTATAGTGCAGGAAGATAGGAGAAAAATATTCTCAAATGTATACTACCTCAGTTTTAGATGAGAGGGAAAGGCTACACTGTTCCATTTTGCAATATCACAAGGGATCACTCACAGCTTAAAAATAAAAATCTACCAACCTTGTTGAGAGACAGAGTGCAAGAGATAGGAGGACTGCTGCATTTTGACCTCATCTAGTAAATTCTGTTTCATAGCAGTTCAGAATAAGTATGCTCTCTTCAAATCTCTGCAGAGAAAATAGAACTTCGAAGAACAAATTCTTGAATTGAGTATACATGTGTGGAAAGTTTTCTGTACAAACAGTAAAGTGTCCAAATGTTTACATTTACAAGAGGTGCAGGCACTGATAGTCTGTGCCTGTGACTGGTTCTTTAGAGGAACCAAATCCCAGAATATACATGCACAATATGATAATGTCATTAAATGGTCTTCTACTACTACAACTACTACTACTAATGTTGAACAATTTGAGGCAGTTCACAAATTTTGTGATCCTGGAGATTGCACTATATTCATTATCTCCAAGAGGTGGCAGAAGAACAACAACAGTGCTTAGGACAGTTCTACTTGACCCTGCCAGAAGGTTTGAAAATTTGGGAATCCTGGGGGGCAATTACTGTACCAGTGGGGCACGGGATAATCTTTATTAAAACAGGTATGGGAGTAGGGTGAGTGGTGGGGTGTATGTGTGGTGTTGTCACAGTGTTTTTAGTGAAGTGCTGTGAGATGCTTAACTTTGTGGAGTGGGACAGGTTAGGGGACAAGGAGAATTCTCAATTAACCCGATCTACAGTTATAAACTTACTCACTATAACTTAAAAGGTGCTCTAATGCTGTATAAGGAAGGGGGGGGTGCAACACAAACTTAGTGTGTAGCAGTGGCAGAGGAGAGTGGAAGCAGGCGGGGGGAGAGCAAGCAGGAATTTCAAGGTTAGTACCAAGGGGTTCAAAGGAGAGGAGGACGAGCAGGCTGGGGACGCAGGTTGGGGCTCGGGAGGCACACATGGAGGTTAGGGTAGGGGAACAGAGGCACAAGAGGGTTGGGGCACACACGGGGGTTCGGGGCAACGGGGGAGGCAGGGGGGCTGAGTAAAAGTTCAGGGGTTTGAGAGGGAGGTGGGGGGGCTGAATGGCAGGGAAGGGAGCAGCGGCGGAAGAAAGGGGAAGAGGGAAAGGAGAAGAAAAGGGGAAAAAGGGGGGCAGGAGCAGAGCTGCGGGAAGCAGGAGGCAGCTGCGAAAAGCCAGCAGAAGTCGGGGCAACCATGGAAAGCCGGCAGAGCCGCGGCAGCTGGTGGCGCAGCTGCGGGAAGCAGCAGAGCTGGTGGGGGGGTGCAGTAGCGAGCAGGGAGCCGGCAGGGAGGTAAAGCGGGGGTGCGGCAGTGGGGGAGCCGGCAGCGGCGGTGAGCGGCTACAAGGGGGGGGTGCGGCAGCAGGGGAGCCAGCAGAAGTGGCAGCGGGGAACGGAGGCAGAAAGGGGTAGTGGCTAAGGGGGGGCCGCGGGGAGCCAGCAGGGAAGCAAACAAGGGGTGTGGGCAGCGGGGGGGAATCCCAGGGCAGGGAAGGGGGCTGCGGGAGCGGCGGAGGAGGCAAAGAGAGAGTCGGGGCATGGGTGGGGAACACAGAAATAAGGAGGGGACAAGGAAAGCTTAAATAGAAAAAAGTTTTATTCAAGTTGGGGGAGTTACGGGGGGGAGGGCAAAAGCAATCTTAACAAAAACAACTCTAAAGGTTACGGACTAAAGGAAACAATCTTACCATCTAACTTAATACTTTTAAGGCTACCAATTAACCCAATACAATGTTGCAATTCATAATAACACTTTTAAAACCAGTTCAGTCGATTCAGAGGAAAGAGATACACCAAGTGATACAGAGTAGCGGCAAACAACTAGAGACACAGGAGCTCCTTTAAACAACACAGAGTGAAGTAGCAAGTACAAAAAGGAAAAGGAGAAGGTAAAAGGCACAAACAAGCCTGCAGGGCTAGGAGAAAACAGTATCAGAGCAGCAGCAAAAGAACAAAGTAACTTTAACCTTTAAAGAAAGTTGCAGGGCAGGCTCTTACGACTCCTAGCAGTAGCAGCAGCAGCAGCAGCAGCATTACAGGCAGGAGAGAGAGAGACTCGTACTCGGGCCGGCTTTTTAAACATGGTACACTCGGGGAAGAATTTGTGAGCGGAGGAGGTCAGCGTCTGCGTGATCAGGCCAGGCAAGATGTTGGGAACCGTCCTGCCTGAGCCCCCCAAGACCTGAGCTTTTAAGCTCTGTTTCCCACCAGTTGCCTGATTACAGGGAATGTGGAGAACAAAGGCAATGTGAGTCATACATTCAGTGTCACAAAGGACCTTGCAGTCAGGCAGTGCCCACCTATGCCAAGCCCAAGAAAAACAATGGGGTGACAATGGCCATCTAGTTAAGTAGAGGGGCTGCTCCCCTTAACATTCCTTACATACTTAAGTGATGGCCCAGGAGGGGCGGCCATAAAATCAATACAAATGAGTCACAAACACTACTTAGGACAGAAGATAGTCCAGAGACCTTGAGATGAAAGGAGGTTCCCTTAAAACTTCATGGTTTACCTATTTTGTATTCAGGGTCTCTAATATACTAAAAGGTTGTGTGATACTCTTTCAGAGTTCTAAACCTAAAAACACTTGCCTAAATAGAGATGGCAGACTTTTTGGTCCAGTAGATGCAGTATAGTAATATGTTGCAGCATAGTGATCACAGGACCTGGTTCTTGCGGGGTACTTCAATAAGCCTGACATCTGCTGTGACAGCAATATAGCAGAGCACAGATAATCCAGGGAAGTGTTTGGAGAGTATTGCAGACAACTTCCTGGTGGAAGTGCTGGAGGACCCTACTAATCGATGTGCTCCTCTTGAAGCATGCTGCTCATAAACCAAGAAGAATTGGTAGAAGAAATAGAAGTGGGCAGTAACCTGAACAGCAGTGACCATGAGGTGGTTGAGTTTAGGACCCTGACAGAAGGAAGAAAGGAGAACAACAGGATACAAACCCTGGACTTCAGAAAAGGTGAATTTGACTCCATCAGAATTTGACTCCCTCAGAGTGCTGATGGGCACAGTGCCCTGGGGTGCTAATCTGAGGGAGAAAGGAGTCCAACAGAGTGGCAGTAGATGACAGAATGGTCTCAAGTTGCAGTGAGGGAAGTGTAGGTTGGATATTAGGAAAAACTTTTTTGCTAGGACACTGATTGAAGTACTGGAATGGGTTATATAGGGAGTTGGTGGATTCTCCATCCTTAGAGGCTTTTAAGGTGTAGCTTGATAAACCCCTGGCTGGGATGATTTAGTCAGGGTGGGTCCTGCTTTGAGAATGGGGTTGGGCTAGATGACCTCCTGAGATGCCTTACCATCCTAATATTCTGATTCTATGGTAGTTATTGCTAAAGCTCACTAAGCCCTGTAGTGTTACAGCATAACATCCAAGGTCTGCTTTCACAAAAGACATCTTCTATCTGGATTTGGAAACTTCAAGTATTATTTTTTTTACCATGGAGTAAGATGAGAGAAGGGAAGCAGTAGATGGGATATATCTAGACTTTTGTAGGGCTTTTGATACAGTCCTGCATCACCTTGCCATTAACAAACTAGGGAAGTACAGTCTGGATGGAGCTCTATATGATGGGTGCAAAACCAGTTGGATAACTGCTACCAGAGAATACTCATCAATGGTTCACAGTCGTGCTGGAAGACCGTAACAAGTGGGTTACCACAGGGATTGGTTCTGGGTCCAGTTCTGTTTGATATTTTTATCAATGATTTAGATGATGGCATAAAGAGAACACTTATGAAGTTTGCAGATGATGCCAGGCTGGGAGAGGTTGCAAGTGCTTTGGAGAATAGAACTGTACTTCAAAATGATTCGGACAAACTGCTGAAATGATCTGAGGTAAACAGAATGAAATTCAATAAAGACAAATGCAAAGTATTCCACTTAGGAAAGAACAGTCCATTGAACACATACAAAACTGGTAATGACTGCCTAGGAAGGAGTACCACGGAAAGGGATCTGGGTGTCATAGTGGACCACAAGCTAAATATGAGTCAATAGTATTACACTGTTGCAAAATAAGCAAATACCATTCTGGGATGTATTAACCTGGAGTATTACAAGTAAGACACACGAAGTAATGCTGCTGCTCTGCCTTATGCTGATCAGGCCTCAACTGGAGTATTGTGTGCAGTTCAGGGCACCACATTTCAAAAAGATGTGGAGAAATTGGAGAAAGTCCAGAAAATAGCAACAAGAATGATTAAAGTTTTGGAACACTGACTGATGAGGGAAGATTGAGAGAACTGGATGGTTTAGTCTGGAAAAGAGGAGACAGAGCAGACATAACAGTTTTCAAGTACATAAAAAGTTATTACAAGGAGGAGGGAGAAAAATTGTTCTCCTTAACTGTCAATAGAACAAAATGCTATGGGCTTAAATTATGGCAAGGCAGGTTTAGATTGGACATTTAGGAAAACATTCCTAATTATTTGGATAATTAACCACTGGAATAAGTTGCTTAGGCAGGTTGGAGAATCTCCATCATTGGAAGTTTTTAAGAGCAGGTGAGATAAGTACCTGTCAGGGATAGCTTAAGAGGATATACTTGGTGCTGTCATGAGTGCAGGGGACTGGACTCGATGACCTCTCATGGTTTCTTCCAGTTTCCATGATTCTTTGTTGAGCTCTGATGAAGTAATCCTTTTATAGATCTGGCGGTGTGGTAAGAAGGCTCCACAACTGTATTATAGCTCTACCTGCTAATTAAAAGTATTGAAACAAAGTGTTTGTGAATAGTAAATCAGCTTTAACTTTCTATTGGCTTAACTATGTACAGTACATTATTGTCACATTTACAGAGGAATGTAAGGCTTTGTACTTTATCATTTTCATGCTATTTTGGAAACTGGAAATCATTCAAATGAAGTGCAATGTGAAAATATTCATTGTATACTGATGCTTACAGGGGATAAAGGGCATTTGTTAAAGTCTTTGTAACACATAATCTGTTGTTGGAACTAACAGTGATTTATTCCTCCTGAATCTAAAAGGTAATTTTTCTTTAAATCAGTTGGTAAGCCTAACTATAATTAGCAGCAAATGCTGAGATCTAAATTATGCCTGGTGTTTCTGTGTGTGTGGGTGTTAGGGAGATGGGAAAGGAGGCACTAAAGGGAGATCAACCAGATAATGTACATGTTAATGAGTGACAATAAGTCGCATCTTTTTCACAGTTTTATTCTTGTTTGTAATTGAACTTGGGAAATCGTTGAAATTTCACTCACCAGGATAAACCCCACTGAGATTTGTGATCTTATTTACAAAGGAGCCATCAATAAGTTCACAGCAAAGACACTTGCATAACAAGTCAAGCTGCACATCATAAGACAAAAATTTAAATATAGGGAGAGAATGATTTAGAAACAAGTACACAAAAGCTATTGGCAAAAAATTATTTGGGGCACATTTTAGTTTTCACAGCGATTTAAGTCAAATCTTATAGAGATTTAAAACACTAATTACTTTTAAAATATTTTCTTTCTTGTTGTTTATTACAATAAATTCTTGGAAATTTGAAAATCATATGTTTAACCTACTGTTTCTCTCACATAAGATAGGCTACTGGCATTTATTTTTTTCCCTTTTAAAAAGCAGTACTACCACCAAAAAAAGTTTATATAAAAACTACATTGACTTTCTGAACACACATAAAATAAATACAAACAGGTGGTTATATTTTTGGCTTCCCAACTTAAGTGTCCCTTTCTTCCAGTTGTCTCCAAACTTTTTAGGTCATCCTCTCCTGCCCTCCATCTTCCTCCACAGCTGGGACTGGGAGCAGGGCCACAGTCGGGACTGAGGCACTGAGGACCAAGACTGCAGTCAGGAGCTGGGCCACAGCAGCTGACTCTGGGTATGGGGTCAGGCTCTGAGACGGGAACCACAGCCGAGGGGGGAGCCAAGAGCCAAGACTGAAGTCACAGCTGAGGGACAGAGCCAAAGCAGAGCTCAAGGCAGAACAGGGTGGATTGTCATTCACTCCGTATCCTCCACGAGGGCTGACCTGGGCCTTGTCCCATCCCCTCTAATGGTCTGCCATGTGCCACCCACTCCACTGTTTGGAGATCTCTGCTTCACTAATAATGGAGCTAATGCCTTTCACAGTTCTACATTTTGGAACTGCAAGAGATATCAGAATCTGTATCTCATGAATCAGTATAGGATTTTACTTCAGTTTGAAGGTATAACAAATATTCTGGTGTATTTTCTTCACTCCAGATAGGGAGAAAGCCCAACCAATGATATGTGCCTCTCCAGAGAAGATTGAATTTTATCATTTTTATGTACCCCTTTTATTATGAATATATCTAATTTTTTTTCTCAAGGAATTTAAAAAAAAAACATTCTCCTTTACAATATATTTACACTGACATTAATTTGTAAGGTCTATATCTCAACCTTACAAGTAAACTATGGCCATTGTATATTATACCAGACATGCCCGTTTCACTAACCTTCGTCTGTCCCCATTTGTTTGTTCTCTCTTATGCTGATTGTACAGCCTGAAATTTTCAAAGGCACTTAACTGTAAAATTTGTACTGATTAAGAAGCTGATGTAGTTAAATCAGTTTAGCTCCTATGTGTGGATATTAATTTATGTTAAATGGTTACAATTTCCCTTGTGAACAATACCTTAAGCTCATTTGAAAATCCCAGCTGTAAGCTCTTTGGGGAAGGAACAATCTTTTTACATGTGTGTTTGTGTACTCAACCTTGCAGAATGAGGCTTCAGTCTCAATTTGGGCTTCTCAATGCCGCCACAGTAATTAACAACACATTAATAACAATAACTGAGATGCTTGTATTTAGAGAGATCCCCAAATTCACAGAAGTATTTCTAAATCTCCGGTGGAGTCCTATTGGCACTCTACAACTCCTTCATATTTAGAAACCGAGGAACAGCCATGCAGCCTCAGACCAGGGGTTCCAATATCCTGTCTCTGACAACAGCCAATATCAGATATGAGAAGGTGTGAAAAATCTGATATCGGACAATTACAGAATAGATGCCCATAGACTGAGTTTCTGTTGAGCCCCATCAGTAAGCATTTTGGTTAATCCACATGAGGATTCATTAGCTCAAATCTTGGTATGCAGGCAGTGCTCAGGCTGTGGCCACTAGCTAGCAGCTCACCAGAAACACTGGAGCAAGGGGCTAGTGAAGCTGTAGGTCACAAATGGCCCTGCCCACATAGCTCCTGATGGGGGAAATGCCCACCCTCAGTGATTGTTTGTGATTCACTCTTACACCAGAAAGATGCACAAGAAATTGTCCTAGCAATTAGCTGAATTCCTAGCTGGTGACTGCTATGGATCCTGCTGACATGTCTGACTTCTGAACCCTGCTTTCTCACCTGTTCCTGCCTTCTTGGTGCCTCATCCTTCTCCCTGATCCTCTGCCTCATCTGTTCACAGTTCCAGTTTTCCTACTTTGCACTAGGTCCTATGCCCTACCCTTGGGTTTTCACCTTGACTTGACTCCTGACTCATGTTGTGACCTTTAGGTTGGCTTCGAATTTTAGCTGTTTGACCTGGCTCCCGAACCTACCCATTACGACAGACTGCTCACATCCTGGTCCCTGCAATGTGCATATACTGAAACATGAGGATCTCTTAAAAATATAAATATATATCTTAGCTCAATAATTGTGTATTTTCTTATTGCCCATATAAATTGCTACTCCTTTTTTTAATCCTACTGTGCTTTTCACTTCAGTGACATCTTATAGCAACTGAATTCCACAAATTAAATATTTGTTGTGTAAAGATGTAATATTTCCTTATCCATTTTAAATTTGTTGTCTTTTCATTTCACTGAGTGCCCCTTTGGTCATTTGTATTTCTGTGACTTAAGATTTAAAAATTCCCTGACATGATGTGAAAATTACCAGACTTACTCTGAGCAAAATCAAAAGTATTTTTCAAAGTTTGAAGAATATTTAATTTTTTTCATTGTTGATTTTAGCTAGAGTAGGTGCTAGAGATTAGTTACTACTGGTGGGGTTCCCCCTCGCACATGCACACACATTTTGGAAGGCTGTTTATATAAACTGAAAGTGAGATTTTTATTGACACCTTTTGCAAATGTATATCTGTTCTCAAATTGGTATGAGCATCTCTGGGTGGGAGTTTAAAATGAAAACTCTCTTCCAGATGCAATGTTGATGTGTAATTTTCACAATTGTGTAGAAACATATTAAAAAGCTTGATATTTTGAGATAATAGAGGTTTTTACTGTTAAGCTGTGATATGCATCAGTTTTCCTTCTGATTAAGGAACTAACTGTGGTGTTTCTCTTTAAAAAACAATTGGATGCCTCTTTCCTCCAAGCTAATATTTACATATCATCGGCTGTTCTTCAATTTGTGAGTTTCTTTCACCAGGTGTAAATAAAATTACAGTGAAAGCCAGACTAGAAAGAAAAGCATCTTGAGACAGCCAAAGAAAATAAAACTCAAAAAGGAGAAAAGGGGAGCTACATGTGTCTTACTATTACAGTTTGCTTTTCAAAGAAAAGGCCTAAAATTGTCAGCAACTTAGAATGAGAATATAACAGTGAGGGAGAAGAAGGTGGCAAGAAAAATACCACATTCTGCCAGTGGGATGCCAGAAAGACATTTAAAAATTAAATTACATTTGGAACACTGTGTCTGGTAGAGGGAGGATTTAACACATGGAAACTATGAAGTTTTAACAATTAACAGGTTAATTTAATATACCACAAAAAAGTGTTGAGCTTTTATTCTCACAGCCACTGTGCAGAAAGCCTGCAAAAACCCTGTGAACTATTGAAATCTTACTTAATCTCTGTTTTGAGGGCATTAATCAGATTTTAATGGTGGATACATTTTACTTGGGCCCTGTGCCCATAGTTAAGTTCCTTGTCTAACAAGGGAGCTGAAGAAAATTCATCTTTAAAGTTAGCTAAAATGTCTTGGAATGCCACTTAGCACCTAGTATAGGCAGTGTTAAGATTGTATGAACTGTTATACCATATCTAGGTTACTTATATCTTTAAGGGACCACTACATGAGTAGTTATTTCTCTGATATGTGTTTGTGCATAAATAGTATTGTGAGTGCATAGTCACTGACTTCCAGATTAAATGTGTTCAGTTTACAAGTGAATACATGACTTTTCTAATTCCCAGATCTCTTCAGGCACAGATGCTCATTTCTTTTTCATAAACATGAAATTCTGTAGAGACAAAGGGGAGGAAAGAAGAAATGATGTCACAGAGGTACTCTCCCCATCTTCTTGATCCCTTAATTGAGGAACCATATGGGTTTTCCCTTATCCTTTCTTCAAGCAGGAGTGAACAATAGATTGATGTACAGATCCCTCCATCTCTCATTGCTGTGTCTGTGCTGCAGTGTTAACAGGAGTAAAACGTAATAAAAACATAGTTTTATCAGTCAACTCACCTGGCTTTGAACAAGTGTGGGAAGAGAAGCTGTTGTTTTTAGTAGAAGAATACCTGGGTGAGCTCATACCTTTTCTGGACCAATTTCTGAGACAAGCTTTTGAACTTACTCAGAGCTTTTTTCAGGTCTGGGAAACCTACCCAGTGTTGCAGCTAAATACAAGGGGGAAGAGATTGTTTAGTGTAAGAAGTTGAAACATACTTCAAGGGACCCATCCAAATAAAGTGGCCCATCAGCATCTCTTTAGTCATAGGAAGGAAGGACAGCTGGGCGAGGGTAGAAGCGGAGAGGCATGTTATTAGTGGGTTATAGGTTGTTATAATAAGTCGTAAATTCATTGTCTCTTCAGTCCAAGATTTTTAGTATCTAGCAAAATTATGAACTTGAGCTTCCAGGCTGATCTTTTGAAAGCGTTGTGCAGGTTTCCTTTGAGAATGAGGACTGATGGGTCAGATACAGAGTGGTCATTTTATAAATAATGTTTCCCCACAGGTGATGTATGCATTTTGTCCTTTATCATTTTCTCCTATGTGAGTTCAAAGTGTTACAGTTATCTGATTTCACCCAATGTGATTGCCATTGGGGTGTCTAGTACACTGGATGAGGCACAACCTATGTTGTGATAGGAATGCGTAGCACTTGTGGATCTGGCAAAGTGTATTGGTAGGGATGGGGTTTGGATCTTTGCGGCTATGGAGATACATCTGCTGGTTTCACATCTGTTCTTCTGGCAGTGTATAGCGCTGATTGGTGTTGGTGTGTCCTTGTCTGTGGGGAGTTTGCTTCTGATGATGAGCATGGAGAGATTGGGGGTCATTGGAAGGTCAGAAGAGGGGGTTCAGGAAAGATTTATTTCCACATGGGGTCCTCATCGAGTATGGATTGTATCTGTTTGATGGTATCCCAAATAGGTTCCAGTGTGGCACAATAGCTGACACATGGTGTATGACTACAGTTGTACTCTGAGATTAATGATATTTTTTCACTAGCTAGCAATAGGCAGAGAAAACTGTGGATACGTTTTCATTGCATTATGGATTTACAAGTGTACAGTTAATAAAAGATGTAGTCAAACTACCAAAATCTAGTCAAGCTGAATCACAAGAACACTGATAGCTTAAAATTTTGGGGAAAGAAAAGTCCACACTCATTATCCTGAATTACAGTTACAAGATTACACCAGTCATCATATTCTGAAGTTAAATGACAAATGGGTAAATCAACAATTTAACAGTTTAAACAATTTGACAAGTCATTTGTCACCTCATTACCAAAGGTCAGATACTACTACACCAAGAGCCATATAGGTACCTAGAAAAATAGCTGTAGTTTGTGATTGCAGTTGATGGCAAGAAAAACATTTCTGGTGCTGAGAAAAATGAAAAACTGTGGTGTTTATTATTCTCTTCCCAGTGATTGCCTTCATAAAACATCATACATAACTGGATAAATCATTGCAAAAATTGTCAAATGGATTCTACTGTATCTCAGCTGCTTATTTGTGTTAATCTATTGGCACATGTAAGCAGAAACTTGAAATATGTTTGAAAATTACTGTAATTGAGTTTTAATTAGAACAGACTGTTTCACCTACATGATCTCTTCTGTAAGCAAATGGCAATCCCCTTGAGAGAAAGTCTTTGAATCCTCTGTAGGCCAGGACTTTGTGCAGTGTTAAAATCTCATTACCCTATAAGAACTGTATGTAAACTAGTGTTACATATGTGGAGCAGTATGATTCACTAGTGTTCTGTTTGAAAGAGTATTGTAAACTCTTTGGGACAGGGACAGTGTTTTCATTATATGTGTATAGCGCCTTACACAGTGGGACCCTGATCTCTGTTACGAGCCTCCAGGCACTACTGCAGCTCAAATAACAGTTACAGTGGCTTTGGAAAAAAAATATTATTCTCAAATAGAGTTTTACTTTTGATATTATAAAAATAAAATGTTAAACCTATTTAACTACTCTGTGGTAAGTAAGTGGTAGGCTGTTAGTAGGTAAGGCAGAATTAGAAATCAATGCTTAGCATATTGGATATGGCTAACCGCTCATTTAAAAGCTGCTTTAATAGGGAAGGGATTCAAAAACCAAAGGAATTATTACTTGATTGGAGTGAGAACCTTAATGACAAGTTCTAAAATCTAATTATACCAATTTTTTTTTCAGCTGAACAGTAGTGTCCACTCATACAATCTAAATATGTGGCAAAGACTATCAAACTAAGTTTTGTTACCTTGTCATTGTGACTCTAACATCCTATTCTAAGAACTTCATTTTTGTAATTTGAAAAGAAGATCCCTATTTTTTGTCTGAGATGTGAGTAGAAGTTTCATACTCTCTCAATTTCATCAACAGCATTTAGATCATCTAAATCTGACAACAGAAGCACAATGTCTTTTAATTACAGGAAAAATTATATTTTGGGAAAGTTCTTTGAGAGTTCTTTACCACAGCAAGAATTTCAGACAACTATTAATAATATTATATTTTACTGATAACAGGTTTGCTTTCATCTTCAAGTGTTTTTAGTTTGTATATTACCCAGTAGAGACAGGCCATTTTTTTGCTGACCCATTTAACCCTGTCAAACAAGTATATTCAGTTTTCCTCAGGAACTGAGACTCCTCTCTTGACACAAGGAATTTTTAAGCTGCAATTCATTCTGAAATTCACTGTGATTACCTCAGCAAGTCTGACTTTAGTTCAACACCTGCAGTTCTATTTTCTCATGGGTTTACAAGCAACTAACAAAGTTTGCAAGTGACTAACCAGCCTTCCTAAAAGCAAAATATTATGTATTCAGAACAAAAACTTGACAGAGTAAATATATCTTGAAAACAGTAAGAATATATATGCATGCCTAGCTATCTTACCTATCTTCCACATGGCTGCGGAGTACTTGTCTCTCTAGCTCACAGTCTCACATCAGTTCCTGGATTGGATGAAACTGACACCCCCGTTTTTCCCATGTCAAGCTAGTCAAAGTTGTTACTTGACAAGGGGTTTGCATTAACTACCAGCCAGTTGTTTTAGTTTGCCTAGGAACCACCTGTAAATCATCTTTAGATCCAGAATACAATCCTTAGCCCATACAGATGTATATAATATATATAAAGTTTATAATTTAGTCTTTTGAATGTTCCATATGTCCATGATATCTGTCACAGCCCTCATCTCCATTTATTCTCTGAGGCAACCACTGCCTCAGTTTCTCCCTTTATAGATAATTTACTCTTCTGCCCAGACTCCCCCAAAATGGCCTTGCCTTTGATGATAAATAGCATTTCAAAATGTAGCCTCCCCTCCTGGGGTAAGGTTTAATAAAGTCTCAAATAACATCATCTTTTCTTAGTCTGCTTCATTAATTATCTCTGAACAGTGATACAGAAAGGCTTCTCATTCCAAGTTTTCTTTTCACACATTTTTGCCTTTAAGCTCTCTTTTACTTAAGCAGACTGTTTGAAACTTTCTAAGCTTATTCTCACATTGGGTTAGCAGTCCTTTCCCCATCTTCTACTGGGTTCTTCAGTCTTCTACTGGATCCCCTTTCTCAGCCTTCCAAGCAATTCTCATGGGATGCCTCCACAGGAGGTGGGAAGAGAACGCCACGTTTCTAGCCCTGCTTTACCCCCAGATGAGCTCCATCCCTAGTCTAGCTTCACCCCAGCCTAGTTTCTCCCCCAGTCCTGATCAAACACCACTCTTGCCGTGCCTCCAGGCCCAGCTCCACCTTTACTCCCTCTCTGCCCCGAGACCAGCTCTGCCTCTAGCCCCAGCTCCTCCCCCATCCCCAGTTCCCCCCCCCAAGCTCTGCTGCTGGGGAAGCCTTGGCTCTGCAGTATTGGAGGGGGGTGCAGACATATATTGTTACTGGTGCAAAGGGGGCATGACTGGAAAAGTTTAAGCACCACAGCTCTATACAGGACATAGGGAGCCTAAGTACTTAACTCAGGGCTGTGAATTCCACCGGACAGTAAAGAGCCTTGGAGTGAGGCTTGCAATGCCTATGTCCCCTTCGTTAATCTAGTCCTCAGTTCCTCAATGGAGAGACAGACACTCCCCCCCACCCCCAAGCAACTGTTGCTGTCACCAACTCTTTCCTTTGCTGTGGAAATGAAGGCTGCCTTTATACCACTTCTCCCGGCATTCCTTGGCAGCCTGTTTTTCCATTAGTCCTGCTGGGAACTACAAGTCCTAGAATGCTGTGGTTCTACTCTATACATGGAACAGGGCCAGAGCTGTATCTTGAAATCCTTTTAAAGGCCTAGCTTAGCTTGTGACAATCCCCCAGGGTAATAAACAGTCTTACAGAGCACTTCCTTCTCAGACAACTCTAGAGTTACTAGTGATGGTGCACAGAGAATATTATTAACCAAGAGCCCTTTGATAGCAGTGTTCTCTTAAGGTAATATATTTAATACAAGATAGGTTTCTGAAGCAATTATACTACTTCAGTTGTAGATGTTAAATATTATAAAAATGTTTGTTGTCTGTATCTGATTTATTTATTTAATTTATTTGTTTTGTTTCTTATAATTACACAGTAATTTGATTCAATAAAATTATCTCCCAAGATACTTTTCAAAATGAAATCCAGTCTCCAAATTTATCTATCTTGATTAAGTACAAATGAAACTACAAGTTATCATTGTTTTCACTTTGACTGTCAAGAAATAATTTTAGAGACAAGTAGAGTGAGGTGTTATCTTTTATTGGGCCCTCTTCTGTAGACGAGGGAGACAGGCTTTCTTCACCTTTGTGGTGTTTAAAAGCCTGTCTCTTTAGCCAACAGAAGTTGATCCAATAAAAGATAGTACCTCACTCATCTTGACTCTAATTTCTGGGGTCAATATGGCTACCACAGTATTGCAGGCAAGAAACAATTCTGACATACTTCAATTTGAATGCTGATTTAAACTTTCAAGAATATAGGAAGATTCTGGGGATTCTTCTGCAGGGGCATAGCCAGACCCTGTTTTCTGGCCGAGCCCCTGACTCTGCAGGGTGAACTCAGCCAGTCTTCCTTCATGTGACCAGAAGCTTCCTGGCAGTGCTCCAGTTGCAAAGGCAGCCCAGCCTTGCTGTATAAAGGCTACAGCAGCCACCTGTGGCTGGAACTGTGCAGGTGGAGAGAAGCCCACCCCCACCCATTTGCTCACAGCACCGCCATTCATGGCCGCAGTCATGATTGCAATGGTGAAGCTCGTACGGCTCTTGTACAGTGTGGTGTGTGAGTGTGGGTGGGCCTGCTGGCTAAGTGGGTGGGGATGTGCCCACTTGGGCCCACCCATAGCTATGCCCCTGTTTCTCATAACAAACTTAGCATAATGCATTATGGATCAAATGCCCAGGCTTATTTATGTAGAACTCGGGGATTCACAGCCTCTGCAAGGTAGACATGTTTGATTGGTGAATTCATATGGTCAAGGATCCATTAGGCTCCCAGTGCTTCAAGTGGCTTGCAATGGGCTGCTAACCCAGAAAATAAAAATTGTAGAAAACAGCCAGGTCTCTGAGGGATGCACATTTTTAGTGGTGCCTGAGCGAAAAACTCCTCTGATTGGCTACTTTCCTCACTTTCCCACCTCCTCGAGAAGAACAGGCTACTGCAGGAGGGAGGGAGCTTTCTCTCCTGTCCACAGGGGTCCACCTCATTCTTACACATAGAAAAGGAGCCCAGTAGCCCAGAGTCTCTGTGTTCCCTCCTTCTGTCCTCTGAGAAAGAGGATGGCTCCTCTCCTCTCCCTCCCTGCAACAGCCAGCCTGGAAAAGGAGGCAAGAACGCCACAGCAGGCTTAGGAGGTTGGGGGGATGAGGCGTCCCGGGGCCCGAAAGCAGAGCAGAGGTCAAGCTGCAGGGGCAGAACAGTTGTGGTGACAATAGATGTAAGAACTGGGAGGACAGGATTGATTAGGCTCATTGCTAGGCAGTGAAATGGACTGGTACGGGATGATGATGCCCCCCCTTCCCCAAAACTTTTTTTCAGAACACTTTAAGCAGTGCTGACTTCTATACATAAACATCTTGCAAACTCCCTTTGCAGTGGAAAAATGATCTACTTCCAAAATTAGGGTTTCAATATTATTGAAGTTATACTGGCGGCAGAGGGGGGTGATCCAATAGCTGCAACATTTAGAATTCTGGGAGTTTTGAGATGCCTGTTATAATATAAAATGCTGTTCATGCTAATGCTCAGTTTCTTTGCGTTTTAAAAACAAACTTATAGAACAAATGTCTGATATAATAAATTACAGTAGTAATGACTCTTAAGTGCCAGATTTTGCAGGATTTAAATCATGTTGTTACTTTGCAAATGATACCCTAATATCATTAAAATACACAGGGCAGTAAAGATGTTAGATTCAAGGCTTACCACCTGTCAAATCTTATTGATTCCTTTTTACTATTCTAGTATTGTTATTCTAATTAACCTTAGAGAACATTAAAACATAATCTCCATGCCTGTAAAACAGGCAGGCATCTATGCTATATGCTGTGCAGTATCAAAATATATTTCCAATTACATGATTCATTTTTCAGTTCACACAACATTTTTATAATGTATGAACATTTAGCAGACCAAATATGTTTTACTTGATGCTTATCTTGTAGATAAACCTAAAAGTGACTAGAACCATCTAGTACTTGTATGCCTTTTATGGGCAAAAACATCAATCTGTTTCCTGAACTATTATTGAGATTCAGGTCCCCAGTTTTATGCAGTTTTATTTACACTTGAAATGTCTGAGTCTTTAAAAACATGCAATGGGGAGAATAGAAAAGATCATTTAAAATATAAATTAACCAGAAATATAGTTCAGTATGTAAAGCACAGATCTAAGAAGAAACATGCTATATTAAATATAGATGTCTCCCCTTGGATTGGGGGTCATGAACCCTGCCATACCAGATCCTACACTGCATCTGTTCCCCTCCACCCATATGAGGATAGTGTCTCCCATTTCTTACCTTCTTGGGAGCTGGTCACCTCAGACAGGTGAATCCCAGAACTAATTTCCACAGGCTATTCCATCCAGTTTGGCTCCTTATCACTTTTCCTCTCCTCGCTGTAGCATCTCACAAAGACATCTTACGGCAGGGGGTACAATCCAGCCTTCTCATCACACTTCATCAGGAAAATTTCTATTCTTGGTATTTCCTTTTCCTGGATAAAAAAGGGAGCATGGTGATCAATTCTGGTCCTCAGAACTTCCAGCAACTTTGTTCAGTCACGGCTGGTCAGAATAGTGACACCAGCAACAATAATTTCCTCTTTCAGTCAAGGAGATTGGTTTGAGGGAGGTTTCCCTCAATGTTCAGGATGCTTATTTCTATATTACCCTTCATCTTTCACGCAATCAATTTCTATGTTTTGTTGTAGATAAGGACCTCAACCTGTATTGCTTTCTGCCTTTTTGGATCAGTGTTCACTCTCCACTGCCTCAATAGTCTTTCCAAAGTTTTTTTGGCTGTTCTAGCTTATCTTCACCAGAAAGGCATCTTTCCCTAACTGGACAACTGACTCCTAAAACGCTACTCAGTCCTCAAAGCACATGCAGCAAGACCCTGTCTCTATTTCACTCTCTGGATCTCTGTCTCATTGTGGCAAAGGCTATCCTAACTACCCCACAATGTATGGATTTCAGAAAGTAGTGCAAGGGCTTGCCTAAAACATCTAGGCCATATGGCAGCATGTATGTTCATGACTCCCCTAAGACCACTTCACTCTCTGTGACTTCAACCCTGGCTGAGAATTACGGTGCCAACAGACAGTCTACCCAACACGTCAGTGTGTTGGGGGCTCCTCGACTCTCTAGAGTGGTGAAATAGCCTACAGAAGGAACGCATGGAAGTTCTGTTTGTACAGCATGCTCCCACAAGGATTATGCCAAGAGATGCTTCCCTGATAGGTTGGAGTGCACAATTCCAGAACTTCACAGCTCAGGCCAAATGGTCCTCTCAGGATGCAATACTCCATGTCAGCATATTGGCACTCAGAACAGTCCGTTATGCTTGCAACACTTCTTACCATGAATTAAGCACTATCCAGTCAGAATAATGTTGGACAACAGAATGACACTATGTTAAATGTGTCGGCAAGGAGATAAATATCATAGTCATTATGAGCTGAAGCAATTAAACTATGGATTGAATGTATATCACACCACACACAGAGCTCAGCAGTTGACTGGGACTACAGAACCCCATGGCAGATTCCTTCAGCAGACTTTTCAGCATCACCCACACGTAGGAACCGAACCCTGTACAAAAACTGGAGTTCTTCAAGATGTGTCCATACCAGCGCTCAGCTACTTGCCCTCCTTCCCCTCTTTTCTGGGGAAGTCTTTTCCCTAGGACTTTCTTGAGCGAGAAGGAACTGGAGTGGCTGTGGGTTTACCCCTCCCTGTATACCTTTGTCATGGGGATGTCCAGGGCACAGGTACAGTTTTGTGGAGACTGCTGACAAAAATCTCTTGGCAAGAACACGTGAACATCCATATCCAGATATGGAACACAAACGAGAAAACACATCTTGAAGAACTGAATTTATTGTATGAAGTAAATAAATTTTCCTTGTAAGAAATTGTTGTAGTCATCACATAAATCAGGGGTTCCCTGCAGGCCAGAATTGGCTTGTGGGGCGGGGGAGCTCAAGTGCCCTGCACTCTCCTGCTGCTGGCTTGGAGCCATGCTGCAGCCGCCCACCTTCCATTCAGTCTTACCGTACAGCTGGGAGCTGGACTGTGGCCATCTGCCTCCCACCCAGTCCTAGCACGCAGCTGGGAGCCAGGCTGTGGCTGCTAACCTCCTTGCTGGTCTGCATTCAGACCTTTTTAAAAACCATTTTTAAAAAATTAGTTTTAATTAAAAATTAATTAAGTGTATTTAATTATAATTAAAATTTAATTGATTTTGTTTTAGTTTAATTTTAATGAAATAGACTGGTGGCCCTTGAGGGCTGTAAAAATTGTATTTGTGGCCCTTGAGCCAAAAATGTTGGGAACCACTGACATAGATGTATGATTGTAAATAAGGGAAGAAATGGTCACTGCCACTGTGATATTGGATGCAGATCAACTCTAAGACAATTTCTTTGTCTGCTATGGTCTAGGAAAAGTTTGAAAAACTCTGAATTAGTGTCTTTCAGAGTAATTACCCAGCATAGCCAACTGATCTGATTTTCTCATTAAATGGGATGTCAGTCAGAGCTGGAATTATTTTTGCATTATTTTGCACTATTCCCTCAGCTCCAGTCCTTCAGTTTTCTACAGTTTTGTAGGATTAACTAACATGGGGCTAATTCTTTATGGATCATAAATTTATAAATGTTTCTTCTAGAACAGCAGTTGACAAGCTTTTTGTGAGGCAAAGATTTCTGCTGTATTAGCCAGTGCCCACTATTCCCAGTTCAGCTGTGCTTAGTCTACACTCTACATTAACACATAATGAAGGTCCAGATTCCAGACTGATGATCAGTTTCCTCAGCGTTTATGGTAATTGTGATAGTATAAATTCTACAGGAGTATTCTCTATATCTAGTGATGGGTGTGTGAAGTCAAAACTGATCTGGGATGGTGATATTGGTAGGGCGGCCCAGTGATACTATCAGTTTCCTTTTGCTTATTTCTGTTATGATTCTGTCTTAGTTTGCTTTTATTATTTTCTGTTTAATAACTTTACAGTTTTTGCTTGACTAGACTAAATGATTCTGACAACAATCATTTTTTGCTTGTAAGAAAGTAAAGATAGAAAGAAGGTGAAGTTTCTTGAAAGGGTTGGGTATGCACTAAGAAAAGTGTTATTTAAGAGTTATCACTTAAGTTGAAACAAACAAGAAGTCTGTTGGCACTTACAAAGACTAACAAATTTATTTATCACATGAGCTTCCATAGGAGAAAATCCCACTTCCTCAAGCATCTGACAAAGTGGGATTTTCTCCTATGAAAGCTCATGCGATAAATAAATTTGTTAGTCTTTATAAGTGCCACCAGGCTCCATGTTTGTTTTGCTGAACTAGACTGAAACACAGATGCCCCTTTGGTACTTAACACATTTTAAATCTTATTTCTATTATTTGGTTTAATTTTTTCATAACCTTATCTAACTGTTGTCCTTAACAAAATTTCCATAGCCAGTGGCAAAGTGTTTCACTTAAAAATGAAAGAACAAAGTAAAAGAACTAATGCACTCTAAGGTTTTTTTCAACTCTGTGAGAGAGAAACAAGATCTCTTGGCCCTGGTAGAGAAAAAGACAGGGCTTCTGAAAATTTCTAAAGTTAATCAGTTTGTCATAACAGTATGGGAAAATCTTTGTTGCCCAGGCAAATTCTAATAAATGGGCTTTACGCAGATGACCTACAGGGGGCTGGAGTGGATAGAATTACGTATGAAGCATCTGTACAAACACTTTGAGCACTCTGCTGTAAATAGAGTTGAAACTGGAAAAAAATAGGTGGTGACACTCTTCCAAGCATTGCCTGCTCATGATACCTAAATGAGATGTCATTCAAAATCAGTTGTTTCGGTCTTCATAATGTAATTGTGTTAGGTCTAGTACTTCGTTTACTGAGGTCCTAGATAAATAGTACAGATAAAGTATTTTCAGAAATATGTAAGATGTACAATGGCAGCTTGAAGTTAGCTAAAAGTAACAACGGGTCATCATAAGTGACTGTAAAAGATCCAGAATAATGGTGAAAACAGCAAGAGTCCTGTGACACCTTAAAGACTAACAGATTTCTTCAGACATAAGCTTTCGTGGATCCAACCCACTTTGTCAGTTTCATGGGTTGGAGTCCAGTAAGCTTATGCCCAGAAAAATCTGTTAGTCTTTAAGGTGCCATAAGACTCTTGTTTTTGCTGTATACAGACTAACATGGCTACATCTCTAAAATAATGGCAATTATTAAGTTTCTAATCACATTATAATTATAAGCATCTTGTTATCAACAAAATATTAATTAGGGGAACAGTTTGTAAATGACAGCCCCTTCTCAGTCTAACCTTTTTTCTCATTGTGTGAAATAACAGGGAGTCAAGTGTCCAACTGTTCGTTGTCCGAGTCTGTTTTTAACAATTAACCAGCAATTTTTTCTATGGATACCACTGTCCATATTTCATTTTACAAAATTAAAATTAGGCAACAAAAATAAGCATTGTGTATTATTGCATGTGCAGGAGACCTGTGTGCTACAATTATCCAGCTTTTTGTTATTTTTTAGTGGTGAGCTGCATCACCTTTCTTTAGTTTTTACCTGTGACATAAGCACTATAGGCAAATACACTAAACTAATTTCACTGACTTGCTCCCTCTCCGTTTATCCAGATCCAGGAATATCATTACTAAATATTTAAACATACAAAATGCTCTGTAAAAAAAAAAAAAATGTGTTTTCTTCTTCTGAAGATGAATAATGTGATCTGTCTCCAGTTAAACTACCAGGGAATTTGCCTGTTTAGGAATCTGGTTTTGTTTGTTTGGGAGCGTCACGAGGACACCCCAAATACATCAAACAGCTTTTCACGTTCTGAATGCGCTTTACAGAAGGTAAAAAGCAGTTCATCAATTGTCCAAAAGTTGGCAACATTTTATAGTTAACAAAGTATTGTTTATAGGAATGAGTTCATTATCTGCTAGCTTGTGATGTTTTCTGTCAACCAGGAAAATGGAAATCTTAATCCAACTTTAAATATATGTATTTATTATTATATCATTTTTCAAATTATTTCCTCATCTACAGTGGCAGTTTCTAGTTAGCTTCCAAGTTCTCAAAAGCCAATAAGATACTTTTCCCCTGTGATTTGATCAATGTATTTTACACCATTTTTACAGTTGCATAATTTCACTAGCTCCAGTGGAATTACTCAGCATTTACTGTACTATAACTGAGATCAAAATCTGTCTTATTCCCTGAAGAAACCATGAAGAAGGAATCAATAAGATTCTGAAATTTAGAAGACACTTCCTACAGCAGGAAACAATCTGCTGTTGGAGACTTGTGACATTTTGGGAACACATTTCTGACTCACCAGATAATCCATTTAGATTATTTGGAATATTTTTTAAAAAATCACTTATTGATTTAATTACTAATATAAGGTGCATTAATGAGTTTAGTTCTTTACTTGATTTATTTCATATCCTTGCTATTCTGTACTCTATTTCAATTGGGCTTACATGGTTAAAATTGAAAACTGTACACTGAAAAATGGACCTGCAACACTTTCACAAACCCTGCCCAGAGCATGTCCGATTTGTACTAGGAAAGAAATGTTTTATTTCCCTTTCCACTTTCAAATTTTATTTTCCAAAGATCTGAAAGTGTATGTCATATTATTTGTTATTGTAGCACCTGAACTATTACATAAAATTGTGCCCACCTTTGTTTACAAAGGATATACACAAGCTCAAATCAAAAAAAAAAGGGTAACAATGATTCAAGGTTTGAAGAATATGATAGATGAAGAGAGAGACTTACAGCCTAGAGAAAACTCGGTTGCAATAGAAGGATGGGATCTGATTACCATCCATGAACATTGTCAGGCCCATATAAATGAAGGAAGGGAATTATCTACAGTCTCTGAAAACAGTAAGACAGGGAATAATAGCATGAAGCCAAGAATGTTTCAGCCAAATATTAGCATGTAGTTTTTAAATAGTGAATCAGATCCTCAGCTGATGTAAATCAGCATAGCTTCACTACACTGAAAGTAAGGATCTAGCCCACTAGGAGCAACTGTCGCAAAACCAGCTAGTCTACCTGCATTGTGCCAGCTCTGCAGAGCAGTTCTGGCTGCATCTTTTGATATTGAGGTTTTTGCCTCACTTAAGTGGAAGTGGCTGGTTGAATATCTGGCTGCTTCTCCACACCTGCTGCTATGGGACATTGCCCTTCCTACTACAAATCTCTCTCTTCTATGGCACTCCCCCCCGTCCCCATTTTGTCCTAACCTGTAGTGCTGTATTCCCATCAAGCCCTGTTGCCTTAGGGCTAGCACTGATGCCAGTGGAGTCCCTAATATACAAGTACCACCTCACTCAGAAAAATGGTAATCAAATCAGAATAAAGTAAATTAACCTTCTTCTCAGGTCTGTGTCATTCACAGCTGTTAATTTAACATAAAAGTCATCACAGATAAAAGATCCACATGGGGAATACTTCTCCAGTACACAGTCTGATAGAGAGCTATAAAACAGCAGCGTAGAACTTTATTGAACAACCTGTCAGCCAATGTGGAGTACTGGGAAATAAATGATTGCATGTAGACTAAGGCAAGTTACAGTACACCACCTACAGCGTTGACCTAGAGTAGTCACTGCCTAATATACTACATATCTACTTTGCTTTTGACAGCTGCTGCCTCATTGAGGTATGCTGTGCTACCACAGGGAGTCTAGGGCATGAACTGTGAAGCACCATAATGCCTTGAAATAGTAGAGCCAATTTCTTTGAGGTGGATTCTCCAGAGGACTGAGTGAGAGGTGGGCCAATGGTACATTAGTCACCATTAAGGTAGGAAGGGAGGCAAGGGAAGGAGTAAAAGAGTGTTCAGAGTGGGAAAGGAGGAAAGATTAAGCCAAAATGGGAAGATATTTTGAAGGGTTTGGAGAGCTGACCTTGCATTCTCCTGACTGATCCTATACAAATGAGAACAAAATTAAGGCAATTAAAACTCATCCATGAATGAGACACCCTCCTATGATACCAGTTCAGCTCACTCAGAGGAAAGAGTGCCACCTATTGAATGGCCATAGCTTCCTTCTGCACCACCTAGATATTCTGTGTAGGTCTCCAATTTAAATCCCTTTCAAACTGATCTCTGCTTAGCTAACAAGATGGTGTGATCACAGCCTGAGGTGGTATTGTTGCAGGCAGTGTCAGGAATCTAACTGACCAGGGAATTACGCAATATTTTACAGAATGACAGATGCGCAGCAACTTAAGAGAAATTGGTACACGGAGAGGGAACTTGGATAAAAAATATATGGGACATGCATGGGAACATCAGCAGAAAACCAAAAGTAGGTAGGATAGAGAACATAACCTAAGGGTTGCACTTATACATATTTTAAAAATATTGAGTAATAGAAAGAAATACATGACTGGTTCAAAGCATCTGTGAAATTGATAAATGTCCCATATATTGAACAGGAGTAAGAAACCAATAGTTATTCCAACCATCTGCTGTACTAGAGAACATTGCCAGGACTCTCCAGTTCCCTCCACACAAGGCTTTCATACAATGTAATATCTTAGTCACTCTATTTCCTAAAGAATTGAATTTTGATTTATCAGACTGTTTTTAATAAAAATCAGTTTGAAAAATTTCTGGAGAGATTAAGCAGGAAAAGGACAACCGACTTTTTTGTTTTATCTTCTATTATTACTGTAGCCAGGGGTGATCCATCCATAGAGGCGACCTAGGCAGTCATCTAAGGTGCCAGCCAGTAGGGGTGCCAGGGGCTGGGCTGGGGCTGGGGCCAGCAAGCCTCCTGCCCTTCTCTGCTGGCATCGAGCTATGGGCAGGGAGCCAGCCCTAACCAGGGGAGCAGTGCCGTTGCTGACATCGGGCCACAGGTGGGGAGCCGACCCTGGGTGTGGGAGTGGCACTGCTGCCATGATTCGGCCCAGCAGCCCACACAGTGCCTGCTTGCCCCTTAGCCAGTCTTAGGTGGATGCCAAAAATCACAGGCACCTTGGCACCAAAAGTCTTTGGCTAGCCCTGAGTGTAGCATTTATTAGATTCTTGAATGGACTCGGTTTTTATTTCATATATTATGAGTTTCACCTCCAAAATATCCGCATCACAAAAAAATTTTGTATTCCGCAATATGAGAGTACCAGTATGAACTGAATGACTTTCATCTCTTCAACTTTTCTCCCCCATTGTCTCCTTTTCCATCTCACTTTACTAGAGGAAGGGGGGAGAATGAACAGACAAACAAAAACCCCCTAACAGTTTGAAAAGCAATGAAGTTGCTTTGGGTTCCTGTTCAACTGCTGATGCCTAATTTAAGCTATATTACTGATAGTGTAGAGTGATTTTAGAAGAACTAATTGGTTTGATTAGTTCTAAATCCCTTTCATTGCCATTCACTTACTGTGTTTTAAAAGACTTCTAAATGGAGAGAAAAAAAAATCTCATAAAAAGAGAACATCTTACAAAAATGAGGGCTAAGGTTTTTGAAATGTGACCTGGGGATCTAGCCACTCCTCTAATCAGCTTTGAAGAGGCCCTGGTAGCAAAGCTTGCCCAGCCTGCATTTGTATCAGCTAACAAAAGTGAGAAATTGCTAATTCAAATATTGGTAGAGTGTAGAACTTAAGTCTGTAGTCTTATGTTTATTTCATTTGGTAACTACTTTAAACTCTTTGCATTTGCCCTTTATAATCATTTAAAATCTATTTTTCTGTAATTAATAAACTTGTTTGTTGTTTCAGCTTGAATGGTAGTGTCTGGAAATCTTAGGTCAGGAACAAAAGCTGTTGCATGTTTTCCACAATGAGGGGGAGATGACTTAATACAATTTTGGGGACAGATTCCTTTTAGTGCAGTTCTTACAAAGGGCGAACAGGGGTCGGTATTGGTGGGTGCCTCTCTGTTCATGAGTGGCTTGGTAAGGCATTATATATTTAAAACTGGGTGTTTCTCTGCCTATAGAAGACTGTGAAATTGTAGCTTGCTGAAAGCATCACAAAGAGGGGATTCATGTTAACATTCATGTGATCTACTCAGTGATTCTCAACCTTTTGTTTGTCACAACACACTTGGCAGCATGTGGGGAGGGTGGCACACCCCACTGCTGAAATCCAGTCTTCCTTCCAGGAAGTTACCACACTCCGGCGCCAGCAGGTGACTGCTGACTCTCCACAGTACGCAGCGGTTGAGAACTGCTGTTCTAACTAGTGCTCTGCGTGCCATTGGGCTAGGCGGTAACACCACCTGAAGGGACTTGTTGTTTATCACTAGCAAGGCGTTGTGAGGCACAACCCAGGCTGGAGAGTATAGAGGGCATTGTATTCCCAGTTTCCAGGTTGCGCCCTGGGGGACCACATAATACATCCCTGTTAAGATCAATAGGAATTTTGATAATGATTAGACTCTTGAATTTAATATTTTTGGTTGTGGCTTTGATGGTAGCTGGGTTAAACCCCTAAAGATCAGATTTTAAAGACTCTGAAAGGATTCTTATCCACTCCTTGTCAGTCAGAAAGATTACGCTTACTGTAGAGTCACTAATACAAGTATATGAGGAGCTAAAGGATAAAGAAGGAGCATTAGGGTAGCCTCTGTGTACCCAAAGTGATTCAAGGACTCCTCAAAGAAAGAGGAACATAAAAAAGAGAAACAAGAGTAGGGTTTTTCTTGTGATAAATTAAGGTAAGGGGCACTTGTTTTGGCCCAAAATTTTTCTGAAACAAAGGAAAAGAATAGGCAACTTTCCTGCAGCATTCCGTTTTTGTTTCTGATTTTAAAAGCGTTACTTAGGTCCTTGCCAGTCTCACACAAAACAGTACATCACAGTACTAGCAAAAATGTACTGATTGTACACATGCACGACAGTGTAGTCAGTTCATTGTCTAACAGGCATATGAGCCCCAACGCCGAACCACAGCCAGACACGGGGCAGTGGTTGGGATAGTGCAAGAATACAGGTATATGGGGCTTGGGAAAGAAGTGGATGGTGAAAGATGGTTGTGATCTGTGGATATGTAAAAATAAAGTACACTTCGACAGGAAACCTTGGACACTGATAACTGTTCTTCGTTATCATTGTATTCAGACAGGGACATTTGCAGTTCTGTAAAATATCTGCTTTACTGTACCAGATCTGATACAAAACCCACTGCAATTGATAAGAATCTCTCTTTTTACTTCAGTGGGTTTTAATCAGGCCTATATAAGGAACACAAATACATCTTAAGGAGGGACTGGACATAGGTCTCCAGAGCACAGTGTGAGCATGGAGTCTGTCTCACAGGCAGACCTCTGAATTTAAAATACTGTAATTGATGCATCCAGCTACTTCAGAGAATCTTGGTGCAGAGTATTATTTTCATGATATCACTGTGCTCAGACATATGAACAAGATATAGAAACAACAGCCAGAACATATTCCATCACAACAGTTTTGTGCAAAATGCAACAAGCTTGGAGCATCAGAGTTTGTTTGTGGTAGTAAAAACATACTATCATTTTAAATGACTCCAGTGATGGAAAGGTAACAATAACTTCATGTCACGGGCCGCTCTGTCATGCCAGGTGGCAGGTCTGCCATGTGCCTGAAACAGAAAAGGGCCTGCAAGTTCAGCTTTGAAGGTAGGTTCTAGTAACTATACCTTCTCAGCGGGGCTGGGGTATAGACAAGGCTGCCAGAGCCCAGGGACTCACTCTCCAGTGCCAAGTAGTGTACCCTATTAGTTAAGTCCTGTGGTACAGCACCGCCTTCACTTCTGGGGTGGAGCAGCCCAGTAGTCAGAGCCTTTGTAGAGGTTCCTCTGCTTGGGGTAGTAAAGTCTAGTGGCCAGAGTCCATATAGAAGTTTCCCCTGCTTAGGAGTAGTATGTCCCAGCGGCTGAAGTCCTTGTAGCAGTTCCCCTGCTTGGGCTACTAAGGCCTAGTGGCCAGATTCCAAGTAGAAGTTTCCCCTCCTTGGGAATAGTATCACCCAAAAGCCAGAGTCCTAGTAGAAGTTCCCCTGCTTAGGGATAGTATGGTCTAGTGGCCACAGCCCTTGCAGAAATTCCCCTGCTTGGGGTAGCATGATCCATTGGCTGGAGTCTTTGTAGGTGTTCCCCTGCTCAGGGGTAGTGAGGCCTCACAACTAGGGCCCTGCTGGGTGGGCGAGCACCAGCCTGGAGGACACCAGCAGGGTGCTTCCTCTCAAGTCAGCTGTCCACCCCTGACTGAGCTGGGTGGTTAGCCATTATGCCTTGAGCATGCCCAACAGATGAAGGTTGGTGGGGCCTCTTCAGCCTGGAGAGTTTCTTTAACCCTTCCCTCGCTGGTGTGGGGCTGATACTCTTCTGCTTTAGCAAGTTCCATAAGTTAGTGTAACAAAAGGTATATAAACTCATGAGATAGTGGAAAAGGAGAGGGTTCATCTTTTTTTTCAAACTGATTTGAATATTAAATGGAGAAAATGTAAGATACAGTTTGTTTTCATAAGGGTTGGGGGGTTGCAATTATTTTTCTTAACACCAAGTAAAATCTTAAATGTTGTACTTATTCGATTTTCTAATCTAGTCAAATAATTTTGTTTGAATATATATGGACATAAAGGTTTCAAATAGCCCCCAACTGATTTTCACTGTCTGGTGGTAATAGATTGGACAAAATAGCATTGCTATTTGAGTGGGAGTTAATGCTTTTGAAAGCAGCTAATACACTTAACTACAGTGTATTAACAGTGGGCGTTCTGCTTATTTTTATTGCAAGCCTTAGCACTGTGCAATTTTCCTGCAACGTGTTAACAATAATCCACTTCATGCTGGCACTTAAATATTTATTGAACATTACAGTGGAAGAGTTATGGGAAAAGATAGATAAAGAAAACAAATTACATCTCACAGAAGAGGATTGTAGCTTGTCTTAAACTGTCACATGAAATATTATTTCAACATGACCTGCAGTTATTCTCCAAGGCCATTCAGAACAGAGTTAGATACAAATTACACATTTTTGTGTAATCACTTTTATTAAACAGGGTATGTGTTGTGACAAAAAAGTAAAGGTCACAACACCCAGAAGTTGCGATTGTGTCTCTTGGCTAATGCCCCACAGAATACAGAAAGCAGTCGTGGTTGTCATAGAACTTGGAGGACCAAGTTATGCCTTTAAGGCACTGGCCTGCACTGAGGACAGCTTACAGCTATATAGTCCCTCCTCAAGTACCGTGGAACGCCCATATCTCCCTTCTCTACCTTCTCAGTAAGCCAGTGCACAGGGGAAGGTGGTAGGTAGGGCTGCAACTAGGGCAAGGCGACCGGGGCCTTTGCCCTGGGCACACCAGAGCGGCTCCATTTTGCCACCCGATCAAAGGGCGAGTTCCACGCTGCTTCCTCCAGGCGCCGCTCATTCTAAGGGTGAGTTCCACTCTGGATGCACACCAAGCGCCGAAATTCCTAATTCTAGGGCTGGTGCTAGGCCTGGCCTTCTCACCATCCCAACTCTTTTCAGGTTGAAATGTATGTTCAGCAATGCACAGTGGGACCATTCTCTGTGCACCCCCAAGACTATAAGGCTCCTTGTGCAGTTGCCAACTAATTTTGCATATAACTGTTTGTGCCAGCACATGCACTTTTGGGGCTTTAGGAGCTATGTAAGGACAATATGATCCCCAAAGATTCCAAGGTGGTCTTTTTCAAAAAAAACTGTCTTGAAAAATGTCTTCTTGAATGCCAATACCCTGATAAGTTTCCGTGGGGAGTGAAATTTTATGGCCTTAAAAAAGCAAAATAGACTTGTAATAGCAGAGTGCTGGCACAGCTTTGCTATAATTCCCAACGATACAAGTCACATCTTTCAAAAACTGTGCATACTATACATTCATAATCTTCTGTGAAACATAGCCTACAAATTATTACAACACAAATTAACAAATGTAAATAAATTATGGAAATACAATAAGGCAGTGGTAAAGTGGCTGGAAGAATGACTAACTGTGGCAGGAGACTCAAGAATTGTTTGTTTCATTGGAAAAAAAAGAATATGACCTCCAGAGAGGAGATCAAGGAGACAACATAAAAAGAAAGCTTCAGTGCTCACTGTGACTAGAGCTGTTCTTAACATAGTAATTAAATAAAACATAGGCCAAGAGATTTTTGTATTCATCAATGGTTTGATGCAAGTTTAAGGCAAGCTAGCTATTATGGGCTGGATTTTAACATGCACTGATCATCACTCATAGCTTTTACTGAATTCACAGGAAGTTGTGAGCATTCAACAATTTTGAAAATCAGGCCCAGCTCAGGTAATACAGGCAAAAGTCTTTTGGAACTAGATTCCCATTAGCTCCAGTGGGATAGTTCTCTGAATAAAGACTGCAAGATTAGAATGTATTTCAGCTTCATATTCAGTAAAATATGGTGAATACAGAAAAGCACCCTTCAACCAGAGCTAATTTGGCCTCACAGTATGACTGTCATTATAATTAATAAATAATCACAACTTACTATACTTTTAAGTCATTATTCTGCTCATAGGTCATTCTTTCCAATTTGCATGTTATATTGTAAAGCTTACTTAGAAACAATCATTCCATAATACACATCTTTGGTTTCATGGTTCACTGTTTTATTTTTTGAAATTGACTCTTTTGCTAAACTGTCTATACCAGTGGTTCCCAACCAGTGTGCCGAGGCATACTGGTGTGCCAAGGCAACACCCAAAGTGTGCCGCGAGCATCCCCTAGAGCTGGAGTTAAAGTTCGCTCCCTGCTCAGCCCAGCTACATGGGCTGTGCAGGGGTGGGAAAAGACAGGGGTGAAAGTAAGGGGGAAGGCACTGGAACATAGTTCTGGGGTCCCCTATTTTTAGGCAGGCAGCATTCCAGCCCCCCTAAAAATAGAGGAAGGCACTGGAACGCGGAGTTCCAGGGGTCCCCCTAAAAGTAGCAGGAGCAGCTGGAAGGCAGCATTCCGGTGGCTCCACCTTAACTGAGCCAGCAGAGAGGGGTGGGAGGCCTGGAGTGTGTGAATCTCCCCCTGCAGGGTGGAGCAGCTTGTGTCAGCCAGCCTGCAAAGAGCCCAGGTAAGGGCTTGGAGGTGCTGCTGGGGCTTGTGTGGGGCGGGTGTGTGTGTGTAACAGAGGTGAGTGGGAGTGGATGTGTAGCAGAAGGTGTGTAGCTGGGGTTGTGGGGTGGCTGTTTGGTTAGGGGGTGTGTAGCCGGGGTGCGGGGTGGCTGTGTATGGGAGGAGTATAGCTGGGGGTGGACGCCTGGTGCTGGCTCCTGCAGTGATGGGAGGGTCATCAGCGGCAGCAGGGGGCTGGGGGAGGGGAGGACAGAACCCAATGGGGTGGGAGGGAGCAGCAGTGGGGTGAGGATTTGCCCTGGGTGGCAGGGAGCCACTGTGGAGAAGGGGGAAGTGGGTGCTGCACCATGCTCCCCTGCCCTACCTTCCCACTCCCCAGGTTCCCCCCTGCCACCCCACAAAGCCACTCTTGTTCTCCCTTCCTCTCTCCTCTCTTGCCACCCTTGTGCTGTTCCCCATATGGCTGCCCTTGACCTCTTTTGCCACCCCTGCCCTGCTCCCCATTCTCACTCATGCCACTGCACACCACTCCTGACCTCCCCTGTTTTGCGAACCCTGCTCTGCTACCCCTATTACCCCACATAGAAGCATTTCTGAAACACTTTGCCATGATTCACGAATATTCATAAGTAGTTTAAGTTAATTTGAATATTCATGAGTTGAATGGTGGTGCGCCTCGAAAAATTTGAAGGTATCAAGGTGTGCCATTGCAGAGAAAAGGTTGGGAACCACTGGTCTATACAGTATCTTCATATGTTAGTGATGTATAGGATTCTGCAAAATAGACATCTGCATCTTACATGATTAACAGAATTTCTACAGGTAATAGTATAGGACTACATGTTCACATAAACTGTTCTATCGATTTTGCATTACCATAAACATTCACAATTTCTGTATAAATTTGCCATTTAGAAAGTCAGTAAATGACTGTGTAAATCTTTGTTCTCATTTGAACAGAGCAGGAAAACTGACTCACTGATCATTCCATTTTTATTTATATGGTGGAAACAATTCCTGCTAGTGCTGAAAATTTGGTTCTGACTTGAGAAGTTTTCTTTCAGTGTCAATATCACTTTTCTCTAGAAGGAAATGACTACACAAGGTACAAAGCACTAGAAAATGAGACTTTGATCATTTCTTCTGTTGCTAATTTTTCATGGACCTTTAAAAGATTTGTAGCAGGTGTTAATAATTAAACATCTCTTAACTGTTCGTTGATTTTTTTTTTTAATGATTTTACACATCAGTTGTCCTTTGGAAATGACAAAAATTTTAAACATGGAAAGCAGAAACAAATTTCTCTCTTTACCACCTGACTGAACACATCATAAAGAAAACCTCCTTAAAGATGATTCATTGACAAATAGCTGTACGCTTATTATATACAAATCATCATCATCATCATTTTGTCTTGCAAGTTGCTTCTAGCAGTGTTTTACGTGTGTAATGTATTGAATTACTTACTAAGTTAAGTAAGTCTAAATTTGAAAAATCAGTGCTTATGTGTGAAAATGTAGGATAGCTGTTTAGGGAATTCCCTGAACATGTTTGAAATATTTTAGTATATGCTTCAGCATGGCTGCCTTCAAAGAACACTTAAATAATACAGCATATAGAATCAAATATTTTTTTTCTGGATTATTAATCTACAACTCATATACTCTCAGCACTACATTTAAATCTCATCTAAATGTTGGTCCAGTTTCTGAAGGGCATTTAAGACTATGCATAAATTTGACAGGTGCAGTTATATGGTAAGTGTAATACAGAAAAGCTCTGACGCCAATTCTAGTTTCCTCATAATTCCCAGAGGCTATGTCTACATCAGCCAGACTTAGTTCAGACTTGTTACTCCGAACTAAGAAGTTCAGGCTTGGTTTGAACTTACCTGAGGTTGGTTCAAACTCACCCAAGGTTAGTACAAGCTAACCTCGCACTTCTGAGTTCGAACTAACCATGTGTTCTACTTCGAACTAACACTTAATTCGAACAAGAACATGTGGTTAGTTTGAACTAACTGGCTTAGTTGAGACTTCTTAAGTCCGAACTAAGTGTTAGTCTATGGCAGTCGTGGCCAAACTGCAACTCATGAGCCACATGTGGGTCTTTGAAAGAAAAAGTGTGGCTCACAGAAGAGCATGGCAAAGAGAGGCAGGGCATGTTGGGGATGGTGAGGAAGTGGCAGCATTTTTACTGTAGGCCTCGTTTTCATGGTAACCTTAAGTAATTATCAGAATCTGACATTAGTAGGATCAATATTTGAGCTCTTTTTACAATAAAATTAAAGTATGTAATGAATTTTAAACTTGGTAATTTTGAAGTAGGTAAAAAGTATGTGGCTGTATGCCTCAGTGCGGCTTTTGAAGGTTTAATAATGAACTTGTGTGGCTCTTGAGTTCCCTAAGTTTGGCCACCCCAGTCTATGGCCACATCGTGCCTAGTTTGAGCTAAGCACTAAAGTCCGGATTAACCAAGGCTACTAACTAGTTCAAACTAAGCTTTCCTTATTTGGAACTAAGAAATTTCTTAGTTCGAACTAGGGAAAGCCTAGTGTGACCATGGGCTAAATTAATCTGGACTAAGCTTCCATAGTCTGGACTGACTTGCCAGTGTAGACATACCCATAGAGGCTGCCCTTCCCAGCCATTCCATGAGGGGAGCTGAGAAGGGGCAATAGACTGGAAAATGCTTGTGATCAGGAAGTACGTTCCATGCACTTTAGCATGTGTAACTGTTTGTAAGGATAAAGAGGACTTCCATAGCTTGTTCTTTATCATTTTTATACCTGTATTTGTGTGGTTTTGTTTCAGGGCTTCTAGAGTTGATTGAATGTTATCCTTGATATAAATGTAATATATCATGGAAGAGAAACTGAATTTATGCAAAATGGCTAATGATTCCATCATAATTCATGTTATTCGTTCTTGTGCTGTAAATGATGTTGATAAGAAAGCAAAAGTCTTTTGTTCTGTCTCTCAGTGCTTAGAATGATGCAAATGTGTATTTTCTTTTAAACTTTGTAATTTCTCTAGTTTCCATTTTTAAATATAAGAATTCCTTGATTTTATTTAATGTGACCAATAATATTCATTGACTACAAGCATAAAACCATTGTTTTGTGGTGACGCTGGTTATAGAAATGCATACTGAATGGGGAAATAATTAAGTACAGTGCTTATGCAATTTCCTCACAAAACTTAAAAAGAAGTGTGAAGAGTCCTGAAAGACAAAGCGATGAACACATTTGGAGAAACTAATAAAAGAAAAGAATAATTGATACTATATAATTTAAAATGACTACAGTGGAATCCCAGTTATCTGATCTAATGGGACCATGTCTAGATGAGATAAACCAGAAAATGGGTGGTGTGGCTCCAGCCATCAGACCAACCCCAGCTGTCTTGAACTGACAGCAGGAGCCTCAGTCATTGGGGAGCTCCAGGCTGCTGGTAATTCGGTTAATATGGAGAGCTGGCTAGTCGAAGCTCAGTTAAGAAGGTTCTACTGTAGTTCACAAATATATTCCTGGAAAAAACTGACCAAAGGCCATGTCTACAGTACAAATACTTTTATGCAAAAGCTCCCTCTGTTGGCATAACACCATCATCTATCCAAATCCACATAATATCTCCTCCCCAAACAACATTAGCTATGTTGACAGAAATGATCTCATGTTAGCATAGCTGCATCTCTACTGGAGGGTTTGCTTACATAACTTTGTCAACCAGGGGTATGGTTATTTTCATACCTATGACTGACATAGCTATGCTAACAAAACTTTGTAGTGTAGATATGTAGACCTATCTTAACATAAAATAGAGACTGTGTGATTTAATTTGAATCTGCAGCTTTCAAAACATTCCTTAATGCAGTTCATAGGTTAAGATGCCTTTAAGAGTTTTGCCCAAGTTTGAGAGGCCATCCGATCAATGTGATGTCAGTATGCACTACAATAACTTTTGAACACTGTGTCAGATTAATTCCAAAATTTCAGGAAATGGTTTAGGCATCAGTGGGTAGAACCATACGAAATTGGGAGAAAAATCAGAAAACTAAAAAGAAGAAAATGAGAGACCTGTGAAGGCCCTTTCCTTGCTAACAGCATTGCAGCTTCACGCAGCAGTTGTCTTTAAGACAAGGAGCCATCTGATGGCACCGTTTAATGCCATCCAGCATAATATCAAGTCATCGCAGCCTCTCCTCCCAATAGACTTTAACATATTAACATGGTCAGTGACTTTTCTCCAAGATAGAAGGAAGACTAATAATGATGGTGGAACAAAGGAGTGTGCACACATAGCCTGGAGATGTGGGGGAAATTGAGAACTCTGGTATGGCAGGAGAAGATGAATGGGGGTGCACACTTAGCATCTGGAATGGGAGCAGGAGAAAGGGGACCCTGGCATGGGGGGTCAGGGCATGAGAGGCCCACAGAGAAAACTGCATGTTGGGGAAAGTTGAGAGTGGAGGAGAGGGGCACAGAGCCAGTGAAGTTGCAGGGAGTCCCTGAAATAGAGGGGAGTTGGAGGGTGACTTATAGAGAGCTTAGGAATAGTTGGGGGAAATAGAGATATGCAGGGGAGCCCCTGGTGGGTGCAGTGTGAGTGGGGCTGCTCACTGCTGGACTACATCAAACCCCAAAGGCACTACTAGTGTGTAATGTGTGCCATAACTGAGAAGTTAGCACTGTAGGTGATTCAGCACCAAGGCATTTTAGACGCTAGCTCTGGTGAGTCTCAGTAACCCCATGGACATGTGGATAAATAAAATACTGGCCAGAGGAAAGCAAAGGGCGGTAGCGAGAGGGCTGATGGGAATTGTAGCTGCTTAGCAGACCCATCACCCTATGAAGTGTAGAACCTCCTGCTAATTGAATATTACTAAAGTGGTTTCTTTAAGCATCTAAACTCTCCTCCAGTTCCAAATTTTATAGGATTTAGCATGGTCACCACCTTTTATCCATTTATAGACTGTTTATCATTAAATCAAATGGGATTCACCTCTCTTTAAACAAACCTCTCTTCCCCAACCATAAATCTTCTTTATTATCTATGATAATTAGACAGGATCCACTGATTTGGAGAATAATTATAAATTTCAGCTTGTTTAGAGAAGATTATCCTTACAGTAAGAGGTTCTAACTTACACAGATTGATATGATACGTAGCTTCCATATAGGATGTGCTATAGTATGATTATATATAGGAATTTTGAGCATTCTGTTTTCAGGAAGTGCTTACAGAGAGGGAACAGCACATGTGGGAAGAAAGAATAAAGCTTTCATTTTCTTGGCTCTCTCTAGTTGTCTTCTTGAATGTCAAACACTGAAGCTGTAATAGTTGTAGACAGCTCTCAATAAAGGAACTACAACAGATGAAATTATAACTGAATCAATTTGACTGTTTTTATATAATAATTTATTGTTGATAACTTTGTTTTCTCTTCCTTATCTAAGAACTTGTCAATACAATAAAATTTGTACCACTTTATACAGAAGTTAAAGTATAATTTGGTGGGGCCCAGAACCCTCCTAAATTTCCGGGCCCCCTTCACACACATCTGAGCCCCCTTTACGCATGTCCAGGCCCCCTTGACACACTCCAGCTATTGCCCCCGAAACACCTACCCCCATCAGACCACTTCCCCTATGTCTTCCTCAACCCCAATCCCCATTCCCTAAGCTCCCTGCCCCCATGTCCCCACTCCAGCCCTCCTAGCCCCCCACCTCCTGCTCCCCCATCTTCACTTCACTGCCTTCAGCCCCCCAACTGCCTCTGCACCTTCCTAGCCCATCTTCCCCAAGTCCTTCCAACCCCTTCCCTATCCTCCCTGCCCTGCTGCCAGCTTCTCCTGCTCCCCAGAGACGCCCCAAGCTCCCCTGCTGGCTTCCCCTGCTCCCCCAAGACTTCCCAAGTTTCCCTGCTGGCTTCTCCTACTTCCCCAGACACCCCAAGCCCCGCACCAGCTTCTCCTGCTCCCCTATGTTGTGGAAGAGTGGGGCACACAGGGGGTGACCCCTGCAGGGTGAGAATATGTCCCAATCAAGAGGCAAGAGACCAAACCACTATTTTTGGGTTAACCTATTTTTATGTGACTTTTATTATAATTATACAAAAAAACTACTAAATAACATGCTATAACTACAAATAAAAACTTTAATACATAAATTCTATACTACTAAACCAAACTAAGCAAATTGCTAAAATTCCTATGACCACAATTTTAAAAATTTACAATTCCTATTAAATCACTTATTAAAACTTGTACAAACTGATCTCAATGTCTGTGCCTAATCCTGAAGTAAAACCCTGGTACCAATTCTGGTTGGTGCAATTTAGCAGAATGGGGTTTATGGAAGACAGAGAGAGAGCACAATCCGTGGCGAAAGAGCTTTTTTATTTAACAAACACTGAAACATCACGCACAGCCCAGGACAGCACGAACACCTTGCTTCTCCCCCTTGCTCTCCAGACAGCATGGGTCACGGCCTGGTGAGGCTAGCCATAGGCTGTTTGCGGCTAGGAGTTACAAGGGTCAGCTGAGGTGCCTGGCGGAGAATACAAGTGGATTTGTTTCTTCACCATTCTTTCACTTTGTTATTGCCCAGATTGGATTGTAGGAGAAGGGTTAGAGGTGACAAACACCAGCTTGATTTTAACCTGTGGGGTTAATAAGATTAGAACAGTGATAGTACACACCCACTCATCTACAAAAGCGTTCCCAATTTAAATCCCAAATTTAATCCAACTATATTTACCACATCTGGATGTTATCTCTGAAGGTGCAGAGAGCAGACCTGTTTCTTCAGGAAAAGTAAGGAGGAATGATAGAACAGCCCAGTGTCAAAGAATTCAGCTGCAGATCAACAGTGCAGCTTATAACGCTTGCCTGTGGCCCTTTTCAGGCAGCACACTAGTCTGGTATCCACCAACTGCATGCTTTCTCAAAGGATTTGCACTTGACCAGACGGGTGTTATAAACCGGCTCGACCAACTTACAGCTCACCAGAGCCATCTGGGTCTTAAATATGAGCATACCACAACTGGTTGCAGTGGTTGGGCACCCCCTGCCACCTCCTTTGGACGTGCCAGGGCTCGTGGCCCTGCACTCCAGGGTGAGCAGGTGAGAAAATAAATTAGTCAAAAAAGAATCAAAAAGGAAAAAGAAGAAAGGTCTGCAGTAAAAACAAAAAAAAACCCTGCAGTCTCCCTTGGTCATCAGGCAAGGGGCTGACACTCTTCTTTTCTGCAGAGTGAGGAGAGGCCTGGGGTTTGCCACATCCCTGGGTGACACGACAGGCAGCTAACCTATCATCTCTCCACCATGCCTAGGCCAGAACTCCGGCTTTATGGCTGAAACCCCCAAAACTAGCATATCACTCATTGGCATGGAAACTTACTGACTTTGGTCAGTAGATTTTTCTCATGAGTGCTGCAGGTGTTATCATCACTTTCCAGAGTCCAGTCTGAACTGGTTTGGGGTTACTTGCAGTAGTTTCTTAAAAAACTGTTACTGGCTGTGGTTTTTCGACCTTGGAAGGTAACACCACATAATTATTTTTTTGATCAGGAGCCTAACAAGCTACATTCCAGTAACCCCGGGCTGGAGTTTAGCCATAGCAAAATACTGGTGGGAAAATCCACCTTTCACACCCTAAGATACCCCAAGCCTCCCTAACCCCCCAGTCCTGTTGCTGGCACCCAGGGACCCCTGCAACTTTCCCTACCCACATGCTCCACCGCCAGCTTCCCCCTCCCCCACACCCTTTCCCTGCCAAGCCAACTCACCTGTCCAAGAACCCCTTACCTGGCCGCAACATGGAGTGACCCCGGCACAGGCTGAGGCTCTGGCCCTGAGTCTGCTCTGACTGAGCACGCTCAGAGGCTCTGAGCGTGCTCAGTCAGAGCAGGCTCAGAGTGGGAGTTTTAAAAACTCCCAGGCCCAGCCTGTGGGAGTTCCCTGCTGAACGGAAGACACTGTCTTCCAGCCACGGCTGCTGGATGTGTGTGGCCCCTTGAGCCAGCCCTGGGGGAATGCACCGGAATGCTGCATTCTGGTACATTCTTCTAATTTTTAGGGGACCCTGGAATGCAGTGTTCTGATGCATTCTTTATTTTTAGGGGGCTCGGAACGCTGCCCCCCTAAAAATAGGGGGCCCTAGAATGCCGTTCTGAGGCATTCTGGCTTACTTTAACCCCTGACTTTATACCAATACATAAATTTAAAGCCTTACAATACCCTAGTGTGGATGCAATTATATTGGTATATTGGTGTTTCCTCTACAGCAGAGGTGGCAAACTTATGACCCTCAGGCTAGATTCAGCCCACCAAGGGCACTGGTCGAGCCCTCAGAGCTGCTGCCTGGGCTGTGCCTGGGAGTTCTCTGCAGCAGCAATGAAAAGCAAAGACAGGCTGCCACCTGAAGAGCAGGGCTAAGCCTGCTAATGACTCTGATCATGTGAGTGAGTCAGAGCACAGAGGAACGAAGGAAGCACTGCAGCCAATCCCAGCTACACTCTGCTGTCGTCTGCCAACCAATCAGAGTCTCAGTCACAGCAGGCTGGGCCAGACTCCCAGAGACCCACTCTACCACCCTCCCACCTCAACTGTTCACTGTCAGTCAATTGGGATGCTAATCTGATTGAGTGAACATTGCATGAATCACAAATTAAAAAAGGAAAAAGTGGCTTGGGCCCATGTGGGAAAGAGCCAATCAATGGCCAGCAGGAACTGAGGCAACCAAAGGCCGCCAGAGTGAATGACTGACAGTGAGTGGACAGGGAGGCAGGAGCCCAGCCTGCCTGTGGCTGTGGCTGAGACTGATTGCCTGCCACCACACAGTAGGGGAAGTGGAAAGGGTGGTCTGGGAGCCGCTCAGCTGGGGAGGGGTGGTCTGGGAGCACCCATGGAGGAGAAGGGAGGATCCAGGACCTGCACAATGAGAGAAGGGGTATCAGGGAGCCAGCATACTAAAGGGGAGCCCACCAGGCAGGGAAAAGGGAAGGTGTTGCAGAGCTTGCAGGGTTGGGGAGGGGTAAAGGGAGCCCATGCTGCTCTGTATGTGGCAGAGGAGAGGGTTGAGGAGCCCGTGCAAATGCATGGCTTACAACAGGTGTCCTGCCCTCAGTGTGGCCCCCTACATTGAATGAGTTTGACACCTCTGCTCTATGGGAATAAGTATATTGGTGTAAGTCACCTTTATATCAATATAACCACATCCACACTAGAGTTTGTACTAATGTAATTGCTTCAGTTAAAAACAAACAACCCTAATTTTAATTACTGTACTGGCAAAACTTCCTAATAAAGACCACACCTAAGTCATGGATTCTTCAAAGTGACAGAAAGAACCTTTGTGAAAAATAGTGAGGTCCCATCTCATGAAAAACAATGATTAGTTGGCTTATTTGATCCTTGTTCAACTAGGCTATGAAATAGGAACTCAAAAGCATCATAGCTGTGCTTGACATACCTAGGTGTGTCATGTTTGGGCTTTACTCTGCCTTTCTTTTCCCACATCACCCCAATTCTGGAGACTATTGAGAGTCAAATTGGCTCCTACTGCAACTGAGAGAAACTTCAGGACTGTTCCAAATAACTTTCCCTCAAGAGCCATCACGTCAGCCAAGATTACCCCCTCTCACTCCCAGTACATCACTGGTGCCAGGTGGGGCAACTGAAATGAGCTATACCAGCTCATGTTTCTTATTTGTAAGAATAATTCTCAACTATGCTCTCAAAGAAACTTTAAGTGCCTTTTGTTTAGCTGGAACAGCAGAAAGGGCTCTTTAGTGCAGTCAAGAATCTGGCCCTATAATTGTAGTATGGGGAGATAAAGTTGCTTGGCACTCAACACTTCAATTCATGCATAAAACACCTATCATATGTCTATATTATTATTAATAAAGTCAGGCATAGTTTTCTCTTTCAGATTGACATTCTATCAAAGCAAACAAATATATCGACTGTTTCTCCTTAGATTATTATCTTTGACTTATTGTATTCAGCAAGTCTGTTGTTTGATATGATGATAGTCAAAAGATAAGATTGCTATTATTACAGGAAATTTACAACTTCTGTGTTTCATCTGACAGATCTTTTTTGGGTGATTACACATGGTCTGTTTGTTGTACATTTATCTAAAACTTTATAGTCTGGGAATTAGAAAAAGTTTAGCTACTGTTTTCCTTTAAATTGATTTACCCCTCACATTCCTTGAGATTGTGCCTCCTAACCTGGTAAAGGTGGCACTCCTAATTCAATTTGCTACAGGCATTAGGAGCTAATATAATTATGGGCATTCATGGTGTCTTTTATAATTTTTAAAAAAATATTAGTATTTATTAGTTGTGAGTCTCAATAATCTCAAGTTGCACGAAGAGGTTGGAAGTATCAGACAATTGGGAGGAAGAGAGTATTTATAAAATTCCATTTGTATGTCTGAATTCTTAGGCATCTGTTTTTGCAAGGTGTTAAATTAATGGGGGGTTGCTGTGCGCATGAATTAGCACCTCCTTTGAAAATTTATTGCATGCTTAATTATGTCTTTTAATTCAAAGGTTTTAATCTTCCTGTAAATTTAACAGTAAATGTTAGAAGTAATAAATTATAGTGCCATCTTATTCAAGGCTTGTTATTTTAATCCATTCAAATATGCACATGCCATGTTCAACAATGTTGATATCGTGCAGTGTTGTCAAAAAAAACCCACCTTATTTTACCTCAGGAGAGCGTTGTCTACCTTGCTGAAAGAAAATGGTTACAAACTGTGGTAACCAAACTAACATTTATTTAAATTCTGAGATAATTACTAAATTAAAGAAGGGAGAAAAAAGGAAAAGCCTGGGATAAAAAAAATACCCTGGGATTGTTTATAATACAAACTAAATAAAGTTAAGAAGAAGGTTCATGGTAGTTTTTATAAAATAGTCAAGATGTAGGCAGGACATTAATTTACCACTGTTTGCCTTAGCCCTCCCCTGTATTCAGTATTTCGGGGAAAACTGTATGGAGGGAGCACCACTGAACATCTCCCTTTTGTTTAGTAGTATAATCTAGTCTTCACATTGCAGTTAATCCTACGAAAGTTGCTTGTTCGCTGTCAGGTCGACAGTCTGATTTATTGAAACAATCACTTGAAACTTGAGCCACCTAAAGACTCTTAAAGGCTTGTTGCTGAACAGAGTAGTTAGAATGCTAAAGAAATAAAAAGTCCAAGCTGAATTAGGTGTTTTGTTACTGAGCCCCAATCCAAAACTGCTGGGGTTTCTAGGCCAACTTTCAAATCGCTGAAGCCATTTGACCTGGTGTTATGTCAGTGGGAGACTCTCAAGCACCAAATGAAAACTAATATCCATTCCTCAGTTGCCAGTCAATTGACATGGCTTTCACAGAATTATAACCATTGAAATACCACGTATTTAGGGGTCATAGGAAATATACAGAAAAGGTGATATGTGAAGGATTTGCTGCTCCTCTGTGCTAGTCCTTGTCACATGCCTAGCATCTCTGAGCAGTCAGATAAATTGTTATGTGAGGTCTGAGCGCAGACATGTGTAAGGAGTCAGCTAATTTAGTTCCAATTAACACATGGAGCAAATGACTGCACAGCCATGGCATGAAATACTATTTAGTTTATTTTATTGAAGCGGCAATTTAATAAACTGCATGAAACAATACATTGGTGAAATTCTATAATGCTTCCTTACAAAAGACAGATTATTAATCATGTTGCACTTGAAATAATGTAGCCAATTTAAAAAAGAAAGAGGAAAAACACACTCTTAAAACAATAAAAACAAAATTGCCACAGGGTGATGTGCTTAAAAAAAGCAAAACATTCAGCTCTGTCAACAACGTTTGATTTATAAAATATTTTGAGAAGAAAGGAGGGGGTGAAAAACACATTGTTATGGCTCATGCTTAATTTGAATGGGTGTTGTTTTTTTTTTTTTTTTTAGCTGAGAGGAGATGAAGAACGTTTCTGTTTAAGAAAGTACTACTACTTACAAGGAATCATCATAAGATGAATAGAAAATGACTGGCACCTTGGTATAAAGGATCTCATTATTTGATGTCTTTTTAACATACGATACACTGCAAACTCTAAGTAATAACAAGGAAGATGAGACACTTGATAACTTGATGCTTCTATATTTTAAGATGGTATAATAATTGAAGTATAATTAGAAAACTTACAGGACCTGGATCTGTTTGTTTTCACCATAGTTATGTAAAAGATTAAATTAGAATTTTTCAAAACTCACACAAGTATTTTGCTCTTGTTCCATTATGTTTTACAGAAGAAAATTATAATCAAGGCAAGACTAGTTGATGTATCAGTTTCGTATTTAAATAATTAAAAATAATCCACCATTAAGTTATGTTTTGATTTTCAGGGAAACATCCCTCTGCTTTACACATTTCAGTTTTAAAATGCTCTGTCGTTATGCTAGGTGTGTGGAAATAATGTCCCTGGACACTTCAATTTTTTTAAATCCCCAGATCAGGAACATTAAATATTTATGTCAAGGCCCCATGCTTGTATTGTAAAGGGGGACTTCTAACAAAAAGTTTGTCTTAAAAATAAAATATAAAATTAACCTTATTCCATCAGTGTTTTTACTGAAATCTGCTTTGCCAAATGAGAACAAGGGAAAAAATGCTATGAGTTCTGCAGGCTCATTGCTGAGTATCCTCTGTACAATGCTCCAAAGTATTACGTTTCCTGATTTCCCTGTGTTAACTATTTTCTATGGGTCAAAAATATTCTGCTCTCTTTTTCTTATGTAATCTGTCTAATTACATGGTCCCAATCACTGCGTTGTCTGAACACTTCACAAACATTAATGAATGTATCACCACAATACTTCAATGAGATGGGGAAGTATTATTTATCCCTATTCTGCAGATTGGGAATTGAACACAGAGAGATTAATTGACTTGCCTGTCCTGTGCAGTGACCCAGAAAATCTGTAGTGGAAGTGGAACTGAACCCACATCTCCTCACTCTCCAGCAAAACTGCCTTAACCAGAAACTGTGAAGCCAGTTATGAATATGTTGCCGTGAGCAGGTTACCCCCATCTAAATTGCTACTATTAAAAATATCCATTTTCTCTTGACACGTGAAGCATTTGGTTGGTATTCACTACTACTTCTGAAAACTTTTGTTTAAACCTTTGACAGTAGAACATGCAGATTTCTCGTCATTGATGTAGTCAGCGTAGAGAAGCATTGTCTTGTATCATTTGGCACTGACCACCGGATTGGTTGCTACCTGCCTGGTTTTTGTACTGCCTTCCTCTTTAAAAGATGTAATATGTCTGGGTTTTTTCTGCTGGGGAAACATTAGTGCATTCTTCAATTTACACCCACTGATCCAGACTGAGGTGCCATATTAGGATAAGATAAGAAAATCAGTAAATTAACACACAAGTACAACTATCAGTGGTGATGGAAGGAAGCTGTTTTGTTTGTGGGTATGTAAAATGGTTCTCTAAAGCATTTTGGTAATATTTAGCAGTAGTTGGTCCTAGGATTCTTTTTGTTGGATGTGGTGGGCAGTGGCTGGTTTTGTTGTGCAGAGGGAGGTCAGTATCTGGGTTTTCTGCATTACAGGTGTAGCAACCAATTCAGTTGTTCTAGAGAAAACAGTGATTTCCCATTAGGAAAATTAAAATGAAAGGAAATTTCAGATTTGTAGATAACCCACGATGAAGGAGGAACACAATTAAATTACATATTTGATATCAGAATTTCCAGCAACTACATAATTAGTCTACTGGAACATTAAAAGTGCTCAAGATGTACCCATAAAGAAGGCAAGCAAATCCTTTGTGACACTTGGAAAGAAGTTTTTTTATTTGGAGGGTGTGGGTGGGTGAGTGGGTGGGTGTGTGTATTTCGGCCTTTTTTTCGCTGCTGCATGGGGACAGCAAGGTGTAGTTCACTAGAAGCCTGATCTCTGAAGTGGTGTTTGAGAATATATGCAATCACAAAAGATTAAAGGGGAAATGCATCAAGTTGGGGGAGGGGAAGCGTGGATTTCTGGTTAAAATGGGAAGGAGACTCCTAGACAGATCACTTATCTGGCCAGGATGTGGGAAACCTAGGTCATTTATCAGAATGTGACAGAGCAGGGTGCCTTCTCCCTCTCTGTCAAAAAATTCAACAGGTGTCATTTTAATTCTGTTTTGGAATAAAACCAAATTCTGAAACATCAGAATATTTCATTAAACAGAATTGTTTTCTAGTCATCCCTAATATTGTCTTCTAAATTCTGTGTACTGTGGATGATCACCTAGCCCTATGGCAGGTCCTATACTGTGAAAGAAGGCCTGGCACTTGAAGAACTAACTTAAATGTCAGTAACTATTAGACAGAACACTCTTTAATCTTTAGCACAAGTACATCTAGAACGGGATTTCAGTAGTTGCTGCCTAAATTTCATCCACAAAATCTGGGTGCACAAAACATGCATTTACATGTCCAAAACAAGTAATCAAGCATGCAACAAGCATATGTATGTGCAATTACCAATTTTGCAAATACAGTGGGTATGCATATAGATTTTGCCGGTGAGGTTTAAATAGCCAGGATAAAATTGATGTTATTCTTAGTTATACTGATGCAACCTCATTTGGATCAATGGATTGCATGGGTTTGTAATGGTGTTGAATTAACTTGATACCAGTTTTAAAAATGCAGCCACAATACTAGTAGAATAGCTTGAAAAAGAATCACATGCAAAAAATGCACAGTACCATTTAAATATAAGTTGCTATGGCCTGTAAGATGTTTCTTCTTTCCTGAGACACTTCAGTCATTTTAGCCTAAAAACCAAAAGTAGTTTTTCAAATTATTATAAAGTCACTGCAGTACCAAGAACCTTTCAGGATTCTTTTTAGTGAAAGGTCTGAAATACATATTGTACTCACTGGACTAGAGTAATATTTGAAAGCTTAAGGCCCAAATTTTCAAAAACAGTCTTTAATATTAGGTTTTTCATTTTTGGATGCTTAACTTGGGGTTCAGGAAATGGTCTATGATGAAGCATCAGATTTGCCAGACACAGGGCCAAATGGCCACTCGTCCTTTGGGCACCAGTGTAAACAGAGCAGTTTGGCCACACTGACATGAGTTAATATACAGTAGATTAAAATATTTGTTTTGAAAATTCATGGCAAAAGCAGAAGACATAAAGTGACAGCATGGAAAATAAATGTTTTTTTTTTAAATGTTACATGCAACAAACCATAACTCAGTGGCAATGACTTTGGATCCATGTGGATTGACAGATTTGCATGGCTTGAAGATGTATGTAGATGACAATCTCAGTGCATCATAGGGGATAGTATGGTTTTATTTTTCAGAAGCCCTAATCTCATTGGGAAGAGGCTCCAGAGTTGTTTATCTTTCACTTCAGCTTGCAAGTAAAGGAAAGTGTAACTAAATATTATGTTAAAGAAGTCATGCTTTAAAGAATAGCATGATGACTTTCTAGCTAATACAAGAAAGCTTGTCTTATAATATGTAAATCACATTAATAGGGAGAAGTCAAGTCCTTTCTCTAAATCCACATACAGACCCTACCAACATTGTGTATATGTACACACACAAGTATGGTGCTGCCACGAAAATCTTTTTCATAATGAAGGGAAGAGCCTGTTTCACCACCCACGCACTAACACACATGAACACCTTTCAGAAGTTATCCTCAGTGAATCTAGAAGTGTATACTACACGTTAAGCTCAGAGGAACTATACTTACAAAAGTAAAATTCAGCACAAGCCATGTACAGACTGCTGTGCTCTCAGCATGTTAACAGTGATTTCCAGTCTTGGGAGATGCTGCCATGACACTGTCACACCTGACTACTGTTTATGGATTTGAGTTGCCATTACAGAAGATTGGCTTCAGCCAAATGGGTTTTTATGGCTCAGGACACGTCCCTATAATCAAGTCATCAGCCTAGATAGACACTTGGACAGTAGGGCCATCAAGCAAAAGAAACTTGTTGCCAGCAAACAAGCTTTGAAGAGACAATCTCTTTCCATCTTTTTCATAACACCATCCAACATGACAGGAACCCCCGTCTCATCCCATTTCACCTCTTTTTTATCCCAGAATTACATAGGAGATACCACAGTTATTCCAACAGGTTCAGCTATGGGAAGAAAGAAGACCAAATCAGAGCTGTGCTGTGGGACAAGTAGCTTGTTTCCATTAGCTCCTATGAGGAAACCCATTCCTACCATTCTCAGAGTGAATGCATTGGGTTTTTTGGGTCACTTTGCACATGAGGCCAACTCTTCTCTGACAGAACAGACCAGTACAGAGTTTCTTGTTGCCATATGAGCAGCAAGCTCCTTTGTGCCACATGAACCACTGGTAGGATTTTGTCCATAAGTCATTACTGAGATGGATCTAAAAGGCATGTGTGATTTTATATGTATAGCCTAGTCTTGGCACTAACATGCTTTTAAATACACTAATAAATTTGTGTAATGTCTAGAGACAGGAGTTTTTACTTGCCACAGTTCATTCTTTTCCATTATATTGCCATCTTAGAAGAGAGTCAAGTCAACCTTTTGTAAAGTTTTGTCTAAGGGGAAAATTTTTTCTTAAACCAGTGAAGTACATACAGCATATGTGTCTGAGCACCCAACCACTTCCTGATAATCTTGGTCTTTATTTCATATGGTGTGTTGCATAATACTTTTATGTTTGTATTTACCTTTTTCTCCTAGCATCATATGAGTCTCATGATTTACTAAAGTCATCTCCCATAATATTTTGTTTGCCTAATAAACTTACAGGGCCAAATTTTTAGTCCTCATGTAAATTGTTGAAGTCAGTGGTATTATACCAGGCGAAATATAGCCCGTTGTTTAGAATTAAGAGAAGCCCTTTACATTTGAATGTGTTACAAAAGGATACCTTAGTCTTACAAATAGTTCTAGTGGCACTAGAAGGGAGTGTATATCCTGATAAACTCACACTGGAGAACATATTATGCAGCAGTTCGCAAACTGTGGGTTGTTACCCCAAATGGGGTCACTTCATCAGCAGAAAGGATCATGGCAATCCCCAGCATCTAATGAAAAGGCCTTGACACTATGTGTCTGTCTATACTGGAGGCATATAAATAGTACTCACTAGTACATGTCAACTTAGTGACATAGTCAATTAAAATCTCTCATTTTGAACGATCCTTTCCCTAGAACATATTTCAGTAACAAAAGCTCCATTGGCCAAACCTTTGGAACCAGCCACATACCATCTCGGTGACGTTTAGTATTGATTTTTCTAGTATGCAGCAGCTACACCATAATGCGCTCAATGCATTACGCACCCATCTCTCTCGCCTAATCGTTAACTCAGTACATTATGCACTCTTTTCTCCTGCCAGATCCTGTACGTACCCCAGCAGTAGTTTTATGCATTGAAATGATCACAAGTGGAAAGGCAAGTTCATCCATACTGGATGAGTTGATCTCCTAGATTTATTTAACGTGTCTTTCCGATTAAGAGAAATTCAATATAAGTATACGCATCTGAATTCTTTTTTCTGTAGCTGGTGGTGTGCCCTTCTGGTTAGACTATGCAGCTATGATCCAGGAGACCATAGTCCTAGCTCTGCTACTGAGTTGTCATCTGATGTTAAGACAAGTCATTCCATGCCTCAGTTTTCCCACCTGTAAAATAGAAGCAATGAATTCCAGAGCTGCCCAGTGCTTTGACAGCTCTGAATGTAAGGTGTTAATTAAGCACAGAGTACTATTTACCCTACTACTATAGGTAGCCCCACAACTGCCTATGGAGTAACATATTGTTTAACGTAAATAAGGTTGTCAGGGTGTTACATGTTTATAAATTTTATTTCTATGTTATCTCCTTTAAGGCCATGTCCTGTAACTGAGTCTAATTAGAATGGGTCCATCTACACTGCAAAAAAGTAGATAAAGCAGTAATTAGAATACAGCAGTGAAGAGGTGAGCCCCTCTGCTTTCTGCTCCAGAATATTCTCCCTCTGTTATATAGTGTGGCTAATGTTCAACACCACATGTCCCATCTTTTCAATTTCTTGGCTTACTAAAAGGGTTTCTGTTTTGAACTGTACAAAACCTAAAAACCCTCATGTCTAAGTAATATTTTCTCTGGCCTACATAATGAGCCTTCTATCCCATTGCTGTTGATGCCAGTCTAGTATTATTTAAGCAAACAAACAAACCTGTACATACACACAAACACTACCCTTGAATGTTGGAGAAATTATCTGAATTTTCTGTCTTTGGATGATTGAATTGATCCTTTGCCCCCATATAATTGTATAGGCCCTTTTGATCTGTGCCTGTTGATATGACTGTGGATACAGAAGAAGGCTATACAAATTCCATAGTTCATTTCCAGTGAGCATAAACTCTTCAGTTTGAAATAGGTGAGAGTAAATTCTACTCCCCTACTCAGTATAGGTTGCTATACTGTACTCACCATAGTATGAGTGCCTTCCAGTAATATACATCTGTCATGTGTCACTTGCTCTCTCATTCTCTCCCCATAAGAAGCATATGCTATGGTATGTCTTCCTTTGGTAGGCTACTTGCTGCTATTGTATTTTTAATTTAAGCATGCCAGTTTTAGTGTGTTTATGTCAGAGAAAGCAAGGTCAAAGAAATGTATCTTGCTCTTGGAAAAGAACGTGGTGAAGTTTGTGATGGTCCTTAGGTTGTTGGGGAGTTCATTCCAGAGCCTCAGACCACCGGTAGAGAAAGTTCTGTCTCCAGCACAGGCAAATTTTACTGTGACTGTTGAGTGTTCCATCATGCCAGGGTCTGTGTCACTGGTCTTCTGGATATCCTGGGCCCAAACCATAGAGTGTTTTGAAGATCAGGATCAAGACTTTGAACATGAATCAGTAGGAGAGCAGTATAGGGATATGAGGACAGTTATGATGTGCTTGCAGTAGATTATGTTGCTGAGGAGACACACCACAGCATTCTGTACCAGTTGGTGTTTCTAAGGACTGAATGTTTCATGCCCAGGTATTCTACATTGCTGTAGTCCAATCAAGACATAACAAAGACTGGAACAGTGAAAGTCAGGTGTTCATCTGCCAGGATGCGACAAAATCTTATAGCCAACTAGAGATGGTAGAAAGTGTTGCTTGCTAATGTGTGAGATAAGCATCAGCAAGGAAGCCAGGAATACTCCTGAACTATGGACTAAACCAAATTCAAGGCTAAGAGCCTTAGAGTATGTCTACACTGGAGGCTTAACTGTCAACTTAACAAGGTTGACATTGTCGACTTAGAGCGTCCACATTCAAAAGTCCTGTAGGCTGCCCACGTCCACAGTGTCAGCTTCTAGGTTGACTTAAAGCTTATGTCAGCCTCATTAAGTCAACTTAAGGGCTATGCCCCATCTACATTGGCTTAAGACTACTTAATAAGGTTGACTTAAGTGTCAAGTTGACCTTAAGAGGTGTTGTTATTAAGCCCACTTAAAGAAGTGCTTAAGTTGACTTAATAAATTCCCAGTGTGGACAGAGCTTTCCTTAGGTCGACATAAGGAAGGTTAAGTCAACCTAAGGCTCCAATGTAGACATACCTCTTATGTGCAGATCTTACCCTTGAGTATCTTTACTCACATGACTAGTTACATTGTTACTTATGTGCATGTGTTCTCAGAATCAAGCCCTAAGATTGTAAAAGATCTTCAGAAAATTACTCATATGTAGAGCATGTTACTGTAAGTAGTTCCAGTGGCTTCGCCATCTAATAAGTATTTGCAGGAACAGCGCTGTCAGGTACTCAGCTGCCTCTGGGCCTGGTTGCCTAGCAACCCAGTGAGCTCACTGGGCCCAATAAACCACACTAAGTGACTGTGCTGGCTGACTAGCAGAAGAGCCAACAAATCACTATTTAAGCTCTGTAGCAACTTCGGCACAGCAGTTGTTCAATGTATTCCATGCCTGTAGCTGTGCCAGATCTGCTTCCTGTCTGGCCCTTCCTCTGCCGGTAGCCTGCTCTGCTTCATCCACGGTCCCTGCAGTCTCCAGTTCTAGCCTTTGGGTCTGTTCTGACTCCACCCTTTGACCACTGACTTCTCACCTATCTGTGACTCTGGCTCTGCTCTTTGGTTATGTTCTGGTTCCTGGCTCCAACCCTCAGCTTCTCTCTGATTCTGCTCTGAGCACTCCAGCTCTGACCATTAGGCTGCACCACCTGCACCTCAGTGTGTGACACAGGCTCTTAGTTACATTCTTTGTCATTCCTGTTTTCATGTGATGGTGAGTTGTGATGTGTGTGGATACAAATAGGCAACTTCATAACATGACAGATATACAGAATTCAAATCTGCTTTAGGCAGCAGATCTGCAGGTTGGCTTTTCATTCATTTTTATACCCAATAGTTCTTGTTGCTGGTCTGGACTCCAGTGAAGAGTTCACATGTAAAACATGAAGTTCTAAAATAGTATATTTGCTATAAAGAATCTTTTGAAATGATCACTTTTTTACATTAAGCAACCGTATTGGTTAGCAAACCAAAAATTCTCCCTAAATGTGTTGCTATTCTAAGCTAAACTTAAATACATCTTCTAAAATTTGGGAGTAATCCTAAATCAGGGAGCAGCAGGAAGACGAGGAACACTACTTTGATTTAAGCTTTTATCTCCTGCCCATATAGTAACAATTACAAGGTCAGCTCTCTTTATAGTATTATTACTGGGTTTATAGATCAAGGTGTGAGGTAAGCTCTAACCTGGTTGATTTTAATTTGGTTCATTATAACTATATGATATTGAGAAATGAATTTTAGTATTGAAATATGCACTTGATAGCTATAACAGTTATGACATATGTAAAGAATAATTGTGCTATTTTATAGCTTTCAAATAAAAAAGGTAGTTGTGGATAAGATAGGAGAAAATAAATGTGACCAAAGGCAAAACAGAGTAACAGATTTGTTTAATAAAAATATGTTACTACTAAGATTTGAGATTACTTAAATTTACTGGAAAAGGTTGATTTGTTTAATTTTACTTTGTTCAGCAATTTAGACTTGTGAAGAAAGAAAGGATCCCATCTTCTACCAAAAAGTTCAGACATGAAGTTATTGAATTGAATGATTTTTCTAGTGAATGGATTTCTGTACATTAAAACGGTTTTTAGATAAATCCTCTGAGAGCTTCAGTGTTTTTCTTCATATTTCAGTGGTCCTTGTAGGGTATAAATTAATTCACTCTTTTTCAGAAGATATATATAAGTACATTTAAAGGGACAACATCAATACGGAAATCATGTATTTATTAATCTTCATCTGTTTTACTAATAACACTTCAAATTATTAAAACTAAAATAATTTCTAATTCTCATTTACTCACCACGTTTATGAAACACAACTGTTTTTAGACTATACAAAACTTGGACAATGCGGAGCAAATTGTCACAGCCATTGACACACCTATTGTTAATTTTTATGGGTGAATATCATGGTTGTGCATGTAAATCAAGTAACGGCTCACACACCCAATGGACTACTGACTGGCCACCTCTGCGTCTACACAATTGTATTTTCAAGGAGACTTCCACTGTGGAATTTGCTTCACCTGTCTGTTTGCCACATCCTGAATTTGTTGACTTTCAACAAGGGCCATTTGTTCACACTGGCTTTTTCCTGGGTGACAAGAGTAAATAACTGGGTGGAATTGAGGGAAGAGTTTTAGTTCAAAAAGGGATCTGAGAGGGTCTAATATTTTTTGGACATTGATTCTATTTGCGTGCAGTTTTTGTGATAATATTAGATGTGGCAAGAGCATTAGATTGGCATATTTGATAAGTTTAATAAATAAATCTTGCATTTATATTTTAGAAAAGTTGTCCCCAAAACCAGACAACTCCCTTTTTGCATATGGTTCTTTTCTCTCTCCTTCGTACTCCTGAACTAGCACAATGCTACGATGTTTGCACTTCCAACTGTGCAAGAGAAAGTATTCCTAATTGTGCAAATTTTATGACACTTTCTTTTATGAAAATAAAGTTTGAGACCTAGACTTGACAATGTCCTTATAATAGTCTGTTATTTATAAATTAACACATGATAAGGCAAAATTTCATGTATGAAATGCAGATTCAAACAGAAATATTCTTTGAGTAGGAAGTACTAACATGTGGACATAGAAGTGCATAATATTTATTAAACTTTATGCTTTGAGTTCTAGTAAGACTTTCCGAATTGCTACTATCATGCTTGTTAGCAAAAACGCTTACCCTTCTGTTCTACATTTTGGAGGGCTGCATTTAATTTATTCATTAATGTATTCAACACAAACTCAGGCCCTTTTAAAATCTATAAAAATGAAAGAGACAAGGTAGATGAGGTAATATCTTTTATTGGATTAACTCCTTGGTAAGCTCAAAAGGTTGTCCAGTGAAAGATGTTGTCTCACCGCTCTTATCTATCCAAAAGCATGGGACCAACATACCTACAACACCACTGCACACAGTTATGAAAGTCAGTGAAAAAGCCTGATTTTTAGTTTTGCACAAAATTACAAAGTATTGCTGTAGATGGACAACAAAGATGGACTGTGGAGGCAATTTGCTGAAAACAATTGCATGTTGAAATACAGTTAATACACTTCTGTCTTGTACAGGTGTGTCTTAACTAGCAGAACCACATAAAACCACGGTAGCTTTATGCAGTCAATTTTGCAATAATGTGTGTAAATTATCTGGAGTCAAATCGCCCCATAGAGCCACCTGTGGATCTCACCTCTCCAGAAGGGAAAGTCAGTCTCCACGGCATTGTCACCTTTTCAAAGGACCCTAGAGCAATGGTTTTCAAACTTAGGGTCAGGACCCAATACAGGATCACAGATCCTCAGGTACTGGGCTGTGGCACCCTCTGTTGGCACTACCAAAAGACTGTAATGCATTGCTCGAAGATGTAATTGTTGGGTGGTGGGCATAAATGATATTTTTTCAACTGAGTCCGGAGGAAAACAGTTTGAAAACCACTGCCCTAGAGGGCCCTTAGCAGGGTTGGGATACATATGTGGAGAGGGAGTTGGGGTTGTATGGGCTAGGACAGAGAATGGGTGGTCCCACATTGAAAAAGAAAGGCAGGGTAGGAGAGGTCCTGCCCCCTGCAGCCCCATGAGAAACATGGGAAAACTAGTTCAGCATTGGGCTAAATTACCTTCTCTACTGAACACCTTCTCTGTTGGGTGTCGTCATTAAGAGTTCCAGAGAAATAGCCAGGTTAGTCTAGCTGAGCAAAACAAACAGGGAATCCTGTGTCACTTTTGAAGACTAACAATTATATTTATCTTATGAGATAAATAATATTATTAGTCATTCAAAATGATACAGGACTCCACGTTTGTTTTTCTATTAAGTGTGTTTCCATGGCAACTGCAGCCAGGGGGAGTCACTGGTAATGTGACTCCATTGGCGAGTCTCTAACTCGAAAAAGGTGAACACCACTGACACAGTGATCTCAGTGTGTTGATGGCCCTGGTCTCTAGTGGGAACCCTCCACCCCCATGATCAATGCAGTTCTACTCTTTCCTCCTAGAACATATGGGAGAAACTATGCAAAGGGAACCTTGTGTTTTCCTTCCGCCAAATCTTCTCGGGATTGTTTTACTATGGAAAGGGTAATCTGGCCCTTTCTATTTAAAACCCATTCATGTAATGGTAGGGGCGTGTGTAAAAAACCACTCATCCAACCTCATCACAATTATGTTTCACTACATTAACTTCATAATGAATGGCTCTTTTAAAATCTGCATTTAAAGTGTACATATAAAGTTGGCCTTTTAATACTAAATAAACTGGCAAAGAAATGCTTAACTAAAACTCCCTTTAAGCTCCCAGCAGACTCCTTAGGAATCCACATGAAGGTTAAGGATCCTTGAATTACGGCCAGGGGCTTGTTTAATTCTGTTTTGCTATTACTCTAAGTAGAACTTCAAAATGACAAGAAAATGATAGACATACAGTACCATAGAAATTAGAGTAGAAAAAGCTAGTCGATTACCTCATTCATCCACTTTCGGCACAGAAGTGTTCCTTACATTATATTTTCCAGGGCTCTATTACTTTTAATTATCTTCATTGGATTTTTTTGGGGGGGGGTTATGAGAGAATAGAATTTTTTTCAATATTTTTCCTAATATTTAAATCAGAAAACAGTTTGGAATAGGTCAGAATTAATTTGAAAATGTAGTTGAGCATGTGGGCTTTTTGCAAGTGTCCCTCACTGAAAATTCAAGAGACTTGCAAATTGAAAGCACAAAAGCAAAAACGTATCATGTGGTTACAAATACAGGCTCACAAAAGCACACTCATTTTTGCACACTGATCTCAGCCCTGATTCTGCACCATTGAAGTCAATGGGTGTCTTGCTAATGCATTGAACTTTCAGTCATTAATTCTTAGGTATGCTAGTTGTCTCCTACACTTGTTTATCTTGTGATATGTTTAATTATCCTTTGGTTAAGCACAGATTCTTTTAAGAAATGATACTGGAAGATTTAGGAAAAGAGGAAAACTGAAAGATTGGAACCAGTGTTTCATACAAGGAAAGTGACTCCAATTTCTAGTTTGTAATATTTTAGAGTTGCCCACCCCATTGCGTCTTAAGATAACACAAAATTATTAATAGGCTTTGTGATTCTTCTCTTATTTCACTTCTTTTACAGTAACAATTTAAAATCTGCATGGTAAATGTTGACACCAATATTTGTTCCTATCATATTTCTCATATTTCATAGGGAAATCTGCTAGTTTTCTTTGAATACTTACGTAAGACAACATGCATTCTCTTAAAAATTCATCTTTGGTCCTGCATGTGTTCTTCTTTATTTAATGTGTATTCTGAAGGAGCTGCACTTACTTGATAGTTTTGCCTGAGGCCAAAAAGAAAAAAAAAATGCTTTCATGCATAGTGTGTGTTGCGTCATGGGCCTTGGAGTAATAGCTGAAAGCAACTGACCTTATTAAGTAAAGTTCCTGGAGGTGTTGATATGACTATACCACTATAAAATAAGCTTTTTCTTACTCCACTTTTTCCTTTATTCTCCACTTCTCTGTGTCTCAAAATAATCTATATGTTATTTTGTGTGAGATTCTGTCTGTAAGAAGATTAAAACGAAGGACCAAATCCCATTCGCTTTACCCATATGATTAGTGCAATTGATTTCAGTGAGGTTACTTGTGTGAGTAAAGTAAGAAGGGATTTAATTCCAAATCCTTTTACTGTTTTGCAAGGAGAAGACAGATCATTGACTGCAGTACAGCTCTTATTTGAGAGTTGTATGGCACCTATAAATGATACTTTTTTTTAGTCACTAAATGACATTAAGCAGTTTTAAGTTCTGCCTGCAGCATGACTAGTCTCTCTCAATTGCGTCTGTCTCTTCAGTATGCAGATAGTACATGAAAGGAAAATTGTGCTTTACTCTATTATCTAAAAAATCACTAAGCTATGAAAAATAGATTACTATTAATAAACAAAATTTTCTTCAAAAAGCTACAATATGCAAACTGTTGTGAGGAAGCAGCTGCTCTCCTCTCCAAAATGTAGAATTTGCAAAGTACATTAATTTTAAAACAGATTATTTTTCAAGACATCAAAAACATAGTAAAACTACAGTGTCTGTGATTAGATTACACATGCACGCTGCTGTCATTCATTGTGATCTGATAGGGGAGCCCTTTTTTCCTCTTCATACATAAAGTGCAACACTTAAAATATTTGTTAAAGAATTAGATGCATGCCTTATTAGCACAAATAATCTTGGGATTTGGTGAACCATTGGTGATTTTGATTCTACTGTCAAACAATAACAGTTTTGAACATCTCTCTCTCCACCTCTTCTCTGCCATTAAAATAAAAGTGATTTTTTTCACCAATTAAAATTTTTCAGTGAATGTGATCATTGTGAAAAGTGCCAGATGGACCATAATAAAGATTACTGTGGGTGCCTTTTTATTAAAAAATGCATTAAAATGGAACAGCATAGGCAGCAATAGTGCATGTTTTCCCTCCCTGCCATGTCTTAAGTACCTCAACCATTAGCTAGCCCATTTAAGGGCAAGAAGATAATTCATTCTCCAGCCAGCTAAAACTACCAACAAAAGTGTTATTTATTATGATATTTTTTATGGTGGGAGATGTTTGTCCACGAGGAAATGGATTAAAACCTCCATTTCATTTCCTAGAGATGACCAAACAGACTTCAAATACTGTTAACTTGTACTGAAACCTACTTGTGCTGACTTTGAGCCGGAGACCACCAGATGAAAGATTCCATAGCTCATTCTTAATTTCTTGAGCCATCCTTTTCTCTTTAAATGTTTCTACTTAAAAGGAAGTTTTTTCACCCTATGATTTGAGGTTCTACAAAACATCTGGCTGTTTTCAAAAGGAAATGTAATTTCTTTGTGATCAAGCAGCAAATTATTTTTTAATGTTTAGAATGTTGAATGTCCATTAAACTATTACAGGTTTATAGGGAGGTCAGATTTGGGGGCTGCGACCTTTAAATCATCTTTCAAAGCCTGTGGATGATTTTTGCTGAGCTTTGAACAAATTTGATTGCCTTGTTTTAAAGTGAAGAATTCTTCACAAATAATTTTCTGTTTTCCACAACGCAAAGTTACAAAGCATAGAACAGACAAAGAGGACTTGCTGCATTCTGCCACAAAGATGTTCATTGTAAGTCTCATACGACGACTGAGCATTCTTCTTTTCTTAAGTTGTACCCATTTCACTGTCATCACCCCCAGAACTAGTCCAAATCCACAAACTTCTGAATAAAATGGCAAATGAAAATAAGCCATTAAAGGACAGAATGTGATCTTAAAGCACTCTTGTTTTTTATTCAGACCCTATACAGTGGTAAAATAACATTTGTACACAGTAGGTTTTGTGATGTATCATTTAAAAACTAACACCACACTGGTCAGTAGTACTGGTAAATATACATATTAATGTTATATGTGAAATTTTAAGTTCTCTCTGTGTAATGTTACTAGATAAGTTGAAGACCAAACAGTCTAGCCTAGACAAAGGAATGTGAGTTTACTTCAATTTATGTCTCAGCGGTGAACAAAGCCATCATACTAAACTAAAGTTGGTTATCCTGAAACTGAACTCATGAGACAGAGAATTAACACAGCTCCTGCACCCAGAGACAAGTGGGAGACTGAAGGACACCTTCTTAACTTTTAAGACAAAACCAGTTCCTTTGGGAATATAGGGGTCAGAGAGAGAGTCCATCTTACTCATTCACTTTAAGAAGAAAAAGAAGTCAAGCGGTTTGATCTCTGTGATGAGTTCTGTCCAGGCCAGCCAGTGAAAAAGCTGGAGGGATGACTGGAGTTGAGGGAAATCATCTTGAACATAAACTGTATCTTACTAAATTAAGTTTTAGACTGTTAAGTGGGTATTTTTACTTTTATTTCCTAGTAACCATCTCTTCCTTATCTCTTTTACTTCATATCTCTTAATCTACACTCTTTCATTAACAAACCTGTTTTTCTTTCATTATAAATCAACAATGTTGTGTGAGTTCAGTACAGTATGTGCTTCTAGTCAGCTGACAGGTTAGAATGTCATATTGTCTCCTCATAGGCAGCAAAACTAGTACTTTTTCTGTGAAGGGACATTAAGAGGGACTGTAGTACAAAGACTTTGCAGCAAATTTGGGGATGGAAGGGTACTAAGATCAGGAAGATCTGCAAGGAGCAATCAGGTTGGGCAAAGCCAGAGTGAGGCTTGTGGGTTGCTAGCAAGCCTCTGAACCGAACCCGCATAGCTACAAGATACCCAGGGTTACAAGACAGACATTGACTTAAACCCCTTATTGGCCTGTGTGAACCCCAAAAATGTCACAGGGCTCTTCTTCCAAAGGCCTGATCTTAAACCTGAAAGTATACATGAGAGAAAGAAGTGTATTGAGGAAAATGTGCACTCAGTTCTGCATTCTGAATGCTCTAAATCAGGGGTGTCAAACATGCAGCCCATGGGCTGGATGCAACCTGCAAACATCTTCCATCTAGTCTGTGACTGTGCTCCATGAGACCACACTCTCTCTGTAACAGAGAGAGAGAGAAGGAAGTTTCAGATACGCAGTACTGCAAGTACTGCAAGAGCATCAGTGCTCGTGACATCGCAGGGCACTGGGTATGTGAGACTGTGCTCCACAAGACCACATTCTCTCCCTCAGAGAGAGAGAGGTCTTACAGAGCACTCTCTTGCATACACAGCACTCTGCAATAATGCAAAAGTGCCATAGTATTTCAATTAATGGTATGTAAAGCCCATTTGAAGTACATTTAAGTCAAATCTGACCTGCCCATAACAAATGAGTCTGACATCCCTGTCCTAAATAAAATAGTTCACCTCACTGAAAGGCAAATTAGAAAACCACTCTGCCATCAAGACCATGAAATAGTCAGAATTTCAGGGAATGCTGATGGTTCTAAACATATGAAGTTTATTTGGCAACTTCCTGCTACAATCTTAGGAGGGAATTTACCATCAGTCTCAAAAAATAAAACTCAAGTAGAAGGCCATATTTAAACTATGACCTCAGTTCTCTCTCAAAAGACTCTGAGAAAATTTTCCGACATGCAATAAAACTGAGAAAACATTATATATGATCCCTTCCATTTACTGTCAAGACCAATGTAAGAGGATGGTTATCTTGAATATCTTCACAATGCTTTCATGAAATAGGACAATCTGGTTCCAATGGCATTGTAGGATCACAGTCTGACCTAAAACACTCTCCGCGACTCTGCTAAAGCCACAGTTAAGGCAGGAGTTGGTAAAAAATTTTCTGTCCACAGAGACATTGAAAAAAAAAAAAAACCAATACATGGTGTTCTTCAAATGGTCAGAATGTGGTGTTTAACATGGATTGGCCATCCCATTTCTCTTCATGTTTCAGTGAGTCTCTGTATTTAGAATATTAATAATTTTAAACACTGAACTCATTTGAGGAAATTGTGATGGGTTTGGAGACAAATTTGGAAGTTATTTTTTTTAAGCTTATCTCAATTTTGTCTTTGAGTTTCTGTCCAGCTTATGGACTAGTCCATGAAGTGCCATTGCGTTATTTGTGCCATTGTGTTGTTATTATATTAAGTTAATTGAAACATCTTGTAACTGTGTGTCATTTCTCAGACATTCCAGGTTGATGGGTAAATGTAACAGTATTCTAATGTGCTTAGTTTTGAGGCTAATGGGTATTCATATTCTAATTTATTTTCATTTTGCCAGAGTTGAAGCATAGCTCAGTTGTCAATTATAGTGCTAGAGCAAGACTATATCATATGGTTGGAACTTAAAATGTGAATACCACCTTCTCTCCTTCCTTCCACCCGCCTAAGATTTTGGGAGAGTTTTACAAGCTACTTTCTGTAGAGCGATTAACTCTTCAAAAGCACTTCCAAGGGAAATCTCAGAACAACACACAAATAGATCATGCATATTTGAAACAAAATGAAAAGTTACACTGATTTCAAAGGGTCTCAAAAATTCCAGAATCTTTTTAAGTATAAGATGGGATTTTTCTGCCATTATCAGTATAGCAGTTATTGTAGAAAGTCCTATTCCAGGGCAAACTGAACCAGTAAAAAAAATGGAATAAACCTCTCTGTTGGTAGGTGTGGTGGGGTTTTTTTTGTTTTGGGGTTTGTTTGTTTGTTTGTTTTGTTTTGTTTTTAAGAGAATGATAGATGTATCCTGTTTTTCTTCAGAGCTGGAAAAGACCCAGGGAATTGCAGGTTATTCAGGTATATCTTGTTGTTGAACACAGGTTACCAGATCATTGACAAAAATTGCTGCCCTGTATCTTGAAACTTTATTATCAAAATCAGTTCAGTACAATCAGACTATACTTATTTATTTAAATAGACAGATGTATGACAGGTAACTTATTCTTTGCAGTTGGGACAGCCAAGTACTGCCATTCAGAAACTCCTGAAGCAGTTATCAGTGAAAGTTAGGTTCTGCAAAGGCCTTCAATAGACAGAGCAACTGATTTGGATAGTCATATATCAAAGGTATTAAATCATTGTATTTTAATGTGCAAAATGCTAAGTTCTCTGTCACCATGCCTGAGGATACCTACAGAAGAGGTTATGATTGGTCCATCATTGCTGGTAGCTTTTTCATATTTTTGCCAGATCATTGCCAGTGATGAGCAAAAATATCAAATTATTTTTATATAAGTGATCAAAGCAATATATCAAATATATTTCAAATCCAAAAGCTTTTTTATCCATGCAAATGAATTATAACTTCTTCTAACCTTTTTGTGTCAGACTCTCTCTTCCCTCTCCTTCCAACCTCCTCTGCTGCTTCCAGAGGCACCAATTGGGAAATTCTGCCTTTAGAAATGTTCTCCTCTCTAGCAGAGCACTCATTGCTTCCAGCTACTGTAGATTACTGCGGTGCTTGTCCACACCAGTTGCTTTATACTTTTAAGTTATGTTTGTAATTTTAAAATAATAAGGTTTGGTACGTTACTTATTTTTTAACTTGAAAGTGGGTTTTCAAATTAGCACCACCAGGGCAGGTAAGTTCAAGTGCTGTGAAATAAAAAATGATGATAATTCAGAAATGAATTACAGTAACAGGAAGGAAAAGGATAAAAAATAGATACCAACTGTGAGTTACAAGGAAATAAAAATATCAAAGGAAATAAAAAATATCACAAGAGTGGAACCTACATTAAAAGGTCACAAAGATGTCTATTTTTGATTGATGGTTTGTCTTATGCTTTATTCTCTATCTAGCATTCTAGATAGATACTAAACATAATATAATCTACGTAGTTATTAATTGCACAAATAAAAAATTTGTCTTGTTTTAAAACTCTGTCTAATTCTAAACAAAAGCCAGATTTAGGGGAAGGCAACCCAGATGACTGCCCAGGCTTGAGGAGCGCTGGGGTCAGGATGCTGTTTTTGTTGTTAGTGACAAAAGGGAAAGTAGAATATTTAAAATAAAATGTTTCACCTATTCTGTATGTGCTTTCATTTTTCACTAATCTACTAGAATCTTCTGAATCTTTGTAGACTCTTGTAGACATCTTCTGAGAACTAACTTTTCCTCGAACCTCCTAGAACATTGTCAGCCATGCCCTCGTGGGTAAATAAGGGGCAGGGCCTCACCAGTCAGTGAGATATAAGAACAAAATGAAGTGAAGTAAAACCTCAGCTGAACTATTGTGAACCTTGTTTTATTGTGTAATTGTGAATGTGTACGTGTGTGAGGGTGGATGTCGTATTGAGATCAGGGGTGGTGGTGATAAAGTTGCTCCTTGTCTGGGGTGCCATTTGATGTAGGCTTGTCCTATATAAAACTAATGGGAGAAGGAAATCAGGCCCCTAGATTCAAACTACCAACTAATCTATTATTTCTGATCTTGAATAATGAAAGCCTTCTGTGTACATCTTTATGTAACCTTGTTTGAATAAACAAACTGAAGAATAGTTAATACAATTGCCATTTTTAAATTCTTGTCATGAATACTCTGCATGCTGTGATCATATCTCATGTAATGGTGTTTGCTATGAATAAATTGCTCTAGATACTATAATACAAATGCAAGTTTATGCATTAGGACATAGTTCCCATCCCTGGGACATTCTGAGGACAGGATTACAAGGAATAAAGGCATCATAATAGTATTTGGTGATTGGGGGGGTGGGTTTAGAGGCAAATGACTAAATAAAGAAACACAGATGAAGTCAACCATATGATGTTCACTTTGTGCTTAATTTGTATTTTATTTTTATTGTGACCAAAATCATGCATTTCTTAGCAGAACATGCTATCAGCAGGAGGGAACCAATGCTTCACATTCCCATAGTAATTTTTAATGGCTGCACTGACAGGTGCTCACAGGAATATAATCAGAAAAAAGCAAATAAGGTGCCTCGCATAAAACCTTTTACTCACTGACCTTGTGTATTGCAGGCTTGTTGCCAAGATGAAAACAGCAGGTAGCTCCAAAGTATAAATTACATCTCAGGTTGTGGTAGTAAATGTACATCTGAGAGATCTGTTGCTAAATCTAGAGAAGCCTAATTATGAGGCAGTGTAGTAGTACATAATGAACACAGTAGATCTAATAAATGCATGGATACAATATTTTGAGATGCATTAAAGAATACCTTGCTTTTTCTTTTCCAGTTAATCAAAAGCCATTCTACACATTTTTTTTCCCAATGAGACAGATTGAATTTGGAATCGAGGAAAAAGAATTGGACTATATGACTTTCTGAGGTCCCTTCCAACCCTAATCGTCAATGATTTTATGAATCGTGACTGGCTTGAATAAATTGTTGTTGATGAAAGCATGATTGAACGACTTGAATTTGAAGAATGTCTTTGCCTGGTAGTAATTGTAAAAAAAAAAAAAAAAAAAAAAAATCGTAACTAGAGATGGCCCTAGATCAAGAAGTCAATCTTAAATATCTTATTCTTTGAGAAAGTCTGTATCCAAACTTGGCATCTGCATTTTGTCATTACAATGAAAGCAACACAGGGTGATTGGGTGAGAGTGAGAGATTCTGTTCCTGGTTCTGCTGAAGACTTCCTGGGTAACTGTTGACGAGTTACTTTGTGTCATATTTCTCATATAATAGAGACATAATGAATCTTGCCTACCTCTCACAACAGGGATTGAAAAGCTTAATTTAGTTATGTTTGATCCTCAGACTAAAGCCCTGTCTACGCTACACAATTTTGTCAATGCAAGTTAAGCCAATGATCAAATACTATATAATTAAATCTCTTGTGCATGGTCACACAATTCTCCTTTTGTTAGTGGATCACATCCGCAGTTGGAGTTGTATCAGAAGCAGTGAGAGCATTGCACTGTGTGGCGTGCTACCATTTACAAGGAGTTGGGGAGAGACATTGTGGATTATAGTGCATCATGAGTGCATGTTCAATATACCATAATGCAGGATTTTCTGTCCCCTTAATCCACAATCTTCTGACTGTGTTTCATGCCATTTTTTCAATGGTCCATGTTTACTGTGTACCCATAGTCTCTTACTGAAAGGATGGATCCTGCACTGCTCTTTACTGTTGTGTTCACTGTTATGAACCCGTCACAGCTGGTCATACAGTATATCATGAGCTCCCAATTCAAACAGGAATTCAAGGTGCCTGACCTGCTGTATATCTTGGAAGAAACAATGCCGAATTACTTTTAGCATTCATGGAGCAGCAGCACACAGTGGACTATCACTATTGGGCTTGGGAAGCAAGTACCGAGTGGTAGGATTGCATTGTTATGCAGGTCTGGAATGATTAACAGTGGTTGCATAACTTTTGGATGCAGAAAGTCATCTTCCTGGAATTGTGTGCAAAACTTGCCCCAGAACTGTAGCACGAGGACACCTAAAAGATAACTGCCCTCTCTGTCGAGAAATGTGTGGTGAGCACTGTGGGGAATCTGGCAACTCCAGATAGCTGCTGGTCAGTCACAAATCAGTTTGGACTCTGGAAGAATATTGTTAGGACTGCATTTACGCAGATGTGCAGCACCATTAATTTCATTCTGCTGAAAAGGACTGTCACTTTTGGAAATGTGTATGAAATAGTAGATGGCTTTGCAGCAGTTGGATTCCCTAAGTGCAGCAGGGTGGTAAATTTCACACTTACCCAATTTTGGCTCCGAACTACCTTCCAATGGAGTACCTCAATGGAAAAGTGTTCCTCTGTGGGATTTGCAGGTTCTTGTGAACACCATAGTCATTTCATGACATAAATGCACGGTGATCAGGGAATGTGCATCTTCAGAAACACTGACCTATACCAAAGGCTGCAAGCACAGATTTTCTTTCCAGACAAGAAGATTCCAGTGTGGGATGTTGAAGTGCTCATAGTGAATGCGGGAGACCCAAAGGGGTAGCCTTGTCAGTCTAGTTCAGCAAAACAAAGAAGGAATCTTTTGGCACTTTTAAAGACTAACAGATTTATTTATTACATGAGATTTCATGGGACAAAATCCCATTTTGTCAAAGTTGGATTTTCTCCCACAAAAGCTCATGCGATAAATAAATTTGTCAGTCTTTAAAAGTGCCACAAGACTCCTTGTTTGTTTTTCTGGGAGATCTAGTGTACCTTTTACTTCCACGGTTTGTGAGGCCTTACATGGGAAACATGAATAGCAGCTAAAAGGGCTTCAACAATAGGCTGAGCAGGTACAAAATGCTTATTGAATATGTCCTTGACAGATTAAGAGCTTGTTGGCACTGTTTTAATGTCAAATAATACGTCAATGAGAAAAATATTCCCATGCTCATAGCAGCCTGATATGCACTGCATAATATTTGTGAGGCCAAGGGTGAAAAGATTCTCCTGGGGTGGAGCATGGAGGTGGATCACCTGGTAACTAATTATGAGCAGTCAGACACCAGGACCTTTAGAGTGGTACAGGGGGTGCTGTTTGAATAAGGGAGGCTTTGAGCCACCGTTTTGAAAATGAGCACCAGTAATGTGTCTTTCTTTAAAGCACTCTGCCATGCTTTAACTTGCTACCTTGCATGAAAATTTTGATGATTGCTTCTTGACTGTAATTTGTAGTCTTCAAATGTTTCCACTGTGTATTAACTCCAACAGCAACCACCGTGTGTAGGAGACAAATAAGGATTGATTATCTTTCAGAGAGTACATTTTTATTAAATACCAGATAACGACACACAGAAAATGCTTGGTGGAAAGGGAGATAACAGTGAAGAGCAGTCTGCTGATGTAGGTTCTCAAAGCTGTATGGACCTCCAGCTGTTATTTTGGAAGCTATCCAAGGGGCTAGAGTGAATGGGTTACTGTGACAAGCCGGGAAGATACAAGGAATGTTTGGGGAGGGCATGGTAAGCAGTTCTGTATGGGCTGTGGGGAAGAAAAGGCAAGCACACAGATATTCTGTCTGCAGTGTGGTTAGGAATTTCAGCATCTCCATTTGTTTCTACATCACTTTTATCATCCACCCCTGACTCACAAATTCATTCCTGGCTCTCCTTGCCCTCCTCCCTATCTGTTTCATGTACAGTCTCTCTCCACACCCTCCATTCTTGTTTTCAGCACCTGAGGATTGGAGAGCCTCTTGAAATATGTCCTCTTTGCTCCTCCTCAGCCCTTATTTGGTAGAGGTATTCCACTGGTGTATTGAGGAGTCACCTGAAGGCCATGTCTGCAGAAGCACAAGAAACAATAAACAGAAGCATGATTTTTCATGAACTCACAGCATCTAATCATTATAGTAAAATACACCTCTTCCTTACTGTCTCATGCCTTAAACATGGTGAACCTGCAAGGCATGCACTCAAGATGGCAAAAAGGGTCTTGGTGACTTTCTAAGGGGATCATTTCAAGCAACAGGGACACAATTGTAAATTCTGTCACCATTATTCACAGGCAAAGGTCTCTGAAGCTGACATCTCACTTCTGAAGATATGCAAAGGTCCATATCTGGCATGTGTTCAGCTTCAAACCAGTTCCGTATGCTGCTCATTGGTGTGCTGCTTTGGTCTCTGCACAAGTGATAGCTAGTTGGTGTGGGAAAGTTTCCTACAGTGGAGGATGGAACAAAGCCACTCTGCCAGGGAATCGCCAGCAGAGTATTGTCAAGTACCTCCAAGAAAGTTTCATAGACAGGTCTCTGGGGGATTCCAATTTATATAACACGCTGCACTGGGGGATGTGAAACATGCGCAAACTCAGCTTGTCTTGTACATTTCTATTCTTTAGCCCACTTCCAACATATAATAAAGCAAACAACACCTCCGCCTTGGATAATCGAGCAGCATCAACTCAAAAACATCACTTACCAGAGCTCCCCTCCCCTGCGTCATGCATGCCAGAGTCAGAGTCCTGGGACTGGCTAGAACACTTCTGGGTCAAGAAGAATTCTTGGCTCATTGTAGTATTGAATCACCCTGTCACCTGTCCCATCTCGTCCTGCAACTTGGCCTTCTCATCTGTCACTTCGCTATCAGGATTGATTCCACTGTCTAGTGTCTCCAGCTCCCCCAAAGTATCCACAAGGCTCTTGGTGGTGGAAGTAAAGTGAACACCAAGGATGGTGTCCAGCTCTTTATAGAAATGGCAGGTTTCAGCACAGCATCAGAATGAAGGTTTGACTCCCTTGCTTTCTGGTATACCCACCCTCAACAACTTTATCTTCACATGATACTGATGCATGTCCCATTCATAGGCCTTGTTCAGCATCCTATGAGAAATCTGGCCATAAGTATCAAAGTTACCAGGGCTAGAGTGGAGCTGGAACTGCACAACTTCTTCTGTCCATAAAGCCAGCAGCTCCAACAGCTCACGAGTGAGAGAGTGGAGTTGCCATGCTCAGCTGGGAATATGTAATGCAAGCTCTCCACACAGAACAAAGAGGAGGAGGAATTTCAAATACCTCTAGAGGCAGAGGGGCTGATGCCTGGGTACCTGAGTACAGGGAAGTGGAGTTTGAACTGCTGAACAGTGCAATGAGGATGAGCGTTGTGGAACACCTTTTGGAAGCCATTAACACCATTATAACCAAACACAGTGGCACTTTGCCAATTGACTTTTTCTGCAAAAAGCTGTATGACTCTTATTGAGGTGGTTTTATTTTGTCAGCAGAGCAGGACAGTTTTGTCAGCAAAAGGAACTTTGTTGTGTGTATACTTGCACTGTTTTGTCGACAAAAGGTGACTTTTCTCCACAAAACTCTGTAGTGTAGATAAGGCCTCAGGCACAGCATACGTTCACAGTGACATACAAGTGCTGAACCAAAGCACTTTCTATCCAGGACCTATCTCTAATTTCAAGTAGCATGAGCAAATCTTAAAATCTTTGTGAATTCCAGTGACTTTTCCTAATTTTATTCAAAATTCTTGGGCTTGCAAACCTGGACTGAAAAATCTCTGCTTTCAGTCAGAAGATACCCTGAGAACAATATTTCTTGCAGTATATGGATATGAACCTTTCTGTCCCATCCAGAACAAGAAGGTGAAATGAAAGTTTATGAAAATGAAAATAGTTTAGAATAGAGATTTGAGGAGCTTTCTGAAATATTTTAAAAATAGCATATTATGGATAAAATTTCTTTATGATTGAAGGCTTATTTTATCTTATTTTATCCAAATTGGTTCACCTGAATTTTATTTTATTTCTGTTCATTTCTTCTGATTTTATTATTATGAGAATAGTCTGATTATTTTATTCATAGCAGAAGTGTTACTAACCAGACCACCATTCCCACTGCTGGGAGGTCTCAGTGCTAGCTGCTGGTGTTCTTTTCTTTTTTTTTCTTTTTTTTTTTTTTTGTGCTGGAGCAGTTTACCCCTGTGGCTGCTGTGGTGATTGATTATTGCATACATTTGTAAAACACTGATTGGTAGCATTGTGACATCTGAATCTGCAACTGGGACCTCCCTGCTGCTCCAACACCCTGTCTGCCTGTGCTTCATTCGCTATCTGAAGCTCACCACAAGGCAGCATAAGAAAGCTGGGAAAGACAAACACACTGGACATCTGCTAGGAATGGGTGCCATATTCATGCTATTTGTTGAGACTCCTTCATCTCACAGAGTGAGGAAACACTCCTTCAGAACAAAGATCATTTTTGTAGCTCATTGACGTATACAAAGCAGCCATGTGGAGTTCCATTCAGACCTTCACGAGACGCTACTCCTGATCCACATCCCCACGGCTGATGCATCCTTTGGCTCTGAGGCCTGCAATCTTCAGTACTGTAAGGGTCTTCACACACACCTTCTTCATGAGTACTGCTTGTCAGTACCCCATAACGGACTTCACATAGGCACCAGCACTTGGAGAGAAAGAGAGGTTACCTACTTTCTGCAAGGGGAATTCCTTGAGATGAGTGGTCTCTGTCTGTATTCCACTACCTGCCTTTCTTTCCCTCTGCTTTGGATCATAACTCTGATTCATGATAGATAAGGAATGGGAGAGGGGATTACTTAATTCCTTGGTTTGGAACGTGAGGCAAGAATGTGCACAGGCACAGACCAACAGACATTATCAGTAAGAAAATTCTGGTTGTAGGTCAAGGAACACAAGTGTACTATAGAATGGAATACAGATGGGACCACAGATGTTGAAGAACTCCCATTAAGGGTGGTAGGTAATCTGTCTTTTCCCTCCCTGCAAATGTAGAAGTAACATCAGACACCAACATTCATATTTCCAATAGGATCCAGAGAACAGGATCATCTGCAAAGGAAAGGGAGCATAACCTTGAACTGGCCCTCCCATCTTCCACACTTCCCTGAACCAATGCACAGGTTTATATTCCCGCCCTTCCCAGAACTAGAAGAAAATATTTGGTCCTTTGACACTAAACACACGTTTGATTAGGAAATGTAACTTAAATGGCATTATTTTGACTGGTTGATTCCATTTGTCTGCTTGACCCCCATGGGCAATGCTTTTAGTTCTTTGACCTTTAGCATTTTCATTGATTTTGGCCGACACTCTGTAAAGCGAGTAGATTTATATACAAATTGCAGTACTAATTAACATAAAAAAGCCATGTTTTTGTTCTCTTCTCCAGATAACTCTTTAATAATATGACTCCATTAAAGACAATCTGTAGTAATGCCGTTGGCAGTAATGGAACTCTCCTGTTAATTCACTGATACACCAATGGAAGCTGAATATTATCGTGTGCTTTTTAAACGAAGCTAAGGGTTAGCGTTCATCATGCTTTGTGCTGGACCAACAGCTTTTAGTACAGCTTCTTTCAAGCAGCTGCCTGCCTAAAATATGTTATGGGAATTGAAAATACTCAACACATTAGGCATATCTAAAATGAAGCGGATTCAATTACAGTTATTTCTGATCTATGTGAGGGACATACATTTCTCCACTAACTGCTGTGCACACATTTCACCTGCAAGTAAGCTTGAATGTATGCCACTGTCCACAGCAGAGAGGGAGGGAGGAATGTTCCCAGTTAGATGAGATGTGACGGCAGTTGAAATGCAAAGGAGACCGTTTTTAAACCATCGAGTTCTTTGTCCTTAATTAAGCGCTTACATGTTGATTGCATTCTGGAGGTAACGTAGAACTGACTTGTTATCCTCCTAACCCCAAGTGTGCCACTGAACTGTGGAGCAGTGTCCCTAGTGGATAGCACACTCCAGCATGTATCATCAATTGTGAGGGAATAATGACAACAGAGAGTCATCAGTTGACAAGTCATTGCTAAATCCAAATCCCATGAGGATATATGCTTACACTACACCTCCCCATCCCCTTATTACAAATGTCATCTGGAACATCTGTCAGAAATCTTGGAGGGTTACGTTGCCAGCTCTGTGTCACTTAATCTTTATTATTTTAGTTTGTACAGTTGCTAGTGTTTAAGAACTGAGGCTCATATCTGGAGACTGAACCATAGGGTTATCTGACAAACCAGTCGCTACCCCAGCTAACTTATCTTTATGGTTCAGCTGATTCCATCTGAAGGTGCTACAGCTGTCATTATCCCCACGATTGAAACTGACTGATTTAACGTCAGTATAGTGGGGAACAACATATATAGGCTCTGGCTCAGGGTGGGTTCAGCTGTAGATGATTTAGTTTGCCCTTTGCCAAACTGGTGTCTCCCTTTATCAACCCTTCCAAAGATGACAATTTCAAGCACTGAGATGTTTACTTTACTTTCATTGAGATCTGTGGTTTCACTGAGATCACTAGTATTAATAGAGCTGGAATATAAATCACTCTGAATGTAAAATGTTTGGGCTTCGCTAGACAGATGTCCATGTAGAGAAAGGGCAATTAAATTCTCTTGCCTTATAAACCTGATTTAGCTGAGGGCTTGCACATATGGTAATTTTCTCTGGAGAAACCTCATATGTTGTCACTCTTGCTGCCAGTGTCACGGGGGGTGACTAATAAAAGGTTTAAGAATTAGGAAAGAAGGAGAACAAAGATAATGCACTGACTGAACTTTTATAGTATTACTGCACAAGAGAAGAAGTGTTATCATGGTGCTTCCTGTCACCCTCACTGATCAGTTGGGCACATAAATCTGTATTTTATATTGCTCAAATAAGCTTACTCTTACTGATCATCCAAATATGCAAACATTGAAAACACAAAGGTTTACTACATGTAACATAATTTAAACTATTATATAAAATAAACAATAATGATGATGATGATAATTAATTATAATGCTTCCATCCCTCTTGGTTGCAAAGATAGTCTTTAATTAATATAAGTCAATGTTCCTCCAATACTATAGGGCAAAGCTTGTAGCTGGACATGCTGAAACAGTTGAATGGTAAGCTGTGACTTTTTTTTAGCTATTCAGATAAAGAGGGTGTTGACTTCAAGTGCTACTACTGCTAAACAAGGAGGCAAAACGATATAATCAAATTAAGTTACGGAAATGTGATTATACTGGGCAGCTGGGTACAGTTATAAGTTTTGATCCTCCAAAATTAAAAACCCGAGAGCTGTACTCCAAACCAAAAGAGGACCCAGCATTCTCATGTGAGCAAAGTGGAGTCTAGTAAAAATGGGATTTTCTTTTGATGCTCACTGTATTTAACCTTTTAGCTAGGTTTGACACTTATATCCTTTCCATTTTAGCTTGCTGGCATCAAATGAGTAGTTACTTTTACCTGTGTTAGAATATTCCTCTCTGTAGAGAATGGGAAGGGATTTCCATTGTAAACTATGGTTTTGAGGCCCCCCCCCCGCCCCGCCCCGCGTAAAGTTAAGACTACCTCTACTTCTTGCCTTTTTTCATTTGAGCTAATTGCCTAGTACTTTTGGAGCTTTGCTTTCTGTGCTCCTCCTCATATACTGTACAAATGCTCTGGCCTCACCATTTCTTCAGGTTTCTAAAGACTACAATTAGCCTTTTCACTGCCTAGTTCAGTCACAATTAAACCTCCCCCGATGGCTTATGATCGGTCTTTCCAAAGGCTGTTGAGGTGTTTTTAATTATTAATTCTCTGGTTTGGTTCTTAGAGCAGTCTCAGCTGTGTTTTATTATTCAAAGGTTAATGCAAACAGAGCACCAGGTAAATTAAGTTTGTTTGGCAGCTAGCAACTCGATTTACTACAGACATTCTGAGATATAGATAAATGGTGACTTTTGGTGTTGTGATGCTTAAAAAGACAGATTTTATCTTTAGAGCAATTGCTAGTTTTGATCATATGGATGATATTGTAAAATGAGAGTTTCATAATACTATAGGCTCTGCAACACATTTTTTTAAAGAAACTGTGTGCAGTTTAGCAATCCAAGAATCATTAGCAGCTGTTATAGAAAATTAATGTAGATATCATGACTAATGAACTGGTACACCACACAGTAGTAAGTCACATGGTTGTACACGGGGAATCATGCACTCATAACTTTTAATGAAGGTAGCTGAAGGAATTTCAGCTGAAAGAAGGTTTATGAACTTTCAGTGAATAAAATGTATAGGTGAGCAGTGAACATGACATGGTGTTTTGTAATAATTGTATGTCTTGGGTACATTGTGAGGCATGGAGCATAGCCAAGAGCTCTCATCTGTTCTAGATATACTGCTATTTTACAAACCCTGCATGCTCTGGAATTCTTTTTGGCAGTCATAACAAGACCTGTTTTGTAAGACATGCCTTAAGAAAATACTGAGATGCTTATTTTGAATAATCTTATAACCCTTCTTTCCTGTAAAACATGGTAGGTCCTCACATCACAGAAGTCCCCATCATAATTGATCCTAACTAGAAATGACGTTTGATGTTCTTGATGTATATAGACAGGGCACAAACCTAGACTTATTCCGTAGTTTCTTAAACACAAAATATTGCTTGTGTCATTTAGAACCAAGTTTAGCAAAGAATTAGATCTGAATATGTTATTGATATTTACTGAATACAGTAATTAATACGTCTACAGAAAAAATAGAATTTAACATGGTGCTTATTACAACTAAAATCCTGAACATGAAATCTACACTGAATAAAATATTTGGTTCTGAGGCTGAGCTTGTGTTATCTGAAAAGAGGCTATTTGATTTATACAGAACCTGTGTCACAAAAAATATATTCATTTTCAGTGTGCCTTCCTAGATGTTGATTGAGTGTAGTGGGGCTTTTTTCTATTTCCATACATAGAGGTGTATTTTTTATGTTTTAAATATATGTTAGTATTTTGGTAGTTTAAATGAGGAATTTATATTAAAATGATCCTACAATTTAACCTACTCTTTCTTTTAATAAGCTTTTTAATACATTGTAATAATTATAGAGTAAAACAGTCTTCTGTGTTAATCGTTGGAGTGATTTAGAATAGTGCTTTAAAGCATCCAGCCACAAGGTCATTCATACGGTGCCAAGATTTTATTCATTCTCTCCTGTATAATTTTGTGTGTTACTGCAATGCCACCTAGTGATGAGGTGGATAAGGAGGTAGTTGAATACTGAATGAATGATAGACAAGTAGTCTCTGTTTCCTTGTATTGTAAATACTGCATTGTCTTCCTCCACTAAAAAGTTTTTCAATGAGGAAGTCAAGAAGCTAATCTTTCTCTAATAATTTGTGTAATTTATTAATAGAAGTATTATACTATATTTATGTGTCTGATTACCATTGTGGGTGAAGAAGGTGATGACATCAGACACATGCATTACTGGAAAAACAAACTAGGAGTCCTGTGGCACTTTTAAAGACCAACGAATTTATTTATTATTGGGGAATGGCTACACAAATGCAATATATTATTTTCAATTGTGGTGTGATTGCCAAACTGTGTTATCATAAATGCAACTGTTGTACTATACATTCAATTGTGTGTGGTTATTCATTATGCCATATTTTTGCTTTCTGTTTCAGTGCTGGACCCAAAGGAGACAACATTTATGAGTGGCGGTCAACAATACTGGGGCCTCCAGGTTCTGTGTATGAAGGGGGAGTTTTCTTCCTTGACATTACCTTTTCACCAGACTATCCTTTTAAACCGCCTAAGGTTAGTAGAAGAATTTTAAAAGTAAGATAGTGTTACCCAATGAATAAATAAATGGTGTATGTCCACAGTATTTCTTTTTAATAATCATTCTGCAACAAGAGAGCTAGCAGCTTCAACCATCTCTGCAAGTATGTTTACATCAAAGAATCCATTACCATTAACACATTCCAGACTAACAGGATCCTTCATTTTTTATTCCCACCCTTCTTTACAATTTTAAAATGTTAACACAGTAAGTGCTAATCTGCATATGCTTTGCTGGTATAGCTCCCTCTCACAGGGCCCAAGGGGCTGCAGCACCCCCACATCTCCAGCTCAGCCCCAGTAGTGGTTGGGGCTGGATCGGGCCTGCTGGGCCGCAGCGACAGGAGCAGGATCCAAGTCTGGGCTGTTTGCTGCTGGCTGGCAGGCAGCAGCAGAAGTTGGATTGGGCCCCAGCTCTGGCTCGGGCCCAGGGGCATGGGCTGTGCTGCCAGGGCAGGGCCCAGGCCCCCACCCTTTTTTCAGGGGAGCAACATCCCTGTCTGCTAGGAAAGCCCCTCACAGTGAAGACCCATCTCAGATTGGCAAAAGGAGTTCTTTTGCTGGTGTCATTCAATCACCTCCCCAAATAACATAAAAAAAACAAAGAACTCTTTTGCCAGCATAAGCTGAATCTACATAGGCAGCAGGAAATTATGGTATAGCTACATCAGCAAAACTGCATAGGGTAGACCTGGCCTAAAGATGAAACATGGAGAATAAGATGGAGGGGGGGGCATTGGGATGAATGGAGAGTCACAGAGAAACCTGATGGGAGGGGAAGTGCGGGACCCTAATGTGCAGTTGAAGGGAATTACGGAGGTCATACAGAACCCCTGGCTTACAGAGGGAATGGGGATCCTACTCGGGGGGGGGGGGGGTGAGAGAAAGAGGGGGTCATAGAAGGAAGTTCAAGGTGGAAGAGGATAAACACACTGGGAGAGAAGATTGCAGGGAGTCCCTGAGAAAGAAAAGGGTGGTTGAGTGGCACACAGGGAGCTTTTGGAGGAGAAGAGAGGGATGCAAAAAAAAAAAAAAAACCTTTGAAGCGTGCAGTGTGTTCAGCCTACAAAACCAACAAAGCATATCACCCTCTAGTTCTGTAGTATCCCTAGCTATATCTACACTGGAAGCTTAAGTCGACTTCAGCAACTCCATGGTCACATTTGGAGTTTAAGTCAACTTAAGCACTTGGCACTGTAGAATCCCCGCTGGTTTTACTTAGTTTTCTAAATAAGGATTCAAGAGCCTAGTTTTAGACACACTAATTGAAAAATCTGAAACATTTTAAGAGTAGTTAACGTCAGTCCCCCAATAAATAAAATCTCAAAAAAGGATAGCCATATGCAGATCTAAAGTGCAATATTAAGCTCTCTAGAAAAATGCAAATCCATAAGGAAATCCAAACCACAAGTTTTTTTGTCCTGTTATCTGAAGAGTTAGATATGAGAGAAGGACTTCTTTCTGTTAAAAGTGAACTTTGGTTTTGAGGCCATATGTTATGTGAGTGTTTTTAAAATAGAAGGGAAAGGTCCAATTTGCCCTCTCAGCCTGAGAATGGCTTTTTCTGGCCACACTCAATTATATTTCATTGACTGTATTATTTCATAAAACGAATAATGCAATTTTGTGTTTCTTATTAATAAAATAGGGAAGTTCTTATCCTGCTTTCTAATAGCTCTTCTGTGCTCCTTTATTCTTGTTTCCAGTTGTCATTATAAGACATTCAGGCATATAAATCATATAAAGTGTATTGCAATAAAGGATGATAGAACTGATGATATGGTATTGTACTGTCACAGGGCCAGTAATTATGACATGGGAAATCGTTATCCATAAAAAAGGGGGGGGGGGGAAGACGTGCAGGGAACCAAATCTCAGATTTAACTAACATTTTACTAAACCTTTCTGTCCTCTTTGGCTTTTTACCACTTTCATTCATTGTGGTAGATAATCTCTATTTCCAAATATGCTGTTAGGAATCTTGACATTGTTCATGTTTTGACCATGCATATTCTCCCTCCTCACAGAAATTGGTTCATGTATAATATCCTTTTGGAAGTCCCAAAATGAGGGTGGGAAGATGACTTCTTGTTACAATATAACTGCTGTCATCAGTATGTTGTTTAAATTAGTCCTCCTAACCTTGATTTGTATAGCCTAAAAAATTTATTGATGAAGCAGAGTGCATGGTGTAAAGCTTTATGTAAGTAAGTAGAGTTGCTGCCTCTCAATTTTATCCTAAGTCTTGTGATATTTGGTGCTGTTCTTAAAGCCCCAGCTTTTATAGTCATGTGAATGTGAGAATTTAAGCTTTGTTATATCTTTTAATTCATTTGTAGTCCTCATGGTTGTGAAGAAAAGCGGGGTTTTTTTAAATGTGAAGTCTAAAAGCTCAAAAGCAAGACACAAGTAACAAGAACCTAAAACTTATTCACTTTTCTACCAAAAAACCTCATGATTTGGAAGCCATAGCAGAGACTGGCAAGGGGAAGGGCTTGATTAATGTTTTTTGGATGTTTCTAGCAATGCTGAGTAGATGACTTGCAAGTAGGTGAAGTACTGAAACTCCCAGCCACTCATTTGATACTACTGTAGAATTCATACATTCCTCCTGAGACTTATGAGGGCTGCTTTTATCTTCTCTTACCATAAGCTAAGGAAACATTTAAAAAGGAACACTGTCAAATCTGATAATCCTAAAATTTGACCACAGAAGCACTGGCAAGAAACAGAAACTTTATTTTTCAGATGCAATCCCGTAACTTGAATTGAGGTTTCGAAGTCCTGTGTCACAAGAAACAATTATTGTTCAAAGCCTAATCTAAAGTCCACTGAAGTTAATGGAGGGATTCCCACAAACCATTTTTATGTTTACAGAGGTCATGGAATCCATTAGCGAGAAAGAGAGAGAGAGAATTTGTGTGAAGAAGAGGGTGGTATTTTTAAAATTATCAGAACTACCTTACTGGTGAACTTGTAATGATGCAAGTGCTCTGTAATATTATACCAGAGATTTAAAAATTCTGTGCCAAAGTTTTAAAGGGGCCTCGTTTCCTTCTGTGCACATTCAAAAGTCTGGTCATGCATTTTTTGAGTACTAGATCCTGTGCGCACAAGTGTAAATACTCAGAAAACTTTATACTTATCAAATATGAAAACATCTTTACTTGTGCAAAGCTGTGTCTGCCAAAAGCAGAAGGAATTTCGCCTATATGTTTTTGAGACTGGTAATAACATTTGTTGTTTATTCTTCCATGTGGTCAAATAGTTTCCTGCCTTTATTCTGTAATTTCAAATTCCTTCTTATTTTTACTTTTTTTCTGCCCTTTTCGTTATCATGTAAAATAATTTAAACCTGTAGCCACTCAATCTTTGCTTAATTGTTTTAAAGTTTTCCCTTTCCAACTCTTCCATGAGCTTAAGCAATCTCCTTCTTTATCATTCCCAGCCATTTTTAAAGATTTTGGAGCTGTTATTATGATGTCCCTCATTCATTTTTAAAATCTACATTTTTTGTTGTTGTTGTTGTTGTTGTTGTTGTTGTTGTCTTACACTGAAAGTTCTCTTGATGCTTCTTCCCCATACTCTGTGCAGTTGATAATTGGAGGGTGGGAGTTGGCTCATTTACTGAACCAAAATGTATATTTACAGGAACAATAGTATTCTCTAGAACTTCAAGATTTAGTCCCATACCCCTGTGTGGCCCAGCTATATTCCAAAAGATTATGTACCAAAACAGTATTGCACCAGTCCACCAGATTTCCCTCACTCCACACAAATCTTGCTAAGTCAATGTTTTCCATCCTGAATTTTGCTACTTACCTGCTCCTGTCAGGATCTTTCTGAAAGCAGGCATGGACCTACTAATAAATTAGTTAGAAACCAGTATTAATAACTTATTTTCAGTAAAAAGAAAGAAAGATGTCTATGGTGTATCACTGAATGCTGTTCAATTTGCTCTTCACATACTCATCTCTTTTCCCCCTTTGAACTCACTTCTTTTCAGTCTGTTAACTTTGCCTTGTGCATATAAAGTGCACTCAAATTAAAATTTTCTGAGCAAAAGGTCAGTCACTCTTTCAATGCCTCTTTCCTTTTAAGAGGATGACATTGCGCCCTGTTTAGCTATGTAGTGCTTATGCAAAGGAAATGTTTTTCCTTCAAGGAAAACTTTCTAAAGTTTTGATTCATGCTGCTGAATCAGAAGTGAAACAGGACTAATTCAGCCTACTGCCAGTTTATGATTGTTCACAGTTCACCAGTATCATCAGATGTTAAGATTGATGTGACAGTTCATCTGAGAACTAACAAATTTTTGTTTTTCTGGGAGGCCCGAAACAATTAATTTTTTTTCCCTTGCTTCTGCTGTTTGTAAAGTTTGTATGGCTCTTTGAAAATTGGGTTAGTAGCCAGTGGCTGATTCAGCAAGAAATCAAGCAGCTCATAAAATCCTTTCTTTTTCTTTCCTTCCTCACTGCTGCCCCCAGTTGTGTTTTAGTTTTGAGTTTTTTTAGAAGCATCATCTTAGTTTCATGTGGTGCCAGGCTGTGGTAGGGTATGGAACAGACCAAGTGAAGCAGAGCACATTCATGTGATCTCTCCTTCTGCTAATGCCAGATGCTGATGAGACTTTGATCTTGATTCACAAACACAGCATAAATTTTGCAAGGCAAGGCTATGCTTCAACCCAAAAAAGAAATATCTTCCTTATGCTGCAGCAGTGGCTGAATACAAGGATTGGTGGCCTGTTTTGGATGGTCACTTACAAAATTAATAGGAATATCTAGATGTCATGCCAGGGAAATATTCCTGCATTTCTTCCAGGTCTTAATAACCTCACTAAACTTTTTTAGAAATACCTTTGAGATTTCTGTTTCTTGCTACATATCTTCCTTTCGTGTGTAAAAGGTTTCCAGAAAGCCCTGTCTCCAGAAGATGCCTGGCTCTACTTCCTCTAGTATTGGAAAGCAGGGACATATATATACCTCAGAGTCAGCCGAGGGAAATTCTAGCCCATTGTAACCCTATTTGTAACTTTGTTCCATGTCAGAAATTAGTAAACTTTATAAGTATGCAAACCTTTGAAAAACGAAAACCTTCCGAAGTTCATCCACCATGACAATTAATACCACATTTCACACCTTCTAATTGTCAAATGAATGGGGTTAATTTCATTACCCTCTTTCTATCCCTCCAGAAGAGAAGTCTTCACAAATCAGAAAGCCATGTCATTTTCTCCCACATAACTGTTTGTTGAGACAAGAATATTATCAAAAAATCTCAACCTTCAGGAATTTTCACTACAATGGTGTCTGCATTTTCATCAAGAATGATCTTTATTAATTTCTACTGAGATATTTGATTTTCAGTTCCATCGGGTATCAATTGCATTTATTCATAGCTGATACAATGTGGATATATCTGTCATTATCCTAGTACTTGTGTAACCTTTATTTTTTAATTTGAGTGATATATAAAATCCTTAATCCCACTCTAAAATTAATCTTTCTAGGGACTTTAATCTTAACTGGCTGAAAGATGGTACACAGTACTTGAAAGCATTCACTATGCTAACTCACTTTTGAATCAAAACTAGAATAATAGAGAACTCCACTTCCCCATGTAAATCTCATATAGCTATTGATGAAAAATTGTTCACAGGATTTGAAAATTTAGCTGCATTAAATCAATTTAGAATGCTAGGAAAGTCTTCTTCCTTTGTAAATATCACAATAATATCTACAGCATCTTGTCTGAATAGCAATATTGAGTATCTCGTGTTTCATGTGTGACGGTCAAGTAATGCTAATCTGTAGGCACAAAATATCATTCTCTACTGTAGCATCTGCATTCTGTGATACTAGCTTTATGGTTTTTTAATATATTTAATCTGAAGTCCAAAACTTGGGTTCTTTTTGTCCAGGGCTTTTACTTGTCCATTTGTATTAATTTTGTAACTAATTGCCTGTTAAGGATGAATTTTTTCTATCTGCAGTATAGTAGCTAATTTTCAAGATACTATATATCTGAGAGCAAAGGCATTCTTCAGTATTACCAGCTATATTACAAACACCTAGTATTATCAAGCATTCAAAAATCATGTCACACTACAAAAAAAAATCATATTTTCTTAAAACTCATGAGATTTTTTTCAACCCCCCCCCCCCCCACACACACACACACACATTGCTTTTTAATCTGCCATCTGATTTGCCAATCTTTTGGGGGAAGCCACCCACTCCTCCTCCTCAATTTGTGCATTACCATTCAGGTTCAAAATTAATTTAAATATACACACAAAAATGCATGCTCCCTTATTCGCTGCTCAGAGAGGCATCTATTTACCCTGTGACTCTAGGGTTTGAGAGCTGTCACTCTGTTTCCTTAACTTCTGAGAATAGGCCCCTGTACCACTGCCACACCCTACCTCCTCTTGCTCCTTTCTCCCCGTATTTAGCTCAGAATCTTCTGCCCATCACATTGTGTCTATAAAGCCATGCCACATTCCTCTGCAACTACTTTCAGCTGTCTTCTGCTCCCCACATTTCCCTCATTCCTCATAGTTGCCTGTTCTGTTTCCTAAAAGCCATTCTGCTCCTTCAATCTCATTCTCTGTTCCCTTCCTCCTTGCTTGGCCTTCATAAGGAGATCAAAGATCTACTGTCTTTTCTGGGGATAGCCTCACTTTCACCTACAAAAGAGAAAGGGCCATAGTAGTCATCTTGCTGAAGACAGCCTGTGACTTCAGTCCTATTGAACATGAATGAAGACACCAGCCATTTGGGGAAATGGTGAATCTTGACTGAAGTCCGAAATCAGAAATTTATGAGAATCATTAAAAAGTAACTACATATCAGAAGCATCATGACAAAAACAGTGAGAATCACCAATATGATTCTTAATCCTGCTATCTGGGAATGCTGGGGCAGCTCTCTGTTAGGATTGTAAACTGTAACATGCAATTCCTTTCCCTCTCAAAGCTACATGGCAGTACGATAGCACTGACTTCCGGGGGTGTTAAATCCAGATGCAGTTCTTCCTTCTCTGCATTGATGTAATATCAGAGTCCATCAAAGGGACAGAGAACAAAAAGCAACTAGAGGCAGAGGATGGGGATACACACAGAAAGAGACAACGCGGAGGAGAGGAGAGGGAACTATGTTAATTATTCTTTGAGTGCTTGCAGTCTTGCTTCCATATTCAGTGTGTGCCTGCCCACTTGCACAACTGCTGGAGATTTTTTGCATTAACAATATCTATAAGGCGGGCTCTGGCACCTCAATGAGCTTTGTGCTCATGCAGTAGTATATGACGAGCCACCATCTCTGTGCCCCCTTGGTTCTTTCTTTCTGCCACTGACGGTTGCAAGAGCTCCCTTCTCACGTGTAGTAGCAAGAGCTCTACTCATTATTTGCCTTATTGACTGATTGACTATTTGATTCTAGTTAGATTGTTAGCAGTTTAGTAAGTTAGACTTAGTGGTCCCTCTAAAGCTGTTCACCCACAGATGGGACGTGCTCTGGTCCCCAGCTTTCAAATTGTCTTCTGTGTGTTGTAAGCCCTTTCCACTGAATACCCTCAAGGTAGTTTCCTGAAAAGCTTAGGAGAGACTCATATCAGGGACAAGAGTAAAATTTGCAAGAGTTTTGGACCATGGACTAAAAGGACAGGGATATCTGTCTCAAAGACCTGTTGATGGAGGCAGCACTCAGACCAGTCTCTGAATCCTCTCCAAATCAGTGCTAAATAAGTCAGCATCGATATGCAGTCTCCTTGGCACTGTTTGCCCTCACCAGTGCTGAAGAAATGGCAAAAGAAGCAGTGAACAAATTACAGTGTTCCCCCAGACCAAAGTATAAGAAGGCAGCATCAGGCAACGGGCTCATGTTGGGCCAATTACCTGTCAAGGGGCAGATGGAAACAATTCTTCCCAGGACTGCAAGGCATTGAGGGAACCCCCCCCAACTCCTGGGAACAGAAGGGGACCCCTCTGCCTCACGGTGCCTTTGACTCTGGAGACATTTCAAGAACCTAGGAACCTGATGACCCTCCCACTGCTGCCCACCTCTTCTGCTCTTACTACTATGACTGAGCCAATAAGGGCACCTGCCTCTAGGGGAATACTGACAATAGGGTTGCTGCAATGGCCAGTCAGCTAGGCCATTCCCTGGAATCATGACACTGATCTACAAGACCTCATCCCCATCACCTGCACCAAGACAAACCTGCCTTTTCAACTCTGGTCTCCAGCTTATCATCTCTGGCTCTGAGGCGGGACACATCAGTTGTGTACCACTGGTCTAGATCTCTCCAGCATCGATCCTCACTTCAGTCCCCAACACCACACTGCTTGCTGCCATCTTGATACTACTGCCTACCTATATGGCACCAGCCTTCACCTACAAGGCACCACTCTCCCTCTGAATGTCACTTTCCACCTGCTTAGCACCACTGCAACTTCTCACTCAGGTGGAAATCCTTCTATGGGTTGGGTCTCTGGAGGAAGTTCCTCAAGATATGAGAGGAAAGGGATTCTGTTCCAAATACTTCCTTATTCCAAAGGCCAGAGGAGGCTTCAGGCCCATCCTGTGTCACCTCCATAAGCATCTAAGGAAATTGCAGTTCCGCATAATCTCCCCAGCCTCCATCATCCTCCCTCTAAATCCAGGTGACTGGTATGCCACCCTCAACTTAAAGAATGCTTATTTTCTTATTCCAATTTTCCAAGGACACAGAAAGTTTCTCCTTTTTGTGATGAGCCAACACCATTGTCAGTTTAAGGTGATACTGTTTGGCCTTTCAGCCACCCCATTGGTTTTCAAAAAATACATGGTTGTAGTCGCTGCTTACCTAAGGCACCAAGGGGTACAGATTTATCACTGCTTCAAAGGCTGGCTCATCAAAGGCAAGTTACAAACCCAGGTTCAGCTTAGCATCAGTCTGGTACAAACTCCATGCCATGATCTGGGTCTGCTCATATATGAGCGGAAATCAATTTCATCCCATGTCTAACAAATAGAATTTATAGGAATGACTCTCGTCTCAACCCAAGCCAAAGCCTTTCTTTTGGAGCCCCAGTTCCGACTCATGAAAGAGCTCATTGCTTATGTGCGAGGCCACCTGGACATGCCTCAAGCTTGTGGGCCATATAGTAGCTTGTACTTACATGGTCACGTGCACATCTTCACCTTAAATCTATGCAGTCATGGCTAGTGTTAGTCTACGCCACTCTGAGAAGGCACAATTTAAACATTGTGGTCACAATTCCCTTGCAAGTCCTGTCATCCCTTATCAGATAGACAAAACATCATTCCATGTTGAAGTGGAAGCCACGTGAAGGACTATCATCCTCAACAACAGTGACATCAAACACTTCAGATCTGGGGTGGGGAGCCCACCTCAGTGATCTCAGCATGCAGGCCCTCTAGTCCCAGGAGGATCGCTCAGTCCATATAAATGTCAGGAAGCTCAGTGCAATACATCTGGCTTGCCAGGCATTCCTCCCTTACCTGTCAGGCAGAATGGTATAGACTCTAGACCTTAACAGATAACACCACTGCAATGTTTTACATCAACAAACAAATAAGGGCATGTTTGTCTGTGTTGTGCCAAGAAGCTCTCCACTTGTGGGACTTTTGCTTAAGGAACAGCATTCATATAATGGCCTTCCCTCTCCCTGGTGCCAGGAATGCACTGGCATATTTCCTCCACAAAGCTTTCTTGTTTCGCCATGAGTGGTCTCTACACCTAGAGGTTACACCATGGTCTTCCAAAAGTGGGGAACACCCCAGGCGGACTTGTTCATATCCAGGCAGAATAGGAAATGCCACCGGTTCTGTGGTTATATGTCTGATGCCTTCCTGCTCCTAGGGAACTCCTTTACAGCTTCCTGCCAATACTCTTCGGTTACAAGTTTCTTTTAAAAATCATGCAGGACAACACAACATGATTCTTATAGCCCCCACGTGGCCATAACAGCACTGATTCAGCACATTGCTGGAGCTCTCAGCAGCATCCCCATGGGAGATTCCACTTCAGCCACACCTCCTCTCCCAGGACCACAGCACCCAGACCTGACATTCTTTCACTTCACAGCATCGCTGCTGCATGGCTGAGCAGAAAAGAATGAGCTTACTCATTGCATGTCCAGCAAGTCCTCACGAGCAGCAGAAGACCTTCCAACAGAATGACATACCTGGCCAAATGAAGGAGGCTTTCCCATTGCACTTCGGACCAGAGCCTGTCCCTCATCCAGACCTCAGTTCAGGACATGTTGGACCACCTATTACACCTCAAGTAGCAAGGCTGCTTTTATCTCTGAAAGTCCACTCAAGTGGCTATTTCAGCTTTCTGTCTTCCAATCTAAGGTAACTCAATCTTTTCCCATAATATTGTGATGAATTTCCTAAAAGGACTGGAGAGGCTTCACCTTTAGCTCAGAGAATCTGGTACCATCCTGAGACCTGAACTTTGTGCTATCCACTCACAGGTCCCTGCTATGAGCTGTTAGCTTCCTCCTCTCTTCTCCTTTCTCCAAGTGGCAGTAACTGCAGCATGAAGGTTTCCAAGATCAGGATGTTCACCTCAAAATCACCATACATGGTGTTCTGAGAAGCCAAGGTCCAGCTATGTCCTCACCCAGTCTTCTTAACAAAGGTGATGTCACAGTTCCACATAACCACAACTTATTCCTACCAGTGTTACTCCCAAAACCTCACAATTCCAGTGCAGAACATAGGCTGCACCCCCTGGATTTCTGATGAGTCTTGGCATTCTACATCAAAAGGACTAAGGGTTTCTGCAGGTAGTGCCTGCTGTTTGTTACAGTAGCACGTAGGATGAAGGGCCTGCTGGTCTTCCTCTCTGTCCTGCTGGATGATCTCTTATGTTAAGTTCTCTTTTGAGCAAGCAAAGGTCCCTTCACCAGCAATCATAACATCCAACTCTTCCAGAGAGCAAGCCTCGTCAGCAGCCTTCCTCTGGTGTGGGCGTCAATCCAAGATATCTGTGGAGCCGCTACCTTGTCTTCTGTCAGTGCCTTAACAACTCTTTATTCTGTAACCTAGCACTAGGAATGAATGACACCTCCTTTGGCACAGCTGTTCATCCATGAATTCTGAGCCCACCTCCAGGGATACTGCTTGTGAGTCACCTAACATGGAGTGGACATGAGCAAGCACTCAAAGAAAAAAAGGTTACTAACCTTTCATAACTGGTATTTTTCAGGTTGTGTTGCTCACAACCATTCCATGATGCAACATCCATCTCCGACATCAGCAGGGACAGAAAGAAGTAACTGAGGGGTACCTCAAATACCATTGCATGAATGTAGGGCTATAGAGGGTGCTAGGGCCATCTTTACAAATACTGTTAAGGCAAAAAGAACCTCTGACAGCCACAAACATGGGCATGCACACATCTGACATGGAATGGACATGAGCAACAAGTACCTGCTAATCCTCCTGAGTCTGAAAATTATCATTCCTTACCATTGTATTTTAGTGTGCCAGATTGGGCCAGAGACTTCAATTTATTTGTTTGTTTATATTTGATCATAATGATCTCATCCAAAAATCTGGGCACATGTACAAAATAAACTCTTGCCATTCCCCGCCCCCCAACCTTTGATGCTCCCACCACCACCACTGTCCTCCCTTCTCCCCAAGTGTGTACACAGTGCCTTCAATTCTCAAAAATGTAAATTGAGGGTACACAGTTTCTAGAAGGAAATTCCATGTACCTCAAAAGATTGGGTGGCATCCCAGGAGGAAAGAAACCTTCTAATGGTTACTGGATGTCCTACAGTTTATAGGATAGTTAATTCAGTCATGCTGCATAAAACACTACGCTGTTTTAAAAATATACAAATTAAATATATTGTAAATGGCACACAGAGGTATGATTTTTGTCTAAATTTTCTGTCAGAATAGGTGGGTTTCTTACCTTATCATGAAAGGCATTTTGGCAGTTCCAAAAAGGAGAGATTGGTAGGCTATGTCTAGGTAATGTTGTGACAGATGTGGGCAGCCTGAAGGATCAAACTAGTTAGAAAGTTACCACAGAAACATTTTTTAAAATGCTTAAATAACAACCAATACATCTCTCAATTTGTTTTTCACCTTTTATTTGGATAGGTGCATCTTTTTTTTCAATTCAGTAATCACAAAAAGTAGGGTCAGGAATAAAGTCATTTTACAGAAACTTGCACTGTCTTTGTCACAGAAAGCTTTTGCCTCTGCATCACTCAATATTGCTCTGTATCCTGAAGCTCTCTGACCTGAACATTGTTCCATTTTCTTTCTTCTCCTCCTGCCCTTTCCATTATTTTCCAAGAACTTCTTTACACAGCGTATTAGAACTTCTTGACTCACTTTTTATTGTAGTTACATTATTATTAGAATTACAGTATTAGAATCTGGAGACATCAACAGTGCATGTCAATTGAAAATGTATATTGTACAGGTATGCTTAGCATTGCTTTATTTACTCCAAATGATATTTCTTTTGCCTCTAATGCTCTCTGCACTGAGGTGGAGTGGGCAGTTAGCCAGCTTCATAATTCCTGTTAATATACTGTATCATTATCATAATTAGACATTGTTTCATTTTGGACACCATTAAAAAGTAATCCATATGAACACTGTGATACTCTCCACTAAATCGTTATCACTTGTAGTAAGCCATGTTAACACTGTGAATTTTGTTACAGAAACCTAGGGCTTCTGTCTTTCCAAGTTTATTAATTTCATCGGGGGGGGGTATTTATTTCAATTTGAGTTTTATGTAGATATTCAGAAGCTGGAGGGTTTCAGAACTTTCTGTTTCTCTATTCTGTAATGAGTAATGCATGTATGTTACTCAGGCCTATGGTATATACTGTAATGAGTAAGCTCTCCATAGTATTCCCCCATGCTATTTAACATGTTACTGATTCAAACAGCACCTCCTTAAAGTCTGCTAGAGAACACTTGATGTGCTCTAGCATGAACCAGTTAATGAACAACATATCAGTTGTGCTTTAGAAATCACATGCCCTAAGTCTGCCTTACCCAAGCATATAAATAAGGCCTTACATGTTTGTGGTTACATAGTGGTCTTTGGCTGAACACCTCCTTCTTTCTTTCTTCCTTTCTTTCTTTGAAAACTGAAAAATAGAAGCCCTCCAGAAACCACAGAATGGTTTGGGCTGTGGGTTTCTTAGCAGTTAATTAGTTTCCCATCTGATAAATAAAATGTTCAGTACAACTCAGATAAAATAGTTATAAGGTAATACTTCCTTCTAATGTGGACGGCTTGTGTTTTCTCTTAGAGCAGTAAATCTATTTACCTATTAAAATAAATTGTTTGAAATTTTTGGAAAAAATCAAATGAAGTCATTTTCTTGGTGCATGTTAGTATAGTCTGCTTTAATAGTGAGTGTGATATGGGCAGTCACTTATTGTGCACTTTACATGATAATCCATTAAGTATCTCAGCTGTTGTTCTTCCTAATTAATTGTGATTATGTATGCTGCAATTTTGTAGTTAGAGAACAGAAATGGATCACCCTGTCTTAGAAATGCGGCCCTAGGCATAGACAATATAGACTAAATTGAGGTGCCCTCACTGAGGAATTTAAGAATACTAACTAACATAAAGATTACTGCATCATGCAGGGACATAGGGATTTTAAATTTAGATGATTTTGCAGTAGTTATCTTGTCAAAGACTGAAGAGTTTGGGCTTTGTCTTGTTTCATTATTCCCTCTTTTGGGATAGACAATGTTTCACATGCAGAGACCAGAACTACTACTCCAGCCTAAGCTCCAGAGTCAGACTCACAGAATGTAGAGTCCATCTGGACCTTTTCCCCAAGTATCTGAGCTCCAGGTACCACATAGCTGTGCTCCTGAAGTCTTTATTCAAGCGGAACTCCCACTGAAGAAGTGGGAGCTATAGGAGTAGTGTCTAAGTGAGGACTGTAAGTTTGGGCCCCTGAAGTCTAGACTCCATAGTATTTCAGACTATGCCTGAAATGTGATAGACCAATTTTCTACTCAAGTTCCATGACTTTGGTAACATCACCAATACAGTGCCGGTTGAAGCACCATTTGGAATGGAAGTGTTAGGTATTTTGACGTTAAAAAATCCAAACATTAGTTAATTAGATAAACTAATTATGGCTTTTGAGGACATTCAGCACTTATTGCTGATTGGTTTTTGAAACTCGTCATGGTGTCAGCACTGACAATATTTGAAATCTGCACCTTGCGTCTTGTGCAGTCAACGCTGAGCTCATCCACATGCCTCCTGCTGCTTACAATGTGTGAAGTGGGTAATGCACTTTTTGTTGTGGAAAGCTTGTATGAAAAACAGTTCCTACATTCATCTTTCTTTGTCTGACTTGGCTTTCTCAAATTGTACTAAACTAAAGCTTTCCTCCTAAGACCATGACTACTTGTAGGTTAGTCTATGCATATTTTCTTTGGCCTCAATCCCTTCCTTGGCCATATTTAAAATTAACCTGATTTGTTTCCATTTAAGTAGATTAAACTTTTGTTTTTATTCTCTTTATAGAACACAACTAACTTGGGTGTGGAGCACTAGAAAATTGTGGTTGTTGATGATGATGATGATAATAATAATAATAATAATAATAATAGACAAAATGGGTTGAATTCATTCAAGTTCCTTACAGATCACCTTTAAAATCTCCTATGTTATTTTATTATTTTTGGAAAATTGTCCTATTTTTTTCCTGTTTTCGGTATAGTGCCCTGACCCGTGCATATGTGCAATAAAAAAATTCTGTATGCACTAAAGCATCAAAGAAAATGAGTCCATAGAGGACACACATCATTGCAGAAATGGAAATTACTCATCTGTCATTTGTTTGATGATAATTTCCTGCATATACACAGGAAACTTTAACTGTTAGTAGAGGTGTATTTAGGCTTTTGCATTAAAGAATAAATGAAAACATTAGACCGTATCCTTCACCGGACACATTGAGATGGCATCACATGTAAAATCTACCCATTTTGAAGAACATATTGTACTACTCTTAGAGAAGTATTAGTCAACTTCTTGTCCACTCACAATAGGTGGCGATAGCCCTGTAAAACATCAGATTGTGTGTGTGACAAATACAACATGAGATTTGTGGAAGTTCAAATCTGAGAGAATGAGATGCTTCTGTCTGATTCTAGGAATTTTCAGTTGCCATTAGTTTCCCAAGTTGGCTGCAGTGGAAGCTCAATTGTCACCTCGGGGAGGAAAATAATATTTCCAATTGTATCCTGAATTGTGGCTTATTTATACCACTCTGGTGACGTAAAGGGGACAGAACCACCCTTCAGAGAATATTCTTATAGCTGAGGGTTTTTCCACTGATTCACAGCCAGCATCTTGACATGGTCACTTCCTCCCAGACAGATCTTCTGACTCTACTAACTTAATGGGCTGAACTCATTATGCCTGTAAGATGCAGAAATATTTTTGAATGGTTGTAAAAGTGTCAGAAGAAAGCACTTAGATAAGCCAGGCTGTAAAAGATTAATTGAAAGTATAACTTCATAGAAAAGCATACATATGTGAAATACATACTAGCAAACCGCTCAGTCAGGCTATGATTTCACTATAACCTTAGGCATAAATGTATTTAAAAGAAGTTAAATACATATACGTTGTTATCATTGGTTTGCTTTTTTTGTTTTTTGGTGTTTGGTGTTTTTTGTTACACAGTTTACTGACTCATGAAGTCAGGGATTCAAATATTGCCTTTCTAGATCCCTGTGAAAAAGTAGTTATGAGAAAGTAGTATTGTTCATTGCATCCAGTGCTTTACCAACAGAAAGCTACTGCCTTATCACACCTTTCTATTATCAAGGCTATTTGAAAGACTGAGGTAAAGGGATTGAAGAAGCATTCAGCCTTTTAAAGAATTACGTTTGTTTTTATGAGATTAAAATAGCAGTATGTTATGGCACATATTTGCATCATCTGCTTAGTTTACTGAAAAATGTCCTCATTTGGATCCCACTGAAGTCAACAAAAATTTTCTCCTCACCTTAAATAAGAGTAGATTCAGAGCTGTCATCAAGTTTTTACTGCTGCAAGTACCATCTCATGCATAATCAGCCCATTTCCTGACTTAATTTAGACTCTAGAAAGTTATTGTTGCTGGTGAGATATTTCAAGGAAATGATGCGTCTTGATTTTTAGCTACCATGTTGAGCAAGTCATTATAAAAATCTTGTTTTGACTTGTCATCTGAGTGAATCAAATCAGGAAACAAATTGCTGATGAAGAATAAATAAGGAACACCAAGATTTCATTTTTTACATAGTCCCTTTCTAGCCAATAACCAAACACCTTTCTTCTCCAGCTGAAATTATTCAGAAACAAAAGGACTACATTTTCAGGACACGCTTTAGAACAGGTATAAACGTTACTCCAATACAGAATAAGGAAAGGCAAGCTTCTGTTCTGGTGTGTTTGATATCGGTTCATTTGATATGAATTAGAATGGGTACATATATCAACATAATCAGAATATGAAAACAAAGGAATAGATCTATGGAAGCAATTCCATTGGTTCATTTGTGATTTTAAATTTGGAAGTGTAAATAAGGATATTGTGTCAGCCTAAATGTTTGCTTATCTAGCCCCAGGACCTTTCACATCAGTTTTTCTACCAATCATTAAGCCGTCCAATACCCAGCCCAGTCAGCTGGGCCAGGTGCTAAATAGATGGGATTGTATTGTGGAGGAATCCTTCCTCCAACTCCTCTCACAGGCAGAAGTGACTGCAGAGTCACTTCTTGAAGATGACTACAGATCAATGATTAGAATGGGTTGTGTTTCTGTGGCCTCTGTGCAGAAGTAAGGAAGGTCAAGAGACTACATACATATGTATCTCTGGAACCATGTCCTGGCCTTGCAGGCTGGCATTGAAACAATTCTGTTATCAGCCAGAGAGAAAGGTGCAGAATTTTTACTATAGTAAATATATAATGCACAACTTTTAACTGAAGGCAGCATAGTGGTATCAGGTACTATAAAGTTATACTGGCCTCAGGAAAGCCGAATGTTCTTTAACTAATACAATTTTGCAATCACTTTATAATAATTTATAATACTAGAACTGTTGGTTTTAAACACCTTAATACTTAGACACTGTCTTTTCTAGGTTACATTTCGGACCAGAATCTATCATTGTAATATTAACAGCCAAGGAGTGATCTGCCTTGATATTTTAAAAGACAACTGGAGTCCAGCATTAACCATTTCTAAAGTTCTCCTCTCCATCTGCTCACTTCTTACAGACTGCAATCCTGGTAAGAAAATATAACAACATTGGTTTTACTTTTGCATTCATTCACATCTAATTTTCTGTTAACTATTAGTATCAGTTTGGTGCATTGTTTTACTATTGTGTAAAAAATGACATAGACTGTAGATTTAAAATTGAGTGCATATGATTACTACAGTCCTAAGTGAAAAAGAAAAGTACATGATATAAATTAAAGAGAAAACCTATTGTCAGAAGGGCAGGTGCGAATAAGCTATTTCAAACTAAAGAGTCAGACACCCCTGGCAGTAGATGTTGTTTGAGAAACATGGAATACTTCAGCTGGATATTATTGAACACTCAAATGGAAAGCTTTCATTTGGGCATACTGTCAGTATTAACCTTCTGAAAAGGGTATTATACTACTCTTCTGTACAATTCTATACTCTTAGTACAATTCTGGTAGAACTGTAACAAAACAATTTACAAATAATAGGTATTAATGCAGAGAGAAGGCTATCACTCTTATTACTAGCATAGTCCTTAGCCATTCCCTCAGCTTTCAGTCACACACCCTGTTGTTGCCTACTGACTAATAGGCCTCTGGCTCCACCCTTTGTCCGGCCCCAAGTGACCAAGGAATGTTTCAGACTGTGTGTCTAAGAATCCCAAACATTCCAAAATAATGAATCAGACTCTCAAAAATCATGGAGTTGGCTTACGTATTGTGAGATTTTTACATGATACATTTTGGACTCTTTTTATTGCTTTCTGTTTCTAAGCCTTTAAAACTTATGTTTTGAAATTTTATTTTCCAACTCACCAGGCTAGAAACCTACTAAGAAAGAAAGAAGCTGGGGCTGGGGATTGAAGAAAAACATTATAATTTCTCCAGGGCTCACAATGAAATTCTGAGAGTAGGCAAGTACATGACTGGCTAAATTCCCTCACTGGGATTGCCTTAGAGAGGATACAAAAAGTTATCATTAGATGTAAAAGGATCCAATATATAATTACTGGAATACCACAACCACAACATAGAAGTGAGATCCTGGTAACTCTTACAATGTCCCAATTAAAAGCTAAGGCAGTAAAGAAGTCAGGACAGTTAATAACTAAAATACCTTGTGATTGCTGATATTCAGGGTGCCCCCTCCAGATGGGTTGGAGAGACTTCATGTGCACTTCTCACTATACAGTTTATTGAGGGGTTTGTCTTTGAGTGGAAACAAAAGCAAACTGATAGTCTAGGAGTCTTTAGAATAAGCATAAGGGGTATGGTGACATTAATGTAAAATATGCAGTTTTCTGTTTGTGATATAAGGGCACTTCAAACATTAGTAGGAAAGTTCTACTACGGTTGGAAGCAGGAAACATAAAAGGGTTTGGGGGGTTGTCTGTCTTTTTTTCTAAAGGGACACTCAATTTGAAATGTAGTCAGTTTCAAATAGTGAATTAAAAGTAACAACTGGTACTTCACCTGCGCCACTGTCTCTCTGCTATTTCTACAGTGTACAATTGGATTTTTCTTTTTTACTGTTTTCCCTCCCCATGGTTGTGTGAAATACACAAAATAACAGCAGAAACTGCTTGAATATACAGAAGGAACAGTAAAAGTCACTATAGAAAAAGTGCAGTCAAGTGTACAAAGTAAACAAACTCAAAAAATAGAGGAAATAAGAGGTTTTTTCCTGTAATCTCTTTAAGTTATTGTAATCTTAGGTGTTATTGTAAATACAGTTGGTAAAATATTTTTGTACAGAGGTTTTGATTTTTGAATTAAGTATCCCTTTAGATATTCTTCAGAGATTTGCTTACTGTGTCTTGTGAATTTCATACCTTGACCTTGAAAAACAAATAATATTCCTATGTTTTGCTTTGTTAGCTCACTGCTCCTGAATGTGAAGCGATGAGCTCTGTTTCCTGCTTTTTAGACTGTTTGCTTATTCTTGGCCTTGGTAATTTGTGTACATAAGAACTCTGTATTTTGGTTGTATGTTTTTAAATTGAAGACTTCTATAAATTTAGGAGCTCTTATTTTGCATTGTGCAGCCTGATATGCTAGTGCTACTTCTACTTTTGGCTGCACTGCAACAGCCAAAAGCTTGTGCCATTTGTTTCATTCTGAGTACAAATCCAATGATGTTTTATCATTAACAAACTGTTGCATTAGACATTTTCTGCAATCTAATTTAAACATGGGACTGTAAAGTGGCTCCCTTTTTCTCTCAAGAGGGCAATCACTTGAGAATAGCCTTGGCACATCTGGGATGGAAGGATGGATCATCTGTCTGTCTGTCTGTCACCTGGGAACAGTTTTCAGTCCACTTTGTCCACCCTTCTTGTCCTTATCCTTCCTCATTTTAGAGGCAGAAATCCAGCAGTGGGCTCAAGTTGATAAGCAACCTTGGACTCTTTGTTCACTGTTCATCAAACAGGCAGAAGCAGATCCAGTCAAATGGAAAGGCAACACTGAATAGCCCACAAATATAAACACTTCAGATATGTGAATTCCTTCTCCTCCCTCCTATCCCCACACTCTCTCCTTGGAGGGAAAAATCAAGTATCAGTTACCCAGTAGTCTTACATTTATGCAAATCTTCATTAGAACAACAAATACCGGTAAGAATGGCAGCTAATTAACCCTCAGCCATACACAGTGATTAAACTGAGCTGCAGCACAGCTGCAGCTTCCTTGGCAAGCACAGCTATTCTTCTCAAACAGGCTGAGCAAATGAAAAGAGGTATTTGCTCCTGCCGCTTCTGTCACTCACATACAGTCAACTACAAAAGACATTGAGAGAGTCTCTCTTCTCACTGGTTATATACATCACTGCTCTTTGTTTCATCTTACTTGAAGCAGGAACTTGTTTGTCCTTTTTAAACAACTAATGCCCCATACTCATAAGCTGTCTCAGACTCTTCAGTTTTGATTATTATTAATTGTCTCAGTTTTGCTTAGCAATACCAAGACAGTAAATTGGGTTAACAAATGTCTGAATTTTGTAACAGCTGGCTGACTTTTCCAGAGAGTCAGAGGGAGAAGTGATACAGTGTTTGTGTATGAGTGAACATGTGCAACTTATCTACAAAAATAACAGTGCAAATTGGAATGGTAACTGAGAAGTGTAAGAGATGAATGAAATGTTCTTGTAGATACTAATATTTTCATATAAAGCGGCCTCCACAGGTTAAAAATTTTTATAACGTATGGTCCCAGTCTCAAATATTTTGGCATATGCATAAGTTTACTTGCATGAGTAGGGCCAGCCCCAGATCAAATGTTTTCAGTGTCCCCCCACCCCATGTTTGCTTTCACAATTACACAATAAAACAAGGTTTACAATACCACAGCTGGGCTCTCACTTCACTTCTCTTTGTTCTTATTTCTCACTGACTGACTGCTGCCCCATACAAAGGTGGCTTTTGGGGTGAGCGAAGCAGGCAGGCGCCTAGAGCTCCCAGCAGTAAGGGGGCCCCATAGCAGTTGCCTGCTCCATCTACCCTTGCTCCCAGGAGGGAGCGGGGGGCTGCAGACCACCAGGGCCACAAGTTCTGCTGCCCACCTGGCCTCCCTGCAGTGAGCGCCAAGCAGCCAGTCCAGCCTATCCCTGGCTGGCTGCGCCTCCCCAGGGGGCAGAGAGGGCCAGCGCGGAGCTGCAGCGTGTGGGGGCAGGGCCCTGGAGCGGCAGCTCCAAAGAGTTTGGGCCACTCTGCCACCTGCTCCTTCCCCTCAGGCCCTGGATCAGGCCCATTCAGGACTGCGAGGGGCTGGGGACAAAGCGGCCCAAACTCTTCGGAGCTGCCATTCCAGGGCCCTGCCCCTGCATGCCACAGCTCAGCCCCGGCCCTCTCCGCCCCCTGGGGAAGCGTGGCCGGCTGGGAGTAGGCTGGGCTGCTTGGTGGTCACTGCAGGGAGGCTGGGCGAGCACCCTGCAGCCCTGATGGTCCACAGCCCATCCTCCCCCCCACTCTCAACCATCCCCCGTGGGAGTTGGAAGGGGGGCGGTTAGGGCGGCAGTAGGGGTCTATAGGGGGCCCCCAATTGCCAAGGGCCGCCTCTGGCACCATATATACCCCTGCAGGCATGACTGACTACATTCTAGGGTGGATTCTCAAATTGGGGGTTGTGCCCTCCCAGGAGGTCACAAGGTTATTATGGTAAACAAAGAAGGCCTCTTGTGGCACCTTTAAAGACAATCAGATTTATTTGTTGCATGAAGAAGTGCCACAAGATGACTTATTTGTTTTGGTGTACTAGACTGATACAGCTATCCGTTTGGAAGGTTATTTTGGTTGGTGTTGTGAGCTGCAAGCCCCTGCCTGTGTACCTAATGTCCTGATTTTACAGGGACAGTCCTGATATTCAGGGCTTTGTATTATATAGATGCCTATTACTCCCACTCCCTGTGCGAATTTTTCACCCATCTGGTCAGCCTAGCCCCTCCGCATGTTAATTAGAGTGGCAGGGCACAGGTGGGGAATGGGTCATCATAGCCTGAAATATTTTCCAAGGGAGTCCCAGCAAAAAGTTTGAGAACTCCTGTTCTAGGAGGTATGAGGAAAATGGTTTTCTCAGAAAATCTGGAAGGTTATAAGGGATTCTGCTAAGGTCCAGAACATTCTGGGAGGTTAGTGAGTCATGAATCCCAGATACAGAATACCTGATACATTTTACTTCAAACAATTTATTTTCTCTTCTGTCACTAGCAACAAAAACAGTACCCTTAGCCTGGCGCCTCCTTAACCTGGCAACCAAGGTGGTCAGCTGCGTTTGCTTGCCTCCAAACCTGGCTCTGTGGGACTAATGGGAATATTTATGTTCATAAAGTAAAGCATGTCTGTGGAATCTGGGCCTAAGAAACTTCACCTTTCAATGATTATAAGTTATGCGTTTTTCTAGGGTTATTCTAGAATAACTATGCAAGCATAACCATTCTGGAATAAGACTGTTAGCAAATAGACTTATTCAGACATAGCGGTTGTGCTTTAAATGTGTATCTTAACTTAATCCAAATTAGCTTTCAAGTCTAGACAAGCCCTGAATTTACTTCTATGCATTTTTCATGTCTTGAAATATGGAAATTAAATTTTTTTTACCTTTGTCTCTATTGCTTTCTAATTTTTAAGCTCTAGGAAAATACTGAAACATTTGCATGCAAACACTGTAGGGAACATACTTAAATAAAAACACCTTTTATTGGAATTTTCTTTAAATGTTTAATAACATTTCTAGTGACTTCTAAATTTTGTAAATCCTTATTTTTACACAATTTAAAATTCAGATTTAAAACAGTCTGGCAATGTCTTTGATGTCTAGCTACCTAATATAAATATAAAATTACGGGTGTTTATGAATTTGTGGCAAATTTTAATTTGTAACCCACACCCTATAAAGGTCATTTTAATCAGGGCAAGTAGGCAGAACCAGTTAGATTTGTAGGGGCTCCCATAGCTGCTACAACCAACAATCGTGTTTCTTTAACCTATGCTAAACTGCATGTGTATTTAAATTAATCATGGGGCATTTAACTCATGTCAGCCTCTGAAAATTCTTTGTCTTTGTTTATAGTTAAATAACATTATTTCCATATGCAGTTAAAAATTCAATTTGAATTTATACTTTGAGTGATTTCTCATGTCCATTCTGCTTCTGGAGTGTGCACCCAATGCGCTGCCTGAGATTTTTCCCTCAGTAACATCCATCAGGGTGGCATGGGCACCAGGGGTTGAAGTATAATTTGGCAGGCCCCAGAATCCTCCTAAATTTCCAGGCCCTCTTCCTGCAGGTCCAGGCCCCCCACATACACAGGTCCAGACCCCCCTTCACTCACCCCAGTTACTGCCCTGCAAATGCCTGTCCCACCACCCAAGCTACTGCCCCTACACATACCTACCCCCACCGCAACTACTACCCCCCACGCCAGCTACTACCCCAGCTACCTCCCTCCCCAAATTCCTTCCCCCCAACCCCAGCTACTACTCCCCCCACCCCAACTACTGCCGCCCGTCAGACTCTTCCCCAATGTCTTCCTCAGCCCCCATCCTTACCCCTTCTTCCCACCTGACACCCTGCCCCATACAGTACACTGGATCACCCTTCTCCACATGCTTGTTGACCCTTCTTGAAGAATTGTAGTTGATTGTTGAGGCAGGATTTTCCCTTTATGAAAGCCACGTTGCCTTTCCCCAGCAAACAGTTTTCATCTGTGCTGGCTCGGATTAATGGCTCTCAGGGCCCCAGGCGGTCCCTGTCCATGTGGTCACCCCTTCCAGTCTATCCCCCCAGCCTCAGGTCCCGCCAGGCCCCACGGCTGTGGGGGCCCCTGCCTGGGCCAGTGCAGGGGGGCAGAGGCCACGCTCCTGGCCTGCCTCTAGGCTGGCCAGTCCACCCGCAGGCCCAGGCAGGCTAGGCTGCACCTATTTGCTCCACTCTGGGGCTAGGGCCAGGGCCGGGGCTGACTGGCACATAGTGCAGTCTGCCAGGGCCATGTCTCTGCAGGGCTGCACCAGAGACCATACCAAGGACCAGCTGCCCCAGCCCCACAAGCAAAGTGAACAGGGATGGGGCAGGAACAGCTCTGGCCCAGGGCACCGCCCCTGCCTCCCCATGCCAATAGGACTGGGGGTCCTCTAGCAGGGCTGTGGTGGGGAGCAGATATGGCAGGGTCCATAGGGACTGGAGCCTGGCGCCCCCTTTCAGGCCGGAGCCTGGGGTCGAAGCCCCTCTAGCCCTGTTGTTACTGCAGCCTTGCGTCTGTGTGTCTGATAATTCTGTTCTTTAGTATAGTTTCAACCAGTTTGCCTGGTACTAAAGCTAGGATTACTGAAGTTAGGCCTACTGGCCTCCAGGATTTCCTCTGAATTTTTAAAAATTGGCATCAGAGTGGCTATCTTCCAGTCATCTTGCATACCATAATTAGTAATTCTGCAATTTCATATTTGAGTTCCTTCATAACTCTTGAGTGGATACCATCTGATCCTGCTGATGTACTGCTGTTTAATTTATCAGTGTGTCCCAAAACATCCTCTAATGATTCGCCAGTCTGGGACAGTGTCTCAGATTTTCAACTAAAAAGAATGGCTTAAGTCTGGGAGACTCCTTCATATCCTCAGCTGTGAAGACAGATGCAAAGAATTCATTTAGTTTCTGCACAGTAGTGTTATCTTCCTTGAGTTTTCCTTTTGCACCTTGATCTTCCAGTGGCCCCTCTGGTTTAGCTGGCTTCCTTCTTTTTTCATCCAATGAGGAAGAACAGCAGAAATGGGGAATTCTTCGACTGGTGATTATAGAGTCCATCACAGCTTTTTAAAGAGGGTGGCTTCTTCCTTGGACATTCAGGGTAGAAGAAGTTTGAGAGCGGTCCCACAGACCGGGCAACATCTTAGCATCTGTAGGATCTTTTTAAATGGGTGTCCAAATTAATGAGACTATCCTCTGGTAAACGCCATCTCCCCTTTCTCCCACACACAGCAAAAAGGGCTGAGTGTGGGTATTACGTCTCTTTCTAGGGAATGAGCATTTTTAGACACACACAGCTTCAGGGTCATTGGTGGGTTCAGCTGCCAATGAGAGAGAGTGTTGTGATCAGCAAGCATGTACCCCAAAAGCAAAGAAGCTCGATCTATTTTGCAGGAAACTTTATTCAACTTCTGGACTGCAATTTAGAATTGCTGATCGGCAGGCAATGCTAGAATATGAAGATATTGTGCAAGAGGTTAAAACCACAGAGGTTAAAGACAGATTCCAAGAGGATATGAGGCAAAAGGTCTTCTCTGTGGTGGATGAAGGAAAGATGATAGCTAGGACCTCATGTCAGATGAGTTTAAACGCTTCCTACTCATAATATCAGCTGTTATGATAAGCAAAATGTTCATGGCTCCAGTCATCTGTTCATCCTCAGAAGGTCCAACAAACCATCCAGGCATGGGCCATTCAAACCATCCTTTTCTCCCAGCAAACAGCTTGGCAAAGGCCCACACAGTAGTCCCTGACCCTTCCCACATCACCAGCCACACACCCTCTCTGGCATAATGTGGCTGCCCTCACCATACTGATCACTCAAGGGCTGGACCACGGGTCTGATGCTGAGAATGTCCTGGGAGGAAGGATGAACACAAGAGCAACCTTTGACACCCTGACCAATCCTGGGGCTAGGAGATAAACCCAGGCACTGCCCATAGCATTTAGGAGCAGGAGAAACTAAGTCTGCAGACAGGCAGAAGTTACATGGTCTGAACTATTCCAGTGTTACAGTAAAGTTTTGGGACATTTACTCACCTGCCCCAACGAGAAAGCAGCCACACCACTGTCTCTCATTTATACTTCACCAACAGGAGGTAAATAGGAGAAAGGGCAGAAGTTATAGGAGAAAGATCCTGTTCCTCAGTGGCACTTAAAACTAGTGCTGTCAAAACTAATGGGTCATCCCTCCCAGTTAATGATAGTAGCATTTTAGTAACAAATCACCCCAGCCAGAAGAGTGGATCACAAGCTCTATTGTCTGATCCTGCATCTGCAGTCTTGTATGCCTATGCCCTCCTCCGAAATGCCTCACCAAGATGGTTTCCCACCTCCACATTAATCAGCCAAAATGCTTATCATCTTTGTTCTGTGCAGCTCAATTTTGTTTTGGATTAAAAGAAATACCATATTGAATGTAATAAGATTATTAGCATTTTACTAGGATAGGACTAAACCATTTAGACCATTCTGTTATTCATAGCAGTTGTGGACAGGATGAAGGGCATTCATTCTTTCCTCATGGATCTTCTCTTGTTATTCATTTATGCTACAACTTGGCCAATATAATTCCACCAAGTTTGACACTGGCACATTCAACCCAACCTCAGAGCAGCCTGCCTTGCCCAAATGCCTGTTCTGAATATTTGTCAAGACTAACTTGGTCTGCAGTCTATGTTCCCTCTAAGCTGTGCACATGTGTCCATGCACATAGGTTGTGAAATCCATGCACACAACAAAATAAAGCAAGCACAAAAAAATTCAACAAAGCTTATATTTTTATGCTACTTTAAGAAGGCGGTTTCAGGTAGCATGTTTCAAATAAGGTTTGTAATTTATAAAGTCATTTCCATCACCATATCTAAATAAAATTTAGATATTATTTGCGTCATACATGTGTGCTTTGTCGCGCTCACCAGTTTGACCACACTCACTGGATTGCACACAAATTTGGACACTGGTTCCGAGAATTTGCACAAAAGAAATTTTTTGTGCACACACCCTACAAAAACTTAGAGGGAACATTGAGTCTACAGTGCACACTTTTACTTCTCATTATAACTTCTTTCAGTCTTTTCTCAGTCTGAAGATGGTGCTAGATTTTGACATGTGATCCTCTAGTCATTATTCAGATAGACACCAATCCAACTCCAGATCAAACTGCTTGTGAATCACCTGAAGTGGATTGGACACAGGCAGTCACTCAAAGAAGAAATGGTTGCTAACCTGTTCCATCTCATTTGTTATTTGAGACGTGCTGCACATGTCTATTTCATGACCTACTCTCTTTCCCCTCTATACTGCAGTCTATCTGGAAAGAAGGAACTGAGGGGTGAGAGAGGGCATGCATATACATGGAACATGCTCAGAAGCAGAAACAGAGGCACAGAGAATTTTTACTGCAAAAATGTTGGTGCTGAGCAATTTTTGGAACCAACAGGCAGACAAACAGAACTTTTGTGTGTCCCTGATTCTGAGCTTTAGGCATCCAGTTTCTTTTATGAATTTAGCCCGAAGTGCACAGTTGAATATGCTTCACGTAGTATAACATACCTCAGTTAGTAGTATGAGTACATTTGTATTTATGCTTGCTTTTGGATCAAATACTACAAACTTTCATCATGATACCTTTATTGGATGGTTTCCTATTTAATAACATACATTTAATAACTTGGGTACATATCTTAACAACCTGCATTTATCTAAACACAAATAAACAAAGTCACATAACGTCCTAAAATTATTGGGCTCTTTACTTGTCCCCATAAGAGACACAGGAGACTTGCCTCTAGACTTTCCTTGTATGAGTCATCATTATGATTTTGTCTTTCTCAGTAATTTCATTGTTTTCATCCCAGGGCAGATATTGTTGGCAGTAGTGGATAACATGTTGTTGCTGTTTTTTTTATTACAGCTACAAGTTATCCATGTAGTTTGGCAAGATATAGAAAGTATTTAGGCAGTTCTATGTCCTACATAAATGCTTTCTGCCAAAAAAGCTTGCTTAACTAATGTTAACTCCCTTATCTACACCTGCAGGAGGCTGCTGGCATTTGGGCACCTCAGTTGTAGGGGTATATCTGTTGTGATAATCCTTTTGTTTGCTTGTTTTTGTTTTTCTGGAGGCCTTGCAAGGTCCTAGACTAGTTCAGCTGAGAATATAAAATCCCAGCTCTTTTATTCTTTACCGAGAGAGATTGAATAATGTTTCTTAGGTCATGTCTACACGTAAGAAGTGAGTGCGAATTAACTTACTTCAGATTAATTAATTTGAATTAATAATAGTTCATTCGAACTAAGTTAATTTGAACTAACATGTCCCCACTAGAAACCTAAATTGAACTAGCATGTCCATGGACAGGACTTGCTCATTCGATTTAGGAGGGGGGCACCATGAACAGCCATGCCCCCACCCAATACATTAAAAGAGGAAGGTACCCTGGGACGAAGAAGGTCAAACTGTGTTAATTTCGTCAAGAAAATCAATGAGACATCAAGACTTCAACGAGAAACAGTGGAAATCAAACTAATATGCAAATTAGATTGTGTGAAAGCAGTGACTATGAATTCTCAGTGAATCATGACTATGGATTCTTTTCACATTATAACAGGTAATTTGACTTCAACCTCCCTCTGTGTACTGTTTCCTCAAGTTTGAATCCTTACAAATGCTGATTTGCTGTTGCAGTATAACCTGATCCCATGTCTTATACTCCCCTGCATTTATTTTCATCCTATTCTGTAAATTTCCCTTCTTCAAAGCGTCTGACGAAGTGGGATATTCTCCCACCAAAGCTTATGCAATAAATAAATCTGTTAGTCTTTAAGTGCCCCAAGACTCCTTGTTTTTTTGCTTTACTAGACTAACACGGCTGCCCCTTTGAAACTTGGACAAATGCAGACAGTTTGTCTAATTACTGTCATGCTGTCATTGGACAAGAAGCCATTTTTTTCAGGGGTTTGTGTTGTTTTGTTTGGTTGGTTGGGGTTTTGGTTTTTTTTGGTCTCTATTGATTTAACAATGTTGATTGGGTCTACCTTAAAATGACATTCCTACAGATTTTTCCCAGGCAGTTGTTTCTTCTGTATTGTCATTCTGCTATAACTAAGTGCAGAACAGGAATGGTCTGTTTGCTCCCTGAAAAACAGACCTGTATCTTCCTTTCATGTTCCTTTAGAACAACTTGCACATTATTGTGGCCTCTTACAACACTTGTGTTAAACAATAGACATTTCATACTAAGTGCTTCACATTTCCATGCACGTCCTGCAGTGCACGTTATATGCCTACACTGAGTTTGAGATTTTCAGACCAAGGTATTGCTTGTTCCAGAATGAAATTGTGCCCTCAGATTCTTTGATGTTTTCTAGGCGTTAGGTCCTCTTCCCTTCTAATTACTGGGTTCTCTTCACTTATACGATGTTTCCCAGTTTTTCTGAGAGAATTCTCATCTTTGCCACTAATTGCTGAACTATATCTAGATAACTAAAGCCATAGCCATTTAGGGTATGTCTACACTGCAGTTAAACAAGTGCAGCAGGCCTGTTGTCAGCTGACTCAAGCCTGACCTGGCTTGTATGGGTCAGCCACAGGTGTTTGGTTTCTGGATAGACATATTCTTAGGGCCATATTTTTAGTAGTAATTAGGCATTTAGTGGAATTTTCAAAAGCACCTAAGAGCCTAACTCCCTTTGAAACCAATGAGAATTAGGTCCCTCTTCAAAAGCATCTAGGTGCCTATCTGCATCTTTACATACACCTTCAAACATATGGCCATTACATAGCTGCATAATTTCATGCATGTGAGTAGGTTTACATGTGCTTACTTTGGTGTGCACGATTAGCATGTAAAGTTATACATGGATGTAAATGTTTGCAGGACGTGGGCCTAAACTACAGCATCATTTATTGATGATTATACACAGATCGGTAAGAAAGAGAATGAATTTGCTTTTCCATTAAAAGCATATAGAAATGTTAGAGATTTTATTTCACTTCAGTGAACTAACTCTCCCTCAGCATGAGTCCATGATTGTAGGGATTGTTATAGCAACAGGGAAAGCATTCATTAAATAGAAAATAGTTCATAGGGCTTGGGGAAAGGACTTAATACTATGATATCTCTTGTAGTGTCTACAATAACTGTCTTGGAATAGCAATAGCTCCTAATTCTTGGGGGTAGGAAGCCTAAATCTCTGTGCCCCTTGAAGTTGCACGTGCAGAACACCTGATGTGTACAAGTACCAAGAGCATGCACATGCCCATGTGTGCAGTCATTAGACCATCTTTTTAAAAAAGTCAATACAAATATAAGAAGGTTGCATGGAAATACTTAGTTTAAAAATACACCAACAGAATGTAAGTATTCAGAAGAATAAGAACTACTCTTATTAATTTTATTCTGAACACTGTCTGGAGCTATTTACATAAGAATAGATTCAATGGGTGTTGCATAATTTAAAGAGTAAAGCAAGTGGCACAGATTACCTTTTTTAAGGTAATGCGTGTTCTGTGGTGTCTTAAGCGTATTGTAGTATTAGATACAATTCCAAATCTGAGTCATAATGCATTTACCTTATTCCTTTCTTACCTAACATATTCCCAATTTTATAGCGAAAAAAAAAGGTTTATATAATAATGAACAGAAAAGGTCTCATACTGGAACAGTATGTTCCATCTAGTCAGCTATGTTTTCTTCCAGACTGCCCAGATCATGTGATTCACTGAAAAGTATTAAATTCCCTCAAGTCACTTAATCATGTAATACACAAGAGGAATTTCCTTCCAGACGAAAACTAGAAATAAGTTTGTCTTGAAGCATGAGCACTGTTAGCCCTTGAAAAAAATTTAACTTACCTTGCAGTGACAGGTGCACTGCAATCTTTTTTACATCAGTTTGTTTGCCTCGCTAGTATCCTGTACCAAGGTAGTGAGTGCCACATCCTTAATTATTTGGTGTTCAAAACAATTATTTCAACTCCCTTCTCCCCAAACACATTTGTAACTTTTCATTTTTTGTGTCTTGTTATTATGGGGTGGGGGCAGGACTAGGAACATCCCATGGCCTTTTCTATACTGTTCATTATTTTATACCTATCATATCTTCTCTTGTTTTTCTCTTCCAGAATAAATAAATCCTAGTCTTAAATCATTCTTTCTTCGGGAAACATCCACCAGTGCCTCTAATTATTTTTGTAGTCTTTCTCTGTGCCTTTTGTACATACGCTTCCTCTTTATTTAAGACGAAGTGAGAGACTGAACTTTAGTCACAATGAGGTCCTATCATTAGTTTGTTAAATGAGACTTAATTAATTAACTACTCAAACCAAAATCAACAAGGATTTCAGATTTAAAACTCAAGAGACATGTGAGGTAGAAATAAAAAAAGGGACACTATGAACAGTAGTCATTAAGGATCGGATTCTTTTCTTGGATTCTCTAAGTTCCATAAACCTCAGGGTAGATTTTGATGCTAGAGTTACTAATTGTCAGTACACCTTAATTTTGTCTTTTGAGGAGGTATAAAAATCAGTCTCTTTGAAATAATGAAAAGAAAAAGCAATTCATTTTTTAAAAATAAAATAAGGTCTAGACTATATAAGGCATAAGGATGTGATAAATATACAGTTAGAAAACTTAAATGTATGGTGATCTTTTTACCTAGGTAAAATCATATTTTGTGAGTAGTGAAAGTATGGATTTTTATATTGGTCCTAGCAAAATCAATGTGAGCTGCTGAACCATGGTTATCTTAAAGTATTTTAAACTGAGAATAATTGATAAGTATCACAGAAGCGGAAGGAGTCCATTCGCCTCTCAGTCAGCATTTGTAACTTCAGATACTAGCAGAAATTTTGTAAGTGCATCAGACTCAGAGAGGAATATAGTCTTTATGCTGCCCAGGATAAATTTGCATGAAATTTGCAATGAAAAACCTTACCTCACTTGTATAGAAAGCAAAATAATGCAGTTATTTTAATTTTGTTTCTAGAAATCTAATCAACATTAAAGACTGCAAATTTGATTTAAAATAGTCTCTAGATTAATTAAAATCAAATGCAAAATTTATCTTAAACTAGTATCTTCTTTTTTCAAAATTCACTTTGATCATTTACAGTTGTGTCCTGCATTTTGTCTGTCAGTTACTGACAAGTCCTTAATTACAATACAGTTTTATCAGTGATACAACTATGCCACATTTGGACTTGGCTATGGTTGTTTCTCCTTCTGAGTATTGGTTTATATTTTATAAAGCCCACTCCTTACTGTACAAAATATTTTCTCAGTAGGATAGCTTCATGAGCCTGAAACAAACGCTTTTATTAAAAGGTGGTTAAAATAGTAAAAACTCCATCTCCAAAGTACAAGTGATATCTTATCAGTATTTCAGCACCTAGTCTTCTTTTAATCTGGTATTCAGTATTTCCTAATAAACACAAGGGCCAGATCTGCATCTTGTGTAAATCATCATAGCTTTGCTTGAGGAGCTCACCCAGTATTTTTAAACAAGTGTTTTCCCCCCCCCCTCTATCTTGGTCTTATGCATGGGGAGGGAAGGTAGTGGGCAAAATAATTTTAAAAAAAAATTACCAGGAAAATAATCTATAACGTCCCCACATTTTCCTTGCCTTTTTGTGTTTTTACAAAGGCAAGCCCAGTTTCTAGTTTTGGATCTTTATATAGCCCCAGATTGTATGTTTTTAATCAGCCATGACAAACTCCAGACCACTGATTAGTTCAGCTACTTTTAATGCTTCATCATCTTAAACTACTCTTTACCCTTGTTTACATACAAATCACATTCTTCCATTATTCTTCAAGTTTCTGAAAATAAGTGTGTTACATCAACATCAGCTAACCTTGGCCTTCCAGCATTTTCACTACAAGACTGCAGTAACACTTCTGAAAACCTCATAACTAACTGTCAGATACATAAAGTTTACAATCATGGCCATAAATCATCTGGCTATCCAACCCACTGCTTTCTTAAGAAACCTGTATTCTTGAGAAGTTCTGATTTTACCTTTAGAAGTGATCTACATCTTTGCATATATTTGTGGTTTGTTCTGATGCAGTGGCACATTTTAATATTTTTACACCTTTTTGCAGACTTTAAAAAGCCTCAGATAAAGCAGTTTATTTGTAGTTTGGTGCTCTCGTATCCCTGTTTCTTTGAGCAGCCACATCTTTAAATTCATGTCAGGGACTTCAGGTGCAGTTGCTAGAGGATAAGACTTTTATGTGAATAGCATAATGTATAGTTTAAGGGTGTCCAGTTTAAGGATGAGCTCCTATATGAAGATTTAACATTCATTATGGATCCAAAATGGGATTCAGAGGCTTTTTGTGGCACAACATATGCGCATAATGTTAGTAGCATCCACAGAATGGAACATTTTGCATTCTTAAAGAAATTGTTGTTTAAATAACACTTAAGGGAAAAATCAGTGAATTCAACAAATGGTTCTGCATTTATTGTAGTACTGGTGTCAATGGACATTTGGCTTTAAATATTCTGTAAAACTCCCCCCCCCCCCCCACGCCCAACCCCAGACACACACATGCTACAGCCTTTTTTTAAATTACAGTGGTGCCTTTTCTCTGCTAAAGACAGTTTCCTTTAGGAAATGCCCCAGATAGATTCTACAGAATGTTTATGTTAACTTGTGACAGTTCCCAGAGTTGTCTAGCCTTTGCAGAAATGACAGAAATGATATACATTGGCCTGCTTCAGAAGCACAGTGAAAGAACAAATTGCAAAATAGGATTATCCCAACTTTGGAATCATACAGAGGTGGTTCTATTATTGCCTTGTCCAGTTCTCAGTAAAAGCAGCTGCTTTTGATTATTTTGAGACTTGAGGCATGTGAGGCAAATTATTTCCTCAATTATTTTCTTTCCAAGTTGGCCCCTCAAATTAAACTGCAGGTTTTTCCCAGCTCCTCCTCATGCTTCTCACTGATTCTTACAAAAGGTTCAAATGCTGGCTGATGTTCTGCCTAGTACCCCTGAGCTGGTGCCGGGTACAGGACAAGAGAGTACAGGGCTAAAGTTGGCCACACTGGTCCAACGACTCTTCCCTCACAGAGAACACTTTGAGGCTTCCTATGAGCAGAACACAGTGGTGTTCCTGAGCAATGTGTAAAGGATATAAGATACATACTGTACATAGTATTACCCTCTGTCTGCAAACTCCTTTCCCACACCAATTATGTGTGCTTCTGCAAGGAAAGAGCTGTGAATGGGCTGCAACAAGGCAGAAAACGGGCGTGCGTTAAAGATAATGGAGTGTATATTTGTGCTCTTTAAGCTTTATAACAAGAAAATACTTCCTGATAGTAAGTTCTGTTAGACTTCAGAAAGTTTCCCAAGAAATATAGTGGAAACCCCATCACTTGAGTCTTTTAATAGTTGACCATATAAAGCGGCATAGGACTGGAAAAATATACTTTAGGGAACAATATTGTACTGTACTGTAATAACCTGCTGGGTCTTTTCTATCTCTGACGTCTCTGATTCTATTATCTGTCTCCTCACAGTCTCCTAGAAACTATCTAAAGCTGGTTATATTGTAGATTTGCCCTTGACTTCAACGTATTAACAAAAAAGATATCCCTCAAAGAGAATTCCATGCCATAAGTCATGCAGGAATCGCTAGCGAAATTCTATATCCTGTGTTATATGGGTGGTCAGGCTAGATCATCCTAATGGTCCCATCTGGTTTAAAAAAATCTATGAATGTGTGAAAACAAAGGCTCTACCAATTGCCGTGTACTTGGAAGAATCTCTTTGGAGAGAAAAAGAGCTAGCAGAAAGGCACCTGATCTGACTCTTGCTCTCTCTGTGAGATCATAGCAGTCAGGGTTCCATGCTGAAGAGAAGAGGGCCATATCTGGAACGACTTCATAAAAATTAATTGAATTACTCCTAATTTATATTTATAACTGAGGGCAGAATTTGGCCTCAAAACTAGAAAATGCTCTTTTTCTTTTGCATTTTGACAAAGAAAGTAAAAGATGGGACTTGTGTGGGGAAATGATAACCTGTGACCAGAAATTAAGTTCTGTCACCCTGAGCACCTTAAATTCAGTTCTTATCCATGGTCCTTAATACTTCTGGGAAACAACTAGACCTGCAAACAGATTTTATCAGAGAGGATCCTTAGTTTCTTTGATCAAGCATCCTAAGCAACATAGGCGCCAGGCAGTCTTCTTAGGGTATTGTTCTTGTAGGGTGTGATTGTAGGCCATATAGACATACCCAAGCTTGCTTTACTCTAGCTAACTTGGGTACCAGGTCAGCAAAGATTGGCCTTTAACACAAGTAAGCCACTTGAATAGTCACCCAGGGTTCTGGGTTAGTTTGTTCAAGTTTAATTCAAATTTATTAGATTAAATTAACAATGCCGACTAATTCAAACTAATGTTAGTTTGAATTAGTCTATGTTGTTAATTCGAACTAACTGCTCTTAGTTCAAATTTACTAAATTCAAACTAAGGGTTAATCCTTGTTACATCATGCTTAGTTTGAACTAAGTATCGAACTGGGGGCTTAGTTCAAACTAACTGGCAGGTCTTACTAGTTCGAACTAAGCTTTCATTAGTTCAAATTTAGGAATTCCTTTGTTTGAACTAATGAAAGCCTAGTGTAGATAGGTATAAATTAGTTTGAATTAAGCCTCCTTAATTTGAACTAACTTACAAGCGTAGACATACCCTTTGTGTCTCAAAAGCTTTTCTCTCTCATGAACGGAAGTTGGTCCAATAAGTGATATTACCTCACCCATTTTCATAGAATCATAGGATTGGAAGGGACCTCATAGGTCAGCTAGTCCAACCCCCTGCCAGAGGCAGGACCGCTCCCACTTAAACCATCCCAGTCATGGTTTTGTCCAGCCGGGCCTTAAACACCTCCAAAGATGGAGATTTCACCACCTCCCTTGGCAGCTCATTCCAAGACTTCACCACCCTCCTAGTAAAAAAGTTTTTTCTAATATCCAGCCTTGACCTCCCTAACCGCAACTTGAGACCATTGCTCCTCGTTCTGTCCTCTGTTATTACCGAGAACAGTTGAGCTCCATCTTCCTTAGAGCATCCCTTCAAGTAGCTGAAGGTTGCTATCAAATCCCCCCTCAATCTTCTCTTCTGCAGACTAAATAAGCCTAATGCTTTCAGTCTTTCCTCATAGGGCGTGTGCTCCAGCCCTTTCATCATTTTGGTTGCCCTCCTCTGAACTCTCTCTAGCATGTCCCTGTCCTTTTTGTAGTGAGGAGCCCAAAACTGAACACAGTATTCTAGATGCGGCCTCACCAGTGCAGAATACAGGGGAATGATCACATCCCTTGATCTGCTGGTAATACTTCTTTTGATGCAGCCCAGTATGCCATTGGCCTTTTTGGCAGCAAGAGCACACTGCTGACTCATATCTAGCTTCCCATCCACCATGACCCCCAGGTCCTTTTCTACAGTGCTGCTACTTAGCTGAATGTTCCCCAGCTTGTAGCAGTGCATGGGGTTTTTCGTCCCACATGCAGGATTTTACACTTGTCCTTATTGAACCTCATAAGGTTTCTATTGGCCCACTATTCCAATTTATCTAGGTCTCCCTGAATCCTGTCCTTGCCCTCCAACGTGTCTATTGGTCCCCCCAGCTTGGTGTCATCCGCGAACTTACTGAGAATGCAGTCTATTCCATCATCCAGATCATTGATGAAAATGTTGAACAGAACCAGCCCAAGGACCGACCCCTGGGGCACACCACTTGTTACTGGTTGCCAGCTAGACATGGATCCATTGATTCCTACACGCTGAAACCTTTGATCTAGCCAGTTTTCTATCCACCTTATAGTCTACCTATCCAACCCATACTTCCTTAATTTGCCAATGAGAATGCTGTGGGAAACTGTATCAAAAGCCTTGCTAAAATCAAGGTATATCACATTTTGTCTCTTGAATTTTCTGGAACTGACACAGCTACAGATACATTGAGTAAAATAAGATTTTTGTAAGACTAGGAGAAAAACTGGATTAAACCAAAATAAATGTTATGGATAACATATGTAGTTTTATTCTCAGCAAAAATGAAAGAAGATACTTTTTCCCTTGATTAGATAAAATAACACAGGGGTGTCAAATTTTAGGCCTAGTGGCCAGATCCAGCCTGCCAAGGGTGCTAATCCAGCCTGCAGAGCTGCTGTCTGGACTGTGCCTGGGAGTCCTCTGCAGCAGCAGTGAACAGCAAAGACAGGCTGCTGCTGGCAGAGCAGAGGTAGACTTGCCTCTGACTCACAGCACAGGGGAACAAGGGAAGCACTCCAGCCAGTCCCAGCTCAGCTCTGCTGTGGTCTGCCAGGCAATCAGAGTCTCAGTCACAGCAAGCTGGGCTGGGCTCCCGGAGACCCCCCCCCTTCACTACCCTCTACCCCAACTGTTCACTGTCAGTCAGTCAATCAGTCAGCATGCTAATTTGATTGACAGCACATTGAACAAATCGCAAATAAGAAAGGAAAAAAGTAGCAGGGGCCCACATGGGAATGAGCCAATCAAAGGCCAGCTGGGACTGAACCCAGCCAAAAGCCAGCATCCTCCATCTTCAAAGAGTCTGATGAAGTGGGATTTGCTCCCACAAAAGCTCATGCAATAAATAAATGTATTAGTCTTTAAGTGCCACAGCACTCTTTGTTTGTCATGCTGAATGACTGAGTGGGTGGGGAGGGGGAGAGGTAGGATCCCAGCCTGCCTGTGTCCATGACTGTGGCAGACTGATTACCTGCTGCCACGTAGTAGGGGAAGTGAAAGGGGACAGGGAAGGGGTGTCCAGGAGCTGCCCAGCAGGAGATGCCTGGGAGCCAGTGTGGGGAAGAGGAGCCCACAGGCAAGGCCGGCGCTAGACGGTAAGCAGCCCCTGCGTTGCAGCGGGGCACCAGCATTTGAGGGGCACCAAAAGGGGACAGCGCTGTTGCACTCCCCTGATGACGTCACTCGGATGCGCCAGCGTCACTCTGCTGCAGGGGGGCACCACAATCCCCAGCACCGTTCCTGCCCACAGGGCTGGGAAAAGGGAAGGTGTCTGAGCCTGCGGGGTAGGAGAGGGGAGAGAGGAGCCCATACCGCTCTGAATGTGGCAGGGAAAAGGGTTGGGGAACCTGTGCTAACACATGGCCCTTGTCAGGTGTCCTGCCCTCCAATGTGGCCCCTACACTGAATGAGTTTGACACCCCTGTAAAATGTTGAATAACAAAAATGTTGCGTTTCCAGAGTGCATTTTCTTTCCCCCATCTTTCCTTTTCTTCTCTCAGTCCTGTTGACATAATGTCAGACACATTTTACAATATATTGGTAGCTAGCCTTCTGTCCCCTTTCTCATGTATAAATATCTCACCCTCTGAAAATCTAGTTTACCAAATATAAAATTAGATATGTTTTAAATACTTCATCTACTCTTCCATTTTTCTTACAATTTTCAGTGTAGTCACCGCCTGCTAGTACAGCTCCACATTTCAGTGGTTTAAATGATAGTTCCACAAGTGTAAACAGGGATATGGATGTTTTTACTCCCATATCTTCTAGACCTCCTCTGTAATCCCTGAATTTTGAAAGTGTTAGTCTATCCACTACAATGTTAGGCATTGCTCACAAAGATTCTTATAATTTATCTTCTAAAATGTTCATTGTATGCTTCCTCAGCCAATTCAAGATTATATTTCTACTTTTGAAAAAAGGCTCCTATTTTTTGTGTACAATATGTAGTTATGTAGATACTATATACAGTACTCACAATAGTTGCCTGATGTTACCTTTTTTTTTTCAGTTTTATTTCCAAATAAATCTGTCTTCCCTCTCCAGTGACTGCCTGCCCTTTTGTCTCTCTTTATTGCCATATTTCTTGCATACTACTAGTCCTGAATGAAGACCATTAACCTGGACTTAGATCTACTTGCTTTTTAAGATATCATTTCTGCGATTCATTCCCAACTTAAATTATACTCTGTTTTCAATATGAGTCATGGACAGAACAAAACTAATCAATCATACAGCCATATTTTCTGTTGCCAGATTTTAGGGTCAAGTACCAATCAGATTTATAGAAATAAGATTCTTAAATCCCTTCTTTCCTTCTCCACAAGAAGTGAGTAAATTTCATCAGGAAAACTATTTAGGATGGCATGGAAGTAGCCAAGCATAAAACAAAAATAGCTAGCTTTGTATATGACGTGACAACAAGGATAGCCACAACATCTGTATCAAATGACTGGACATAATGTGAGGCCCTTGATGCTTGTCTGTTACTGTTCACTCTTGGCATTTGAACCTGCATGATCAGTTTTCAAGGAAGACTTTCCCACTTAATTCTGCACCATGAAATATTTGTTCAGAATGTTATGTAGAGGATCATTTCCAAGAAATTCTGTCTGTATCTGAAAAGGATAGTACTGAACTTGTGCCAAAAGATGATTTAACTGAAGAGAGTGCTAAATGGTGATGTAGGGGGATGTGAATAGACAAAAGGGGTTTTTTTAATGAAAGGAGAACTCCCACCTCTCCATTTTCCATCATAAATCAAAAAGATAAACATTCTCAAAACACACAGCCCATAACCTATATACACTTATAGATACACACTAGTCACACAATGAATCTGAGATTTTATTATTAGGTCATAACATTTCAGCATCAGAATGCTGCTGTTTCTGCTGTTCTCCACTTAAATTTTCTTCTCATTAAGCCAAATTCAGACTGCTGCAGCCTGTTCACTGAGATAGTTCAGCAAAGCCCGCATTTGACAAGGATTCAAGTGCGGTATAAGAAGTGCCTGTCCAGGAATGCTTTTGATTGTCCTCTGCACTGCTTTTATTAACAGGAATACGCATGATTGTCTTATTCTCTTCATTAGAAAGTACTAATAATTTGCTGTTATTTTGTTGGCCCTAACTGATGTGAGGAATCCAAGGCACTGCATATTATTCTAGAACTTTAAATTGTCCCAGCATAATTACGCTTCCAATGGATGCATGTTCTTCTTTGATGAAGGATGGGTCTCAAGAGATGCCAGTACACAGAGTACAAACTCCCACATTGATCTAGCAGTATAAATCCCAGCTAACTACCAGTCAACAACTAGAATCTATAGAGCCCATGCAATGCTAATCCCTAAGCTGGGTCAAAGTCAATGTTAGCACTAGGCATAAATTGACTAAGGGCAGCTCTACACTGCCCATTGTTTTCTGCAGCAGCTGAACAAAGTTACTTAAAATAACTTGCCTATCTGTTTGACTGCCCTACATCCAATATGTCCACTGTGTTAAGTTGAAGAGAAGGATCTCCCTTCAACACAGTGCTACTCCAGTACCAGAGTGGTGTTACTAGATTGGCTTCCTCACCAAAAGAGCATGTCTTAACAGACCTGCTCAGGGCAACTATTTGTTTTTTCAGTAGTTATTGTGGGGAGTGAGGTGGGCCTGAAATATTCTTGCTTAGGGCCCCCAATGGTCTAACACCACCTCTGATTACAACCTTATTTTCTTAAAGCAAAACTGTTTGGCCTTGGGAGAACACTCAGAAATCACAAGCAGTGGTTTTCTTTAAGAACCTTATTCATAACATTGGGCCTGATAATACGCCTTATTTCTGAAATATCTTCATATGAGGCAGCCTCATATTTCACAAGTCTATGGATTTGCGAAACATGCATCCAGGAGACTTAGCAGCAAGTCTAGAGAAAAGAATGAATTTCTGCTTCCTAAGATTCAGATTGTTTGAACAACAGATGTGTTGAAACTGGGCTGCAGAGCTCACTTATTTTTACACAGAGTGAACTTATCCCTCCAATTTGTAGATCAGCATCATGGCACATATGTCTGAATGTATATTCCTTAATATCTAGCTGGCTGCTGTTTCTTCTTTTATATGAACCCCTAGAAAGCAGATCAATTTATGCCCAGTCTGTAGCAATTAGAATTCTAGGGCACAAAAGCCTTCTTTAAAGTAAAGTAAGACCTATGACAATCTATCTATGGTAATTATGTGTCCCCCATTACCACAGTAGCTGAGCAACCCACAATTTTTAATGTATTTGTCCTCACAATACCTATGTGAGGTAATGAGGTATAATCCCTATTTTGCAGATGGTGAGCTGAGAAACACACACTAAATGATTTGCCCAGGGTCCTGCAGATGGTCTTTGGCAGAACAGGGAATTGAATCCTGGTCTCCATTTAGTAACCTAACCACCAGATTATCTCTATGATGATAAACAAATGCAGGTTTCTCAGAGGCAAAGTTCTTGGCTGGTGAGAGTTAGTCATTTTTCATAGTCTTCATGCTATGATTTCTGATACACACTTCACTTAGTACTGTAAGGAGAAAGCAAAAGTTGCTGTCTTACTTATTTTTCATTATTAGTCTGTGGGGGCAATGTCCCTTCAAAGTCATATCATTGCCACTTTATCAAATCCATGTTTGTAGTAACCTTCAGGAGGAAGGGATTAACACCCTGGTCAGTGAGTCCTAGGGGAGCCAATAGGAACAGAGCACAGGTTTTTGAATTGGAGCAGCAGCCCTGCCTGTTCTTGTTTTGGTGGCAGCAGGGCTCCTGGAAGAATCAGGAGGAAGCCAGAGGGACAGACCTGAAGGATCCAGTGACATCCTTGCCAAAGATAGACTCAAGTTTGTAACTGACCAGAAGTGAGTAGAACAGGGAATGTTTAGCTAGATGTGGTCAGGGTATTTCTTTGTTTTGGGTTGTTTTTGGATTCCTCTGTGCTGAGCACACATACTCTTTCCCACTACCCAGTAACTACCTAAGTTAAAGCCCAGAGAAGCAACTCTCTGTGTTTCTTATCTGTTCTTTTTAATTAAAGATTTTACCTTTTTAAAGTAAACTCTGGTTCTGTGTCCTAAAAGACAAGGTTTTGTGTGCATGTGGCTCAGACTGGACAGCCAACTACTAAAGGGGATTCTGTCCCATTTTCAGCTGATACCTCAGCTGGGGGTCCAGTAGCTCTTCTGAGGGAGGAATCAAAGTGATAGAGGGTACCTCACAGGAAGGAGTTCCCAAGTGCGCCTTCCTGGGTTCTAAGGAGGTTTTTGCATTTGGGTGGTGGCAGCAATACCACTCAAGGCCAAGAAATTGGTAGCCTTAGAGAGTTTTAAGACAAGGCTTTAGGGCCAGTGGGTTTTAAGGGCAGTTGCAGATCCCCACATTCTGCACTCAAAGTTCCAGAGTGGGGAAGCCGCTTTGACAATGTCAAATGATAGCCAGACTCAAGTTGGTTCCATGTAATGAGATACATGTACTCTAAGGCTACGTCTACACTAACAAATTAGTTCAAATTAAGGAGCGTTAATTTGAACTAATTTGAGCCCTGTCTACACTAGGCTTTGCCTAGTTCAGACTAATTTTTTTTTCCAGTTCAGCTGGTTAGTTCAAACTAACCACTTAGTTTGAACTTATTTTGAAATTTAGTTTCAACGAGCATGATGTAGACATGCTCGTTCGAACTAACAGCACTTTTTTAGTTCAAACTAAAAAAAGCACAACTAGTTCAAACTAAAAGTTCAAACTAACAAACTGCGCTTAGTTCGAACTAAGTTTGAACTACATAGTTTGAACTAACCAAGTCCAAACTAAGATTTTGAGTGTAGACATAGCTTAAGGCAACCACATCAAATTAATTTGATATTTTAACAAAGCACTGATGCCTAAATACATTACCATTCTGTTACAGTACATCTAAATTTGGCCAGGCTAATCTGTCAGTTCAACTCTCCTCAGCCTCTTTTCAGACAAGAAGGACCTACTTCAACTGTACGTTACGACAGTGTAAAACTAAAATAACCTCAATTGCGTTCAGGGAACTTACTCTGGTTTTACACAGGTATAATTTACATAGGTGCTTCATGTTATGTCTTTGATGTTTCAGCTGCCATGAAGTTAATATTAAAAAATAGTCTCAACTACCTTGATGCTGAATTTGTATATTCACATTTTTATTTTAAAAGAGCTGATTCATAATGTATCCTTTTTTAGTAAACATTGAACAATTTTCTAAAATTTGCTATTGTTTTTCATACAGAAATAGCTATTATTTATTTTTACTGCATAATTCATTGTTCTAAATCCCACTTCCCATATAAAATATTAATTCATTTGATAGAGGTATCCTTCTGTTCTACAGTCTCCCAAGAGTTAGATCCACTAGATGAATATTTGTAAGTAAGTTTCTCTGTTTGTAAGATAATTTAGACCTTAGGAAAATCAAAAACTAATTCATTTTATACGGTAGCATGGGCTCCAAAGTATAAAGTTTATCATGCTTCTGCAACTATTGTTCATCCTGGCCTTCATCATCTCTTCCAGTCCTGTCATCTGTTGATGAGATGCCCACCTGTACAGTCTTATTGTAGCATGGATGAAGATTAGTGCTTCATTAACCTCATTTTCACTTACACCCTACAACTGTGACACATATTTCCAAAGGTAAAAGGTTAATGCCATAACTTAGTGTGCCACCTCAAAGGAATTGCTGCCATATGCATAATTAATAATAGTAGTAACAGAGATCCATACTGACTTTCCAGTCTCCCCTGAAAGATTGGTACATACTGGTGGATCTCATATATAATGATATACTTCATATACACCTCATTTGTCGATGTCAAGATACCTGGTAGCCTTGACTTGCATTTCTACAAATTTAAGTTTAAAACAGATGACTTGTGGTGGACACTGGAAATCTTGAGGAAAGAGTCACTATTTCCCATCAGAGAACAATAATTAATTTTTCTTCTCTTAATCCCTTGTTTCCAGACTATTAACTTGTTTGAAGAGATGGGTAGCACAAAGTCCCAAAGGCCAAAAACTGCCAAAGTACTTGAGCACCTAAGTGCCAGCTTTAGGCTTTACTGTGATCTACAAATTTCCTCTTGACTGCTGCTTACTCAGAGCCTGAATTTTCACTCCAGGAGGTCCTTAGGAACCTAAATTTCTGTCTCTGGACAAATGCACTACTGCCTTACTCTTGCATACAGGTACCTATCTCCCACCTAAGTCCCAAAGTGATCCAGGAACCAGGTAAAAATAGGTGCTCCTCTGTGTCAGTCCTATGCGGGCCTGGTCCAGTTGGCATGCTCATAGGCCACCTACAGGATTGGATCCAATTCCAAATTTTTCCAGATGAGGAGGTGGTGGTACCTGCCTTTAACTTTTACTCAAATGGTTAGTGCACTCAGGAGAGATGCAGGTTTAATTCCCACTCCCACTCCCCCCCCCCCCCGGCCTGAGCAGGAGAAAGGATTTGAAGAGTGTTCTCATACTTCTCAGGAGCATGCTCCTAACCCTGAGCTCTAGAGTCTTCTAATGTGGGACACCCCCAATCTCCCCCATTCATTATTGATCCAGAGGGCAGCACCTTCAAAGAATCACTGAAGCAGGAGAACTGGACTTTGGGCCTCTGTGGTGTGTTCTCTAACCACTAGGGTACAGTGTCATCCTCCCTCTCTCTGTTTCTCTGCCTTCCAGCACTTTTCTGGGGAGTATGACTAAAGGTTTATGGTGAACACCACCTCCTCCCCCTCAGACTGTTTTGTATTGAGTGAGGAAGCCTAACTCCCAGAAAGGAGTTGCTATTCATGGATTGTTGGCAGAGATGGGTGCTTCTGCCACAGCCAAGAATTAGGCACCTGTCTCTGTAAGAGAAACATATACTCCCTCTCCATGGCATCCCTATTGGCTGATTTAGGTGGCTCCCTATCCATCATGCTGTTTCTTGTGGGTTGTATTTTTAAGTGCCAGCATCTCCCCATTCATTGTATAAAAGAGGGAGGGTAGGAACCTATCTCAGGCTTTGTGACTCACATTGTTGTTGCTGTGATTTTCTAGGCGCCTAAAAGTTGTGTGTTGTAACATTGAGCATTGCAACACCTAAGATTCTTTGTGGATCTGGGTCAAACTACTTTTGTGTTTCCTTTTTGCTGTCGGTTTTTTCTTGTTATAATACAAGCCCTGATGCACTAAGAAACAAACGGGTTAATTAAAGAACCAAAATGTGCACTGATATATTTTTGGTGTGTGCTAAACTATCAGCATTATTTACTTCATTTGCTCTTAAGTGAACTAGTATTCTAGTGAGTAATTCACATTTGCAGTTTCCTTCTAAACATGTTGAATCTTAAGAAATTGGGTGGAGGGTGTTGGTAAGTCTTTTGGGAGCAGTTTTTCAGAGGTAGGTAAAATATGAACATGCATAAATACTGGAATCTGGATGTGCACAAAGTAACTTCCTTTGAAAAAATGGACCTTCCTGCAAATCAATATACAGTCCTGAACTGACGTTTGCATGAATATTACCAAGCAAAATATTGTTGATAGATACTTGTATTTGTTATCTGCTGACTCTAGTTTCCTGTATACTGTCTAATGACTATATAGGACGACAAACAAGGAGCCTGATGACACTTTTAAAGATTAACAAGTGTATTTATTGCATGAGCTTTCATGGGAGAAAATTCCACTTTGTCAGATGCTTGAAGATAGAGAACTCACAGAATGGGAGCTACCCCTTTGGAACTTGTCATTATATAGCAGGTGTGGCCAAACTGTAGCCCATGAGCCACATGTGGCTCTTCAAAGAAAAAATGCAGCTCACGGGCAGGGAGCTGCTTCAGGCTGGTAGAGTTAAAATCTCCAGCCTGTCAGGCAGCTCGGCAGCCAGCAGCTCAGACCAGGGATAGGGAGGAGGAGTGAGCCGGCAGCAGAGAGCTCAGAGGAGGGGTGGGGGAGCAGCGGGCACAGCTCAGAGAAGTGGTGGGAGAGGGGAGAGCAGCAGCTCCGCCCCAGCGGAGGGTGGGGCAGGAGCAGCTGGCAGCTCAGGGAAGCGATAGAGGTCGGGGAGTCTCAGGACAGAAAGGCACTTCAGGGAATGGAGGCAGTGAGGGAGGGGACTCAGGGGAGCAGGAAGGAGACAAGCTGTAAAGGACTTAAAGACTAACATTATTGTTAGTTATTTTCTGTTTCATAGATTTCAGAGTGGATATTATTTTGCATTGCTTTATTTATTTTTGTATACTTTGAATTTTTTTATTTTCTTTTGGTCTGGTTGGTTTGGGTGGGTTGGTTTGTTTGTTTGTTTTGTATTTACCTTATACCACATGCCAAAGCAACTTCAGTCCTGTCCATGGCACTTTACAAACTTAGGGGCACCCTCATGCTGTCCCTTTATAAGTATGGTAGTCAGGAAAACAGGTTAAAAAGGCTTTCATTGTAGCAGAGGGAGAAGGACTAAGCCAATAAAGAATCCTACTCCTTGCCAACTCTACAGAAACGTGTAGATTGAGCTCTGGACAGTTAAACAAGGAGTTTTGAGGAACTTTTAAAGACTAACCCATTTATTTATCACATTTCTCCCATGAAAGCTCATACAATAAATAAATGGGTTAGTCTTTAAAAGTGCCACAGGAATCCTTGTTTGTTTTGCTGAACTAGATCAACAGGGCTACCTCATTGGAGCTCTGGACAGTTGAGGCTTTTCAGAGACCCTGAGGAGTTGGGACTAGGGATGAGCTGTTTTCCATAGCATCCTCCCCCTTCAGAATTATTTTGTGCAGAATCCTAGTGCACAAAACCAAGCCTGTTTTGAAAGACAAGTGTTGGGCCATGTATGGAGGAGGAAAGTGTTTCCCAGGACGGTTGAGTTGTCATGGGAGATGGAAGCAGTGTTCCTTCTAAGGTGATGATGCAGCTGACCAAGTTATGTATGCAGTTGGGAGCCGATGAGCAGGGGCCCAGCACTAGGTTGCAGAACCGGGAGAGAACTTGCTAAGCTGCATCATCAGCTTAGAAGGAACATTGCAGGGAAGGGCAGCATGGTCGGAGACAGTGGGAGAAGTGAGCAGTTGTCGGGGACAGGAGAGAAGCAGCAGCGTGTTAAGAGGCAGCACTGGGGTGCAGGGGGAAGCACAGCATGATTGGGGAAGCCATGGCATGTTTAGATTTTCTCATAGGTCCTAATGCAGCTTACTCCTTTGTTAAAATTGTGTTTTACAAGTCCTAAACATGATGTGGAATACTAAGAAACAAATATACAAAGGAGAAAAAGTTTAAAACTGAATGTAGATTACTTTCAATTTTTAGCACAACTTACTGCTGTGAAGCATTGTATTCCACAATTAAGTTTGTTAAATCAAAACATTGTGCAATACTAGAGATCAGCACCTGTAAGAGCTTTTACGTCTGGAAAACAGTAAGCACCACGTGACCAGTCGGTTCTTCACAGGCCACCAGCAAGCATTCCATTGGCCTATAGTGATCCCTGCGTCACAGGTTGGTAATTGTTAAGTTACAAGTTGTATGTGTATTTTAACAATGGTCCTGATCTGTAACTAATGTCCAAATATTTAAAAAAACTAAGTTGCTTTTATTTAGGTCTTTATTTATGTTTTTGCATTTCATACAACCTGGACAGTGAAAACAGATTAATCATTTTCCCTCCAGTAACTCTTCTGTACTTAGAAGGTCTATAGATCCTATACAGTGGGTTTTCAGCTTGTATCTTAAGAAGCAGAAGAGTTTATAGCTCAAGTGGCAGAACCTTTCAGTAAGTGGCTAAAAGGGAGTGATGCAACCCCCAAAACACTACCAGTTTTGTTCTGTCTCTGCAGCTGAAGAGGCTAGCTTTTCCGTAACCTAAATTATAAACATAACTAATAATTTTTAGAAGATCGGTTCACTGCTACTGTCGAACTGCTTTTATTGTGAGATTTTGCAGGGCTGAGTTGTTTAGCCTTAGCAAACTTTCTGGAACCTCTTTCTGATACTCCAGTAACTGGCTGCAACAGATGTTTTCCCCACTGAAATTTTAAATAGAGTGAAAATATTACATTTTTGTAAAAAGTTATTTTATATACACCGAGAATACATTTTGAGCCTAAATTAGCTTTCCTTTAACCACTTTAACACCAGCAATTGGAATTCCATTGCACGTCCTGTGGCTGATGGAGGGGGCACACAATCTCCATTTTTCTTATTTCTTATTTCATTGGAGTATGTTTGCTGTGTTCTTAAAACAGCATTCAAAAGCCCAGGAGATGAATTTTGCTCTGAAATTGCCACTTGCTGACATAAAAATAGCTGCAAAAATACAGTCAGAGAGAAATATAGCATAGTAGTAATTTTCATTTATTTGGGGGTAATCAAGTTTTAAGGGGGAATTATAGACTGTCTTCTGAATGATAAAGCAGCACAACTAGCATTAAATGAAGCTGAAATTTTGTAATGACCAAACCTGGACTCATTCAAGTCCTCAGCAGGATAAGCTACCTTGAAACTGGAATCAGACTAGAATTGGGCTATAAATTTGATCAGCCACACTACAGACGTGAGGCAGACATTTTCTTCCTTATAAAATGAGGTTAGGTGGGCGGCAAAAGAATGTGGCAAGTCATTATAGATTAGCCCATAAAGCCATGTTAAGCTGTGCAGAAGTTAACTAGCAGAGCATAGAATCATAGGGTTGGAAGAGGTCATGAGGTCAACTAGTCCAACCCCCTGATAAAAGCATATCCACACTCACTAAATCATCTCAGCTAGGATTTTGTCTAACCGGGCCTTAAATGTTTCCAAAGATGGAGATTCCAGCACCTCCCTAGGTAATCCATTCTAATGCTTTACCACCCTTCTAGTAAGAAAGCTGTAACTTGAAGCCATTGCTCCTTGTTCTGTCACCTGTTCCTACTGAGAATAGCCTAGCTCCTTCCTCTTTGAAGCATGCCTTCAGGTAGTTGACAGTTGCTATCAAATCCCCCCTCAGTCTTCTCCTAGTTCCTTCAGTCTCTCCTCATAAGTCATGCGCCCCAAACCCCTAATCATTTTTGTTGCCCTCTGCTGGACTTTTTCTAATTTGTCAACATCCTTTCTGTAGTGCAGAGCCCAAAACTAGATACAGTATTCCAAATGTGGCCTCACCAGTGCCAAATAGAGGGAAATAATCACATCCTTCAGTCTGCTGGCAACACTCTTACTAATGCAGCCCAATATGTCATTGGCCTTTTTGGCAACAAGAGCACATCATTGACTCATATCTAACTTTCCATCCACCATAATTCCCAGGTCCTTTTCTGCAGTGTTGCTGCTTAGCTGATTGGTTCCCAACCTGTAGCAGTACATGGGATTTTTCCATCCTAAGTGCAGGACATCGCACTTGTCCTTGTGGAACCTCATAAGCTTTCATTTGGCTCAATGCTCCAATTTGTCTAGGTCTCCCTGAATCCTATCCCTGCCTTCCAGTGTGATTACCATTCCCCCCAGCTTGGTGTCATCTGTGAATTTACTGAGTGTGCAATCTATTCCATCATCCAGAACAGAACCATCCCCAGAACCAACCCCTGGCGCACTCCACTGGTTACTGGTTGCCAAATAGACACTGAGCCATTGATCCCTACCTGCTGAGCCCAATGATCTAGCCAGCTTTCTATATACCTTACAGTCCATACATCCAAACCACACTTCCTTTACTTGCTGACAAGAATGCTGTGGGAAACTGTATAAAAAGCTTTTCTAAACTCGAGGTATATCACTTTGACAGCTATTCCTGCATCCACCTATCCAGTCATCTCATCATAGAAGGCAACCAGGTTGGTCAGGCACAATTTCCCCTTGGCGAATCCATGCTGACAGTTCCTGATCACCGTATTTTCCTCCAAGTGATTCAGAATGGATTCTTTGAGGACCTGCTCTGTGATTTTTCCAGGGAGTGAGGTGAGGCTGATTGGTCTGTGGTTCCTCAGATCCATCTTTTTCCCTTTCTGGAAGATAGGTACATTTGCCTTTTTCCAGTCATTCAGGACCTCACCCATTCACCATGAGTTTTCAAATATAATGGCTAGAGACTCTGCAGTCACATCAGCCAACTCCCTCAGCACCCTCGGATGCAGTTCATCCGGCCCCATAGACTTGTGCACATCCAACTTCTCTGAGTAGGCGCTAACCTGACCTTCCATCACTGAGGGTTGCTCTTCTTCTTTCCATTCTGTGTTACCCATTGTAAGAGCCTGGGTACTGACCCTGGCTGTGAAAACTGAAGTAAAAAAAGCATTGAGTACTTCAGCGTTTTCTGCATCATCCACCACAAGGATACCTGCCCCATTAAGTAAGGGACATAAACCATCCCTGATTCTCTTCTTGTTAGTGACATTCTTATAGAACCCCTTCCTGTTATCCTTCACATTCCTTTGGGCAATTGCCCTTTGGCCTTTCTGATTTTATCCCTGCAGGCCCAAACAATATCTTTATACACCTTCCTAGTCATCTGTCCAAGCTTCCACTTCTTGTAAGCTTCCCTTTCATGTTTCAGCTCACTGTAGAGATCTCTGCTAAGTCATGCTGGGCACCTTCCACATTGGCTGTTCTTTCTGCACATTGGAGTGGTATCTTCCTGTGCCCAGAGACTTCAGACAGGCTTGTCTCCACTTTCGTAATGGAGCTCTGCACAGTCATAAAGCTCCTTTACATATAGTGCTACTCCTCCCCTCTTCTTGCCTGCCTGTCCTTCCTGAACAATTTTTACGCATCATGGCAGTGCTTCAGCCATGCAAGCTATTCCACCACATCTCTGTTATTCTAATTACATCATAGTTCCTTATCTATGCCAGTTCTACCAATTCTTCCTGCTTGTTTCCCAGGCTCCTTGCATTTGTGTACAGGCACCTAAGATATCTTGATAAGTTAAAACTAAAGGTGCAGTGAAAGGAGTCACAATACAACGTGAGTATTACACAATCCTCCCCATGTTTAGAAAGATATTAGTCAGATGTCTATTGCTAATGGATAATAAAACACTTTGATTCCATTGGTTTCCACTGTCCATCATGAACTACATCATGAAACTTTTATCCTTTGTCATATGATCTGAGCAGGGACTGGATCAGAATTCCCTAACAGGGATGGAGGGCACCCACATTAACTATAAAGCAGTGCAGGTCTGGAAGCAGAAGAAGAGGAGGAGGAGGCAGCCTGGGGTTCTGAGAAGTGGGGAGCAGGGTGAGAGAGACACTGGTCAGGATCTTTCTTCAAGAGACAAGAAATGACCCAGACCTCTCCCATCAGGTAGAGTCTATGGCCACGAGGTCTGCTCCCCTGTCCTCACCATATTTCTGCCCTTGCTTTGGGTCACTCTTGCACTAAATTCAGCTGCAGTTGCAATGTTCTCTTTAGCCTTTATGAAGTCTTGCATATAGTGTATCCACAGTCCAAAGTAACATATTGCAATTGTGTTACATGGTCACAGGCACAGCTGAGGTGCAGAAGACTCCAGGAGTCCACTGATTTTGCAACAGCAGGATACATTGGTCTGTTTATTTTTATCATAAAATGATGCTGTAGCTTGGAATCTGTCTGGTACCATAAAGCATGATGCTTGTCACTTTTCTCTGACTTAATTTGGAACTATTTCAGTCCTGGTGTTAAATAGCAAGGTTTACTTCAACATGCTGAGTATACCAGGCAATTGATTTTTAAATCTGTGAGTTGGGGACTTCATGGAATAATTATTGGGTTGCTTGGGCCAACGTCAAAAGTCGCTGGAGTTGCCCCACCTTCTTCAGCTAGTTGATAGTATGTGTCCTAGTCTCTGACTTCCAGAGCACTGGTGAAATCCTGAGTTAGGCATAGTGTGGTTTCACAGAAATTGTACTTTATGTTCTTCACAGACCCACCACTTAATTTAGTATGACTGGTAATCTCTTCTTGAGAGTCTCATTACTGCAAAGGCAGGAATGTTACAGGTGAGGATTACTCCCAGGCTTGCCCAACCTGCAGCCTGAGGGCTGACCTCCAGCCCGCCAAGGGCTTTCATCTGGCCCGCAGAATGCTGCCGAAAGAGCCTGGGAGCTGGGACCAGCAGAGGCCCTTCTCAATTTCCCACCCTGCGCACAGCTGCAGGGAGGCATGGACTGGCTGGAGAGCTGTTCAGGTGCTGGATTTCTCTGAGGATTGCTTGGCAGGGAGTGAGGAAAACAGAGCTGGTGGGATCCCCATTAGGTAGTAGCTGAGTCGTGCCACCCAGCTGCTCTGCTCCCTCCATCTCACCCTTCTTCCCCTCCCCTACTCTGCCATGCTCACCTGTCCTGCCTTGCTCCCTGTGCTCTGATTTGCCCCCTCACACAGGCACCCCATCCCCTTGTCCTGTGTACACAGAGGGAGGAAAAGCAATGCCAGATATCATACTAATCATTATTTTATTAAAGTTTATTAATAAGATCAATTTGCATGTCTTATCTATCAAAAATTTTCTCACCAGCCCCTTGGATGGAGAAAAGAAGTGCAATGTGGCCCCTCACACAAAAAGGTTGGACACCCCTGCTCTACATTATCTGAGCTATCTGGGGAAGCTATACATGCTGTCTTAAACCAACACTGTCACAAATACAAAGGGCCCAGTACTGCAAATACTTCTTCAGAGGAGTAACCATCTCCTCCTTGGTAGTTCCTTAAGCCTTTATATAAGTGTTTGCAAGTTGAGGCCCTTCCTTCTCAACTCACTATAAACAGTAAGATGTTCTATAGCTACACTCCACTCTACTTTGTATGTGTTTATTTTTAAAGCCTGTATTTTGGCATGGCTGGATCTTTTACATGATATATTTTGTAAATAATAATTCTTTGTTCTGGTTTTGTCTCAGCTTCTCTTACATCTGAAGTGTAGTTTAATTTTGTTATTATTTACTGTCTTTTGAATGGATTTCATAAGTTCTCCTGATCATGCCAAAAAATGTGCATTTACTTGTACATTTTGATCAACTACTTTTCTTTGTCTGGACACACTCCCACTTGATTTCTGAAATGAACCATAGTATAGTTAATGAATTATACCACCACTAAAAAAGCAGTTTCTTGTATAAACAAATTTCTACTGTTGGAAATAAAACCAGATATTTACAGATGGAAAATGGAAATCACTTTTACAGTGGTATGAAAAGGAAATGTGGGGGAAAGTACATGGCCATTATGTAGCATGGGGTTAAATATTATTTTTATCCTTTCATTTGCCAGAAAAATTGGTATTAATGTACTGCCCAGACGTTACAACCAAGACCGTGGCCCCATTGTGCTAGATCAGGGGTGGCCAAACTTACAGAACTCAAGAGCCACACAAATTGATTATTAAACCTTCGAGAGTCGCACTGAGGCATGTAGCCATATACTTTTACCTACTCCAAAATCATTAAGTTTAAAATACATTGCATGCTTTAATTTTATCATAAAAAGAGGGCAACTATTGATTCTACTAATGTCAGATTCTAATAATTACTTAAGGTTATGATGAAAATTAGGCCTATGCAATAAAAACTTAGTTGCGCCTCGATGTAGAAGACTATAGGCTACTGGCGAGTTTTTTAGAATCCTGACCATGCCACACTTCTCCTTGCCATCCGCAATCATACTGCGCTTCTCTGCACCAACCCAACCACCTCCTGAACTCCTAGGCTGGGGCTGCTTTACTAAAATAATTTGCTGACGTTCTTCCGGGAGCCACATTTTTTCATTCAAGAGCCGCATGTGGCTCCTGAGCCACAGTTTGGCCACGCCTGGGCTAGATGTTGTATGAACAAAATAAGAGACAGTCCTGGGCCTGCCTCAAACAGTTTACAATCTAAATAAAAAAGACACACAAAAGTCAGGGATGGAAACAGACTGGTGAAGCAACTTGCCCAGGGTCACAGCAGACCAACAGCAGAGCCAGGAATAAAATCCAGATCTTTCAGCATGCGTCTAGTGTTGTATCTACTGCCTCCACACTCCTATTCTTGCACTTTCTGCCTGGGGCCAGGCACTGGTAGAGTCCTTACCTGAGGAAGCTAAAGATCTTCATAAGGCTAGTGCTACTGCCCTCTCTAGGGGCCAAATCTAAAGTAACGGAAGGAAATTGGAGTGTTTCTATTAACTCCAGTGGACTCTGGATGAGTCCTTAAGGGAGAAAAGAAGGTGGTGGAGCTAGTTAAGAAAAGGGAGTTTCACCTTCTTTGAGGGGGACACAGTAATTATGTTCTTTGGGACCTTCTGACCACATTATATTATTCTGTATTACCATAACATCTTGGAGCACCAGTTGTGGATCAGGACCATGTTGTGCTTCAAGCTACACAGATATATAACAAAGACAGTTCCTGCCCAGGTGTAAGGCAAGAGGCAATATATGGATACAGACAGATGGGGGAGTACAATGAGATACCGTCCCTCCACACACCACTGAAAGGGCACAGAATCATAGAGAATTAGGGTTGGAAACGATCTCAGGGGGGTCATCTAGTTCAATCCGCCACTCAAAGCAGGACCCACCCAAATTAAATCATCCCAGCCAAGTCTTTGTCAAGCTGCACCTTAAAAACTCCTAAGGATGCAGATTCTACCAATTTCCTAGCTAACCCATTCTGGTTTTTCACATCCTTCTCATGAAAAACTATCTCCTAATATCCAACCAAGAACTCCCTCCCTGTAATTTGAGACCACTGCTCCTAGTTCTGTCATCTACTAGCCTGAGAACAGCCTAGCTCCGTCCTCTCTCAGACCACCTTTCATGTAGTTAAAGACTGCTATCAAATCCCCCTTCATTCTTCTCTAAACAAGCCTAGTTCTCTTAGCCTCTCTCTGTTAAGTCATGTGCTCCAGCCCCCTAATCATTTTTGTTGCCCTCCTCTTGACTTTCTCCAATTTGTCAACATCCTTTTTGTGGCAGGCAGCCCAAAACTGCACACAATACTCCGAAGTGGACTCAACAATGCAACATAGAGGGGAATAATAACTTCACTCAGCTTGCTGGGAATGCTCCTGCTAATGCGCCCCAATGTGCCATTAGCCTTCTTGGCAATAAGGGTACCTTGTTAACTCATATCCAGCTTCTTCTGCACTGTAACCCCCAGGTCTTTTTCTGCAGAACTGCTGCCTAGCCAGTTGGTCCACAGTTTGTAGCAGTGAATGAGATTCTTATGTCCTTAGTGCAGACTCAGCACAAGTCCTTATTGAACTTCATCAGAATTTATTTTGGCCCGATCCTCCAATTTCTCTAGGTAACACTGTTTCCTGTCCCTACCCTTCCTTGTATCTACAACTCCCCACACCTTAGTGTCATCTGCAAACTTGCTGAGGGTGCAATCCACCCCATCCTCCAAATCATTCATGAAGATATTGAACAAAACTAGGCCCAGTACCAACCCTTGGGACACCCTATTTGTTACTGGCTACCAACTAGACATTGAGCTGTTGACCACTACTCACTGAGTCCAATGATACAGTCAGCTTTCTTTCCATCTTATAATCCAATCCATACTTCTTTAACTTGCTGATAAGAATACTGTGGGAAACTGCATCAAAAGCTTTTACTAAAGTCAGGGTATATCATATCTACTGCTTTCCCCACATCTCTGTGGCAATATATCATTTAATCCTTACAGATATGTAGAGTTGAAGTCGATCATTAACACACCGTCATCACAGACACAAACAAGAATTTATTTTTTTTTAAATAGAAATGATTAAATAATGGAAGGTTAAGACAGTGAGGTATTCAGCAGAGTAACTTCTGTCAGTGCCTAGCTGGTATGAGAGAAGAGGTAGCATTTATACTGGTTACCATCTTGCACCTCATTCAGAGTTGATGGAGTGAGAGAGGAGCCTTGCCCTGCCCTCTCTGCAAGAAGCCACATTTGTTCCCATTCCCAAGACCCTAAAGTTTCTCTGTCTATTGGACCCTTCTTAACCCATAACAGCCCTGGCCAGGTGGCATGATGGGCTAACCACTGTGTGCTACTGTCCTCCATGGCAGCCTACCCTCTGACAGTAACATTATAACTTCTAATGATAACACATCCCCAATGAAGAATAAAAATGTGATGCAACAGTGAGAGTTAAGACACTCAGCTCATATTTTCTTGCTACTTTTGGCATGTACGCTATCCCCCATTTAAACAAACAAGGAGTCCTGTGGCACATTTATTTTACCAGTTATTTGTATTTTTATTTTATTGTATTTTGTATTTTTCCCCATTTATTTTACCATAGTTATTTGTATTTCATTTCACATTATTGGTATTCATTCTTTTCCTAACTGATTTGGTGGCTGATTGAAATACTGGTTTACTTATTTGAATAAGACACTTCCTATATCAAGAGCAGACAGGTCAATTCATGCTCCGTAGCATCTCAGAGTTGGTTCATTGTGTACATTAAGGGTCTCATCTGGCACCACTGAAATCAATAGGATGTTGTTATAAACTTCAAAAGGGGCAGAGTCAATGGGCCTACAGCACTGTAGTTTTTAATGCACCTGCTACTTTTGTTGTTTTACTTTCTTTCTTGTTACCATGTACAATGCTCTTTTCAATTCTGAAGCCTTGAGAAAAGGCCCTTTGAGGCCTTGGGTTCTGGTGATTAATCTATGGTGACCACAGGGGTTGAAGTAAGCCAGAATGCCGTTCCGGGGCCCACTATTTTAGGGGCTCGGTGTTCTGGGGCCCCTAAAAATAGAACATGGAGCTGGAATGCTGTGTTCCAAGGCCCAGCATTGAAAAATAGCAGGCCCCAGAATGCTGCATCCTGGGTCCACGTTCTATTTTTAGGGGCCCGAATACTGGGGCCTTAAAAATAGAAGGCCTGAGAGTAGCCGTGTTCCAGCGGGCAGGGGACAGGGGTAGGGGCTAGGGACATTACTAACCCCTCCCCTTCCAGGCCCTGCCCCCAATCTGGGGCCTGCTGTCTGAGTGCCAGTGGCAATGGTGCCCCAGGGCCTACAGCCCCCACTTCCCCAGCTGCACTGCAGCCAGTGAGCGTGGAGGCAGCTGGCTTGCGCTGGGTGGGGGTATTGGGGGTAGAGATGGCAGGAGCTGAGGTCTGGGGCGGCCACCAGCTATATTCCCTCTAAGCTGTGCACGTGTGTGCACGCGCACAGGTTGTGAAGCCTGTGCACACAACAAAATAAAGCACACACAAAAAAATTCAACAGTGCTAATTTTTCTGTGCTACTTTAAGAAGGCAGTTTCAAATAGCATGTTTTAAATAAGGTTTTGTAATTTATAAAGTCATTTCCATCACCATATCAAAATAAAATTTGGATATCATTTGTATCATATGCTTTGCTGTGCTCACAAGTTTGAACACACTCACTGGAGTACGCACAAATTTGGATACTGGTTCTGAAAATTTGCACAAAAGGAATTTTTTGCGCACACGGACTATGAAAAATTAGGGGAAACATTGGCCACCAGTATGGGAGGGTGAGCCCCCTTGCATGGGAGGGGGGACTTACCAGCACAGGAGCGTCACCCCTGGGTGACCAACCGGTGGCACTCACAGATAGGTAGAGAGATCACTGTCATGTGAAGTCAAGTGTTTACTGTCTTGGGGCCCGATCCTGCAAACATTTAATGCACATGTTTAACTTTTCTATTCTTATTTGTCCCACAGTGGAAAGAGTCTGACCATTTTAAGTTATTTTGCAGGATTGTGAGCCGGGGACTAAGCATATTGCCTTCACAGCACTCTTACTCTTTGTTACCTTGGAGATAGTGAATCTAGAAATCAAAGGCTCCTCAAAGCAGTAAACAGAGGGCAACAGATATTTTTCATTGTGATTCACAAACATTGGCAATAATCCAATCTAACCCTGTCTGGTTAAACCAAAATAACTTACTGTTATTTGAACTTTAATCACACAACAGAACAAACAATTAGAATTCTTCTGCCATGCAAAAGACCTTGCTTTTGGTTGTCAAAGTGATAGAGGTTACAAGTTCTGTGGAAGCACTCTTCTCAGATCATCAGCATCCTACCATTAAAAAGCAGTATTAACTGCTTCTAGTAGGAGTCATATTTGTTGTCTTGAGGACAGAAATATCGTATATATGCCGTTAGGCCTGTAAGGTTTCAAGGTGTAATAAAGAGACTTACTTCTTCACCAGAAATTTGAAGAGCACATACCATACAAGAAAAGTAAAAACTTTTAGTAGATTTGCACTTGATTTAAATTAACTAAATGTTACTGCCCAGGAGTGAGAAATATTGGTTAAAGGCATCCCTTTGCCCTCCCAGAGGCTAGCTGGTTGCTTGGTTTAGTACTTCAAAGAGCCATTTATGGAGCCAATATAATGTGAGATCTGGTCATCTTGACATGTTTCTTTGTGGGCAGGGGGAGGTGAAAGTATCATAGGAAGACCTGATCATGTGTTATCTTGGCCACATGGCAAGTTCCTGGAAATGCAGAAAGCCCACAGAAAACAACTGCCAAGACCAAGATTGTTGAGTAATTCCCATGGAAACTTGCCAAGTTCCAAAGGGGCAGCCATGTTAGTCTAGTAAAGCAAAAAAAGCAAGGAGTCTTGTGGCACTGAAAGACTAACAAATTTATTTATCGCATGAGCTTTGGTGGGAGAAAATCCCACTTTGTCACATTCCCCCATTCAAAGCATCTGACGAAGTGGGATTCTCTCCCACGAAAGGTCATGCGATAACTAAATCTGTTAGTTTTTCAGTGCCACAAGACTCCTTGCTTTTTTTGCCTAGGGAAATGTGTGCCTTGCTCTAATTACAGAACCTATTTTTATGTTGTTAATAATAAAAAAAAAAATCCATACACATTTCCATACAATCCCTTCTATCTGATAATGGGATTGATGCTCACCATAGTTGTTTGGTCTTTGCAGTATGGTCGGGGGAAGGAAAGAGATGTGCTGGAGCTATAAGTCACAAATAAACTTATCATGAATTTGTCCGAACTGTGACATATCCTATGTAACTGTTGGCTTGAAATAATAATGAAACACTTATTCTAAAAAAGGTGAAATAATATTTTAAAAAGTTAGCTCTGTTTCAGTCATGTGCCCCAACCAATTTATTGATAATCACACAACCAAAACATCCTATGTACTCTCAATTATTACTTCCTGTATGCAGATCTGCTTTTAAAATGGAAAAACATACCTTGTTCTTCAGATTAAGTCTATCAGATCTTAACTGAGTTGGTTTTAGCAACATTTTGTTGGACTCCAGCTATAACAGATGGTCCTTCAAAGACTGACAAGTATTTCATGGTTTTGTTTTCTTTTCAGCTGACCCCCTGGTTGGAAGTATTGCCACTCAGTATATGACTAACAGAGCAGAGCATGACAGAATGGCAAGACAGTGGACCAAGAGATATGCTACATAGGAATCTACTATAGAACATGCTGGACCTGTGCAAGCACATTCACTAAGTGCATCAATAGTCCTTCCCTTCGTTTTTATTTTTTATTAAATTTTGAATAATTTTGTGACAGAAGGTTACCTTTCCTTTCTTTTTTTTCTTTGTTTTTTTTTTTGTTTGTTTGTTTGTTTATTTTTGGTTTGGTTTGGTTTGGTTTGGTAGAGTTTGGTTTGGGGGTTTTTTGTTTTGTTTTGGTTTTTGTTGTTGTTGTTGTTGTTGTTGTTTGGTTTTTTGTTCTGTTAACTTGAAAGTTGCTTCCCTCAAATGTAAACAGGGAATTTTGATTATCAGTGCAAAGAATGTTGGATCTGTAATAGTATATAGAGCTTTGTCACAAAGCTTTGTATTGATGTGTGGTTTTTTCCTTTCATGTGTTCTTTGGGAAAACAAACAAATTCAGAATTATATCTTGTTTCTACTTAAATGTAGTGTTTAGGGTTATTTTTTTGTACTGAAGTCTTTAATGGTGGGTGCATGCTACTGGGAACAAGTTTTGTATAAAAGCTCAAAATCAAGAATCACTGTGCATTACTAAGACTGTGTTTATCACTAGCCTTCTGTTTCCCACACAAAAGGCTATTGGATTGAACAAAATAATATGTATTTTGATTTACTTTAAAAAAAAGTGCTTGTAAATTTCTTAGGGATCTGCCACTTTTGACTGTGGATCAGTTGATGTACACTTGTATTATTCAAGCACTCAATAAAACACTGTGGCTGATAAATGCACTTTTTGTAAGACAGTGCTTTCACTTTTTGTAGTGTGAATGGTATAGCTTTGCATGCACAAAACTCTCATAATATCAGTGCAAGTTTTAAACCATTATGTTTAGTCCTGAACTTCTAATTTCTCCTTGACAATGTTACTTAACATGTAGAATTTCTCAGTAAACTCTAGCTTTAATGTAAGTTTTTTTTTAATATATTAAACAAAAAACTACCCTATTACATATTGGTGCCTGGCTATCCTGAAACTTCCTAATATATCTTCTTTTGTACATCAATCTTGTACTAATAGTTAGAACAGTTGGCTACAAAAAAAAAAAGCCCCACAATGAAAGGAGATTATGGACTAATGATTTTATTCAGTGGGGCTCATTTTTCCTTTCCCCTGGCTCTTGTAATTGTAAAAGCAACTGTTATTTAAAAAAAATTAAATTAAGGTTTTCAACAGCAAAACTGAGCCTCCTGCACCACTCATTCCCAGCACGTTCAATGGCAAGGGTATTTCTATTCAGATTTGACCTTCAGGCTAATTTTAGGTATGCAGCCGTAGAAGGAAAACTTCTACTCAGCTAAGGAAATGTGTGGGTGTCGTGATTTGGAAAATATATACTCCGGTACTGATTCTAAATGCTGTTTGTGTTAAGAAGGCATACTGGAAAATCCCTGTCTCTTATAATTAAACATTACAGCTCCTGCATGCTGCATGTTTTTTGTCTCATATAAAATAACTATTAAAGTCTTTGCAGCTCAGTACCTATGTACATGAGACGCTAATATTATCTGAGACTCTCATCAACTCAGAGCTCATAGCTTCATTGCCAAAATGAGAGGGGGGGTCAGATGGCAGAGGGGGATGTGGTTTGTATCAAGTGTTCTACATTTAATAAATAGTATAAAACTGCCTGTTAACAAGTATTTGTGTGTAGTAGAAAGTAGATCATCAGATTTTTAAATTGAAATGTCACTTTTTTTTCTGTCCTGCTTTAATATTTATTGTGCATACATCCACCTTCTGTTAATGTTTTTAAAAAATTCCCTAAATCCATTTGCATCTTAAATCTATTATTAGAAAATTTACTAAGCATAATCAAGATGTACTGTATCATGTCAAAGAAATCTAATTTGTCAGAGACATGGAAATATTTATTTACTTACACCTTTATGATAATTTGACTACTGGTAGGACTAAAGAAATAATCTCAGTCTGTTCTATTTTGTAATATATGTCTTGAGTCCTTGAAACATTGTAGATTCACCACTATGTGTTTGGCATTTTATCTGTTTAAAATAAATATGTGTGTGGTTTTGAATAATATTAGGCAGAAGCTTCCTAATTTTAAGAGAAGTAGACTGGTCTCCTGGAGTAGTCTGTTACTTGCTTGTCTAGAAAAAAAACTCATTATCTGTGGTAGTTTTCTCAACAATTTTTTTTAATTAACTAAAAAAAGGGGGAAAGTTCACAAACAAAATAAAATTACATTAGCCACTTGATTGCTGCTAATATTCAGGTCAATGTAAAGTCCTAGCTATGTAACAGCTGTGTCTTAGTTTTAATGTCACTGGAATCCTGACGGCAGGAGTACAGGAAATGCAATCAAGTCCCAAGAGGAAAAGGACTAATAGGAAATAATTATGGAGGTAACACATTGCACTGTGGATGTTAATCCATGCTTCCAGTGTTTCCAGTCCTCTAAACATCCTGCATTGCCTTTTCTGGGGAAGAGTGAAAATCTAGTTGCAGTTTGCAAGAGCTTCAGCAAAGCTCACTGGCACTCACATTCATGAGTCTTCACCTCTCCAAAATCTTGCTTGCCATACAGGGTCATCTATACCACCCAAAAATCAAACTAGAAGTTTTGTATGAAGCTATGTGAACCTAGCAAAGTTAGTTTAATTACAAAGTCAGCAAAATTCACTCACTGGTTTTTCCTCTGCTGTTTCTCAAGCATGGGAGGCACTTCCTGTGAATGTAGTCAAAACCACCTCATTCTGTCAAATCTGTCTTTAAAACTTTCTTCTGCTATGATACTTAAACAATGGAGCTGCTGGGCTGGCACCACTAGTTTTTGTGCAGACCAGTTTTTTTTCTCACTGTTTCCTTGTGTCTGTCTGGTGTTCTGATCTGTTGTCTCTTGTTTTATAATTAGATTATAAGATACTTGGCGAAGGGACTGTCTGTATTTGTGTGGTGCCCATCATGTTGGAGCTCTATTCTGTGAATGGGATCCCAGCATGCTACCTCAGTAATTGTTTTCCTTATAGCCCCAGTACTCGTCTTTCAATGGTGAAAGCCAGATGACGTTTCTTTTTCTTTCTTTCTTTCTTTCTTTCTTTCTTTCTTTCTTTCTTTCTCCTCTTGGGTTTTTACGGGTGGACGACTGATTGGTACCTTCTCCCTTCTTCTGATTTGTCAAAACGAATCTTCTGAGGACCTGGCAATCTTTTTACCATTCTGCAGCAGCACAACCTGCAAATACCCCCCCCCGCCCCTTGCCCAGGTGTTACTGCTGCTTGATTGCTCTCTGGATTTCAAATGCTAGAGCGTGCATTATAGAATTAAGAGATCTCCAACATCTAACCAGCCTCCACCTGAAGACAACAGAGATGGGCAGAGTAGAATGGCACCCTCCTCCTTCATCCCAGAACACTGTAGCACAGTGAAGGAAAGGTCCTGGTCAAGCTAAAGCAAAGTACCAAACCAGAAACAATACATTTGATTTTTAATTTTAGCCAGAAACCTCCCCTGCTGTAGCCAAATCTCAGAAAAACCTATTGGCATCTGTGGTGTATTTCAACTTCCCAGTGTAAGTGAAAACCAAGTGACTTTTGCCAGGATTTAGCATTCTTATGAACCCCAAGTGATATTTTGTTGCTGCTTCTTCTGATCTAAATTCCAATGTGTTCTGCATCTTAATAGAGATATTGCACTGCAGACCAACTCCCCCATTCCCATTGGTAGTTACATCATATCCCTATGGCAATGGCTGACATCAAAAACAATATTAAGAAAATATTTATATATCTTTTACAGGTTTTGGCGCAATGAATACTTTGTCTTTTTTTCAAATAAATTGGTCACATTATGTCCCTTTCTCTTCATTTCACTTCCTTATTACATCAGGTCTGTTTCTCTTAGCTGTAAACAAGGCACAGACCCAACACAATGGGATCGGCCAGTTCTCCACATCTCACAACAATAGAGTGATCAGATGTCCTGCTCTTATCAGGACAGTCTGGCTATTTGGGGCTTTTTCTTATATATTACCCTCCATCCCCACCACCATTTTTCACACTTGCTCGCTGGTCACCCTAGAAATGCTCAGTGAAGCTCTTAGAGTACATAGTGCACAGTTTGGGAAACTTCATGCCACACAGGAGCTATTCCAGAGATGTCTTCCTCACAACTGATGCATCATTAAAAGCACAAAAAAAAAAAATACAGATCATTTCTTTTTTCAGAAGCTCAGCACATGAGTGTAAAATGACTTTAAAGCAAAGAGACAATGTGTGCACTTGTTCCAGATATAATCTTTTGTCTTTAAAGGACAAGCTGGTTTTTTTTGTCATATTAATTTATACCCATGCTATGTTTTAAAGAATAATTTTTGTATTTTAAAGAATAATTTTGGTTTCTATTAATATTTTTATGAAATATATCTCCCTTCTCCAGGATGTCATTCAAAATCATCATGGCACTTTCTAAAATTGTTTAAATATAGATTTGCTCTATAGCAGTTCCAGAGTTAGATAACTTTAAACAATGGATGTTACTTAGCAGACTTACTCCAATGGGTGCAAAGAAAATCCTGCGACATGGTCCCTATCCTGCAGTGAGTTGCATGTAGACAGAGGCTTATCCCGTGGTAAAACCTCACTGAAGCTGTTAGAGCTTTGTGCAGCTGCAGAAGGCTGCTTATACAATTTTACTGCAGGCTCAGGTTTTAAATCTATAATTGGCTTCTTCTGAGCCATTTTATATGCCATGTCAGTAGCTTGGAGATGTTAAAATTACACATCTCAATAAAAAGTGGACAGGAGTCATTACTTTGAGAGCCTCAGCATTCTCCTAGTGACTTATGCATTTATTGTAGAGGAGACCTAGAAACATAGACTTGACATGAAGTAGTAATTTCAAACAATACAAGAAAAAAGTGGGCAATAAAACTCCAATAACAGTTGATAAGGAAGTATTCACTAATGTTAATAAGGGAAAGAGAAGGAACTAGTGGAGAGAGGTTGGAACCAGCAAAGGCATCAGTAGACAGTTTTAACTCTTATGAAGACCAATATAATTATATTAACTTCAACTACATTGATAAAATAAAAAGCATAAACCACCTTGTAGTCATAAACAAGCTGAAACAAAAAATAAAAGGCTGTCTACTATGGGACCAGCTCCTCTGTAGCACTGCGTGTCACTGTGATAAATTAAATAATGGCACCATCACTGCCACTAGCCACATGGAGCTGTGCCTTAGTTATGTCCTAATCCTGCAGATTTTACATCCATGAGTAACTTTATACATTTGAGTAGCTTCCTTGAGTTACCAAGCAAAAACAGTTATTAAAACATTAGTTTTCCATAGACGAGCACTAATTTATAAAAGCTATTTCACTGGTTAGTTGGAGGGGAAAAAAAACCTCATTAAAGAGCAGCTAAACAGTTTTTGGAAACATTTAGAAGAAATAAAAATTTCATTTCTGGTTCTGCACTCTTCAGTGCTAAACGCTTGCCCTTTAAGTGTCTCGTCCCACATATGATCCCTCAGCTCCTGCCTCCCAGGAGGCAGCACCAGCCCATTAGCACATGTCTATGCCTCAGTATCAGCCTCTGGGCAAGAGCGAGGTTTGGATACAAGCCACCACTTTAACTGTGAACTCCACTTCTAACTTTTAGCTGTTGCCTTTGTAATGGTTCCACCTTATTCTGGTCCATGGAATTAATATGAGAGTGGGACTGAAATTCTGGCCCCATACCAGAAAAAGCTGAATTTCAGGCTCTTTTCTTGATGCTGGTGGAAAATGCAGTATGTTAAAGTAAATTAAGTTCTTATAGAAGGGACTAAATGGACAGCACAGGCGTTAGAAATCTGTTGGTCCACCGATGTGTCTCAACCATAGTGTGGAGGGACTCCCTTGTCTAGGCTGATACATTTGGTATGCCAGTCCCATTCAGTGCTTAGCCTCTCTGCTGAATTTGCAGAAAAGGGCCTGCTGAACTTAATATTAAGCATAGATGTGTGTAATAGCTACACCACAGATGCTTGCAGCCATAGCTCTGTTAGTCAGGGGTAAAGAGCTGTGACCCCTGACTGATAGAGCTGAGCAGAACTGGCAGAAGCCTGTAATGTAGATGCAGTAAAACTGAACTTTTTAACCAGTATAGCTTATGTCACTTGGTGCTGTGAGAGAACAGGAGCAGATATGCTGTAACAGGAAAAGCACAGTTTTAGCAATATAAGGTGCAGTGACCTTTGCTCTTATACTATAGCAGTATTCCCATATGGGTAAAGAGCTAATGTAGACATAACAAAAGTGTTCATAAGATTAAGGCCATAGGAAATGGACTGAAACCTCCTACTGCACATTCATTTTGCATAGGCTACAAAACAGCCTTCAGATAGTAACAGTGTGTGATGGCTCCAGACTCCAAACCTGAAGAAGTAAAGTAAGGTGAGAAACTCCAGCATCCATTACCAGTTTCCTGAGTTACTTGGTTTCATTCAGCTCAGTGTTAAAATCAGTGGATCTCCATTTCATTTATAAGGTTTGTAAAGTCAAAACATCTGCTAATTTTAAATAGTTCAGATATACTCAAGCATTCACAGTGGCTTTGAATAAAATGGTGAGGTGTGCCCATGAGTAGGCAGCACTGCTGGGCATTTATAAATTACCAGGAAGAAAGGAGAAGGCCTGTGTTATGATCATGTGAGGTTAAACTTTTTCCTCCATCTGAATAATATACAAGGAGACATCAGAATTAGTCTCAGTTTTTAACTCAGCCCTGTGGGTACCATGAAAACAGAGTTGAACTGGTTTTGTTAGTGAAGCCCCTTTCATGTCAGTTTCAGTAAAAGACCCTCAGATCTAGAAAGACAATCTGTGTAAATGGCCCCTTATATCTTTGCAGATTCTGACTGAAATTAATAGCAACCTTCCTGGGCATAAGGAACAACACACAGAGATGAGCGCCTAGATTCTTAGACCTCATGCCTGCAAAGCCCTTACACATGTGGTTAACTTTACAAACAACTATATACAATGCATAAAGGGAAGTATGTATGGAATGGGTTGGTTGGTTGGGGGTTGAGAAGTGATTGTTGTTTTTTAGGATTAGGTCCTTATATAGTTGGTTTTTGGCCTTGTTTTTCCCCAGATTCATCATTATCTTATGTCAAAGTAGATGGATAATTTCAGCAGGGAAGCTAGAAAAGGTTAAAAAGAACATTTTGTCTGGTCTTGCAGACACTGTGCACATGTTCAGCTTTATCACCATGAATAGCCCCAATAAATGGACAATATTTAGCTAAGCCACTTTTGTCCTCGCAGCTGGCTGTTCTTGTGTATTCATTTAAATTCATTTTTAAAGCACCTCTCTTAATAAAAGGGCCTGTCCTCAATGTGCATTTTTTAACAGAAGAACTCGTTTTTAACAAACATTCCATGGCAGTATTTGCAACCCAGCAGTGCAGCATTGAGACCCTGAATGTAAGACTGATTATGCCCAAAAGTTAAAATGCCTTACAGGCATTGATTTTTATTGTTCAAGCTGACAGAAATGCAAAGTATAAAAAGCACAGTGGAAAGTAAATTCAATTTCTAATAATCTAAGGTAGCACTAGTAACATAGGTAAAGAAATGGGTTGATTGACCATACAGGATTTTTAAGCTAACAGTGTTCCTTTGAGCAATTACATGCTGCTCCAGGCAGAAAAACCTTGCTTCATAGTTGACAGGAAGAGAGTTAAAATTCTTTCCTGCAGCACAGCAGCTTTTCAGCTGCTTCCTCTCAAGCAATGATTGCCATCAAACCCAGCCATGAAGTTGGGGGAGGGAGGAAGGGAATGTGGCTGAATTCAGCTGCAGTGAGATAATTGGGTCATTAATGAGGAACTAGAGGAAGGTAGAGTGCTTGAGCAACAGAGAGGAGCCAAGCTTCTTAGGGTTTTGAAAAATTCCTAATGGCAGAATTTCTCTTCTGTTTATTGAAGTTTGGATGGAAGAAGCCTTTTTTCATTTGGACCAGTCTGCTGAACTTAAATAGGCATAACTTGTTTTGCTTGCCCTGGCCTCAGCTAACCTAGTGTATCCTGGAGACATACTTTGGTGATTATACAGTAGGTGGTTATGTACTTATGCCCAGCATAATGTTACAGGGTGCATGCTGTAACTGTTTAAAATGGTACAGGTGCACTGAGGGGGCAGATGCTTTCTGCTTTGGATATGTCATGTATACATAAAAACAGGCCTAAAGAGTCACATGCTTTGTTGCATCAGTAGGCTGAGTGCAGCGCACCCCCCTGGAGCTCCTTATGTCTCCCCAGCCCTTAAAGAGGATCCCTGTGTGCTGCCCTCCCATCCTCTGTTTCATGGACTCCCTATAATTCCCCCCAATTTCTTCTTTTGCCCTATGTGTGCCCCTCTTCCTCACCCCCCAATGCAACCCTGGGCCACTTTTGCCAGCCAGGGTTTCCAAGTGAGCTCCAGTCTTCCCCCCTGCTAACAGCTCTGCATGTCCCCTCATTGCCCGCTGCCATACCAGCTACTTGGCTTTTTGGCTGGGAGGTAAGTCTTCCATGTTATACCACTTTAAACCCCTAGTGGGAGGGTGGGCAGAACTGTGATGGGGGAGCATTATTCTGTGGGCATGTGGAAACTGCTAACCCAGTACAAGGAGCTCCATGTGTTCCTCACTTTCCTCTTCCAGGTGTAAAATTCCACCTAAAGTAATTGGGTGCTGCCCATTGATGCTTAGGAAGCTTCCAGAAGAGACTGAGAATTGCCACTGAGTTCATGTAAGATCTTGCTTCTCTCAGCCACAAAACAAGGTAGAACTATGTTTGCCTCTGTGGTCCCTATTGTATTTCAAATTATTGCATATGTTACATGAAATGGAATTAGTTCACATTAAAGGATATTTATTAAAAATGTCCCATAGAAAGCCAACTTTATCCAGCTAGAGCTGCAGAAGTGACATTTATTCTGAGCCGAAGGAGAGATTTTTCAATGTTGTTTGTATGTTGTGCCTCTCGGTGCCAGTAGAGGGAATGGAAGCTTTCAGAGAAGTGGGTGGTACTCCTGTTCATTACATTGTTCATCTTCTGGCAGCTGACTCCAGTCCTACTAATACTTGTGCTTCCTGGCACTAGCAGGTCTGGAGTATGTAGTCAAGATGGGAAAACAAGGGGCATCATCTTCTTCTGGTATGTATGTGTACTACCCACATACAGAGTGCACAGACAGGACCTTTTTCCTCAGCCTATTTGCAGTTGGGTTGCCGAACTGGAGGTGAAGAAGCAACAAATTGCATTGTGGAAACAAACCACAAGGAAACTTCAGTCTTCTTGTCAAGGAAAAAAGCAGACCCATCCAAAAAAAAAAAAGAGTGGGCCCTAGGGGCAGAGAACAAGGAAGTATTAAGCATGAACAAAGTGAGTTGGGATTTTAGGAACTGGATGATCTATTGTTATATTGCTATAGGATATAGAGTAATTAAATCAAACCCTCTAGTGCCTTTCCAGTGATGGGGGGGGAGGGGAATCAAATTGTGGTGCTTTTCCTGTTGCACAGCATCACCATCCCACACCACATGCTGTCCACTTAATTAGCAACCATCAAACCACTTATATCAAAGGCAATTCTGAAGAGGATCTTTGCAAAAACCTGCAAGAGTGTGCCAAGAATCCCACAAATGGCATTGCAGGCAGTTCAAAACTCATAACCTCCTCCTTAACTTAAACCCTCTTCAAACACACAGTGATTGTCAGCCCTAAACCAGATGGACAGAGCTACTTGAAGTCTTCCCTTCTGTAACTACAGAGCTGCTGCAGTGGTTCCTGAAGCACACCTGCCAGCTCAGCTGGTGCTGTTGGGGGTGTGGCTAGCAAAAAGAGACAAGCAGGTGGTATAGATTAGACTCGCTAAGAGTAGTGGGAGGGGATACAACAAAAATGACTTTTGCACACACAGTAAACTGGTGCAGCTCCACACCGGACCAATCCCTAGTAGATCAAAGTATGTTAAAGGCTGACTCACCTAGGTAGTTCCAAACAGTAGCTGGGGGTTGCCAGCATGTCAGGTGCTCTGCCTTTATACAGAGACAGATGTTTTTAAAATCATGAGTTGGGAGGGGGGGTGTTTTTGTTTTAAATAATGCTGGGCTCTTTCTATTTGGTTTCTGGGCCTATAGGATGCATTTGTTTCATGTTTTCAGACTTTTTCCTACATACATGAGGGTTAGAAACTTTAATTTTAAAAATGAAAAAGTTCACAATCTCCCCTGTTTCAATATTAGCCCTCGTGTGCTTAAATACTTTGATCCAGGGCCTATTCTTTTTTACTGGAAAGGTTTATTATATATAATAGATTACATGCCAGTCTCTTATCATTTCATTTTGATTGATTAAATATGATCTGCCTAGAAGTTAAAAGACCCCAATAAAAATATCTTTTTACCAATTAACCATTATTAAATTAGACAAAGTACAGCTGTGAGGGAGGAATATGAATATATATATATATATCATGACAGATTATTTGTATCTGTTTTGGAATAACAAATTCCTTTTCATTCTTTACCCACTTGTGCTGTATAAGTGATTCATCATCATCCTGCCACTATGTGCAGTCATCCCAAACTCATACAAATCATTTATTTCACTCCCCATACACAGAGGCACTCACTGGCTTGCACTTAGACTAGATGTTATCCCTTGGCATAAAGACACTTTGTGGAGCCAAAGAGCTTTTATTTAAGTCAATTAAATCTTCACTGATGAAACACACATGCCAAGAACCCAGTCTTGTTCCTATTAAAGGGAGTCTTGCCACTGGTTTCACCAGCAGAAGGATTGGACCTTTAAAGTGTGGGGGGGAAACAGACAATTTATAAATCTGATGACAGTGTCTCAATTTGATCTCAGCCAGGAGCTGTGTGGGTCAAGCTTTGCCTCTTCAAGACTTATTTTTGTTTGCAATTCTCTTATCAGCCCTTTATGTAATACAGAGTAGAAATGATACTAGCTGTTACATGGTGTATCTGTGTGCATGGTCTTCATTCAGCAGGTTATCTGAGCGCTTTGAATCCTTTAATTAAAATGTCACAACAACCCTCTAAGGGAGGGTTACCCCATTTTAGAGACAGCAAAGTGAGGCCAGCTGAGCTCAACCAGTCCTTAATGTCACGACAGCTAGCTGGCAGAGCCAAGAATTGAATCCCCATTGCCTAAGTCTAGTGCCCCAATTGCAAAATCCTTGTGGGCTTTGAAGACTTGCTTTTCTTTGTACAGCACTGACTTCCAGTTTAATTTAACATTGCTAAGCAGCAGTTGTCTTTTCATATTATTCAAATATGACCCATTTCTGACCATTCCATAGAATGCACCTTTAAGTTAATGCTAGTGACAAATGTTCACCCTCTGACACTGTGACCAGACTTAACTTATAATCCAATAGGGAAAAACACTTAAGCAGGGTTCTTTGGGGTTGTCCAGTTATTCAGAAAATGCATGAGAATGAAAAAAGAGAGAGAGAAAGGTACAGGGGTATGTGTTCATTCAGCATGCACAAAATATGCTGGAAAATGGTGAGGGAGAAGGAAAAATAAATAAAAAGATAAGTCTAGGCTATGATCAGTGTTTTCCTGCAGTGGGCATGCCTTCTCTCCCTCTAACTAGGTCCCTGGTTCTGACTTCTACTTCAGCATACAGGAGTTTCCCCTCATTTCCCATCTCACTCTGGGCTCAGCTGTATAGCTACGGCTTCTGTTGCTGCTCCTCGGTACCCACTCCCTGCTGTGGTCTGACTTCTAGTGTCTCAGGAATTCTGTCACTTTTTTATTTCCCAAGTTTAATATTATTTCTCTGTGTTGGACCCACAACATACCTGTTGAGTTACATTCACCTCAGCAATCAGCACGCTTTTTGTGCTTGTTCTTGAAGTACTTCTCTGATTCTGTCCTTGGCTTGTAGTGAAACTGACTTGCAGGATGCTGCTAGGTTTATATGTTCCCATATAATACACCACTTCCTTTGCTCATTTCCTCTCCTTTACCACACAGTCTTAGCACAGGTTACAGTACATGATAATATATGTAAGGCATCATTTTCTATTTATAGCTAGGGATGGCTCCGTCAGTAGTCAGGGAAGATACAGCACTAAATAACATATGCATAAATCTTCATTCTAAATGAACAAATTGGGGAAATTGCATGTAATAAAAAGACACACATTGGTGTAAATCAGCTATACCTGAACTGCACCTAGTGCTTTTTGTGAGAACTCCCAGTGGCACTTACTGTGTGTAGTTTTGCTGCAATTTTTAGGTATTATATTTTTCTTAATGTATTTGGTTTTGATGGTCAATGGGACTTAGGAAACCAAAGTCTCTGTCACTTTTGAAAATGAGACTTAAGGCTCCTTAATCATGTAGGCGTTGCAAAGCCAAGTGACAGGACACTGAAAAACCCTTAATATCTTGGCCTTAACCCGTCCGCCTCAGTTTCCTGATCTGTCAAATGGGAGTATTATTAATGGTGTCTCTCATCATCATCATCTTGGATAAACCAGTTACTGTTAGTGTAAAACTTCGTACAGGAAACTATTTCCAGAGTTAGGTTTTAGATATAGAATTACCTGACTTGACAACAGTGTGAAGTTCTGTTTTAAAAACTGTAACATAAGGTGTGACTAAAGGCCCTGATTCAGCAACATGTTCAAGTACCGATTCCAGTCACAGGGATTTCAGTGAGGATGCTCCTGATTTATGCCTGCTCAAGGAGACCATTTAAGTACTTGCTTAATGGGGTTTTCATGCAGGTTTCAGCATGTGTTTGAATGTTGCCCTGCATAAGAATGCTCTCCTGAATCAGGGCCCAAACAAGAATTAGGTTGATTTTTCTCTGAGTTTTGCAACTATTGAGATGAAGGAATTTTAAGTATTTACATTAAATCTATGGAGGCACCCCTTACAGACTCTGGGAAGAGGGACCCCCTGCTATAGCACTGAGGTCAGCCTAGCCATGGGGTAAGGAGCAGCAATTACTTGTCCTGAAAGGAAGCCCATGACAACTTTGATAGCCAGCGTCTTCACCCCTTTGAAGAAGGTGAATTGGGAAGTTGTCCACTTGCAGATGAAGAAAAACCTTCACAAAGGGAAGGCATCTCTTACAGCAGTAGCCTTGCTCCATTCATTGCTTTGTACACTCTCACCTGTTATAGAAAAGCACATACTCTTCCAAATATGTCTAAGCTGCTGATGGCAGTCCTCCCCCTCAGTGGATATGGAGATCACTGCTGATAATTATCCTCTGCTGTGTGGCTGAGCAATGCTCAAGAACATTGTAGCTCACATTGGGCAACTACAGTGGTATTTCACATGTGTATGTTCACTTTGATCTCTGACGCATCCGTGTTTATTCTGACCCCCTTGCTATTGTGGACTGAAGTGATCTTTGGCTAGACCTGGACATGAACGGCCTCAGAGTGAATGACAGGACCGGGGCTTCCTTTGTGTCAATGCGTTGGCACACAGTTAATAGCAAAACATATTCTGCCAAGTCCTAGCTATGCCCACCTGCCATATCTGCTATCACGGAACATAGGCAAGACCTGAAGAAAATACCACTGGATGCTTTCTTCCCATCCTGTGGAGAGAAGGACCTCTCTTTTCCTCATTCATTGAGGAGCAATATCCAGATGACAGTAGCTCACAATGGATATAACACACAATGTTGTGAAACCCACAGAAATGGTCTCAGCAGCTAGACAGAATGTCAGCTAGAAATGTCATGGACTCCAAGATCAGAAGGGACCAAAATGATCATCTAGTCTGATCTCCTGCACAATGAGGCCACAGAATCTCACCTGACCCTCTCCTGTAGTAAACCTCTAACCTATGACTGAGTTATTAAGGTCCTCAAAGCATGGTTTAAAGACTTTACGATAGAGAGAATCCAGCAGCAAGAGAGCCGTGCCCCATGCTACAGAGGAAGGTGAAAAATCCCACAGCCTTTGCCAATCTGCCCTATGGGAAAATGCCTTCCCAACCCCAAATAAGGCAGTCATTTAAACCATGAGCATGTAGGAAAGACTCACCAGCCAGACACCAAAGAAAGAATTCCCTGTAATAAATAACTCAGAACCCACCTACTTTGATTATACTCATTGTCTTGCTGTAGTGCTGCAAGTGTTACGAGCATGATAAGGGTAATGTAAAGCTTCCCCTTTTCCCAAAGCCTAAGAACAAGGAGAATCATAGATTCAGCTTCCCAGGCCAGAAGGGACCACCATGACTATCTAACCCAGTGGTTCTCAACCACTGTGTCAGGACACATTACTGTGTCGCCACACAGCAGTGTGTCATGGAGCACTGAGGAGGGGAGTATCCTGTAGAGTTACAATATGCTGCAAAGTGTGTCACAACCCACAAAAGGCTGAGAACCACTCATCTTACCTGACCAAATCTGATGGCTCCTGGAGGCTCATAAACAGAAGTATAAGACACTAATCTAAGCAGAAAGAGCGGACACACCAGTATTCCTAGGGCTTCAGTTAAGACCTGACCCAAAACTCATTGAAATCTGTGGGAGCCTTTTCACTGGCTTCATGTGCCTTGGATCAAACCCTTCATCAGACAAGCTGTTGACGTGTGCTGTGAAAACTACCTGGGCAATTCAGGACAGAAACTGCGGTGAAAAGAGATGTAGAGAAACACAGAGGATTTGAGACATTGCATTATACCAGGGGGTGCAGAGATTAAACCTACTCTCATCTTTACAAAAAAAAAAAAAAACTCTCTCTCTTTGGCCATACTTTGGTATTTTAGAGGTAATAGAATGAGCCCATAGTCGGGGGTCTAATGATTGGGGAGTGGGATAGCTGAAGCACATAAGACCCCTTTCTATAGCTCTGTCTATGTGATCCTTAGGAGTTTTACACATCTATACAATGGAGATATGTAGGGTGAGGAGGGGTCTCCATTTGTTTCTTCTGAACGTGTACAGACAGAGCAGAAAATCATGAGCTGATCTTCAAAATTATGTTATAAAAAATCCCAGAGACGAATGAAGGTAAGAAACTAGTCTCTTGATTCCCTTGTTTATCAGACTGCTTCATCCGTCTTCCATTTTTGTTTCCTTTGGAGCGCATGCTTAAGTGATTCCTCATTAATTGTCTGGCTGCTTCTTCACCATTAATGGAAGGTGGTAGTGGAAGAAATGAAGCATCTTTGGGGTCTGGGTTCAGCTAAGCATCATAAAGATGAAGATTTTGATTTTCATACAAGATAGCCCCAATGCACTCACTGCTGATCCCGCCACCACCTTTAGGAATGTATCTGTTTGGGATGGGAAGCATATGCATGTATTTCGGATTTCATTTGATAATTATAAGTTGGATTTTTTTTAAAAAATCAATTTATGACGTCTCTTACTGTAGTACCTCACAGTCTTTGAACAATGATTTTTTTAAATCATAGAATCATAGGGTTGGAAGGGACCTCATAGGTCATCTAGTCCAACCCCCTGCCAGAGGCAGGACCACTCCCACTAAACCATCCCAGTCATGGTTTTGTCCAGCCGGGCCTTAAACACCTCCAAAGATGGAGATTTCACCACCTCCCTCGGCAGCTGATTCCAAGGCTTCACCACTCTCCTAGTAAAAAAGTTTTTTCTAATATCCAGCCTTGACCTCCCTAACCACAACTTGAGAACATTGCTCCTCGTTCTGTCCTTTGTCATTACCGAGAACAGTCGAGCTCCATCTTCCTTAGAGCATCCCTTCAAGTAGTTGAAGGTTGCTATCAAATCCTCCCTCAATCTTCTCTTCTGCAGACTAAATAAGCCTAATGCTTTCAGTCTTTCCTCATAGGGCTTGTGCTCCAGGCCTTTAATCATTTTGGCTGCCCTCCTCTGAACTCTCTCTAGCATGTCCCTGTCCTTTTTGTAGTGGGGAGCCCAAAACTGAACACAATATTCTAGATGTGGCCTTACCAATGCAGAATAGAGGGGAATGATCACATTCCTTCATCTTCTGGTAATACTTCTTTTGATGCAGCCCAGTATGCCATTGGCCTTTTTGGCAGCAAGAGCACACTGCTGACTCATATCTAGCTTCCCATCCACCATGACCCCCAGGTCCTTTTCTACACTGCTGCTACTTAGCTGAATGTTCCCCAGCCTGTACCAGTGCATGGGGTTTTTCCATGCCAAGTGCAGGATTTTACACTTGTCCTTATTGAATCTCATAAGATTTCTATTGGCCCACTGTTCCAATTTATCTAGGTCTCCCTGAATCCTGTCCTTGCCCTCCAACGTGTCTACTGGTCCCCCCCAGCTTGGTGTCATCCATGAACTTACTGAGAATACAGTCTATTCCATCATCCAGATCATTGATGAAAATGTTGAACAGAACCGGCCGCAGGACTGACCCCTGGGGCACACCACTCGTGACTGCTTGCCAGCTAGACATGGAACCGTTGATTCCTACACGCCGAAACCGTTGATCTAGCCAGTTTTCTATCCACCTTATAGTCTACCTATCCAACCCATACTTCCTTAATTTGCCAATGAGAATGCTGTGGGAAACTGTATCAGAAGCCTTGCTAAAATCAAGGTATATCACATCAATGGTTCTTCCTGCATCCAGAAAACCAGTCATCTGATCATAGAAGGAAATGAGATTGGTCAGACATGATTTACCCTTGGTAAATCCATGCTGACTGTTCCTGATCACTTTATTTTCCTCTAAGTGTTTCAGGATGGATTCTTTGAGAACCTGCTCCATAATTTTTCCAGGGATTGAGGTGAGGCTGACTGGTCCGTAATTCCCTGGATCCTCCTTTTTCCCTTTCTTGAAAATAGGCACTACATTTGCTTTTTTTCTAATCCTCTGGCACCTCCCCCATTCTCCATGAGTGTTGAAAGATAATGGACAGCAGTGCTGCTATCTCATTGGCCAATTCCCTTAGCATTTTGGATGCAGTTCATCCACCCCATGGACTTGTGCACATCCAGCTTCTCTAAGCAGTCCCTAACCTGACCTTCCATCACCAAGGGCCTCTCTTCTTCTCTCCAATCTGCCATACCCATGGTAGTGGGCTGGGAGCTGACCCTGCCTGTGAAAACTGAAGCAAAAAAAGCATTGACCACTTCAGCTTTTCCCTCATCCTCCGTCATGAGGATGCCTGCCCCATTCAGCAAGGGACCTACACCATCCCTGATCCTCTTCTTGTTATTAACATACTTGTAGAACCCCTTCTTGTTATCCCTTACATCCCTCGCTAGCTGCAACTCCATTTGTCCTTTGGCCTTTCTGATTTTATTCCTGCAGTCCCTAGCAATATCTTTATATGCCTCCTTAGTCATCTGACCAAGCTTCCACTTCCTGTAAGCTTCCTTTTTATGTTTAAGCTCAGAGCAGAGTTCTCTACTAAGCCATTCTGGCTGCCTCACATGTTTGTTCTTTCTCCTAATTGGAATGGCAACTTCCTGTGCCCTTAGCAGGGTTTCTTTAAAATATAACCAACTATCTTGGACTCCTTTCCCCTTCAGATTAGCTTCCCAAGGGATCCTGCCCATCAGTTCCCTGAGGGAGCCAAAATCTGCTTTTTTGAAGTCCAGGGTTTTTGTTTTGCTTCTTTCCTTCCTTCCTTTAATCAGGATCCTGAACTCAACCATGTCATGGTCACTACTGCCTAGCTTGCCATTTACCTCTACCTCCCTGATCAATTCTTCCCTGTTTGTGAGCAGCAGGTCGAGCGGTGCAAGGTCCCTAGTTGGTTCCTCCAGCATTTGTACTAGAAAGTTGTCCCCAACACTCTCTAAAAACTTCCTGGATTGCCCATGCACTGCTGTATTGGCCTCCCAGCAGATGTCAGGGTAATTGAAGTCCCCCATCAGCACCAGGGCCTGTGATCTAGAAGCTTCTGCTAGTTGTCCATAGAACACCTCATCCACCTCCTGCTTCTGGTCTGGTGGTCTATAGCAGACACCCACCACAACATCCCCCTTGTTGCTTTCGCCTCTCAATGTAACCCACAGACTTTCTATTGGCATGCTTCCACTTCCATAATGGAGCTCTGAGCAGTCATAGAGCTCTTTTACATATAGTGCTACTCCTCCCCCTCTTCTTCCCTGTCTGTCTTTCCTGAACAGTTTATACCCATCCATGGCAGAGCTCCAGTTGTGCAGACTATCCCACCATGTCTCTGTTATTCCTATGATATCATAGTTCCTTGTCTGCACTAGTACTACCAATTCTTCCTGTTTATTTCCCAGGTTCCTCACATTAGTGTACAGGCACCTAAGATACCTGGCCACTTGCCCTACTTTGTCATTTTGATTTTCAATTCTATTGCATATACCTCCTTGCATTTTTTTCTTGGAGTTCTCCTCCCCTACTCTCCTCACGTATTGGGGCTTTAGTAGAACACTTAAGACAATTATTTGACCCCCCCCATGCCCTAACTACCTTCTCTTTTATTCCTACTGCTACAGTCCCAGCACCCCCCAAGTTCCATCCCTTCCCCCAGATCACCCACATTGTCACTTACCTGTGGGCTTTGGTCTCCTTCACCTGTTGAACCTAGTTTAAAGTCCTCCTCACTAGGTCAGCCAGTCTGTACCCAAATATGCTCTTCCCCTTCCTGGACAGGTGAAGGCCATCTCTGCCTGTCAATCCTCTGTCCTGAAACAGGACTCCATGGTCAAGGAAGCCAAATCCCTCCTGACCACACCATCTTCGCAGCCAGGCATTCACCTCTAGGATGCATCTGTCTCTCCTCAGGCCTCTAGCCTTGACTGGAAGGATCGAGGAGAATACCACCTGTGCTCCAAACTCCTTCACTCTCACTCCCCGAGCCCTGAAGTCACCTTTGATCTGCTGAGGATCACCTCTCGCAGTATCATTGGTACCCACGTGGATAAGAAGCATGGGGTAGTAGTCTGAGGGGCAGATGATTTTTGACAATCCCTCCGTTACGTCTCGGATACGGGCACCTGGCAGGCAGCATAGCTCTCCAGAGGCCTTGTCAGGGCGACAGATGGGTGCCTCCGTTCCTCTCAGGAGTGAGTCTCCAATCACCACAACCCTATGTTTCGTCTTAGGTGAGGTGGCTGTGATCTCCCCAGCCTCTGGGGTGGATGGCATCTCCTCTACCTCCTTTAGTGTGTCCAGCACCGCATAACGGTTCCTCACCACAATGGATGGTGGGATGTGAGCAGGTGTGGAGCACTGTCTGCTGCCAGAAGTGACCAGCTGCCAATGTCCTTCCTCTGCCATAGGCATCCCATCCATTTCCAGAGCTGTGGCAGTAGCCCTTGGCACTGGGATAGGGACCTCCTCCTTGCAGGTTTCATCATGGACCTTTATGAAATTTAAATTATTTTGTCTTATTAATGTAAATAAAATACAGTGCTATGCATGCCAAAATCTTCTGTATGTCTATCTATGAACATGCTCTTTGTTTCTTGCAGCAGTTCACTGTATACCTGTTACTAATGTGTTATGAGCAAAGTCCAGTTATCATGTCATTTAACATTTTTTTAAAATTTAAAATTAAATTATGTTCTGATAAAAAGGGCAAGAAGGTGTAGAAGAGATGGATAAGGCTGTTTTTAAAAAAACTAATAAAGCACAGGTCTTGGTGGTAATGGGAACCTTCAACTAGCCAGACATCTGTTGGGAAAATAATATGGCAGAGCACAGATTATCCAAGTTCTGAGAATGTGTTGGTGACATTTTTTTGTTCAGAAGGTGGAAACAGCTATTAGGAGAGAGGCTTATTCTAGATTTGATCTTAACGAATAGGGAGGAACTGGCTGAGACTTTAAAAGTTGAAGGCAGTTTGCATGAAAGTGATCATGAAATGAGTTCATGATTCAAAGGTATGATAGGAGGGGAAACAGCACTCTGATAATGAATTTCAAGAAGGCAGTTGTTAGCAAAAATCAGGAAGCTGATAGGTAGAACCCCATAAGAAGCAAGTCTAAGGGGGAAAAAAGTTCATGGGAGTTGGCAGTTTTTCAAAGAAACATTATTAAGGGTACAAGAGCAAACCATTCCAATACATAGGAAAAACAAACTGTAAAACAAGCAACCACCTGGCTCAACCAGGAGTTGTGAGTAAACTAGCTAGAGATGTAAAGAGTAATAAGAAAACAGATTATACAAATTCTAAAATATTCTACAGATATATTGGAAGCAAGAAGGAAGCCAAGGACAGGGTCAACCCCCCAGAATGGGGGGAGGGTACAATGGCAGAATATGTGGAAATGAGAGAAGTATTAAATGACTTTTTTGTGTCGGTTTTCACCAAAAGTTAGTAACAATTGGACATCTAAGATGATGAATGACAGTGAAAATGAGGTAGGGGTATAAAGTTAAAATAGGAAAAGAACAAGTTAAAAATTAATTAGGCAAGTTTAATGTCTTCAAGTCACCAGGGCCTGGTGAAACACATCCTAGAATACTCAAGGAGCTGACTGAGGAGATATCTGAGCAATTAGCAATTTATCTTTGAAAAGTCATGGAAGATGAGAGGGATTCCAGAGGACTGGAAGAGGCAAATACAGCGTAAATCTCTAAAAATGGAAGTAAGGCTAACCTGGGAAATTACAGACCAGTCAACTTAACTTCAGTTCGCAGAAAGATAATTTCCAAAGGGGTAGCCATGTTAGTCTAGTTCAGTGAAACAAACAGGGAGTCCTGTGGCACATAAAGACTAACAAATTTATTTATTGCATGAATTTATTACATGGGAGAAAAATCCCACTTCATCAGATGCTTGAAGATGGGAAACTTACAGAATAGGAGGAAACTATATGCAGGGAAGTGCAAGTCATAGACTAATTGAGACTTTTACAGCAAATCAAAGCAGTCGTTTAGATTCAGTGGAAGACAGGCTCCCTCTGTATGCTGTTTTCCACTGTTTGAATCTAAACAAATGCTTTGATTTACTTTAAAAGTGCCACAGGACTCTTGGGGTGGTTTTTTTTTTTCCAGAAAGATAATGGAGCAGATAAATAAGCAATCAGCTTGCAAACACCTAGAAAATAATAAGGTGATATGTAACAGTCAGTGTGGATTTGTCAAGAACAAATGGTATCAAATCAACCTAATAGCTTTCTTTGTCAGGGTAACAAGCCTTATGGATATGGGAAGCAGTAGATGTGGTATAGCTTTACTTTAGTAAGAGTTTTGTTACTGTCTTCTCATACACAAACTAGGAAAAGTCAACTTATATGGAGCTATTATAAGGTGGGTGTATAACTGGTTAGCAAATGGTTCCTAGAGAGTAATTGCCAGTGGTTCACAGTCAAGCTGTAACAGCATGTCGTGTGGGGTTCTGCAGAGATCAGGTCTGGATCCGCTCAGTATTGTCATTGATGAATTAGATTAGCGTTTCCCAACCACTGTGCCATGAGGCCTAAGCAAATGTGCCATGGAATTTTTTGAAAAGCTACTTGAGTTCTGGATTGGCTCATTAATATTTATAAGTTCATTTGGAGGCTGTGGTGGTGTGTCTCAAAATAATTAAAAGTATCAAGGTGTGCCACGCAGAGAAAAGGTTGGGAACCACTGAGTTACATAATTGCATGGAGAATGGAGATTAGACTTACTATTACCTGGAGAAATGGTCTGAGCTAAATAGGATGAAATTCAGTAAAGACAAATGCAAAGTATTCCACTTAGGAAAGAACAATCAATTGCACACATACAAAATGGGCAATGACTCCCCAGTAAACAGTGGAGCATTAATAGATATAAGGGTCATAGGTATGTCTACATCTACTTATTTAGATACATAGTTGAGACTAACTGCAGCTTTTTAGTTCAAGCTAGCTGCGTGGCTTAATTCAAACTAAAAAGCTTAGTTTGAACTAGCCGCACTGATTAGTTCGAAGTAACTGCCTAGTTTGAACTTTTTAAGTTCAAACTAGCATGACTATATCACACTAGTTCGAACTAGCTTTGTCTTGTTTGAACTAAGCAATTGCTTAGTTCAAACTTGGCAAAGCCTAGTTTAGACCTAGGCCAAATTAATCCAGACCAAATTTACTTAGTCCGGACTAATTGGCCAGTGTAGACATAGCCATAGTGGAGCACAAGCTAAGTATGAGTCAGCAATGTAACATTTTTGCCAAAAAAAGCAAACCTCATTCTGGTATTTGTTAGCAAGAGTGTTTGTAAGCAAGATATGAGAAGCACTTTTGCTCTATTCTGCAATGATTAGGCCTTATCTGGAATATTGTGTCCATTTCTGGGTGCCATATTTCAGGAAAGATGTGGAAAAACTGGAGAACCTCCAGAGAAGAGCAGTGAAAATGGTTAAAGGCCAAGAAAACACGATCTATGAGAGAAACATGAAAAAACTGGATTTTAGTCTGGAGAAAAGAAGACTGAGGGGGACATAACAGTCTTCAACTACTCTACAGAAAGGGTTCTTACAATGTGAAGGAAGAAAAATTGTTCTCCTTATCCTCTGAGGACAGCATAAGAAGCAATAGGTATAAATTGCAGCAAGGACGGTTTAGGTTGAACAGCTGTCACGATAGTTAAGCACTGGAATAAATTACCTAGGGAGATTGTAGGAATCTCTATCACTGGAGATTTTTAGGAGCAAATTAAACACACACCTTTCAGGGTTGGTCTGTATAGCGCTTGGTCCTGCCATACATGCAGCGGACTGGACTAGATGACCTCATGAGATCCTTTCCAGTCCTATATTTCTATAGTTCTATGTAAAGAATTATTTCATTTCTGTGTTCTTGTTCTTGTTTTGTTTGAGACCTACAAAGTGCCAGCAACAAACAAACAAAAAAAAAACATATGGTCTTTGACTCCTAAGTGCAAAATTTCTCTCATTCACACACATTCATCTAATTTCCCAGTGTTAGTAAACTAGTCAATTTGTGCATTTAGCAGCAGTGTATAAAGTGAAGAAGGAATGTATTATTTATAAATGAATTGTCAGACTGTTTATTGATATAATATTGATGAGGCTTTCTGGACAGTTCATGTTAGAAGATCATGACTGGAAATGAAAGCTATCTCCTTCCTGTGTAACTAAAGCCAACTCTCAGAGAAGTTGAACTTTTGATTGTTAAGCCGTTATCACTGAGAAAACAAAAGGTTGCTGCCAGGAAGCAGGTGCCACATATTGCACAGATGTCATTTTCAAACTGTGTATCAGATTTGTAGCCTACCGTTGGGGTCGTGGAGCAATATTAGTAGGTCATGAGAAGCTCTGTGCTTTTGAGTCTCCTTATCAGAAGAGATTTGGTCTTGTTACATAAATTCTGACAGCTCAGCAATATTACCTTCTTACTGTGGTGGCTCTGAAAGGTCAGTCACTGGCTCAGCTCTGGCTTCAGATGAAATATTTCCAGAAAGAGTCTTCCTGACAACCAATAGATGTTTTGTCTATCCAGAAATGATGATAGCTTCATATTGCAGTTTTCCTGAGCTTTCTGAGATACAACTCTAAACAAAACCCCACAGGCTTCGGACCATCATTCAGGCTTTTTCTCAGGAATCTTAAAATACACAGCAGATTGGTTCATTCACTGGAGTAATGTCATCTTCAGACTTCTGAGCTATTGAAAAAGGGAGAAAGGAAAAAATATTTTCCAGATAATTTAACTAAAACTCCAAATAATAATAATAATAAGTAAAATATAGGGAAAAGCCTTTGTCCTCTTAGGGGATGACTGAAGCGCACCTTTGTAGTGGATGGTGAGGTGTGACTTGTTACTCCGTCAGAGAGGATCTAATTCCTACTGGTGATTGAACATACCTGGAGCTCTTCATGGGGGAGGAGGAGGAGGAGAAGGTAACCACTATAAAGGCTTCTGGCTGGAGCTAGTCACTTTTTATTTTTAGAATATTTCCACTTCTCTGAGGGAAAAACAACCTGAGCCTATTCATGTATCCACCATGTGAAACAGCAAATTCAGGACTGAATGATCTATTGTGTAAGAATTTGTTAGGCACTGTCACCAGGGTAGGGTATCAAGTTCACGTGAAAATTGTCCATCTCAAAAATAATGGGGGAAGTTCCAAATCAGTTCAGTTGCTGTGTGTCACCCTGCAGTATCACAAGTGACTAAAAAGCCAAATTCTTAAACGACAGTCCTTGCTACAAGTAGTGCCATGTAAGGAGCAGGCCCGGAGGATGAAAGGGGGTGCAACACTAATGCTTGAGGGCTGCTGTGGTTTCCTCTTCATCTTTTCTGTCTCTCTACACTGTCTCTTCAGCCACCTCGACTTCCTGTCCCAGCACAGCCTGTTGCTAGCTGCATTTTCCCAGCTTGTGGTGTTGATGTTAAACATTTTCAAGTCCTCTTGTAAATGTCCTTGAACCTGAAGCAAATCCAATGGCCTTGGAAAACCTGCAAGTTGCAAGAGATCCTTTGGAATGCATCCATTGCCCAGTTAGTATAGCTGACTAAGCCAACAGAGAGCCTGATCCTGAGACTGGTGATTATTAGATTTGGTAATTTTGCTTTCTCAATTACTTCAGTGTCTGAAGTTTTCATTTCCCACTTGATGCTTTTAGAAAATGGCAAAGAAAGTGTGTGTGGAAAATCTTTAGTTTTTCTCCAGCCTGTCCTAGAATGTCCAGGTCTCAGCATTGTGCAGCACCATTCTCAAAACACTCCCCACATATGCTTGGTTAGTTGGTCAAATGTGGTAACTATCTTTCTGATTCAAGACTTAATCTGCCCATTTAGAGATAAAATACCAGATACTGTTGATCCTAGATTTCAGAATTGTGCACAACTTCTAACATGTTGTTAGCTACTGAAACTTCTGGTTGAGCCAACTCATCTAGTGGCATAATCATTGTCTTATTTAGACTGATGGTTAATCCAAATTCATGACAAATTAGTGCAAACTTGGTGCGTCAAGCAGGGGATCATCAGTGAAAAGACGTTCTCTTGTCAGCAGGTGTTTGATTTTGCTCTACTGTCTAATAAAAACGACTCCCTAAATCGTGTGGGTCAGTGAAAAAGTTTAGCTTTCAGGACTCGGGGATGAAGAGCCTTCCCAAAGGCCCTACATGCAAGAGCATAGGAACGGTCATAAACGGTCCATCTAGCTCAATGTCCTGTCATCCAGCAATGGCCAGTGCCGGATGGTTCTGGGGGAATGAGCAGAAGAGCACAAAGGAAGGGAGAGAACTTACTGTGTAACTGCAAAGGAGAAACAATCTTTTCAGACATACAGTATTTGAATGTACAGAATTACAGCCCGCGGGAGCAGCATAGTGGGAATGGAGTATCATCTGAGGCAGCTCACAGCTGCTTTCATTGCGCAACTGTAATGATGATTTTAAAAGTCTAGCATAAACAGTCCTTACTAAGTCTTAGTGACACAGATCAGCACATTGCCTTTAGCAAACTGACAATGCACTAATAGCAAAAAGATCCTGGATATTCCATAGAGATGAGAGAATCCAGATACGGAGTTCCCTACACAGTACTTATCACTGGATCTAAAGAACTAATTTATAATGGAAGATGTTTGTGTATTCCTGCAAATAGAGTCTAGTTGTCTAACAATAAAGAGGGAACTTTGAGCTTAACTGTTCTTGAGATAAGAATCATGTAATAATATAACAAGAGAATTCATTTGAAGGCACTGGGCTCACTCTGATCTCACTTACGGTGGTAATACAGAGTTATTGCAATTAAATCAAAGGAATTGTTCAGGATTTGCAGTGGTATATATGAGATCACAATCTAGCTGCTGCGTGAGCCCCATTTTTGAGAACAAAAGGGGGGCTGCAAAAGCTTTGACAAACTTCTTTGTAAATTCACTAAACATCACAACTGGAGCATGTGCTGGGAAGGGTTCTGACTAGAATGTGAGACACACTGAGACTTGAACAGGTTACTTTCTATAAGATATTTTCTGTTCATGAAATCTGTTGGATAATGTTTGTAACATATAAAAGTCGCTTCAAAATGTTTGTTACAATGAGTTCCTGTCTTATGAGCATCAGAGACATTGTATATTACATGTCTATTTCCACTCCCCTTTTGTGCAGAAAATTTCTCTTTAGATGTAGTCTCATTATTCATATCTTAATTTAATTTTTCCCTACACAGACAGACAACTCATACATAGTAGTTCTCTTCGCCTGTTTGGATATGGAAGCTATCCAGACACATTTTCTCCTTTAATATTTTCAGCAACCACTGCAGTGACATGCAGTGACAGGGCCTCTCAGGAATCATACCTGGGTCCCCTCTTGTCACCGCTGATCAGGACTCTGCCACGCTGGAGTCTGCCCCAGTCCAACCCAGTTCTCCATGCAGTAGTGCAGCCAGCTCCCAAATCCAGCCTAAGAGGGTCTGACCCCCTGTTCCACCTGGAACTCCCCCAGAAGGATCCCAGAGAGTTCCTTCATAGTCAAAGGCCCAGCACCCTGCTTTCTTTAGTGTTCAGGTTCACAGCCTAGAAGATTTGCCTAGCAGATTATCTAGGGGTTACCTCAGCAAACCCCCAGGAGGAACATGGAGCCATGCTCTCAGGGCCCTTTCCTTTAGACCCATGCCATAGCACTGACCTTCTCTCCTGCATCCCTTCTTCCCCAGCAGACCCCTTCCTTAGTCTTTTATCTTTTTCCCCCAGCTTGGTGAACTCTGCCCCTTGGTCTTGACCTGCCAGAACCTGTCTGACTGCTTGGGCTGGAGTTGGGATCCTGAAGAGGTCTGCCCACATGTGGTTGGGAAAATCCCATCTACCCTCCAGTGATCCCTGTAATAGTTACATACCTGGGTTCCATCACCAGAATGCAAGGGAAACTGAGGCACAGCCCATTACACCCCCCAGGAGTCTCCCTACTTCATCACACATGCTCAGGAATGAGGTGTTAGGGTCCCATCTTCCTTCCACTGAGCTCAATAGTAAATCTCCTGTTGACTTCAGTGGAAGAAGAATCAAGTTCTGTATTAGTAAAATAGGAGTGTAAACTGGCTGGGGCCTGATTTTAATCCTATTTACATCAAGGTGAAATCAATGGAGTCACACCAATGTAAAATTGATGTGATTGGTCAGAATCAATTCCTTTGTATTTATGGAACATTTGCATTAACAAACACACTAATACAAATAAGATTGTAATTGTGAGAATAGCTTCATGCAACATTTGTGGTCTGAGTGAGATTTTTGTTTCCTGCTGAGTCTTGCAATATTAATCTGTGAGAGCTCCCAAATGGTCACAGGTTACTCACAACAGCATTTTCACACTAAGACCCAGTTGTCAATTAAGCAACTGTGAAAAGTATAACATGCTTGAAATGAAAATCAGTATTTTCCTGCTATTAAGAAATTATTCTCATGCTTGTTTGGTTTTCTCTCAACTGAGGAGAAAGGTGGAGAGGGGAGCAGTAGGTGCCTCTCAGGGCTACACTGAAAGTAATGTCTAAACACTACCACACTTACTACAAGGCACCATCTAGTTCTATGCACATAGCACCTGAGTCCACCAGGAGCAAAGCAGATTGTCTCATGTGTCGTGACAAGCACATTGAAGTCAATGGACTATTTTTAGAACCTGGCCCAGCCAAAAGTGGATCTTTTGCTTAGCATCCTGACTGCAGAGAATGATTCATTCAGTGAACTGTGTGTCAATGAAGGACTTTTATTTTATATCCATTAGCTATCAACTTCCACTGTGTACGTGTCTAAAACAAAAATTCTTTTCTGTGTGAATTTCATTTCTCTTTCTATCTGTTTCTAGTTTATAAAACAATACAAATTATTTACATTAATAAAAAGCCCCATCCTTTACAAATTCTCCCTTTCTCTCAGTTAATTCAGTCTGAAGTAGAATGGAACGTGTCAGATACATAGCAAAAAGGGTGAGGACAAACAGAGTCTAATACAACAACGGATCCTGTTTGCCTTTCTAGTCTGCAAGCCTCCAACTGTCTCCATTCATTAAACAGAAAGCCCTGTGTTTCCTAAAGCAGATCTCATATCCAGTGCCACAGTGCAGTAGGTGCTATTTTGATTGTATTACACCTTTCTTTTCCTTTGCTTACAGAAGCATTTTTTCTTTAACCCCCTGGCAAATTCATTTGGGGTCAATACTTTAAAATCGTTTTCACAGACCTGAAGCCGTAAGATGCCAACAATTGATCTGAGTAGTTGCAGGCACAGCTGACTCAAGCAATTCAGCTCTATCCATGATGTTACCTGAAACAGCTCAAATACACTTGACTACTTAGGTGTCTTAGGCTGAATTTTGCTCTCAGTTGCCCAGGTGGAAATCCAGACTAACTCTCTTGGTTTCAGTGGCATTACTCTGGATTTAAACTAGTAAAACTGAGAGCAGAATTTTCTGTACATTTTGTCCAGCTGCTGAGGGCTGCACTGCATTTCCATGATATCCAAAGGGATTTGCATGTCAGAGAACTGTAATCTTATTTGTATTTACCAGTGTTCTCAACTCTGTTAGGAGCTCAGGTATTTCTGCTTTGGCGAGGCAGGGCTTGATTTATTTTGCTTGTGGGAGGTGTGGTTGACTCCTTTTTAAAGTAAAGGTTAGTGAAAACGTTTGAAAACTTGTAGATATTGTCATTCTTCTGGTAAGCAGAGCATATGTGTTAATTTAGTGGTAATAGCTGAACTTTTGGAAGAGGATACTGGGGAACTTTTGAATATCTGAATAAGAAATAAACTGTCACAAGATGAGAGATGATAAAACAGTTAAACATGCTATCTAATAGTACAGTTTCACATCGCTCACTTAACCCCATTTGCTCTTTGCACACCAGAAGTCATTTTCTGAAGAGAAAATGTTGGGGGTTTTGCCTGCAAAAAAATAATTCCTTGTTTTCACCTACAACAACATATAAACAGGCAGCATGCACGTGTGTGCACAGGCATACAATTCTGAACCAGTGTAAGATGTTCCTCTTAGGAACATGTTGCTTTCCACTGGCAGGATTTTTCACTAGCTTTACTGAATCTGCTAACTTTTCCACACAGCATGGCTGGAAAGTATATTATTGGTCCAGTTTGCTTGCTAGCTTAAATGGACACAATTCCATTGATTTCAGTACAATTTTGCACTTTTATAGAAGCAAAAAATGTGATCCACTTTGAAATTCTGAACATTTCTAATATATTTTATATTACAATTTTTTCTGACATTTTAATCGGCTTGGGGATGGAAAAGGCAGATGAATCGTGTTTTCCAGGAAACTCAATTTACTATTAACTGGGTGGCTGACTGTAAAACTACTTGACCAAAATCTGCTCTCAGTTACTGATATAAATCTGAACTAATTCCATTGAAGTGAGTGGAGTTGCTTCAAATTTACACTAATATACCTGAGATCAGAGTTTGGCTCACTATGTTTAGATACCGTTCAACATCTGGGTTTAGTTTATCAGAGTGACACATCAGTACCTTGCAACTGCTCTATTGGTTTTTCTGAGAGCCTTTTTGTTGAGAAGGGTACAATTTTAGTTTCTACTTTAAAAAGATCCAGTTATGCAAATTAATTTTAAAAGTTTTATCTTTAATCTTCAAGGAGAGAAGTTATTACGTGAAGCATGGTACAGATTTAAAACAAGGACTCTGGTGCTTTGAAGTGTATGGCAAAGTGACGACAATCTCTGCTTCTTTTAGTGTCTGACAGGCTGATTTCTGAGGCTTCTGGCAGTTTTAGGACTTGACCTGCAGGATGAATGGGACAAGTTCTGGGATATTGCCAGTTCTAGGCAAGGGATCAGTCTTCTTTGAAAACAGTTATGACCCCTGACAGTAAATAGAGTGAACAGGAGAGGTTGGGATGGGCTGTGTATAGAAGACACTTAACACCTTTCAACATATTGTGGGACTCCTGAGACCACAGTGAGATCAAGGCAGGAGTTTGTGTTGCAGAAAGTTTCATTCTTAAGGAAATTTTCCAAGGATTATAGGGAAGAGGAAAGTACCTCAGAACAGAGTGGATATTAACTGAGGGAAAACATATCTCAGCTTTACCTTACCCATACTTGGCTTGTAGAAAGTACTCATTGCTGATGTACACTGGTGATGCGTATCCACGGTCTGGAGTAAATACCTCAGTGTGTTTACAAAGAATATACTGTCTCCTGCAATCAGCAGGGTAAATCAGTCTACAGGTTCATTCAGACACAGAAAAAATGTTCTCATGGTGTCTAAAGGTCAGAAATGCTTTGGCTAAGGATGAGAAACTTACATTCTGACTCGGAAACCTGCAAGCTCCTATTTGCTTGCAACAAAAATCAGACTGAAGAGGACATTCCAGACACAAGGCCTGAAAAAAACTGTCTTTTGATTGGATTGCCTCAGGAATCTATTGCTCACTTTGAAATGTATCTGATTAAGCCTCTGTACCTGGAGCATCTGCAATCTTTTCCTGTCAATCCTAGTAAAACACCCTTCTATTTAGCTATACCTGAGTGGTGACTGGGCTCCACCTAGGCTTCTGCCTATACCGCAAGCTGCTGAAGTTAGCAGGCTTGGCCTCCAAGTGAAGATACAATCAGCACACTAACAGCTCTTCAGGGCTTTGGTGTATTGAGCAGCCCTAATAATTACATCAGGGGTCAGCAACCTTTGCTGACCCCTGTGTCGGTCCTTCCTCCCTGACCTTCAGCTGGTACCAGTGGACTGCTCTACTGAAAAAATGTAGTGGCTGCCTGAAAATTCAGCAGCTGTCACAGCTGGAATGGAAACACTTCCCAGGCATGCCATGGAGATAAGTTACCCAGAGTGACTAATCTTGGCAGTGTGCCTGGGGGCAGGGGTCCCCAGGCATGCCACGATAAGAAGCAGCTCCTTTCAGGGGTCCCCAGGCATGCTGCAGAAAGGAGCTGCCCAGAGTGGCTTCTTTGGGGAGCATCACACTACAGAGAGGAGCCACTCTGGGCAGCTTATTTCTGTCTCACGTGGACGCATAGGCATGGGGTGAATCCCTGTGTCCCAGTTGCACCCAAAGGAAGCCGCCCAGAGTGGCTTTTGGTGGCAGCAGTGGCAATTTCTGTGGTACTGCAGAGAGTGCCACATGCTGCTCTGAATGGGCTCAGGTGCCACTGTCAGCACACATGCTGGAGGTTGCCTACTCCTGAATTACATTTTAAAACGCTATGTGTTCTAAGTACCTATGGAAAGCCTTCACAGAATTCCCCCAGACTCAGTGATCTCAAAGGGCTTGAAGCCTCTGCCATGACATTTAGTGTCACCTTAGCTTCCTTGCCAGGAAATTAATCATCAAAATTCAAAGCCTGGCTGGTAAAATGTCTCACTGAGCCCAAATCACATGCATCATCCTTGTCTCTGAAAATCGAAATCATGAGGCATCCAGGGTTTTCAGATAGCCACTGTACACCAGACCCAGCGGTTCAAGGTGTCTGTCTGCAGTGGTTCACTAGAGACCTAATGCAATAGGGTGTACACCAGGGGTCTTCAAACTTATTCTCTGGGTCCTCTCCCCCCCCCGCTTTGAAAATATTACAGGCTGTGATGACCCCCCGCCCCAGCAATGCTACTCCTTCTTCTGTGCTGCTGCTGGGGGCAGCACTGCCTTCACAACATGTGGCCAACAGCCACTGGTCTCTGACACTCCCCTCAGGTAGCCATATATGGCACATGTGGGGGCTTATAGCTGGCAAACCCCCTTCATTAATACCCTCACGACCCCTTGAGGGGTCTTGAACACCAGACTGAGAACCCCTGATGTACCCGAATACAAGAAATGATGGTAACTAGCATACTCGATAACAAGGGTACTTAGGCAGATTTGCAGCAATATGTGGGGCCAGCATTCTAACCAGCTGGTGATGAGCCAGGTGCTAAGGATATGTGATCTTGCTGTAAGGGTAGATGTGGGATTAGGGGGATTAGACACTGGGTAGCCCATGTTAACAAAAAGCTCTCCTTATAACCACAACCAGTGAGGAAAGGAGCAGTTAGATAAAGATTTCTTTTAGGAGTGCTCTGCTGACAATATTTTTGTTCCTGGGAAACATACTGGACCTGATTCTCTTTTTCCAGTCACGTTAATCAAGAGCAACTTCACTGAAGTCAGTGGAAGTCAACTGGCGTAGAATGAGAGGGAAGGTCCTCTCCTGGATCAGTAACTGGTTAAAAGATAGGAAACAGACGTTAGGAATAAATTGGCCAGTTTTCACAATGGAGAGATATAAATAGTGGTGTCCCCTGGGGCACTGGTTTTCAAACTCTTTTTCTTGGGACCCAATTGAAAAAAAATCATTTATGCCCATGACCCAACAACTACATCTTTGAGCAATGCATTCCAGTAAAAAAACAACAAGCAGTTGTGTGGCACTTTAAGACTAACAGATTTATTTTTTGCATGAGCTTTCATGGGAGAAGATCCCACTTCCTCAGATGCTTCGAAGATGGGTGAACTTACAGAAAGGAATGCATTCCAGTCTTTCAGTGGTGACAGCAGGGGGCTCCACAATCCACTACTGGATTCCTATTGGTAGTTTGAGAACTACTGGACTAATACTGTTCAACGTACTCCTAAATGATTTGGAAAAAGGGATAAACAGTGAGGTGACAAAATTTAGAGATGATACAAAACTACTCAAGATAGTTAAGTCCAAAGCAGAGAGTGAAGAGTTACAACAGGATCTCTCATAACTGGGTAATAAAATGGCAGATAAAATTCAGTGTTGATAAATACAAAGTAATACACATTGGAAAACTATACATATTATCCCAACTACATATATAAAACTATGAGGTCTAAATTAGCTGTTGCCACTCAAGAAAGAGATCTTGGAATCATTGTGGACAGTCCTCTGAAAACTTTCACACACGTGCAGTGTCAGTCAAAAAAGCTAACAGAATATTGGGAATCATTAGGAATGGGAGAGATAATAAGACAGAAAAAATTGTCTCTTTACAAATGCATAGTATGCACACATCTTGAATACTGCATGCAAACCTGGTCACCCCATCTCAAAAAAGATTTATTGGAATTGGAAAAAATAAAGAAATTGGCAATAAATATTATTAGGAGTAGGGAACAGCTTCCATTTGAGGAGAAATTAATAAGACTTGGGTTTTTCATCCTGCAAAAGCGATGACTAAGGGGGGATATGATAGAGGTCTGTAAAATCATGAGTGGTGTGGTGAAAGTGAATAAGGAAGTGTTACTTACTCTTTCTCAAAACACAAGAACTAGCATTGGGTTTAAAACAACAAAAGGAAGTATTTCTTCACACAACACACAGTCAGCCCGTAGAACTCTTTGCCAGAGAAGGTTATGAAGGCCAAGATTATAATGGGCTTCAAACAAACAAACCTAGCTAAGTTGCTGGAGAATAACTTCATGGGTATTAGTCAGGCAGATAGACAGGGATGCAAAACCATGCTCTGAAGCAGGGGCAGCAACCTATGCCAGCACTGCCCACCAGACCGTCAGCTGGTGCTGGGGCAGGGCCAAAAGGGGGCAAGGCTAGGCCTTCAGTCTGGAGCCGTGGCCGGCTCCCTCCACCCCACTGGCGGGTGGCCTCGGGGTCCCAGCCGGGATCGGCTCTCGACCCTGCCAGCAAGTGTCTTCCGGCTCCTGGATCGGAGCTGGAAGCAGACGGGCCAGCCTGCCCCACTCTCCTCCAGTCCTGCCCAGCAAGGGGTGGGGTCAGCAGGGGCTAGAAGAGCAGTGCACCATGGCTTCTTTGTCCCTCCTGGCCCCAGTGGGGAAATGCAGCCACCGGGAAAGGGCTGCAATGGCATGTGACTTTTGCCACCCAGCCACACAGCACCAGGAGAAACAGGGCCAGTGGGGGAGCCTGAGTGGCGCTGCATGCTGCTCAGGCTCTGCCCCTGTGCCATTTTTGGCATGGGTGCCGGGGTTGTCGACCCCTGCTCTGAAGCATCCTTAGCCTCTGTTTGCCAGAGGCTGGGAATGGTTGATGGGATGGATCACTTGTTGATTATTTGTTCTGTTCATTTCCCCTGAAGCACTTGGCATTGGCTACTGTTGGAAGACAAGATACTGGTCTAGGTGGGCCATTGGTCAGACCCAGTCTGGCTGTTCTTACAATTTTTTCAGAGGCCAGAGGAGGTACACTAATTTTTGTACTGGCTCTAGTTTAGTGAGTGAAGAGAACTGGGCCCATGGCATAGCAAAGCATTTCGCCTGTGTAAATTCAAAGTGAGCTAAAGAGTTCCCCTCTTCTGGGATTCTTTATTAGTTTAGAATCAATGGGATGTGATATGAGCCCGAGGAATAATTTTTCCCAAACAGAACTGACTTAACAGCAACTTCAGAGAGAATAAGTAAATAAATAAATTTGTTAGTCTTTAGAAGTGCCACAGGACTCCTTGTTTGTTTCAGGGAGGATGGCTCCAACAGAAATAGCAATAATCACAAAGATCCTTTAGATGAATAATGTGTCACTAGTATTCATTGATTTATAGATAGCGATGTCAAAAGGCCCCAATCAGAATCAGAAGCCCATTGTTCCAAGTGCTGAACAAAGAAAGAGTAAGGGACAGTCCTTGTCTCATCGACTGTAGAGTCTAAGACTAATTTTGGCAATGTTTGAACGAGGAGACTCCTGGTGGGATCAGTGGATAGTCTGCACTGGAATATGGCATACAAAACTTGCTGTTGGTGGCTGCAGGCAGGGTGGAGTGCAGGTTATATAGAAGTTTATGAAATATATCAGTCTTTTATATTAAAAAGTTACAGTAAGCCCACTTCTACGAACCCCAGCATATACTTGGAAAGGATGGCAAGTTTTAAATGACAGATTCTAATTCACCTGTTTATTCCTGTTGCCTTGATATACATCTCCACTGCATCCCTGACAAAGCCAACCATTTAAGCATGTCTAATCTTGTGCTTCAGTTGACTGAAGACTGCCAGCTGCTGTACCGCTCACACTGTTTGACAGGCAGACGATGACATTGCTCTTCCAAGTGGTTTTTGTATATAGCAAAAGACTTCCTTAGCCAGACTTTCCAGTGGACAATGGCCCTGCAAGATTCTCATATGTATAAGATGTATGGTAACGCCATTTGCAGTCTTGCCAGCATAGTCCAAACTGCTGATAGATGTGGGAGGCTCTGAATAGCTCCCAAATATGTATGTACCATTTGTACTGGCCACATTTCTGAAGATGTTCATGATGATAACATTTTTATTTCTGATGCACTTAGTCAAAGATCTCTAATCAAATTATAGTTAAACATATTCTAACAAGCCTGTGGCCACCCAAGATTTCACAGCTGTCATTCTACTGTGCCCTCCCTGCCTTCTCTCCCTCTCCCTCCCAACTGTTTGGAATTTCACAATAGCAAGAAAGGTATGTCTACATTTACACTTTAAATCAAAATAATGATGATTATTTTGATTTACAGTAGTGCATGTCTACACAAGCTTTCATTATTTCAAAATGAGAAGCACCCTTATTTAGAAATAACGAATGGTCATTTTGAAATAATAAAACTTTGCTTTATATGGAAATGACAGTTAAATCAAAATTATTACTTCAAAATAACACAGTGTACCCACATTATTTCGATTTAACTGTTATTTTGATTTAACACTTTTTGCCCTTCTCCCTCTCAGGGTGCCTTCCTCTTTCTATATATTGGGTGGGAGCATGGCACTTCTTGGGGTCCATCTTGCCACACCGCCCATGGTGCCTCTCTCCTAAATTGAACTAGCAGGTCCTGTCCATGGACATGCTAGTCCAATTTGGGTTTCTAGTGGAGCCATGTTAAACAATTTAACTTAAAATGATTTAATGATTTTTATTTCGATTCAATTAGACCAATTTAAGTTAAATTGATTTAACAATCTAAGTGTAGACATAGCCGAAAGGACGCAGATTTCCTTGCTACAAAATCTTAGGCTTGAGTTAAAGGATAATCAATCTTAGGGCCTATGATGCTGCAGATATAATTCCATCCAGCAGAAGGGAATGGTACACATACATTAGCTTCTTCACTGGCGTATGCAGATAGAGCCCTGCAAATTTACAGATATCCACTTCATATCCTTGGACTATATTTGCAAGTTATGGCTCAGATGAAGATACACATTTTACAGAGCCACAGGCTCTCTCTAGAGAAACATTTTGCAAGCTGTAACTTGGGATCCAAGCTGTCTAATACAGGAAGTTCCAGAGGGATAGTTGTGTCAGTCTAGTTCAGGCTTCAGCAAAACAAACAAGGAGTCCTGTGGCACTTCTAACAACTAACAAATATATTTATCACATGAGCTTTTGTGGGAGAAAGTCCCACTTTGTCAGACACTTGGGATTTTCATCCATGAAAGCTCATGCAATAAATAAATGTGTTAGTCTTGAGTGCCACAAAACTTGTTATAATGTGGGAAGGCAAGCAACAACTTTCTGCATATACTGCCTTGTGGAGAGCAAGGAGCTGGGACAGCATAGACAAGGGAATAACAATGTTCAAAACAAAATATATAAACTGGACTTTCTCAGAACCACTGGAGATTTTATACAGAAGCTGAAGGATTGGCTCATGTTTAGGACAGCCTGAGTCTTGTGCATTGATCTGATATTGCCCCACTGAGGTCAATTTACATGGGTGTAGCCCATTTTGAGAGGAGAGTCAAGCACTAAGTATTAAGCTGGCGTCCACATCAGAAAAGACTGAGTAGAGGCAGAAGCATTCATAGTATACAACCCCCCAGACATGGAATATGACATCTAGCACAGTGTGAACTGAGTTCCCTCATAACTTTGTCGGGCTGAGATAGCCAGGGCTTCAGACAGATGGGAGCTTTCATTTTCTAGTTTTACCGTTGGGAGTGACTCATTAGATGAGCTAATCAGCATTTTACCATTGCTTCCATTCTCAAACAGTTTTTTTTTTTTCTTTCCCCAGTCATGCCCATACCATTTAAACATTAAGACCAACTCTTGCACAGTATGCTAGGAAGTGGTTTGAATACTCTAAAGATCAAAGTGAGATGCTGCCCAGTGTTTGATGTAGACTTGTTTTTAACTTAAGGTTAAAGTAACAGTGAAAGCAATTATGTACAAAATAGTCCCCACTGAGCATAGAACTGGGGAGGGGAGAAAACATCCTCCCCATTACCCCACAAAAATTATGGCCATATGCTTCTCTCTGTTGTTAATCCTTTTGCTGATGTAATGCTGAGGACATTTTATACAGCGGTGCAAAATTTAAATCTCTTGCAGGAGAAAGAAGTGCTGCAATCCCAGAGAGACTCTAATGTTCAAAACAAAATATAACAATGGAGTTAATTAGCATTGCATGGTTCACAAAATCCCCTCGAGGGGAGCCTTCTCACTTCTAAATCATCACTTTTCTTTGAGATGGAAAAGTGCCCCCTGAGCAAACCCCCTTCCTCCAACTTTTAATAGATATTGCCACAGGTTTTCCTCACTCTCTCTGGTTTTGAAAAAGGTAGCAGCTGAGGCAGGGCTATTCAGCTGTATTAGCCAGCTGCATGTTAATACTGAAATACTCTCCATCTCCCCCCACCTCCCTCTGCCCACAGCCCATGGACTTTTTTCTATAAAAAATTAACCCTTAAATGGTACACCCACCACTGCATTCCACAGATGTGGTTGTTGATGTGGTCTTTGCATGGCTGGTGTAGTTCTTCATGCCAGTGGAGTTACTGAACCTGAAAAATTGAGAGAGGAAGGCTTCAGAATTATTCATGCTACACTAGCACCTAGAGCCCAAATCATGAGCAGGGCCCAATTGTGCAAGGTGCTATAGAAACACATAGTAAGAAATAGTCCCTGTCTTTGAGAGAAAATGATCTAAATGTGCATGACACACAGAAAGAGGTTTTGGGAGAGTAGTAAGAAAATAGTGTTGAAGAGATCTGCCTAAGATCAAACAGTAGGTCAGTGGCAGATCCACAAAAAACAATGCAGGTCTCTTGACTCCTGGTCCAGGGCCCTATCCACAGATTGGACCATGCTGCCTTGGTCAGACATGCCCAGTCTCAGGGCCCAGGAGGATGTTCTCATTTTTTCTCATGCTTTTGTAAGAGATGGCCTGAATCCTTCTCTGTCCTTCTGACCTACGCTACAGGGTTGGGTCGAAGTAAGCTGCCTTGCATCAGCCTAGCTGTGGAAGTGTCTTCACTTCAGTTTGGCTCCTACCAGCATGAGTGCCTCTCTACACCAATTTACTGCATGAAGCTGTGGGACCCATGCCCAGGGGCCCACCACGATGTGGGAGCCCTCCGCCTGACCACCACTGGAAGGAACCGGGCAGATCGGCCCAAAGGCTATCTCTGTGCTCCTACCCCTCCCCTGGGCTGGCTGTTCCTCCTCCAGGGTGGAGGTGGGCCAGCACTACTCACCACTCTGCTCCCGGGGTGGGGCTGCCTGGCATGCAGTACGGCCTCCAGCGCAGCCTTCCGGCCAGCCCAGAAGCTGTACTGTGCACACCTGTTGTCCTCGCCACTCCCAGGGGCCAACCAGCCAGGCCGGGGCCAGCATCTGGCCTCAGATGCACCCCCCCAGTGCTGGCCCACCCACAGAGGGCCAGGCATGGCCCTAGGAGAGCCTGCAGCCCCAGGCAGGGTGAGCCACCAGCAGGGATGGCCCAAGGGCTCTGAGGCCCCTAATCTGCCTCTGCCAATTTAATAACACCACCTCCACACACACCATAGAGACATAATTAATTAGGTAGTAATTAGGTCAATGTAGTATTAGTGGAGTCACTGTGTTGCTTATATCAACTCTTACTGGCTTTCAGGAGCCATCCCACAATACCAGGACTGACAGTGCAATCAACAAACGCATGCTCCTGGGGCAAGGACATGTGTCCCTGACAGAAGAAGCCAAGCATGCACCCACACAGGTGCTTTAATATTTGTTAGTCTTTAAGTGCCACAGGACTCCTTGTTTGTTTTAATAACTGAGGGGGCTGTATGCCAATGTACTTTAGATAGACATAATTTTGCAGTGTAGACATGGCCTGAATATCTCCCTTAGGTCTCATCTGGGGATTTGCTCCAGTGCTGGCCAGCAGTGCAGCTGCATTAGTGCAAAGCCCAAATACAGACAGGCAAAGCCATTTTGATGGCCAGTCTACACTCAAAAGTTAGGTCAACCCAGCTGCATCCCATCTAACCCCTGCTGTAGACAGACAGCACTCGACTGATGGAAGAATTCTTTCATCAACCTTGCTACTGCCTCTTGGAGAAGTGGATTAGCTACAGTGACAGGGGACCCTCCCACTGTTGTAATGATTCTCTATGTAAAACAGTCTCTACACGTTTGCATTTCAAACGTAGACTTAGGCTAAGATGTGATTTGCATTGGTGCACATTAGAATACTTTCAAGTGGGGATAAACTCAGTACTGTACTGAGGGTCTCCCAGTACCTGCGGTCCTAACCTACATTTGCCCCCCTCAGCCCACCATCTTTCACCCCTCATGTAGGGCAGGAACCAGCAAATCAGTGTGACCTGATTCTATGACTTACAGAATGGGAGCAAATAAATGAAGGGAAGTGTAAGTTCCCCTATCTTCAAAACATCTGATGAAGCAGGATTTTCTCCCACAAAAGCTCATGCAATAAATAAATTTTAGTCTTTAAAAGTGCCATAGGACTCCTTGTTTGTTTTGCTGAACTAGACCAACATGGCTACCCCTCTAGATCTTCTCAAAATCTATTCTTTGAACATGAAGACTCAGCAGGCCTTGTCTTGATCTGCAAGCTGTTTCTCCTCCCACTGGCACTCACTCTGATGGTCAACAGCCTCCTTTCTTTCCACTCCCAGCTTCCTTTCCTCCAGCTGGTGCTCACACTCCCACTTCCAGATGGTGGTTTTCCCCCATGGAGCTGCAGTTTTTGACACTTCAAGGCCAGATTTTTATCAGGATGAAGCTTAGGCATAGCTCTGAGTCCTGCTGGTGAAGTGGGCCATTTCTCCAAGCCCTCACCTGGGACTGGTCCCTGGTTCTTTTCCTGGTTATATGGAATACAGTGGGCCAGCCAGCTGTGACTCATTTAGCTGTCTGGGATCTCACTCACTTTCTTCACTAGCCAATGTTTAGAGAGGTTTTCATAACTCATTTTCTTTCTCTGTCTTTTTTGGCCATCATTCCTGGAATAAAAATAAAAACCCATAAGCCACTTTTCCTCCCGCTTTTTCCTATGATAATTGATTTTACTGCAGTTGTCACAATTCAAGGCAACTGTACCCAAAGGCAACCTTAGGGAATTGGGGGCCCTAGGTGAAGGCCCATTGTGGAGCCCCCTAAAGGGCCCACTATCGGCCCCCACTGCTACCCTCTCTGGCCCCAGTCCCCCCTGCACCCCTAACCACCCCACACCACCCCCCAGGATGCCCTGTTTGTTTTGCTGAACCAAACCAACATGACTGTCCCTTTGGACCTCGTAAATTATTCTTGGGTATGATAATTTTTAATGATCTTCCCCTTATGAAGCTTGTAAGTTGATCATCTTTCACTTAACATAAATCAGCTAATGCTAAATTACAAAGTTAAAATGAACATTTTTTTAAAATTTTTAAAAGTATGAGCATTAATTAATAAATAAAAACGGTAACATTAATGATGGCTCAAAAATAACAAATACTACATTTAAAATTTTGGCAGTCAAATCTTACAAATTTTTCATATAGGCTTGGGGTTATACGCACTAGACATTTAATACAAATAATTATAATAAATAAAATAAGTAAAAGGTTTCTAGTGTGTAGTTATAAATGAAAAACACCAAATTTCAGTGAAATTCTCTGAAGTACTCAAGTTTATAAGACTCTGGCCCCCCTCAAAAATATTAAATAGAAAGTACAGAAGAAGCTAAAAAATTTACTTACCAAAAGAAAGACATACAGCACAGACATTACACACAGCTGTAATTATTGCCTAAGGGCAGCATTGTATTTATATGTAGCAGCCCATATGGACCTGCCTGGTAACCTGAGCTAACCAAAGCCAAAGTGAAAATTGTCACAAAGTCAAAGGAAAAGGCAAAAGAACAGGTAAAAAAAGAAAAGGAAAAGGCAATATTTCACAAAATTAAAAAATGGCAGAATAAATGGCACACTGGGGAATTAAAAGCTGAGGCCACTGGAAAAGTTCCTGCAGTTGTGCTGTCTGTTGCTTGTTCCTGCTTTTTTGGCATGTCAGTGTGAAGGTGCTGGGCAGATAATGGTGAAATCTGCAATTCAGATAAAGCACAGATCCTAATGATAGCTTGTCTTGATGAGCCAAGAGTGAAAAGTGCTTAGGCTTCCAGCCCTACTAGCTCTGCTAGATGGGAACAATTTCTATATTTTTCTATATTTTCATTTCTGTCCACCAAATTGAGGATGGGGCCCCTTATTGCTTGGGGCCCTAGGCGGCTGCCTGCTTTGCCTATCCCAAAAGCTGCCACTGACTGCACCTGTATTTCCCATCAGTTGTCCAGCTAGGGCACCCACGCCAGAAGCATCGCTGTCCCGGGGAAGGACCTGGAGCACCGGCCCAGGCCACGCCCTCTGGCCGCAGGCCATGCCCCTGGCCCCAATTCTGCACTGGGGCCTGACCCAGCCTCAGGCGCCTGCTGCCGCCAGCCTGCCCCCGGATCCCCGGCTGGGGACAAGGCAGGGAGCGGCAGCTGCAGCTGTGGGTGGCCTGGCCTAGGATGGGGCCAGAAGTGGCTGCCACCACCATGAGTGGCCAGGCCCCGGATCTCTGGCCAGAGACCGAGAAAGGCAGGAGCCGCACTAGGACTTGGGGCACTGGCACTGGGATTCAGGGCACGAGCCCCATGTGCCAGGCCCCAGTGACGCCCCTGACCTACGCTCAGTATTTTGCCTCCTGAGTTGTTGCCGCTCTGGGGCATCTCACTCCATTCTGGCTGGGGTATTTCCAGGTTACAAAGTCCCCTGACTACCCTGCAATATCCCCAGCAGAGGGAGGCTACCCAGTCAGAACCTGCTTGCTATATTGTCACCATTCATTCACAGTGTACCTGCCCACAGTTAGGTACCACATAGCTCTTTTTACAGAGCCCTATTCTATTCTTAAGGTGAAAGCACTACAAAGATAACATCAAAAATAATAAAAGAACCTACACACCTGCTAATAAACTGATCAGAGATCACCCCAAACCAAATACAGGCTCCAGCTGGAGCAGTCCTTCCAAACTCCACCCAAGGTATTTCCTTGTAGTTTCAAGTTTATCATACCTTCACAGCTCATCACAAGCACACTCATAAAATTTTTAGTCTGCCCTTTACATGGTTTCCTTTCCAGGGCATAGCTTCAAAAGGGTGGATTGGAAGTACATCATTTGTATTCCTGTTACCCTCAGATATTCCTAGGAAGTTCACTTCACACATATTGTTCCCGGAAGTCTTCTGACTTTCCTAATACCTTCCATAGGTGGTGTGAGTCAGTATCCTAGGGCTTGTCCACGCTCAAGAGTTATAGTGCAATAAGTCTTCTCTTCATGCAGCAACAAGCCCACCGTCTACACCAGAATCTCCCTTCTTGTGCTCAAAGTGCCCTATTATTCTAGAGTAATAAAACAACAGGAGGAATAACAACTATTCTGTAACAGTTCTCGCACGTTAATGACTGTGCATACAGATCAGAAAATTTAGTGTGCATTTACAAGCCTCAGGAAATGTCCCATAATTCCAGTCATGACCACTCATGTTCCTCTTCCTGCTGCAATCCAACTAATCCTCCCTCCTGTGAAGTCTGGGAACTTTCAAATTTTCCCTTTGTAGTCACTTACTGTTCCTAGTGCTTACAGAGCCAGTACGTTTGCAGGGAACAATGCCAGTGGAACCCAGTAAATGCGCACCCACCTGGAGCACAGCTGAGGTGCTGTACCTGATCAACATTAGGGGAGAGTCAGCCGTGCAGGTACAATTACGCGGCAACAAGCGGAATAAAAATCTTGGCAGAATAAAAAGACTAGAGTTGCCAGCAACTGATGCAAAGGAACTACAAGTCACAGGGAAACTTATAAAGTTACCCAAAGCGCTCAGCACTCCTCTCCTTCTACCAGGAATCCATGTGCTGGAAGCTGACAAGTGGCACGGTGGAATAGGTTCCCACAATTCAATGTTTTTTCTGGTGAAAATGCAAAGAATAGTGGGGACACACCATTCAGTTATAAGGATGGCAATGTGGATAAGCAATTATGCAATAACTAAACTCTGTTTATTATACCACAAAGACTTATTTTGGAACAATTTTGTAGTGTAGACATAGCCCTAGAGAAGCTACTTATGTACATTTCCCCCAGTATCACATACGCTATTGCCAGGGCTGGCTTGACCGATAAGCAAATGAGGCCCTGGCTCAGGGTGTCATTTACTTAGGGGCAGCTGTGGCGCTGTGCGAGGGGTGGGGTGGACCAGCCCAAAAGCCAGACTCCCCCTCTCCTGCCCTCCCCAAGCCAGTCAATCTCCCCCAGAGGCAGAGCAGGCCGGCCCATGGGGTGGGCTCTGCTTCTTGCCCTGCCTCTGGGCTGGCCTGCCCCGCCTCTAGGGAGGAACAGCTGGGCCAAGGGAGGGGCGAGAGAGTGGAGCCCAGCCTCTGGGCTGGCCCACTCCACCTCTGGGCTGGCTGTTCCCCACCCTGGGAGTGGGGCAAGCTGAACTGGAGTGGAGGCCAGTTTCTGCTCCCCGCTGCTGTTCCCCACACTGTGGGGAGGCGCAAAATTGCAAGCCAGCTCGGGCGCCAAAGTCCCTTGAGCCGGCCCTGACTATTGCATTTTTAATACAGTGATCCCATGAAAATAAATCTAACACAGTACAGTTAAACCTAAGTTAGTAAATTCAGTTAGGCTACCTGCAGGAAACTGTAAGACTATCTCAGCTATAAGGAACTTGGGGGTCTGTGTGTACAATTTATGCATCCTGGTTGATATTGTGAAGTTGTGTCATGAAATTTTGGTGTCATGGGAAAGCCCATATGTATGTGGGTTCATCATTGCTGAGGTATAGTCCAGGTATACGCCAGTTAAAGGTGCTTAACTTAATGACTACTGTGCTTTCCCTATATCCAGGGGAAAAGCTATTTTCCCTTTTGCCTGAAGAGAGGGGCAAAGGAGAGAGCAGTGAAAAGCTACCAAAAGAAAACACACATCCAGCTGCTGAAAGGGAGTCTTTTAAATGAGAAGACTCACGTAAGAAGAGGAGGCATTTGTCACAAATTGGGGTATGGACAGTCATGCCTAGTGGTTGGAGCAGGTGTTGAGTGTTAAGATCTGGAGCTGTGGCAAGAGCTAGAGTCAATAAGTCATAACCTGAGAAGGGGTTGGATCTGCAGCCCAGAATCAGGAATAGAAACTAGGTGTCAGAGGAACCAAACAGAGCTGGAGCAAATTGGACGAGACAGGAGCAAAGCTTGGAACAAGGCAGGATCACAACCAGGGCAAGGAGCAGGGCAAGCCCAAGAGAGATCACAGCTGTGGGGGCGGGGGGGTGTGTGTGTGTGCTGTGACTCAGCTGTGTTCAGAGGCTGCTCAGAGACTGGACAGGTGTAGCTGCATATTTTCATTCCTGGCAGTATTGAGCAGCAAATAGGAAGTTCATTATTGCTAGGAAAGCAAGCTTTGGGAGAGAGAAGCAACCCAGTGCTTAGCAGGCTGTAGAAGTCAAGGGAAACCCTGCTTCCCTGGGCCCTGGTGGTCCCTACGGACAGGGCTGTGACTAGAATTTTTGGCGCCTGGAGCAAGCAGCCCCAAATGCACCCCCGCACTGGCCCCAATCCAGGAAGGATCCGAATCTCCTTGGCTGGCCATTGGCTGGGAACAGATCCGGATCCCCCCAGCCTGCCAGTTGTGGTGAAAGTTTCCCACCAACTCTGGCAGTGGCTGGGGATGGATATGGATCCCCCTGGTCTGCCATGGCGGTGGCTTCCAGCGGTGAGCCACAGCAGCACTGGACGTCCCAGGCACAGAATTTTAGAGGGCACAGGGGATGGATCCGACTCTCCACGGCAGCTGGGGATGGATGCAGATCCATCCCCAGCTGCTGCCGGAAGCCGGATCTGTCCCTTGCGCTCTCTAAAATTCTGTGCCTGGGGCATTGTCCCATTCGCCCCAGCCTAGTTAGAGCCCTGCCTAAGGATTCCCAAAGAGGGTGATCTAGTAAGGGACGTTGATGTTAGTTGTGTTGTAAATTATCTGCATGTTTTGTTTTGCATGAGGAAGTAAGAGAGCAAATGTGCTACACTTTCCCACGCTTTGCACAAAAGTCTATTACCAGCTTCACAATTACCACAAGCCTCCTGAAAGAGTTAAACAGTAAATCAGAAAGCTCTCATCTTTGGGTGGTGTTCCAAGAGAGGGTGTATTTAAGTGTGGTGGCATCTGTGAAGACAGTGCCGTGCTCAGAGCATTTAGGCTGCTGGCCAGTAGTTTCGAGCTCTCAGAGGGGAGTGTTAGATAGCAGGTCTGTGCTCCCAGAGTGTGCCTAGGGACCCCAAGATTGAAGCAATGGCTGAATGTCATCCAGATGCCAGAAGCTTAAAGCAACCTGAGGGCCAGAGACCCAAGGGGTGCCCAGCCCAGCTAGATCTGAGACTGTCATAGTATGCAAAATCACTGCCACATCTGGTATCCCACAACTGCCAACTGTTACTGTTCAGGGAGTGAGTTGCATCTTTGTCTTTCTTTCTTTCTTTCTTTCTTTCCAAGTGACAGGCCTACATGTGCACTTCTCTCACAGTGGAATCCCTTGAGTCACACAGTGTTGGACTGGATCGCCACCAAGCTACAGAATCAACTGGGGTTGGTCTTTGCCAAAGATATATGTCTAGCTTGTGACCAGTCTGAAATTGAAGGGTCAGAAAACAGCATCAAAACAGATAAAATTTATTTACTATGGGGAACATGCCAGGCAGTGAGAAAGGGGTTAAAATAACTAAAGCCTAAATGCCCTTTGTCTTACTTAACTTTAGCATTTGCCCTCATGAAAATAGGTAGGCCTCATTTGGATACCCTCCTCTCATTCTCTTGAAAACCAAGGAGCGTGCTTTCCTACAGAGCCCCTGCCTCTGTCTTTGTCAGGTTCTACCTGGAAAAGCCATGTGTTTCAAGCTAAAAACTCTCTTCTTCCACTCTCCCCTCCCCTTTTTGAGACACTCAGTCCTCAAATTCACATTGGTGGAACTAACTACAAACAAGTTATCACTTCCATTGTCTGCCTGATTTTTAGCTACTGGACTTCTGTAGCCATTTCTTACTAGCTCCTGAACAAACAGGTAACTGAGACTTCCTTAATACTTAGTTAACCCTTAGTCAGTCATGCAATAATCACCCAGCCCATGGAAGTTCATAACATTAGTAGAAGTCTTCCATGTTCTTCACTGGGGGTTCTAGTCGTGCAGCTGTTCTGTGGTGGGCCACTGGTGGCTGAAATTCCCAGTAGAGACGAGGCTCACATTTGTCCCACAGAAAAGCATGTTCACTGCAAGATGAATGGCAAAAATAAACCAGGAAAGAATAATCTGGTGCTAGTGATGCAGAGTCAGATTTTTAAAGGGGTGACATCGGTTCTTTTTTGAGAATTTCACTAGGCATCTATCTGCATATTGAGACTCCTAAATACCTTTTAAAATGTCCAAAGAGAAGAGGTGGAAGCCCCATTGCGTAAAACCTTAAAGACACTGGAAAATGCACTGTAAGAAACAGCTGCAAGGAGATGGACTGTGGTAGGAATCAGTTTTTTCACTCAGATTTCTATGATTTATCTATCTTTAAAGCTTGTCTGTGCTTCAAGCCTCTAATATACATTACTGTGGCAGAATTACTATCTATGCCAGTGTCTGGGAGCCCAGTATGGAGTCCAGATAGGTGTCTAGCACTAGTGGTAAATTTTGTCCCTTTCCCCCATGTTTTCTTTGTCTTACTTCCATTCCAAGAGTTGATGTGGATCATATTAAATGCCATTTGACAGATCTTCAAATTGGGAAGCAAGTCCCTGCCTTTCTTTTCCTACTGTGATATCCAATTTGCCTCTTTTCAATCTTGTTCAAGTCTGTTGTGTGCAAACTGGGAGCTAAAAAGCCCTATTCATGCCTTTTCATCAACTTCTAGGGGCACTGGATCAGGCCCTAACATTCTTGGGGCTAGAATTTGATCTCTTGTACTGAAGTGACTCCACTGAATCAAATGGAATTCATCCAGTGTAAAACAGGGTATGAGTTCAGAACCAGGCCCAATTTTTTTAAATAGCTTTATTGAATATTTATGCCAAATCAATTCTATGCAGGGAATTGTAATTTTGAAAGGAAGGAATTGCCTGTGAGGAGTTTGTTGGTTTGGTAAATTTTTTTTATGCACATGCCCATTGTTTCATATAAAAGTGCCCAAAGATTTTCTACCCCATGTAGACAGTGCATATCGGAAGATTTCACAGAGCTGCTCAAGTTACTGTACGTATGTTTCCACATGCTACGGTCACATTTGAAAAACCACTTTTACAAATGCCTCCCTAGACAAGTCAAATTTTTAGCGGAGGCAGAATAATTCCTTTCCCTTAGAAAGATGTTTTCAATAAGAGCAGACTCAATACAGTATTTAAATGCAATGCTGGAGTGTCAGCTATTTATTGAATCAGTTGAGGAGATATAAAAAGAACTGGCAGTTCTCTGCAAATCACTTTGATTTTTAGTAGTGACTCTACTACAGTAAACAGTAAATAATGTAAATACTGAAGGTGTTCTCAGTCACAGAGAAATGAAATGGGAAGTCAAAAGCTTTTTTTTCCCCTTGTGATAAGGAAATCTTTTGAAACCATACCATGCTGTTGCTTATTCCATCAATGGTGCAATTACTTGATATGTTGCTATTAAACAGACATGCTTAAATACATCAAATGGATTAATGTCGGCATTTTATCAGATACAGTTTCTGTTTCTGTTTCTGTAGAACATCTTCAGACATACAGAATGACTTCAAATAAGAAAATGAGAAAACCGTCTTTTCTTCTCCAATCCAAGCATTTGCAGGTAACTGCTTAACATTTCTCAGGCATCTTGCTTAGTTCCCACAATGGGCACTGCTTATAACAGAGCCCTGTTTATGATAACACTAAACAAACTACACTTTGAGAATAGTTCCAACTGCTGGAAATTAGAGCAGTTCCATGTTTGCTCTCAGTTGCACTGGCACCATTTAGACAGAGGACCATCCATGGATACAATGCAAATATCCACAGACTATTTCTTGTGGATGCAGATCGAATACAGGTCCACATATTTTTATCTTCACAGAGCTACAGCTCCACAGATATGCAGATATCCGCATTATATCCACGGAGCATTTCTTGCAGATGCAGATTGGATATGGATCCATGTATTTGTATCCATGCAGGGCTCTACATAAAAGTACTTAGAGTCCTTCCTATGGCCCAGTCACACCAATATGGAATCGCCTTCCTTCCCCCTCCCTACCTCAGTCATAGCTGAAGACTAAGTTGGATATATTCTGTTCCTCCCTATCCTGGAACATCTGTGGTGGTGTTATAAAAACAATCAAAGATCCAGTGAAAGGGGAAAAAAATGCAGTGGCATTAAACTTTCACAGTTCTGTGCAAGGAAAGTGCTAATTAGGGCCAAACCAATGGGCACCATTAAAGACAAATAAATAAATACTCTGTAATCACTGATTCCCATACCCCTTTTCACCAGCACACGCACACTGAATTCTCAGGCCCTTAAATGTTCAGTTGGTTTTCTCTAAACATTGTTACCCCCTAGATGATCACTGTTTCTCTCCACTTCTCTCTTTAACATTTTGTAGTTTCTATTATCATCATATTAAATATTTTACAGTGCACTATCTATTAATGCAGGTCTGCAGTTCAGAGACCTGTGCATGACACCTGTGCTAACTACAAATTTAACACTGGCAATCCCAGCACAAAATCCTGTCCTGCTATGCCACCTTGGACTTTTGTCAATAGCAGCTGGAGCTGAAGAGAGCTCTCGGTCATGTGGGGAAGATTTTCCTAAAAGGAGGGGGAAAAAACCCAAAACCACATGGAACTTCCCGCTCTAATAGGCAGGGTTTCAATGCTTTGGATTTTCTAGAAGGACAGTTGGCAATTTCCTGCCCTTTCAGCTGCTGCTGACACATGGCTGATTTGTTTACAGCATAGTACGTACATCTTGTTCTGCAAGTGTTTCTTAGCAGAGGGCAAAGCCAGCCACACCTTGCAATTAATAAATCTGTGTCAACACTCAGTGCAAGTCTGATAATTATTATTACCTCACAATTAGAGGATTGGCACAAGCACAGCCACTGAGTCAACCTAGGGTGCGATCCTGTGAGGCACAGTGTTCTCAGTTTCCAGTGGGGCAATGGGAGCAGAGGCACCACAAGGAAGTAACAGAGTTAACTGGGCCTTTCAATGGCTGATCTTCTTTTAAAGCTCTAATTCCAAAGGGATTGTTCCTCCCAGTGTCTACACCGGAGGCTTAAGTCAACTTAACCAGGCTTAGGTCAACTTAAGCAATTCTAGGGTCACATTTGGAGTTCATTAAGTTGACTTAAGCAATTGCTTAAGTCAACTTAATAACTCTCACCCCTAAAGTTGACTTTAAGGGTTAAGTCGACTTTAAGTCAATTTAACAAAACGTGGCCATTAAAGTTGACTTAATAAAGTCGATTTAAGGCAGGAGAGCCATTTAAGTCAACTTTATTACCTTGACTTTAAATGGGTCCCCTGGCTTAAGCTGACTTTATGAAGTCGACTTAAATAAATGCGGATTCTCTAAATCAACTTAATAAAGTCGACTTTAAGTTGACCTTATTAAGTCGACTTACCTGAGCCCTCTAGTGTAGGCATAGCCAAAGATAGGAGCAAAAACAAAGTAAATATCTATGAGCCAGCTCTCAGCAAGAGTAAGTTGCTGAAGCTCTTTCAGTGGCACGCTGACAGGGGAGAGTGTTGGAGGGGGCCAGACTCACCACCCACTCCCAAATGCTGGCCAGGGGGAGGGACACCAGCCAGGCCTTTCACAATGTGCAGGGGCAGGGGGTGCAGGAGACTGTGAAATGTGGCTGGATGGAGACCAGGAACAGGTGGAAGAGCGGGGAGCTGTGGGTAACCAGAAGGAGGAACTCCTCCCTTCTACCTCATGGCAAGAGGGTGAACACCCCACACCCAGGAGAAGGAACCAGTGCCAGATCTGATTGGCCTGGAGGAGGAGAGGCAGGCACCGCACAGGAGGTAGGTGTGGGGCAAGCGTGGGGCAGCAGCACCAGAGCCCAGCCAGAGCCTGGGAAGTTGCTGCCATGAGCACTGGAAAGTCACAGGGCAGAGCGCAGAAGAAGGAAAGCAGTGTCCCCGTCCTCCCATCTTGCAAGTACGGCCGGAGTGATGCCATCTGGTGGGAGCTGGGGACCTCTCTGACCCTGCATGAGTGATGCATGAGGCCTGGGAGAAGGAGGTGAAAATGCAACCATTGTCCCACAGCCGCCAGAAAAGCACAGTATGCTTGAGCTCTATGAAGCTGATGTGCTGATTTTAACACCAGGAGTGGATTTGGCCTTTAGGTTTGTAAACAGAAAACCTAGATTAGAACAGACTGTTAATAGGAAACAGGGAGTCAGCTTGCATAGGGATTTCTGCAAAGAAGCTGTGGCATTTTCCAGGAACAGCTGGCTTCATGGAGTTGCACCACCACTTCTGCTGGTGCGCTGTTCAGGGTGACCATCTCCTGAAGTGTGGCACAGTATTGGTGCTGGTGACTACTACCTAAATAAAATGCAATCAGACAGTCCCACTGTTAACCATTCCTACAGACACATTCTTTCTTTCCCACCCCGGCACAAGCAAATACACTCCTCAAAGACCATTGTCTGTTACTGAGATGATAGAAAGTAAAACAGCAGCATATTCTACTCTGTTCGATTGAACTGGAATTTTCACAAATTCAGGTTCATTAGACTATGCTGTCCAATCACACTGGATTAGAAACAGCTCAGTGCAGCAAAATTTGTATCTGAATCCAAAGTGTCCACAAATCAGGGACATTTGGATCTCCGATTTTGGCTGACCCATCATGCAGTCGGGAGCCATCCATGAACTTTGGTTCCAAACAAGTACAGGCATTGTTCAGATCTGAGGTTTGGATCAGAAGTCTCTCTGTTCATGATGTACATGTCATCACCCTGCAATCCCAGTCCAAAAGTACTCTCTCTAAAGTATGGTAAGGAACTCAGGATAATGGAAGAAGCTTGCATAAATGTCTTTACCCTAGGGCAAAGTAGAGATAGGTGCTGCTTCTGCAGAGCTCATTAGTTTATCACCGGCAGGCTGCTTGTTAACTGGACTAGTCAACATTTTACACAGTAAAATCCAAATATGGCCTTTTATTAACACAAAGGTTATTTGCAAAAATTTATCAGCATTATGAACATTTTTCACATAACATTTTGCTTACTGAAAATCTGGATCTCAGTAAGAAAACAGGGGTTTTGGCAAATGAAATATTTCATTCAAATATCATGAAAACCATTTTGCTATAAACAGAAAGTCCATTTCAAAATGGAAACAACATCAACATTGGTTTCAAAATTGTTTTCCAGGTTTTTTTTGATGATCTGTGCTGCTCACACAACCCATCTCCAGCTTAGACTGCTCTGACAAGCATGATGCCTTTTCTCAGTGGCCTGGCATCTGCTTCTCCTATATAGCCTTTTCTGTGCTCCTTTCTGTGCTGCTCCCCACACTTGGAAAGCGCTTCTTGAGCTGGTCTGCAAAGCCACTACCCTTAAATCTCTCTTGAATTGGGTTTAAGACCCTGTTCTCACAAGAAGCACTCTAGAAATTAGCTGACTAAGTTATCTATTAGTGTCATTAATTTATTTTGTGAGTAAACAGTCATGGGGAAGGAAAGTACTGGATGTTCAAAAGGAAGGACATTCGGACATAGAACTGACGCTCGGGAGTGCATGCAGGACAAGGCGGGAAGGGGGTTGAATGATAGAGGGAAAATCAGGTTAGGCTCCTGTGGTCCCCTCAGGGATGGTGGCTTTCCTTGTGTTTGGAAAGTGCCTGGCATGTTTTATGTATTGCCGCAATTTAATCAATAATAGGGCACATATATAAATAGAGTACACACAGCACAGGTCAGGCAAATTAAATAATCCTATCAGGATTTCTGCTGTTCTCAAACATATTCCAGCCAGTAGTCAGAGTACTGTGTGCTCACTCTTTGGTATTTGTTAGTGTTGGCCTTAACATGTTAGAACACTTCTCTGTGTTCCTTTCCCTGAACATAGCTCTGGAGGATCCCAACTTCTCCAAAAAGCTCTGGTAAATAATGCTGTTGCTGTGAAAATATCACAGTTTACTTGCAGATGCATCTCACCCCCACAGTACAAGGAAATCAGTGACCTTTCTTGATCAAATTGAAGACCTCTTTGGACGATGTGGCATCTTGAGTGTGTTCACATGCCAGATCAGACTCTATTGTTCCCATTGGTGAGGAGCAATATTCTCTGATGACTGGTAATGCTGCAGATGTGGCTGTAAAGTGCATGCTGGCCACTTAAAAACCAGGCAAATTTCTAGGACAAATGGATGAGGTAGTATCTAGTATTGGACCTACTTATGTTGGTGAGAGAGGCCCACCTTGTCTCTCTAATAGCGTGGGACTAAGACAGCTACAATAACATTGCATATGACAGTAGATGAATTTCTGATCACTCTGATCCATGTGCAATAGAGATCAAAAAGTTTACCAGACAGGTCACTGCTGAAAGGAGCAGTGCAGTGTGAGGACTTCTTTTACTAGTGTACCTACACCTGTGTCAATGTGAATCCACATTAGTGTTTTGGGACTTGTGCTGCTCCTGAAAAGGTAGCAGCTGTTTTACAAAAAGGGAGGGATATTTCAGTTGCCAGCAAAGGTGTGAACTTACACTTGTCTCCACTGAAAAACTAGACCTCTCCTGATGAAACTTTTCAGTATAAAACAGGCCTCAATCCCAGGGCCTTCTGTAAAACAAACTCTGTTGCCAGAACCCATCTCTTTTGGGTTCATGCAAACACATATTGGCTTCTACCAATATAGGCCCAGTCAAAAACAGAATCCCCTGCACAGTTGTGAAAAGGGAAAAGTGTGTCCCACACAGAACAGAATTCAGCCTAACAAAAGAGAAGAGTTAAGTGCTGACTAAGAGAAGTGAGCTGGAAAGTAGATTGTGTAAGGATCTCACATGTGGGATCCCAACCAGACACATAAGATGCCAAGCAACAAACAAAAGGGCATGAGCCAGATTCCTGAGACCTTCTGAGAAAGCTGAGAGAATTTCCTCTTCAGTTATTTGCAGGCAGCATATGTGTCCCTTACCAGCCATTGGTGCCACAAGGCAGAGTGCCAAAAAATCAGCAACTTGGCAGCTTTTCTGTATGGACTCAAGAAATACATTCTGGATTATTTACACCATCTGCTTCTCACAGGTGTTCATCGGTGATGAAGGAGGGAGGGGGACATCTGAGGGCATTGGCACTGAACTGAAGGGATTCACAGTGTTGGCTATAGTAGTTGGTCCTGGGGAGAGAGAACTGGTACCTGTTCCTATGTACAGAAGAATAAGGAGAATTTTCTCTGCAGTTACTTAATTCACATTCTTGGCAGAGCTGAGGAAAACTCTGATTTTTTGCTCTGTGAGGCTATGTCTACACCTAAAATCTTAGTCTGAGCTAAGTAGTTCGAAGTTAGTTCAAACTAAACATGTTTTTTTAGTACAAACTATTTTTTTGGTTCAGACTAACTTTTTAGTTTGAACTAAAAAAATAGCGGCAAGTTCAAACAAAGTTCAAACTAAAAAACCACGTTTAGTTCAAACTAAGCTCTAATTCAAATTTATTTAGTTCGAACAAGCATGTTTCCATTGGGCTAGTTCAAACTAAACTTTGAAATAAGTTTATACTAAACAGTTAGTTAGGACTAACCAGCCAAACTAACTAGTTCGAACTAACCTTTGATTAGTTTGCGCTAAAAATTTTTTTAGTTTGAACTAGCCAAAGGCTAGTGTAGATAGGGTTTAAATTTGTCTGAACTAAGCTTGCTTAGTCTGGGCTAATTTGCTAGTGTAGACATAGCCTGAGTGTCTACAGATGGCAGGGATCATGGGGGTCCAGGTAGTAAGGATGGGGATTTTAGTGGGTATACCTATGAGAATAGATGTCAGAAGGAGTTTTCTAGAGTACCCATGGGGGTGTATGGAGATAGATGTTTGAGGGAAGTATCTACAGACAGTGGGTTGGTTGTTTTGGTGATTTTATGCCACAGTGATTCATGGAAAAATATTACTATTTCACAGCAAATATCAGCAAGTTCCACCCTCCTTGCTCAGTTGTGGTCAACCACCAATATTTCCCCCAAATGGAAATATGCCAGTTCTCACAGAAATATGTATCCATTCTTACAGTGAACGAGGCTTGTTTGTGATGAGATGACACTTTCAGTCTGTGAAACTTGCTTTTCTGTTTCCCTCAGCAGTGTGGTGACAGTAATGAATGGTTTGCTTTTCACCAACTTGTACAAATGTTGTTTCTTTCACTGCCTGGGAGCATCTTTCCATTCAGATGTAATACACTGGTTGTTTTCAAACTTTTTTCTTGGGACCAACTTGAAAAAAACTCATTTATGCCCACAACCCAACAATTACATCTTTTAGCAAAGCATTCCAGTACTTGAGCAGTGTCAGCAGGGAGCACTGCAACCCAATACCTGAGGGTCTGCAACCCACTACTTGATCCCCACCCATGGTTTGAAAACACACCGTGGTGCATGTGTACTGAAACCATTGTCTACAGCAGAGATCGAACACAGTCTCTGGCACAAGTCAGAACTGCCCTAACTTGTTCTCCAACTGGTATCTACTAATAGGTCTTGCAACAGCCAAGGAATAGCTGAAGTATAGGGATATCCCAGCAATACTGTCACTGACCCCAACTGGACCCTGCACAGCAGGCTTCTGCATTGATTGTACAGATCTAGCATCCTTCAGCTCTGTCCCTGGCAAGGAAAACCCATATGCTGGGAATGTTCCTATAAGGATAGGTGTGCTTTCCAGCTATTTTGCAAGGCCTTGTGATTCTTAAGAGAGGAGCACTTGAGTCTACTGAAGCATACGAGGAAAGAAACACTGCATGGAAAGTAAAAATGTTCTCAGTTACTCCTATGTAAGGTAGCTCAACACAAGAACATGCAGCAGAGCTAATCTGAAGAAATAGGCTATTGTTTCATGTGGTTTCCAGATAACCGCTGATTTATATTTATGATTGCAGCTGACACCGAAATTATGTTATTACTCATATATCCTACAGGATACTGTGTTGTATGACCCAAAGGAAATGAAGGGGGATTTTGTTCATGTCACTACAGATGAGGGGCCATTGGTCAAGTAGAGGATTACCTATCAGCCACAAAGCCCCATGGCAATCATCTCTTTTTCCTGTTCTGTCCTGCTCATCATCAGCTGGAGCACGACAGTCTGCCTGCTACACCTCAGCTTTGAAATATGCTTCCAACCCATCCACCCCCCGCCACACACACACACACACATTTTGATCCTTCCACCCTATTCTACATGGCAAACCATTGCACCTTTCTCTGCCGTATATATAAAGCCTTACAACACTCAGCTATACTTGAAGAGCATAGTGTTATTAATGGAATGCATTCTGGCTGCTTAAAACCCAGGTGAAATTCTAAGACAAAGTGGATGAGGTATAGTAATACCTTTTATTGGATTTTTTAATATTTCAGTGGAGAAATGTAATGTTCAGTGTACTTTCTGTGTTCTCCCACTTCCTCGTCACTTGATGCCTGATGGTAAGACGGATAGATCTGTCCTACTGAGTTCACTGAGAATAGGACTGAGCCCTTGATCATAAAAAAATTTAATGATGGATACACTAAAGAATATATACATATTAAGAGAGAAGAATCTTTCTCATTTCCATCCAGACTGGGCAAACTTAACCAAGCTCTAAAAGGCACACAGTTAGCTGCTTTACCCTCAGTAGGTTAGCAGCCCCAGACTCTACCAGCCTCCCAATGTCCCATTTGCATTAAATTACACCAAATAGCATGAGTGTTTAGTTCTTAGGGTTTTTTTTCTTTTCTATTTTTATTACTTTATTTTTGGGACTCTGGCATGAAACAAAAATACTCACAGATGCTAAGTATTGAGCATTTTAGTAATGATAGAAGTTGAGCTTCAGAAATAGGTAAGTTAGAAATGAGCAAAAGAAAAATCACATGTGGTCGACAAGGTCCATGCATAGGTCTTTAACTTCCTCTCCAGGCACCATGTCATTATTAATGGTAGACTCTTGTGTAGCTTGTTTTGGGGGTGGGGGTGTGAGAGTCAGCTCAGAGGGACCAAACGGACAGGGGGAGGGGAAGGTGGAGTGTAGTGACAGAAGAGCTGCTTGATGTTTCCCTAAGAAGCACAACTCAGGCCATGCTACCATGGGGAAGGAAGGACTAAGGTCCCTTTGTGTTCTTCTGATCTTGGGTGCTCCAGGGGTTAAAGAGGCCTCCACATAACCTAAGCGTCTCTCAGTGAAGGCCTGGCTTTACCTTACAGCAGTCTTCGTGAGCTGTCGTATGGGTCACAGTGCTGCCCAAAATCTCTGCAACACCAGTCCTGTCACTGCATCCCAAATGAGCCGCATCTGCAACAGCCTCATGCTCCTTGCCTGAGGAGGTTGTAAAGGGTTGTTGGGAGGCAGCTGTGCAGCTGTCTCCACAGTACGTGCACTGGGGGCATTCTGCTCTAACCACTTACTGGACTTTCATGCCCCTCTGCTGCACCTCATCTTTTTCTTGGCATAAAGAAGCTGGGGCAGGGATGAGGATCCAGTCTTTGGTTCCTCTCCTCAGGCTGCTGTAGTGTGAACACTTTCTTGTATTAAATGAACCAAGAAAACAAATTTCTTTTAGATAAGCCACTGAACAGAAGATGGTGGCATCTCACCAATACCTTCAGCCTGGGTCAGTTTTGAAGTAGTGCTCTCAGCAGGAATGGTTTATACCTGCTGCCCACCCTCTCAAACCTAGAGTAAAACATGAAGAGAACCTTTCACTGCACAAGCCAGGGAAATGGGGGAGTTCTTATATTTTTGGTGATTGCAGGTGAGCTCTACTCTCCTCCACCCCACCACACCAGCCACCTCATCTTTCTTTAATCCCTGCTCTGAGCTAGCTAAATTCACCTACCAATGACTCTTAAAATGATTTACAGCATAGGACAGCCTGCAGCAGGCCAATGAACTGATAAAATGTGTCCTTGTATTAAGATATAATATATACTAGGACTAAACAGCAGTGACTCTTTCAATTACCCTGACAGCAACTTCAGGTATATTTCTAAACTGCAGGTTTGTACTGAATTAAATATACAAACATATCAGATAATATGTTCCATAGTTGCTGTATTGCTTATTTTAATATTAGCAGAAATACCTGGCATCACCTGGGGAAAATATAGTAAAAGGTATGATGAATGAACTATGTTAATTACATTAACATAGTATATTTATTGGAAGTACCTTTCTCTTCTATGTTACTTTAAAAAATTAACATAACTAATGATGTGCTTACAAAACACATTGACCTTTAACTCATTTCTTGATAACAAAAGATGTGGTGAATGAAGTACATAAATTACTTTAACATAACATTTTATTGGATATACTTTTTCTTTTATCATATTACTTTAAGAAATTAACATAGTTAGTGCTGTGCTTACAAAACACATTTACATTTAACTTACTGGTATTGCCTGATAATAAACAATATTTTTTTATTTTCTTCCTTGAGCAAGAATATACAAATTTTTCCCCATTCCAACTCTTGAAGTAACAATGCATAATTAACCATGACTGAAGCAGTCAAACCTCAAATCTACTCCAGCAACTTTGAATATTTGTCCTTGTGGTTTGTTAATAGACATAGCAAGTGCTAGGTGGAGGGGAACTTTTGAACTGGAATGGTGTATCTGTAGGTATCATTAGTATTCTTGGTATTAGTATGTCTTGGTATTAGTATGTGACACACCTAACAGAAGACACCAGCAAATGCCTATGATCAGGTGCTACTAAAAGCTAATTATCAGTGGGCCCAATTGGGGCTCTGAAGGAACTGATTTTGCCATCTAACCAATCTAGTTATTTAAGTCAGGAAATCAGTAGTACCCTTTCAAAATTCTGTGTTTCTAGCTCTTACCGTTTCAGAGATCTTTCACGACAAACAAAAAATCTTTCTAAAATATTGATGAGTAGCAGCTACAACCCACAAAGTTCCAGTACTCGGTGTATGGTCTATAGTCTTGTTAGCCTGACATCAATTGTAAAAATATATAACAAATATCCTTGAAAATCTAACCACTGGCTACATGAAGAAAATGTTCTACAAAAACTGTTAGTAATGAGTTTGGTTTTGGGCTATATTGGACCAATCCTGTTCCTACTGATTTTGGCAGGAATTACAGGTCCAATTCTCCAGCCATTAGTATCAGTGAGAGGTTTTTTTGCCATTGATTTCAGTAGGAAAAGGATTGAATGCCATAGTGTATGTGAACATTTTGTCCTTGCTTTTGTTGCTTTATTAGACTAACACGGCTGCCCCTTTGGATTTTGTCCTCTATAACCTGCTTGCAGTTTACGTTAACATAAAGATCGTTCTTACAGCTGAGAGACAGCAGAGGTATTTCATGGAGAAGGAAGAGGCCCATGCACATTTTAGGTGTAGGGTTTTAGTCGTGGCTCTGAAGGAATGTGTGGTTTACTATGACAAGTGGGAGTCTCTCCACAGAGTTATAACTGATGCTGTGTTCCTATCCTATGGTGAACTTTGTGTTCATAAATAAATCATGGTTTCCAATTATCAAGGTTAAGTATTTTTAAATGCATATTTTATTATAACAAAATAACTATTCTCTAAAATAAATATTTCATCAGTAACTTCAGAATAAAAGCACAACACAGCCGACTTCTGGGGGGAAAAGCATAAAAAGTATACATCTGAAGAAGAGCTCTGAGTATGAAGGCTTGTCCCTTCCATCAGCAGAAGTTGGTCCAATAAAAGATATTTCTTCACCCAGTTTGTCTGTCTACATTAATAAATGTTGATTAGCCTCAAATGCAACTCTATATTTACACCTATTTTTTTATAAACTGGTAAAGATAGTCACTTTTCCAATTAAATTACATAAACAAATTATTCTTAAGGAAAGGAAATGTAAGTAGTTTGCCAAAATATTCTCTCTCTCTCTTTTTTGTTAACTGTACTAGTTGACAATATTTATTATTTAACATTATCCCTTAAAATAATGTCTTTATATAAAAGTCAAGATTTTTAAAAAAGTTGAACTAATGGATCAAACTAAAGGTTGTTTGGTGTGCAATATCCATTTCTTCATAGGTGATTAAATGCTTCCTTTAGGTATTATGTAAGCAGTGTAAGATTTATGATTCCCATAACCATTTATTTCCTTGATTTCAAGTTCTTGAATTTTGTAAATGATTATTATTAATCACTTGTATTACAATAATGCCTCAGGACCAACCAGGATCAGGAATACTTTGTGCTTGTTGCTGTACAGAGTAGTAGAAATTTCCAGTCCCAAAGACCTTACAGTTTAAATAGAAAGATAGACATAAATAAGGTAAAGGGATTGAAGCTCTTTGAGACAGGGACAATCTCTTTGTTCTATGTTTGTATGGAGCCTAGCAAAGTGGGACCTTGGTCCCTGATTGGGCTTGCCTAGTTGCTATGATAATACAAATAAATAATAACAGACAAGCAGAGTGATCAGTGAGTGTGTGGCAAACTTTAATTCTATGTCTTTGGGAACAGTTGAGGGAAAGGGTTTAGTTAGTGAGGGATTGACTGAATGGAAGGAATTTTTCAGTCAAGAAGGATCAGCTATCACTAGAGTGTAAATGCTAACAAAAGAGTCATTTAATTAGAGCAAAAAGATGGCCCAGCAGTTAGGGTACTAGCTTGGGAGATCTGGGTTGAATTCCCTGCTCTGCCACAGACTCCCTGTGCAACTCTGGTCAAGTCATTTATCCTCTCTGTGATTCAGGTCCCCATCTGTAAATTGAGGAGAATACTTCCACATCTCACAGGAGTGCCATGAGGATAAATACGCTGTGAGGTGCTCCGGTACTATGCTACCCTCAGCCATATAGGTACCTAGGTAGGTAACAGAGCTTGATAGGTTTGGGAGACATCATGATTAATATATGTGAGGCAAATATGTCCCTGAAAGGCCTAGCCTCAGCCCCCTACTGTTAGAAATTTAACACAAGGATTATTAATTACATGTTAATTAAACTTAACTGAAATAATAACACTGACCTCTATTTCTCCTTATTTATAATGTTGTTACCTTATTATAACAAACTGTTCACCCTTGGCCTCATTTCATACCCAAAAGAATCAGATTATTGCCTCATAAAACAGAGGACTAACGATATTACCATTTTAGTAATGGTGGCCCAAGACATAATCTTTGTATAGTCCCATGGACTGTTACTGTAAAACAGAATAGTGCAGCTTTTTATATAAGGGCACAATCCAGGAAATGCAGATTATGCAACAGATAGAAAAGTGGATTGGGCAAGCACAAATTCCACCCATCATTTGAGCAGTCAGCCCTCACAGTGTTATCTGTGAAACTTGTTAAACCTCAGAAAGCTCATATCCATTTAGAAGCAATAGCTGCTGCTTCAGTGGCAAATTGCATTAACAATATTAGATAGGAGGGTTTTTTTCCCCCAACTATCTACTGATAAACTGTTTGCACAGTGTTACATGGGGAAATGCTGAACTCCAGCAGCAGCAACAACAACAACAACAACAACAACAAAAAGCCTTGATCATTTGTGAGTTGGCATTTCATCACTATAATGTCAAGCATTGTCGATCCTGTTGATGTCAAACCCCTAGGCTCTTCCTCCCTCTTTCTTTTTCTTGGTGTTTAAAGCCTTCAGAACAATCCTGTGTAAAGTATGTGTAGTGAAATATTGCTAGTGGGGATTTTTATGACCAGTTTCAAGCACACAGCTCAGTGACTGAAGTCTCTGTAGACAATGATCTGTGGATATAATACTGCCATTGTCTACACTTCATTTCTGCTGTACAGTGGCCGTTTCCTCCTCTGAATTCATTGTCGCTATTAAATTTATCTAGGAAAATAAGTGGTTGTAGTGTGGATCCTTATTAATCATTCTTGCCTGGTTGGTTTTTTATTCTTTACTTTCATTATTTTCAGTTTGGTAAGTAGCAGTACTGTAGAATCTACATAATAGGACTCAGGATTGTCACTCTGTCTGCATGGCACACTGAAGCCTAGAATGACTATTGAGTGATGGAAACCACCACAAGCATGGCTGAGAGCTCTGTTTTGATATGAGCAGGTTCAATCATCACTGGGATTTGCAGTCTGTTACCATCCAATTTTTACATTCTAAGCCATTTTAACTTTACAAATTACACCTGTGTGGTGTAAAGCTACAGTAAATCATGTAGCTTTACCATACCTAGATTATATAAGAGATAACTCAATCCATCACTGCCCTTACTCTTCAGATAATATGCATCCAACAATTCAGTTGGTTGCATAGACTCATAGATTTTAAGATTTAGAAGGGACCATCATGATCATCTAGAGTCTGACCTCCTGCACATAACAGGCCACAGAGCCTCACGCTCACTCCTGTAACAGACCCTAACCTCTGGCAGATTTATTGACCTCCTCCAATCATGATTTAAAGACATGTACACTAATTTAAACCTACAAGTTATCCATGCCCTATGCTGTAGAGGCAAGTAAAATCCCTCAAGGTCTCTGCCAAATCTGACTTGAGGAAAAATTCATTCTTGACCCCAGATATGGTGATCAGTTAGACACTGAGCACATGGGCAAGATCCATCAACCAGAGATCTGGGAAAGAATTCTCTGTAGTAACTCAGAGCCCTCCTCATCCAGTGCGCTATCACTGGCCTTTAGAGATGTTTGCTATTAGCAGCCGCAGATTGACCACATGTCATTTTAAGTAGTTTCTTCCTACCATCCCTTCCATACTTATCAAGCTCAGTCTTGAAGCCAGTTAGGTTTTTTGTCCCCACTGCTCCCCTTGGAAGACTGTTCCAGAACTTCACTCCTCTGATGGTTAGAAACCTTTATCTAACTTCAAGCCTAAACTTGTTGAGTCAGTTTATATCCATTTGTTCTTGTGTCCACATTGCAACTGAACTTAAATGACTTCTCTGCCCCTCTCCCCCCAGTATTTATTGCTCTGACATATTTATAGAGACAATCACATCTTCCCTCAGCCTTCTTTTGGTTAGGCTAAACAAATCAAGCTCTTTCAGTCTCCTCTCATAAGGTAAGTTTTCCATTCCTCCACCATCCAAGCAGCCTTTCTGTGCACTTCTTCCCATTTTAATTAATCTTTCTTAAATGTGATGTGTCTGTAAAAAAAGCCAATACTATCTTAAGATGCATCAGACCAGGAATTTGCAGTAGAGATAGGGAGATGCTAGTACCATTATACAAGGTGCTGGTCAGGCCTAACCTGGAATATTATGTGCAGTTCTTGTCCCCAAAGTTTAGGAAAGATGAAAAGGAACTGAAGATGGAGAAAAACTGTTTTAAGTTCAGCACCAATCTGGACACAAGAACAAATGGATATAAACTGGCCATCTGGAAGTTTAGACTTGAGTTTGCATAGTTTTCTGACTGTCAGAGGAGTGAAGTTCTGGAATAGCCTTCCAAGGGGAGCTGTGGGGGCAAAACACCTAAATGGCTTCAGAACTGAGTGTGATATGATATGCTGATATGATGGGACAGCCTAGTATGGCAATTGACTGATTTTTGACTACTGGTGGTAGATATGCCACTGGGACATTGGATGGGGTGAGCTCTGAGTTATAGAGAATTCTTTCTTGGGTGTCTGGCTGGTGAGTCTTGCCCACATGGTCAGCGTTTAACTTATTGCTATATTTGGGGTCAGGAAGGAATTTTCTCCCGGGACGGATTGGCAAGGGCTTTGGCGGGTTTTCTCTTCCCTCTGTAGCATGGTGCACGGCCCACTTGCTGGTGGATTCTCTGTATCTCAAAGTCTTTAAACTATGGTTTGAGGACTTTACTAACTTAGTCATAGGTTAGAGATTTATTGCAGGAGGAGGAAGGTGAGGTTTTGTGGCCTGCATTGTACAGGAGGTCAGACGAGATGATCATATTGGTCCCTTCTGACCTTAGAGTCAATGAGTCTAAGAGCTTGTAAATTCCATGTAATTATTTATATTTTTATTGTCAATACAACTATTGCGTGTTCTTTTTTTTTCCTGTATAAAAGTAAGGCCTATAACCCAGCCCTCATAATCCGTGCTAGGAGGTAGGACAACCTGGAGGAAAAAAGGTGATTTAAAAGATGATGGGGGGGGGGGGGAGACCTAATGGTATCCTTGTAACTGCTTATATTTCCTAATGGTCTTGCAAATGAGGTTTAGACGTTAATCTAGAAACTCAATTAGGCAAGGTACCACAGTGCAAATGAGGCTGCGTTTGCTCCCCAAGCAGGAAAAACATTTGGAAATGGAAAAACAAAACAAAAAACAAAAAAAAAACAAAACAAAACAAAACAGCCCCCCCCCCAAAAACCCTTCAGTCTGACTCTTTTCTTGTCTGTTGAGAGATTTACCAAACATTGTCACTGAATTAAGAAGGTGTATAGATTTGTATTTCTTTTCAAATAATTGAAATGAAAGGGACATTGCTCATCTCCCTGAAAAAGTGTCATGTTGGAACTGGAGAAGTAACTGGGTGGGAGAGCTGCAGCTTATCAAGGAAGAGGAAAAAAAACCTTGAACTAATCTCTGATCTTTGTCATTTTGAATTACTCCCTTTAAAACCCTCGTGATATTTCATTTTAGATTTGAAGTTAAAATTTATGGAAGTGCTCCATTCAATAGCATAAATTAATGGGCTTGATAGTGTTTGCTTATGTGGGCCCTAATTCAGGACAGTACTTTAGCACGTGTTTAAAGTTAAGTATGTGCTTGAGCACTGCGTAAATAGAGATGCTGTCCCGAATCAGGACCATAATAGAGAGCAGTGATTCACAGGAATTACTGAGTAAACTTCAATAGCCTGTCATATGCAAGAAGTCAAACTAGATGGTCCAGGAGGTCTCTACTACTCTTAAAATCCATGAACAGGCCACATCAGTGATCAGATACCAACTTTCCAACTGGATTGTGTCATAACACAAGTTTACAGTGCTAAGGATTACAAAAAGGGAAATAAAGACAGTCTGAGGTAATTGAACACAGGCTTTTCTGTTCACCAGCCCCAACCTTTAGTGGATAACCTGTTCCATTAAAAATCTGTAATGCTGGAATGATTTTGTACAGTTCTTTTTTCTGTTCATTCTATTACAGTTGTTCTTAAATTATTCCACTGAGTATTGCCAGCAGCTTTGAGACCTTTAGCACACTCAACAAAAAAGCAGAAATGAATGAAGAATAGGCTAAAACAACACAAGGGGGCTCACTTAAAAAGGCAGAGTTGAGTCATTGTTTTTAAACATCTTTCCCTTTACTCTTTGTTTGTAATATTCCTCTAAGAAGCTTGAAAATATTTGATTTTCCCCACTATTTTTTTGTCCTTTGCACTGTGCAAATGTGTTTTGTCTTCAGTTCCAGTGAAAATTAACATGGCTTTTTCCTCTCAACAGTTGATTGTGCATAGTCCCTTGTGATAAAGTATCTTTATGCATCTGCATCAGGCAGTCTACTAATCTGGTTATTAACTGTTGTATAACCAGAAGAGGGAGGAAGCACAAACAACTGGTGTTTGAATAGGCCCTACAAAAACTGTGGCCATGAGATTTCTCAAATAAATTCTCAGGAGGTAATATAATAAATATTACTTACACGAAGATAATCTTTTGCCCTGGAATTGAATTCAAGAAGCCTTGACTATGGGAAAGAACATAATCTACTCCTTAACCAGGCAGCAGGCTTTTCCAGAACAGAAGCTACATTGATACAAAAGGTGAGTGTGAGGGGGTTCCCTACCCTGCCTGGCCCAGAGCAGGGTGACAGCACACTGCAGGCTGAGGTGGCCAGGCCTCTCTTTCCCTGCTGGGCACACTCAGCTTGGAGGCAGCTCATAAAAGGATGCAACGCAGCTCAGTCTGCGCTGGCTGCTAAAGCAAAAAGACACAGATCGCCAGCTTTCACCAGGGAGCTGTGGCAGACTCCAAACCCAAAGTGAAAGCACACAGAGCCCCAGACAGACTCCATGCTGTTGGAACAACCCAGAGAAGGGACCAGGCTGCACCACCTGAGGACTCTGGAAAACCTGGGAATAGTGGATCATCTCACCACAGAAGACAGACAAGGAAATAGCCCAGTGGACTAAGACATTGTTACAGTGGAAGAACCAGGAAACCAGTTTTGGGAGGATCCCCATTGACTTAGTGGCAAGTGACACTGCCAGGGTCTGGAGGAGCACTGAGGGCCCAAGCACCTCTACCCTGCGTGACACACAACTCTAGGTGGCACCTCACTCCCCCAATGTGTCCCATGGCCACATTATCCAACAGAGGTGTTTGATGTTATTGACTCTGGTCCTTAAACCATGCAGATCTTCTTGGAAGGGGTGCTGTATTGACTCCAGTCACAAGGCCACACCGCCCTGACTGGAACAGCTGCTCTGTTGTCTGGCTATTAAGCCACACTGCCCTGACTGAAAGGTCGTCTTCACTGACTGGTCACTGGGCTATGTTCCATGTTTGATAGTTTGGGGCAGGTCACTAATGTGGATCTAACCAGTGACTATACAGTCTTTCCCCGCTTATGTGGCCCAGCACCTGTGACAGGGTGTACCTTCCCCACAACAGTAAGTCTCAGTGCCAGACCTGGATTCACAGCCACAGATGCAGCCATTGGTGATCCTTTCAGCTCTTGCAAAAACAGAGACATTTTTATCCTTAGGATTTTGGCACTTGGGCTACCTGGAGCCTTTCACCCTCATATCACGGGATGGGACAAACCTGGAGCAACTTGGCCCATGATTCCAAATCATCTACTTTTAGCACAGTTAGGCAGTCTGATGCTATTCCTCTGAGTGAGCTTACAAGCTGTCCCCAGGTAGTGCTTTGGAGCAAGAATTGTTTCTCTTTGCATCTGTTTTTCTACACTCTGTAGCTTTTGCAATACACCCATCACTGGCTCCTTCCTTTCTCTCTCTGACATGAGGCTATCTCAGAAGGGGCAGGGAAGACTGAGTGAGTGAGCATGTTCCTGATTCCATTCTCTCTGATGGCAGTAGGGCTCCTCCAACTTTAATTATGGGAAGAGATTTGTTTGCAAAACCTAAAAGACTCCCTATGGTTCTTTTCTGACTGACTGGTGTAAATCAGGATTAACTCCAATGCAGTCAATGAAAACTGATCTAAGAACAGGCCCTAGGTCTCTTCAACTACTGGTCTCTGAGGACAGCTTTGTTTCTGCCATCAGGCAGATACCACTACGGAATTTCTCATTAATTGGCTTGTGGAAGCTAAACCATGCCCAGTTCTAGCCAATGAGTATTTCAGGGAGAAGGACATGTCTTCATTTAAAAGTAATGCAAGGATCCTAGGCCATTAGAGGCCACACTGTATGTGGGGGTGGAAATAACAATAGCAAATTTTGCATTTTACATAGTGCTTTTCATTCCTGAGCACTTAACAAACCTAGCAAAAGGATAACTGTACTCAGGCGTTGCTTCATATACCTCTTGGGTGAAATACAGTGGCTGGTTAACAATGTACCGCAACATTACCTGACAGTTTAGTACAGAAGATGTGAGGGGAAATTATACCTTCTCTTTCAAAGATCACTGTCACTACTTTTATGCACTGACTGCATCCAAAGCATCATGTGAAATCAGCCACATTGAGGACTGACCTGAAGAACAAATTTCCAGAAATAGTCTTCCTGGCAGTTCTGCCTGATATGCTTTTCTAAATCTGACAGTTTCCTTGGCATAAGCTAGATCTTCCTCCTCACATGGCTTGCTAGTATGAGCCAACAGCATTTGCCCCTTGAGGCCAGCCTTGCTAAGGCAGCCACTCTAAATCCATCAGAGAAGTCCTTGCAGAATCACATTGACAATGTCCTTGAGGAGGCACGGCCAAGCTTTGCCAAACTTAGTATTAATCAGGTAAGACCCAGAGTTCCCAATCAGGACCAGGGCCTTATTGTCAAGTTCTGCAATTATATGCTGTGCTGCCATGAGATCTAGCACTATGCAGGGAAGGAGCAGTTGAGGACTGTCCATAATGATTCCCCTGAGCCTGAACAGGAGCCACACATCATGCTTTTGGGGAAGAGAGGAGTTGGTGGGAGGCCATATTCAAGGCAATAAAGAGCTCTAGTTCCAACTCTGCTGCTGACTTGATGGGTGACTGAGCAAGTCATAGCTCTCTGTGTCTCACTTTCGCTGTCTGTAAAATGGGGATAGTTCATGCTGACCTCCTTTGTAAAGCACTATATAAGAGACAAGTATTAATTAGATATGTGAAGTAGGGAGAGCTCACCTAAGCCCTATTCCCTTGGAGCAGCTGACAGCTGCAGGTGAGTCTGCCTTGGCAAAAGCTACCATGCTTGAGTGATGTGCCTTTGGCTATTCCACAGCTGCCCACAAGTCAGTGGCATTGTTATGGGTGAATGCTCCCATTCACCAGCATCTATCACGTGGTCCACAAGAGGAATTAAATAATTGAATGCTGCTTGCCTAGGCAAAGTTTTTTGTCAAAGTATTTGATCTGGTGCCTGAGCTCATGGAAGCTGATACTTGGGGAACTGTCCTCACCTAAAGTATTTTGGTAGGCTTTGTCCTAACTTGCAGTTTCACACACTTGCTGTTTTTTACTGTTGGGTTTCCCAAATGTCTTGAGCAGCATGGCTCTTAAAATATGTTGAATCAGAGCCTCAGCTGGTGTAGCTCCATTGACTTCAGTGCAATTATGCTGATTTATATCAACCAAGGATTTGGCCCATTATGTTTCCTTTGAATGTTATGCACAGATCACTTGCTGTTTACTCCATTTTCTAAGAAATTGCCATCCTAACGTGATGTGTTTTATGGTTATGTAGGGCTTCTGAGACAATTTAGTTAAGATCTGGACTGTGATTGTTATTAGTAAATTTGTTCTAGGCCACACAGTATCATTTTTCATTACATTTTTCATCAAATTTCATCAAATTTTCATTGTTCGTATATTTACATTGTTCAGATTGGCTGTCAAATATGCTCTTAAAATTAAATAGGTAAAGATGCACTGATCCTAAAAGCCAGTGTTGCCATTCGCAGCCTTGGCCCACAAACCTTTCCCGCTGACTGTAAGAACTTGGCTACAAGTCCTACTGAATAATCTTTGGCTTACAACAGTGAGTCATGCACTCCATTAGACCACAAAACTGTGGCCAATAACCTCTGCTCAACACACTTCTCTGACATAAGCATAAATACTGGTCATTAAATATGATGGGAGGGGAATATAAAGTCTTGCTCACTCATTGAAGCATTAAATAGCACAGCCAGGGAACCTGCTACAAACAGCAATATAAATCTTTCTATAAAATACTACATCTAATTTTTAAGAATTAATTTGTTATCATGTACATGTGAGGGGGAGATTTTTGCTGCATCAAGTCTAGACCTTTTCAGTAGTGCTTCAAACATCCATCATGTATCTGGAAACCACAGCTGCTTCTATCTGCCAGCTCAGTGACTTCAAACATTAAACTGTCGTTTGTCCACATGTGGAACTCTCACTTAAATCAATACGTTTGGAATTTGAATCAATGATAGGGTCGGGCTCTTAGGGGGCACAATACAGAACTGCTAAATAACTTTCAAATTAGCTACTATCAGGGATTTTTTTCTGTATCTGTCTATACAATACAAGGATTCTTGCTTACACAGCAGGGCAAGGATTATGCTCCTAGGCTGAGTCTACACTTGGAATTTAGTTCGAATTAATGAGGATTAATTCAGTCTAAATTTGTGCACGGCCACAATGGCTTTCATTACTTCAAAGTAAGCAATTCCTTAGTTTGAAGTAATGAATCCTTACTTCGAAGTTATAAAACCTCCCTTAACTTCAAAGTAACAGTTAATTCGAGCTTATTAGTTTGAATTAAGGCAATGGAACCGTGTTAATTCGAATTAACCATTAGTTTAAATTAACGTGGTTTGACCTTCTCTGTTCCAGGGTGCCTTCCTCCTTCTGTGTATTGGCTGGGGGAGTGTCCCTTCTTGGGGGCCATGTTGCCACACTTCCCATGGTGCCCCCTTCCTAAATCCAGCTAGCAAGTCCTATCTATGGACATGGTAGTTTGATTTGGGTTTCTATTGGAGCCATGTTACTTCAAATTAAATTACTTCTAATTAACCATTATTAGTTTGATTTAATTAGTTCAGAGTAAGTTAATTTGAAATAATGTTCTAAGTGTAGAGATAGCCCTACTGAATAAGAAGGGGAAAAATTATACAGAATCAAATATGCGTGCATATATATAAGCACCTGTTTATAAATAGAGTGAAACTGACTCCGCTATCTTTCTAAAAAAGTTAAAGTAGGCTCCAGTGCAAAGAATCTTACAACCTTAACTGTGGAGAACCTATATATAATTTAAGACAGTTTATCCAGTAGGCTACACAATTTCATTGTTCATTTGCTGTTGTCATTTTACTTACAAAAAAGTTCACCTAATGTTCCCCAAAGCAATGGAAACTTACTGAGTATAGCAAAGGGAAAATGAATACTGGTAGATTAAATATAAAGGCTATAAAGTTCAAATCAAGGCAGTTTTCTAGTTCATAACAAGATCTGCCTACATGCCACATTTCATGCAAATAATACTTAATGGTGTAACATCGTATTTTATTTTGCTTCTTGAATACAAATATTGCTAAACATTTTAATAGTAATATATATTTGTTAGGGAAGATAAATAAGGACATTTTTCATAAGGGAATACCTAAAGATAGGCACCTAAACCCAAGCTGAGACTCCTAAATTTAATGGCACGATTTTTCAGAGATGCTGAGCAACGGAACTTCCATGGGAATGAAGGGTACTAAGCACCTTTGAAATCAGGTCAGTTTTATTTATGTTCCTAAGCATGAATTTAGAAGTCCAATGTGAGGCACCTGAGTGAAGTATTTGACCTCAGTTTCAAATGCAGATCTCCGTCTGACAGTGAGAAAACACAAGAAATACTTCTAATAAATATATACCCCCTCCATCTTTTTAATTCACCTCACTTCAGGTGGAAAAGGCCCAATTTCAAAGCCTTTTCTTATCATCTGATGTTCAGGTGTTTCTGTAGCTACAGGAGAACTTTGATGTTGCTCCCTGATTGCAAACGAAACACACTATGTGTGCTCCATTGAAAGCTGGATTAGAATTTCCCTGAAGTTTGAGTAGTTTGGATGTAGTGTTCTGGTGTTCATCTCTATTTACAATACTATAATCTACAACAGTGATTCTCAACCTGGGGTACATGTGTGGGCTTAATTAGTGGTACACAGAGGTCTTTCAAGGGGTATACCAGCTCATCTAGATGTTTGTCTAGTTTGACAACTGGCTATGTTAAAAAGCACTAGCAAAGTCAGAACAAATTAAAACTTCATACAGACAGTGACTTGTTTGTTCTACTCTGTAATTATACAGTAAAATATAAATACAATATTTGTAGTCCAATCTATTTGTTTTATAATTATATGATACAAATGAGAATGTAAGCAATTTTTAGTAATAGTGTACATTTTTGTATATTTATATCTGATGTGTCTGTAAGCAGGTATTTTTTTAAGTGAGGTGAAAATTGGAAAACGCAAGACTAATCAGGTCCTGAAAGAGATGCAGTGGTCTGGAAGGGTTGAGAACAACAGCTCTACAGCATGTACAACAAAGCAGGCCCAACATAAGTGCTTACACAGAACTTCTAAATCCTACACTTGGATATTTACATTAGCATTTAAGCAGGTTATCCTGATGTTGATGCTCCTTTGTAATGACTTGAATAGCTAAATGTGAGCTCTGAATATCCTATTTAGCTTTCCACATTTGTTATTTATGTCCACATGGTCCCATTCCCAACTATACTGGACCCACATTTTAAAATCAAGACTCAACTTGGTGCCTAAGCACTAGTGGGAGTTGGTACTTTCAAAACTGGGTTCCTTGGGTTAATTAGAAAATGCATGTGATATAACAGTTGTACAATGTGTTTCTCCCATCTCTTCCCAAATAAATAAAAAGAGAGAAAGCAAGAGCTTGATGTTCAGTGGTGTTAACTAGTTCAGGGTATGTTTACATTGCCAGCTACATGATGATCAAGTAAGTGAGTAGTGGAGACCTATTCAGTTGATCCCACATGGGCTCTCCAGCCAATGCAGGAATCCATCTTCCTAAAAAGAGTAAGGTTGCAGTGACAGCAGAAGCATAGCTACGAGAGGGCCTGGCTGGGACCCAGCACATGACCAGAAGCAAAAAGTGGCCTAGACCCACCTGGGTGACTCATAGGCCCAGTCTGAAAAATCAGGTCTGGTTACACACCTGCATCGGAAGTACTATCTTGTCAATGCATCGTTGTGAAGACCCCATACTACATGAATGTAAGCATATCAATGGGAGATATGCAAGCTACATTACGTAGCTGGAGTATCTCCCACTGGCTACCAGTGGCAGTATAAGCCAGGTCTCCACTAACTTCTAAAACTCTAGTGAAAGCAAGGCAAGCTTCATTTTAGAACATGGTGAGCTTTTGTCTAGCCTCCCCCCAGTCTTCCATGTGACTGTCTTAGCAAGTGTTAAAATATAATTTGTTTTGCTTTGACTAGAATTCTATAAGATGCTATTTAACACAAGCTAGCTAACAGCATTGAACGTTATGCCAAAAAAAGCCTTAGGTCTGGTCTATGCAGAATTTTTGTACTGGTACCTCATTTAAGAATTGATTTTTATTTTTAACTATATGCTAGGACAACCCCTAGACTGGCTACACCATTATAAATCACAATTATACCAGTATTACTGGGTCCATGCTAGGAGTGTTTTTCCTCTTTAATTGTACAGGTATAGTTGAAGTGGTGCAACTTTCTGTGTAGACAGACCCTTAGGCTATGTCCACATGATGCTTTTAAATCAAAACAACGACCGTTGTTTCAATTTAAAAGTTGTCACGTCTGAACGACGTTTTGTTATTTTGAAATGATGAGCCCCGTCATTTTGAAATAATGAATCTAATTTTGAAATAGTAAAACCTAGGCTGAAATTGAAATAGCTGCTATTTTGAAACAGTTGTTTTGAAGTAACGCCATTCAGATGTGTTATTTCGAAATAACCATTATTTTGATTTAACACTTTTGCCCTTCTCCTTCCCAGGGTGTCTTCCCTTTTCTATATATTGGCTGGCAACATGGCCCTGCCAGGGGGCCATGTTGCCACACCTCCCATGCTGCACCCTCCTAATTCGAAATAACAAGTCCTGTGTCTGGACTTGCTATTTCAATATGAGGTTTTTGCTTATTTTGATTTAAGTTAATTTGAAATAATGATTTTATTTCAAATTAACTTATTTTGAAATAAGCGTCTATGTGTGGACATAGCCTTAGAGACATGCCATGCTCTGAAGAGCCAAAATTCTAATTTTCCTCTCTTCTTATTTCCCTCCTCTCATTTCAGTGGGTAAGTTTTATAATCTGTCATAGTACCTTTGGTCAAATGCTACTCTTCCTGACCCCCTGCAGTTTGAAAATACCTAACTACTATGGAATCACCATGAAGGTATGGGTTTGGGGGAGGGCAATGAAGAGGCCAGTCAAAGGAACTCTGTGACCATTGCTTTCCCTGTGCCCTGCTCTACACTTGAAATTCACCTCGATCTAGCTACATTGCTTCATACCACAGCTAAGGCAACCAAACCTCCAGTGTAGATGTGGCTAGGCTGAAGAAGAATTTGTCTGTTGTCCTAGATCCTGCCACTTGGGCAGGTAAGTTATCAGCCTGGGTTTATAGACAAACCCCTTCCAATCAATGTAGGAGTTACAATAACAGAGCAGAGCTGCAGTACCACAGCTGTGTTGCTGTATACATGCCCTAAAACTCAGCACCATGGTATAATAGAGACCTGCACAGCTGTTCCAGGATTCTAGATCCGATAAGGTGAACAGTATTCTTTCCCCACAACTCCTCCTACATAGATAGGGAGAGGTTGATATGGAGTGGACTGTATAAACTCTGCAACAGCCAGAGATTCTCTCATACTGGAAGAATCCTCGATTGACCCATTAGGACAGGCTTATAGCCTCTTTGTGATGTCTGAATAATGCAAATGGCCTGAATGTGGACCTACATCATTAAGGGGAAGGAGGACAGGGAGGAAGTGGAGTTTACACGTTTCTCAGTTCTCAATGGTCACGCTGGCTGACAATGCTGACTCAATAATACAGCAAGGCATTGAGTCTTTACAACCAGGTGGGCTGGCAAACATTTTCAGTGATGAAGAGTTCTATTCTGCCACCTTCATGAGTCCTTGACAGACTAAAGCTTTTAATTCCCTTGTAACACGTCAATTGCTATATACCATGCATGAACTAACACAACTATAAATACAAATGTAGACACTTCACAAACATTTGTTCCAGAAACCTGAAGTGAAGTAACACCAGGAACAAATATGCAGTCTATATTAGTATTTGTAATTATATTAACTAACAATCAATTAACTTCATTTACAATGTGACCAGACACTTGGCTAACACGGGCTGGTGCTAAACAGCATCTTGTCCCAGAAAAAGCAAGATGCAAAGGGGTAGCCATGTTAGTCTAGTTCAGTAAAACAAACAAGGTGTCCTGTGGCACTTCAAGACTAACAAATTTAATTTTTGCATGAGCTTCATCTTCAAAGCATCTGATGAAGTGGGATTTTCTCCCATGAAAGCTCATGGAAAAAATAAATTTGTTTAGTCTTTAAGTGCCACAGGACTCCTTGTTTTATCCCAGAAACAGTGCTATGGAAATCAATCAGACTACTCATGGAATATCACATTGCTCTTTGTAAGAGCAGCAGAATCTGTATCTTAGCTTCTAGAATATGATAATCCATAAAATGACCATCCTAAATGGATGGATTTTCACATGGATTGGGCCCATGCTTATGACAGATTATAGTTAACTTCACTTGCCTCTCATTTTTCAGATTAATTTTTGTTGAAAACAAAATCTGAATTTTGTAAACAATTCACTGATAAAGTCCCAATGGAAAGAAATAAGAGAGCCATTATGTAGTTTCCATAATAAAGGCTAATGGGTTGTCTATCTATAATTCATCCCTCAGGTAGCTACTAGATACTTTATAATACTTCTTATTGTCTTGTTTATCAAGATGCAAAGAAACCCTTTATTTTAAAGGGTACTCCATGCTGATGTCTGTTCTTTGACTCTCAGTATCCAAACATGATCAAGGTTCTTCCTGCTCAGACTGAAGCAGCAGGCCCTTTTCCCAGAACATAGCCATAATTTCCATTAAAATAAACAACACTTGTGCACTTATTATACACAGAGAGGAGAATGTACCCTCAGATCTGTGGTCCTTCAGGCACAAATCTAGATTTAAAATTCAAGAGTTTTTATGGGGTTCATGTAGTGAAATTACATGACTATATACTTCTGAAAAATATATGACTTTCATGAGTATGACTGACATTAGAAGATCAGCTCCCTGAGGACTTCTTTATAGTAGGAAAATTAGCATCCATTGTAAGCAACAGTTCAGTAGCACTATTGCTACCAGTGGTTTAAGTGCTAGTTTAGACAGAACACAGTCAGTCTGACCACTACATCAGAAAAACCTGCACTTGGAAGTGGCGCTGTTGCTGAGTAAAAGCTGCTGCTTTTCCTTGTGGCTTTGCTCTTGTAAAGGCTGATGTTAATGGTGTCTTGACAAATGTCTTCCAAAGAAAAGCTCCGTGTAAGTGCAAAAGCTTGTCTCTTTCACAGCACAAACTGGTCTGTGGCAGAGAATCCTCCATCCTAGCCTCCTTTCCTTCACAAAAACCACTGAGAGACCTTCTCTTGAGAAGATACCACGATGCAATTTATTTACAATGTTTCATTTTACCAACTTCTAAATACTAGTGTAGTCACAATATTTGCAATGTCCTCCAGTTTTACTAGTTCTATTTCAAAGAACAGGGTGCATCCTCACAGAGAACACTTTTTTGTCAAGTCACACTGGCTTTTGCCTTTCTCTCTATTTTCCACCCCTTGGGTTGCCTTTTTATGATCTGTTATCCCATCTCTTTGTAATAGGCTAAGTAGCTCATTAGCTTCCCGTCTCATTAATCAGTTCCTTCCTCAGAGCCTAAATAGTTAAACAGCGACCAGAATGCTGGTTCAGTTACTGGTTCCCAAAACACTATCACAAGGTCTGCAAAAAGATGTTACCTCGCCCGCGTTTGTCTTTCTGAAAGTTCACTATTTTCTCAACAGCCCTAGGGAAGATTGACTTCATGAAGGTGCTGCGATGGCTTGGGAATTTTCTCAGCGTATGCCCCAAATCAGAGGAGAGTTTATTCAGCCAAGAGCCATTAGTTGACCTTGAAATTAGTGTAGCTGAGCCTTGTTTCTTGGCTAAAAGTTTGACAAAATATATGGATGTGTGGGGCCATGTTCTGTTCTCGCTATACTGTGAATTTATCGTGTGTTTACCCTGGTGTAACTGAAAGCAGAACTTGGCTAGCAGGGTTTTAGTTTTGGAGATGATCCTGGTTAAATGTAAAAGACCTTTTATTCACATTCCTGCTTGAGTGAAAGAGTCTTTTCATCTGATTTGGTACTGCTCTCTCTATCAGGTTTGTGTTCAACATTCTGCTCCTCTTGTACTAAATTCAGCACTAGTGTAAATGGGTGCAGCCCCATTTACTTGAGTGTTTTCTTACTGTGCTTTCATAAATCAAAAGCAGAGACAGCTTTTGGGGTAAGCAAAGCAGGCAGTCGCCTAGGGCCCCAAGCAGTAAGGGGGGCCCCATAGCAGTCACCTGCTTCACTTACCCTACTGCTCGTGGGGTGGTGGGGGAGCAGGGGACCACAGACTTCCCGGGCCAGAAGCTGCAGCCCCCTCCTGCCCACCTGGTGTCTCTGCAGAGGGAGTGGAGCAGCACTCCCCGCATACACCCAACCGGCCGTGCCTCCCCAGGGGGAGGGAGGATAGTGGCTGGCGCGGCGCACTGCAGCTTGCCAGGAGTGGGGCCCCCTGGAGTGGCCTGCTCCAAAGAGTTTGGGCCACTTCACCCCTGGCCACCCCAAGCCTGAACAGACCTGATCCAGGGCCTAGGGGAGAGGCAGTCTCTATTCAGGCCTGGAATGGCTGGGGGCAAAGTGGCCTGAACTCTTCGGAGTGGGCTGCTCCAGGGGGTCCAACTCCTGGCAAGCGGCAGCTCCATGGGCCCCCTCTTCCCCTCCATGGGAGTTGGGACTGTGGGGGGGGGGGGCTTTTAGGGCGGCAGTGGGGGCCCGGGGCCCCACAGAGAGGTGCATTGGGGGCCTATAGAGGGCCCCATAAAGGGCCTTCACCTAGGGCCCCCAATTGCCTAAGGCAGCCTCTTGTCCAAAGGTAATTTTGGCAGTTGTTTAAAATGATCAAGATATTTATTATCTGAAGCTTCTTACTCACTGCCCTTCGCTCTATAGGAATGTATTAAGGAATTACCTGCCCCATTAATTTCAGAGCGGGGCTAGAATTACAAAAGGCTGACTATAAACTCAAATTGTAAACAGCTGAGTAAGAACCAGCTCACTTACAAAATGACTTACTCTATTACCAATAATTCTCCATCTTAACCCTCCTCTTAGTCACCATGTGCAGTCTCAAGTAAAATCTGCTTCATTTTTTTTTTCTGAAGGAATGATAAAAAGGGAAGGGTCAGTGAGAAAGCAGTGGAAGAAATAATTAATTTGCTGAATGGGCAAGCCATTTGGCTATTAACACTTTGGGGTTTCAGCCACTCTTGAAGTGAGGCTGAGAGCGGGCAGGGGAAAAGTGTGCTTCCTTGAGATTCAGACTTCATATGCAACAGCCCCATAGCCCTATTCTTGGGGCAACCCTTTCTTCAGTAAAGAGTTGATGTTTCTGAATCACAGTGTTGGATTCATTCAAACAAGAATGAAAATGCAACTAACTATTCAGCAGATCCTTGCTGAAGTTGAGCAACACTTACCAAAGTATTGTATCATGTATGTAGTCAGTTCACAATAACTGCTATCCTGGGCTTAAAGGGTGGGTATATGGGATGTAGCCCCTCTTCTAGTAAAAGCAAAAAGAAAGTGTCCTGTCCTCTTTCTAACTTTAAAAAGCAGTGCCTCCCCCGACAATGTCTCCTCTTCCCTTGCTGGTGCAGTGAGAGCTCCCCCTCCTGTACTTTTAATCTACTGTTACCACTGCCACTAGCTCCTGGCCACAGCTTTCTCTCTCTCTCTCAATCTGTGCCCTGTGGTTCAGCATTGAGCATAGGAAAGGAAATGAATACTTCAAATTAATTTTGCTCATGCATTCTCTCTGCAAGGAGGCCTACCCTGTGTCAGATAGAAAATTTAAAAATACCATATAATTGGAGGGGCAGCATGGGGGAAGTTTACCCTGCTGCTGTCTGTGCTACACCTAGTCTCTGGATAATTAGGGGACTTCAGGCTCCAGGGATTTCAATCTGGCACCTTTCACCAGCATTAAATTCACTTAATTTCTTAACATGTACAGCATAACTGAAAGTCTAAGTAACTGCATAATGCAGACTCAACTAAAACACATCTCTAATGGGCTTGCAGGTACCTTTTCTCTTCTATTAGTTCAAATAAAAATCCCTGGGTACGCAAAGCAAGTAATAAGATACATAAAGAAGTAATAAGTTTAGATTTTAGTATAACAGGACACTGGGGCTCTCTTTCAGAGCTATCTGTACAGTATAAGATGTAGTGATCTGGAAAGGAAGTGTCCCCCTCTGTTTGGTGGTACAGTAGGGTAGTTTGTCTCTGCTGTGGCTGCTACAGATGCAACACACAGGGTAAACAACAGGAAATCATGTACAGATGCAAAAACAAAGCTAACAAACTTAAGTGGTTGATAGCACCAGGTTTTGCTGCTCCTTCCCCTTTAATCTCAAGGGGTACATCTACACACTGTGTTTAAGTCAACGTAAAGGCCCTTAAGTTGACTTAAACAGAGCCCTATCTACACTTTATTAAGTCGACTTAAGGCAATGAGGACTAACTAAGTCGACTTAGTGCAGTGGGACCATTAATTCGACTTTATTAAGTCAAATTAAGCCAGGACACCCATTTAAAGTCGACTTAATAAAGTCAACTTAATGTAGTGTGTACTCACTAAGTCGACTTAATAAGGTCTACTTAAAGTCAACTTTAAGTAGACTTTATTAAGTTGACTTAATAAAGTTGACTTAGCTTTCACAATGTAGACATAGCCGAGAGGTGCTCCTGCTTCATCACCTCTCTCACTGAGATTCTAACTACCACGCCCTCTGGTGCCCCCACCCTGCCAACAACTTTTGTCTGGGACCATTAATTCTATGGATGGACCTAAGGAACTTCCTGTCTCTCTGTTTGATCCTAGTAGAAGCCCTCCAGCCTAAAGCATTGTGAGCCAGCACAATGGATGCCCCATTTTCATATGATCCAAAGAGGCAGCTGTATTAGTCTAGTTCAGTAAAACAAACAAACAAGGAGTCCTGTGGCACTTAAGACTAACAAATACATTTATTGCATGAGCTTTCATGGGAACAAATTCCACTTCATCAGATGCTTTGAAGAATGTGATCTTTATCTTTTCCCCAGGTGTTCACTAAGCTGTCTAGTCCCAGTGGAGTTACTCTTATGTGTAAGTGCTCAGGGCATGGGTAAAAGTGACAGAAGTGACCTTAGTGGGAGTGGTAATGGAGCAGCTGCAGATCCTGAATTCAAAGAAGAAGGGAACAATCACCTCAAGAGAAGTTTGGTCTGTGTAAAGACTTTGGAATTTGCTCAGCATACTTATACATACCTAGGGCTACCAGATGTCAGGCAAAAGGAAGACGTCCTCCTTTTTACCTTTACGTCCTCCTTCTGGCAAGCTCTTTAAAATACATGATTTTGTCTGGCTTTTTACGTATGAGGGTTAAAGTATGCTGGAATGCCACAGAATACCTTATTTTTAGGGGAAAGCATTCTAGGGCCCCCTAAAAACAGAACAATATTATATTAATACTACATTTGTTCCACGTGTCCTCCAATGTCCTCCTTTTCGTACTTCCCTGACCTCCTTTCTGGCTTTGGCATCTGATAGCCCTACACATACCATTTGATGAGTTTTAGAGGACAAGACCTGTCATCTGTAATTCAGAAAACTAGCATGTCAAAAAGTAAAGAATCTTTAAGCTCTGCATGCAGGCATTTCTGGTCTAGGACTGGGGTGATAAAAGCTGTCTGGCTTTGTACATTACTAGCATTTGTCAGGACTTAGCTGTATTGAAACAATTGTATCTTTAAAAAGGACGTAATTCCAAAACTACAAGAAAATTGCTTGTTCCAGTACTATCTCTGTATCTTCCTTTGTAATGATTTTAGCACAAAGGCCTGGGGTCTCTCAAGGAGAGAATGGAATTTGTCTGATACTGTAAACCTGCCCCCAGAGGCACAAATAAATGTGATCTCAGAGAAGTGCTGGGAGAGTGAGCCAGCTAGTCAGAAAGAGTTTTGTTCAGCCTCTCCCTATCTAGGATGTCTGGGTGCCTTTTGTATTTCAGAAGGATGGAGGATAAATGCAGAAGGCACTCCTAATGTGAACGAGAAAGATGACACATTAGAAAATGTATTTGCTATGGGTGCTGCTGAACCTTATCTTGGTACAAAGGATCTTGCTAGTGCTTTAATCAGGGGATGAAGCATCTTTTTTTTTTTTCCAAAGTAAAGCCCGTGTTTCAGCAACTCACACCTTGTCCCTTAACTCTGGTGTTTCTAATAGGAAGATTTCCCAGTCAATAGTAAGAAACTGAGTCTGAAAGGCTCTCTCAGTGGCCTCTTTTGATTCTTTTTCAGAAGCCACTGTTTTTTATGTGGAATACAACCAGGTGTTGCTGGACACATGTAGCTGCTCCCTCACGTATAAATCAGGGAAAATACTCAAACTATGTCTTAAATAAAAAAGGGGGATCAGATTCAAGCCACATTCTGAAACTCTACATATGTGGACTCAGGAGGCTATGAATTGAAGGGTTTGCTTTATGCTATTCTTTATGAATATGCCAAATCCCAGCAGAGCATTTGTGTGCTTGCATCTACCAGAAAATGGAGGCAGAGCACAGGTAAAACAAGGCAAAGGTTTTCCCCCAATTGTAGTTCACCTCCCCCAAAATACAGAAAAGTCAATATAAAGTACCCCAAAGAGTATGGCCAAAGACAGGGACTGTGAAGCACAGTGAGATTAGGAATAAGATATGCATTTTTTTATGGCTTGCAAGGACCTCTAATCAGGGCTGGCCCAAGGGTGTTTGGTGCCCTGGGCGAACTATGAATTTGGTGCCCCTGTCAGAGAGCAATATTTTCATTTATAAGAGATAACCTATGAATATATTTTTAAATAGAGAAAAAAAATTCACTTCTGTCCCACCTTAAAGCCCAGTACCCTAGGCAACAGCCTAGTTCACCTACATGTTTGGACCAGCCCTGCCTCTAGTCACACCCCTTGCAGATTATTTTTACCAGGAGCATGTGTAATCTATGAGAAGAAGATGAGTCAGGCTGTGAGGGCAAAGTAGTATAAGATGAGACCATAGCACAGGCGTGGCCAGACTGCAGCTCGTGAGACGCATGTGGCTCTTGAAAGAAAAAGTGCGGCTCACAGAAGACCATGATGGGGAGAAGCGGTGGCATGGTTGGAGACTGTGGGGAGGCAGCAGCATTTTTACTGTAGGCCTAGTTTTCATGTTAACCTTAAGTAATTATTAGACTCTGACATTAGTAGGATCAATATTTGTTCACTTTTACAATAAAATTAAAGTGTGCACTGAATTTTAAATTTAGTAATTTTGAAGTAGGGAAAAGCATATGGCTGTATGCCTCAGTGCGGCTCACAAAGGTTTAATAATCAACTTCTGTGGCTCCAGTTCCCTAAGTCTGGCCGCTCCTGCCATAGCATATGCAGACAAAATTGGAGTGTTAGAGTCAATCCTCAGGTGCATCAGAATGGTAAACAGCCTCCTCATCCAGGGACAACTGGTACACTTTAGAGTATCCTCAACTTGCTTAGGTTTGTTCTACCAGCTGGGGGATGGCCTTGCCAGTGTGCTCCCTTTATGCTCCCCTCCAGCTCCTCCGCTATGGTACAAGGACATCCTGTATGTTAGTGACACAGAAGGAAGTACCAGATGAGAATCCCCTCACTTTGTAGGAAGCCCAATTGGGGCAACTTTAATATATCTTTGTGCTACTGGATCAGTGCAAAGGGTTCATAGTATGAGCCAAGACCTAACCTTTAACCAACAGCCTGAATTAGTTGACTTGGGGTCCCAACTAGTACCATCTCTTATTATGGGTTCTAAAAATAAGATCAGAGTTTTCATTATAGAAAAACAAACAAGGAGTCCTTGGCACTTAAAGACTAACAAATTTATTTATTGCATGAGCTTTGGGAGAAAATTCCACTTTGTCAGATGCTTTGAAGATGGGGGAACTTACTGGTCTCAAGTTGCAGTTAGGGAAGTCGAGGCTGGATATTAGAAAAAACTTTTTTACTAGGCGAGTGGTGAAGCCTTGGAATGAGCTGCCAAGGGAGGTGGTGGAGTCTCCATCTTTGGAGGTGTTTAAGGCCCGGCTGGACAAAACCATGACTGGGATGGTTTAGTGGGAGTGGTCCTGCCTCTGGCAGGGGGTTGGACTAGATGACCTATGAGGTCCCTTCCAACCCTATGATTCTATGAAAGCTCATGCAATAAATAAATTTGTTAGTCTTTAAGTGCCACAGGACTCCTTGTTTGTTCACAAAACTAGACTAACACTCTTGCCCCCCAAAGGTGTTCCCTTTGAAACTTCATTATAGAAATAAGCGTAGGAAAAATCTTTTAGTTAATTTTGTCCATCTCCCAATATGAAGTTTAGTGTAAGAAGAAAAGCCAACCAGGCCCTTTTAGGCTGCCTTAGATTTTCAACCCAGCTCTTCAGTTTACCAGATAGTCATCCTAGCCAACTAAGCCTTGACACCACATTTGCCTCTGAAAAAACAGGGGTAGGGTTTTATTTGCAGGCCGAAGGGAGTTCCTGGGCTGACATTTTGCCAGGTTATGCAGGTGGAAAATTTAATTGGCGTGGGTGTGGGTGTTTCCGGTGCCTATCTTGAATATTGGCAGCTAAATATTTATCAGTCACAGTATTCCAGACTCGGGACATTCTCGTTACAGCAATATAAATTGAGCTAAAATATCCCCAGCACAGATTTCAGAAGTAAAGGGCTGGAAAGGAAAGGGAAATAAAAAGATTTGGTAGAAAATAACAATAGGGAAAATGATGAAAAATCTTTTTGAAAGGTATCATGAAAACCTGGCCCCAAATACAATTTGTTCAAATGAAGTCATCTTGTGTACCTGCTTAATGTTTTTTACTCAGTCACCATTCCAGAGGGATAGCAACCAGGACAAAGCATTACAAAAGAGTTTCTTTAGCATCTGTATTATTTAAGGTGCATGTAAGAGCACACCAGTAAGGGGCGAAAACAGGCTACATGGAATAGAATTGGGATACATGACTTTTGTAAGACTGGGCCAGAACACTGCATCCTTTCATACTTGCCTACTTCATTTTCCATGTTAGTGGCTATAATGGAACTGCTTCCCTGGGTTGCTGTGGAGTTACACCAGTGTAAAACTGGTGTAATAGAGTTGTGATTCTGGCTCTGAATCTGCTTATACAGCTTTTTGATGTTATTTGCAGGGTTTACCCTTAAGAAGCATAAGTAAATAGAGAAAAGAAAATTAACTTATATGCAGCTAAATCATTTTTGGAAAGGTATCAAGGTCAGCTCTTTCTCATTAGTTTTTTTTTTTCTCTTTCCTGTATTAGCATTGGAAGAACAAAGAACAGCGTTTATTTTATATTCCAAAGATTAACTGAAAGGTAGGATGAAACACTGAAATTGAATTAGTAAATTATTAACCAATTTCTATGAAATAAGAAATAATCTATTACAGATTTATCACCCTGACCCTGCATTCCACCATAGAGATTTGTTTATGAATTTGTTTTTAGGAAATAAGGCAGAAGGAATAAGGGGAAACAGACTAGAGGCAATCTATCAAGTCATCTCCTAAGATATTAATAATGAAGCCCTTTGAACCTGGCAAATCTTCCAGATAGCTCTCTTTACTGCTTTCTTACAAACTGTCCTGGTGTTCCTGCTTCATCTAGTGGCCTCTTCTTAATTTTTGCCCCTGAGTTATAAAAAAAAAAAAAATGCCCCCATTATAATCTCTTGGTACAGGAACATGCAGTATACTTAGTGACAGGACTTCAATGTTATCAGTTTCATACGGTTTTCCTTGCTGTGTGTAGACATAAAATTGATGGCACTAAATGACATGTTTCAGTGTTCAGATGCTCTTTGCCAAGTGTGATTTCACACCTTGAGAACACAAAAATCTGCCAGATGGTTTCAACAGCAAAACCCAAACCAGCAATATTTCCTGGATCTACTTCCCATAGAGCCCTTTTCCGAATTATGGTCAGTGTGTCGGGTCAGAGTTGAAAAGCCCACCTGATGTAATCACCCCCGACATAAGCAAAAAGCAGCTTTTCTGCCAAAACTGTGTTAAGACTGCTTCAACACAGAACAAATGTTATACAGAAAGCTGTGTAATAGATGGGATTAAATTCTGTGCTGTCAGGTGCAGGGAAAGGGTGCAAAGATGATGATTGCTATGGGTTCTACTGCAGGAAATCCTGTGAGCCAAGACAGGATTTCTCACTGTACTGGAAAGAGTACATGGCATTTTTCCTATGAGCATGGTGTGATTGGATGTGCTGCTAGATAGAACTTGCTGCTGAGAACAGTGTACTTTCCCCAAGCTAAAAGGCTAGACAAGTGCCCAGACCTGTAGATCACAACCCCGTGTGGCCTCAGTACACAGGCCATGGAAGATATTCTTTTCTGCAGTTTGTGTAGAAGCCAGCAGTTTTTTGTGTGCCCTTCCCTGCCCCTTTTGCAAGACAGCACCGCAGAGGGCAGGATTTAGTCTATGGAGTTTACTTTCCTGACTACAGTTCTATATAAATAAACACACCCATACACAAATAACATAGCAAACCCCAAATGTACTAGAATTTTGAATGGCCCTAGCATCTTGGCAGTAGGGAAGTAAAATTAACACCTACAGAGGTACTGTAACCTGGTCTATTGGTTTTGAGTCTGATCTCACTTTATATCAGTATAAACCAGGAGAAAACACAATGAAACCAGTGGAGTTACAACAGTGCAAGAGCAGAATCCATTTCCCTACTTTTGCTTTTACAGTGCTTGCTTGTCCCACCACAGCAAATAAATGGAACAATCTATATACACAAACTCCATTGGCCCAGTTGCCTTATTGTGAAACCTGCTTTATATCCCAATCTCATAAAAATCACACAAGTGTGATGCCTTCCCTTGTCTCTGATAAGAGAGAGGAAGGGCTGTAAGTAGCACAAAAACTATGAGACAAGGAAATAATATTTCACAACACAAAAAAAATGTACAAACTTAGTGGAGATCAAGGCATTTAAATTAAAGATGCCTATAATATCCAAACAATGTGTCTGCAACAGGGGACATGGATGTAAACAAGCATTCAAAAATGAAAGCTCCTAAAGCAGGCTCTCAATGACAATTCTTAAAGTAGAACAAGCTGCAAAGTCTTTAAAATAATGCTGTGCCACACCAATAATCCTACCCTATTCATTGGCCTGATCTAAAGCGTATGAAAATTAGTGGAAAGGTTCTCATTGACTCCAGTGATCTGTAGATCAGGCCCAAGAGTCTACATTAAAGGTAATCCAATGAAATATATGAATAAATGAATCAAAACTGCAGTTATTCAGTGCTGTCTGCTGTTTTCTAGACTGAAGTTTATGTATCATTCATTGACTGTGTGCCACTGTGTAAGAAAGAGATAGTATGACAGCTGTGCTCCTGGGATGCACAAAAATCAGATGTGGATCTTGTGGGGTTATTCCAGTAAATACATGTGGCAGCCGGACTTGTAAGGAATGTATTAGTTCACTTGTATTTTATTCATAAAATCCTGACTTCCCCTTCAAGCCACATTCTATGAAAATTGCAAAGTTCCATTTCAGTCTTAGCTGTTTTCCAAAAATAACATCTTAAACATACGCCTCTTGGAGCAATCTGCCACCCTGAAGATTTATTTTAAGGGAAGACACACCTAGAACTGCATAAACTCTGAGATTTGAAATTTAAATCTCAGCTTTACAAAGAATATAAGACTCAATATAGATAATTATGTGCAAATCTTGCTAACAGCAAGTTTAAAAGAATCTATCTGTGTCCTCTTGAATAGGCCCTTGGGAGGAAAGAATCATTGATATCCATTGCTCAATATCATTTTTTCATCCACAGTTGTGCAGACCAGCTCTTCAAGGACAAGCTATTATTATTGACACCCAAAGCCATAAAAAAATACCATTTTACTGACATCCTAGAACACTGACTACTGAGTTAGAAAGGAAAAACAAGAGTCCTGTGGCACCTTAAAGACTAACAGATTTCTTTGGGCATAAGTTTTTGGGGGTTCCAACCCACTTTGTCAGATGTGGGTTGGAGCATTGGCAAGGAATGCTGTCCTGCTATTCCTTAGATATTTACTAGTGACTGACTTCTCACCTGTGTACTTGACTTTGGATGGTAAATGGCTTACTGACCTCAGTTCTGTATATTTCCAATTTATATTGTTCAAAAAGAATGTTAAAATCCCTCAGTAGGACCTAGATTCCTTTTATCAGGGCCAGATTAAGGCAGAGGCTTTAGGGGCTGCAGTCCCTGGCCCTGGTCTAAAGGGGGAAACCGCAGACCCTCCCCAAGAATTCCTCCGGGCCAGCCTGAGTGGTGAGCTGCTGTGCCCACCTTCAGGATGCCTGCCAGTCCCTGGGCTGGCTGGTCTGCTCACAAGCCAGCCTGGGGGGTGGAGCAGGAGCTTTGCAGCCTCTGTCCCCCTTCCAGCCTTCAGCAGCAGCACCACCTTCTGGGCTCCCCATCAGCGTGGCTCATGGCCCCCTCCATGGCCATCTCCAGCAGCCAAGCCTGTGCCCCCCCCCCCAGCTCTGCCACAGCTGTGCCATCCTGCAGCCCCCCCATACCTCTCCCAACAGTGCCAGTCTGTGGTGGAACTGGCTGGACACCCCCCCCCCAACCCTACCACAGCACTGGCTGGGGTCCCATAGATCCTGACCCTGCACCCCCAGCATGGGGAGCAATGGAGGTGTCCCCCTTGGGCCTGCATCCAGCCCTGCCTTTTATTATTATTTGTATTGCAGTAACACCTAGAACGGGGGTTGTCAAAATTAGGGGCAGGACTCAGTACTGGGTTGCAGACCGTCAAATGCTGGGTCTTGGTGCACCTTGCTGCCACTGCCAAAAGACTGGAATGCATTGTTCAAAGATGTAATTTCTGGGTCGTGGGCATAAATGATTTTTTTTAGCTGGGTCCCGAGGAAAAAAGTTTGAAAACCATTGACTTAGAAGACCACTCAGTGCCCAGGACCCCATTGTGCTAAATGTTGCACACACATTGAAATTGTTGTACACACAAGAAAAAGATGATTCCTGCTCTAAGAAGCTTATATCCTTACATCCTAAAATGATACTTAATTAAATGGTTCCCAAACTGTGATCTGTGGGCCACTGGTAACCTGCAGAACACTTGCTATTGGTTTATAAAGAGCCATCTGAGCACTCTTCCTTATTTCCGGCTGCTTCTGCAGGCAACCAGGATCAGGTGTCATTGTAAGGAAAAGATGGTACACTTGAAAAAGAAACACGAAGGAGGGAAGATAAACTAATTTAACTGGCCCCTGCTACAGAGGAAGAAAGAAATCAGGAGTTGCCACTCACCACTGGAAGATGACTGTCCAGATGAGTAGAGGAGAGGAGAATAAGGCAATTGGCTTGTAAGACCAAGCAAACATGAGAAGAGTAGCTAGCTGGGCACAGCCAGAGGTGGTCCCTGAGAAAATCTTCCTATTAAAATTTGATTTATACGATACATATTTTACAGACCCTCTGTCCTAAGCTGAGAAAAATGGATGGCAGACATTGCAAAGGCCAGAGTCACCAAGCTATTGTTTTAAACAACAGAATGGCATTTATGTTGGTTACTGACTTTTTGGGGAAACCAAATAGCATCTAGTAATTTAATGTGAAGTTTGAGTGATGAATGGGTAACAGATAATGTCTCTATCTGGCAGAGAAAAATCATTTAGTCTTACACTTGTTCCTTGAGAGTGCAACATCAGGGATGTGAAAAATTCTGAGAGGTTCTCTTAGTTTCTTTTGAAGAGCTCTGTAATAATGAGACAGTTGTAAGAAGGCAAGAGGGGCACCTTTATATAAGGAGGCAAGATATCATCCTTCAAAGACAGGCAGCTGGCACTGCCCTGCCCCTAAGGGGGTGGAGCCAGGGACAGGGAGTATTAAAGGCAGGCCATGACCCTCAGTTAGGGCTTGGCGGCTGAAGGGGAAGGAGCTCCCTCTGCTTTCTCCACAGGCCCAGCAGGAGACTTCTCCAGCTGAGAACTTACCTGAGTCCTGGGGATCAGATAGCTTCCTGGATCCACCAGCAACATCCTAGCTGGAAACCAGGCCTGCCAAGAACTTACCAGCGCCTTAGGGACCAGATGACTGCTTGGACCTAACGGCCATGAAAGGGCCAGGGACACTGCCTCAGGGGACCACCCCAGCAGAGTTCCTGGAGCTATCTATGCTGTCACCACTGCCACCGAGGGAACTGGCAGTCCCTGTTGACTTGTCAGTCTCCTGTTACGTAGATGAGCTTCCCCTGGCCAGTGAGGACCGCCCTGAGGAGGCCAGATGTGACTTGGAGGAGCTACGCTCAGTGGAAGACTTACCTGGCTTGTTGGCCCTGCGGCACCCTGATGAGGACAACGAGGAGTTCTGAACCTAGCCCAGGCCCACTATCCAGCGGAGGTCAAGGAGGATCAGGTACCTCTGGCCACAGGGGCCATGGGTGAACCAGGGGTTCAGAGCCTCAGTGTTGCAGAGGTTGAGCCAGGGAATAAACTGGCATGTTGCGGACAGGACCCTGCCAGTCGCCTGCCCAACTATGAGGCCCAGCATCGGGCCCTGGGCTGGGACACAGTGGAGTTGAGTCCATTGGTGACCTCCCACCTCCCCACTTCTGAGTGCCTGTTGGAAGCTTCTCCCAGCGATCCCTAGGAACCTGCTTGTTTTCCCCCTTTGTTGTTACCGACTACAATAATTAACTGCCTGTTCTGCTGCCGGGACAGGAACAGCAATACTTGGACACCGCCTCATTCAATAAGTGAGGTGGTCGACGACAGTGCCCAGGCGCCCTACCAGGAGGCTTGGGCGCCCTGTCTTACAAAGTCTAAAGAGAGAAACTGTTGAGTTCATGACTTACAGTCTTCAGCTCCTAGTCAAGTCACAAAGTGCCCTTGCCATGAAGACCTCTCCTGAGCTTTCTCTTTTTTAAAAGAATCTTTGTCAGTGGAGGAGATTGAAAGAGTCAGTTGAAATCCTCAGTACATGCATCCTTTGAAAAGGAAGAACATGTACTTTTTTTCCCTCATTCACCAACCTGAGAAACTGAAGAAGGGGAAACATCTACATTCCTGACTGGGAAGTATAACCTAGAACCAGAATATTACCACTGTCCTTTCAAAATATGAAAAGTTTCTAGTACCTTTTAGCCAGACCTCCTGACTGCTGTTGGGCCTACCCTTAACCTCAAAGGGTGCATCTAAATTTACAAGTTATTTTGAATTAAGGGGGCTTAATTCAAAATTAACTTACTCCCTGTCCATGGAGGCATTTTCTTATATCAAATTAAGCCTTTCCTTATTTCAAATTAAAGAAGCACTAATTCAGTATAATAAAACCTCCTTTTACTTCCAAGTAATGGTAATTTTGAAGTTATTAGTTCAAATTAAGCCACTTTTAGCTGCAGAGTAGGCTTAATTAAAACTAATGCCCCTATTCATTTGCCTACCTTCCCCTAGTTCAAATTAGAGAGTCCAATGAAGACCCTCTAATTTGAATTAATATTGAATTGGGAGTCTAGTGAAGATACTCTAACTCAAAAAAACCCCCTGCAATTTAAATCTGAAGTAGTTAATTCAAAATAACTATTTTAAATTAACTTTCAGTGTAGACGTAGTCAAAGAAAGTGGTCACTTCGGACTCTTGCTTTGGGAGCCCTACAATTACAAATCAGCTGTTCAGGTGGTCAACTAGCTCAGTCTGAGCTGTGGCAATAGAATAAAAAGAGAGGGAACAAACAGCTCATTACAGACCATTTCCTGCTATGGAATAGGAGGCAACTGCAATGCTCCATAGAGAGAACCTCACTGACAAGGAAATTACTGTAAGTAGAGATGGGAATGCATAATTAATTAAGGGAAGATAGTTGTGGGCAGTAAGCCCCAATGTGAGTATGTAAGTTCCACACCCTACCTCACAGAACTCAGTGCTTGCATTTTCTGTGCATAAGCTTCTGATTTGAATATAGTTGCATCCCTTTTGGACCCTGTACAGTGTTTCAGCCTACTTACTTAGGAAATCCTGCCATAGATCCTTAAATGGCCAGATTTTTTCTCACTGTCTGGCCTCGTGACAGCAGGAAGAAGGCAAAAATCATTCCTTTCACCCATATTCTCCACAAAAAGGCCTGATGCAAAGCCCACTGATGTGACTCCCACTGACTTCAAGGTTTTTTCTCAGATAAGTGGCTCACAGAGGCCCTAACTCCCAACCTGTCAGGGCCCAGCTACAGGACACAAACCAAAGAAACATGCAGAAAACTTGCAATGCTGTGGGAAGCCTTCTTTTAGTATAAATGACTGTCACCTCTGTTGCATGACTCTTTATTTCTGATGTAAATAATTTTCAGCAATAAAAGTGAATGGCTTCCAGATTTGTTAGGCACAGTGGTAACTAATCTGGGACTAACACACGGTGCCTGTGCAATAGTGTGCTGGGTTCAGGGCAAACTTAGTTCCCCTTCTCATCCTATCCCACCCCACATGGACACATTAATTAATGAAAGAAAAAATGTATTTTGGTTCTGAAGTGGCATAGATAGGTTTTTAACTTTACAGCTTAACTTTCCTGACCATTTCTATTACAAAATCAAGAATGAACTCACTAAAGGCAATTTTTCTTGCAAGCTCATACTCATTAGACAAAAAGATGACAAGCATTCCTGTTTCATAGTAGATCGTTTGCAGTTTTTGATGAGTACCATCTTGTTGAAAAACTTCTTTTGGCTTCTGCTGCAGCAGAACTGTAACTACGGCGGGGCCAACAGGACAAAGCCCCAGGTGGCACGGAACGGCTCAATAGAGCCGCTCTATTAAAGGGCAGCTTTCACAGTACCGGCTCCAAGCGCTGCTAATGGCAAGGGGCGTGTTCCGATTGGAATGAGCCCTGGGCGGCAGAATCTGGCATTATGGCACTGTGCCGCAGTCACTGTCAACATGCAAAAAATTCACAGGACTATGCATGGTTCAGTGAGAGTTATATTTTTTTTTGTTGTAAATCTCTACATAAAATTATTTTTGACTGAAGGCACTTCAGTTCACAGATATTGTCCAGAGATGCATAGACTACAGTCCTTCTGAATAAAGAGTGTTTCATCTTCAGATGTGACAAAACATGACTGCACAGGTGTCTTATCATGAAATCTTTTCCACTTCTTCCCTCTCTTCTGTGATAACTGTAGCAAAATTCCCATACTTACCACCATAAGGCATACCTCCAATAGAATTTTTGGCCACTGATCTCAGTTGTTTTATTTCTTTCATAATCTCAACGGGAGCTGACGCTGAATCAAGAGAATCCTCAGGCTTGTAAAACCTTATTTCTCTCATCAATACTTGAAAGAACTTTCTACCAGAAGCTAGTCAACAAAAGATGTGAAAATGAGCTGAAGTACTGTTTCAGTGCTTCCACTTCTCACTGAACTTCATGTGTCAAATGTAATTCAAAGAGCACATTCCAATGCTTCCTGAATACCTGGACAGCATATCAGTACATGAACGCCAGCATGTGTCTGAGTGATAATGGAGTGAAGTTTGAACAGTTTCTTATTTGTTATAATCTTCCACCTCACAGAACTAGCACTGAAAAATACAAAAAAATCACTGCACACAACTGAAATATTGGTTGTTTCAGTACATGTTCAGTACATACAGCCGCAGCATTAACTTCTTTGAGATGAAATGAACGGGAAGCACAAGGACAATATGCAGCAAGTTTATTTTTGGACACAATGCTGGCCTGAATGCCTTTTAATTTTCCTAACAAATTAGATCCATTATCAAATCCTTGACCTCTACAGTCATCAGGTGGAATTTTATGGCACTTCATGCTGGCAATTAGCATTTTGGCTATCTGTTCTCCACTTCTTTTATTGAAGCTGATGAACTTGAGAAATCTTTCTTGAATGTTAAATGCATCACTATCTTGGTCCTGAACTACAAACCTGAATATCAACATATTTTGTTCATGCTGAGAGGCATCAGGGTAGCATCACATATGATAGAATAATAAATGGATTTCTCTCTATCTCTGCAAGAATAGCCTTCTGCATGCTTTTACCACATAATTCAATAAATTAATTCTGACTCCCATGAGAGGTAATGTGCCTGTCCATGCATTATTCTACCCTCTATCTGCTTCTGTTTGACTTTAACCAAATGGTCTCAAATTATGCTGTCATAATGAGACTCATGAGTTTCAAAAGGTTACTACTGTGTGGATCACCAATATTTTTTCAAATGCTACCTCTTCTGAAGCAAGAAATAAGGTAACATTCAGGATTTTTTTTTCCAGTTTTGCTCCCCATCTTGCAGCTTCTGTTAATATTTGTTTTTTTAATCACACTGTGTATTCCCCATTCACCTGAAAGTGATTGCTCTAGTTCCTTCCACTGGCAGTAGCAGGGTTTACCTTCTATGTTGTTTTCATGTTCAGGAAGTTTATTAAATAGTTTTAAACATTCTTTCACAGGTGGTGAATACCCTTAATTTTTTGCCAGTGTACTGGTTTGTTTGTCTATTGTATCAAAAAATAGGAGACATAGGCTATGTCTACATTAGCAGCTTAGTTCAGACTTGCTGAGTCCAAATTAAGCGGTGCCCAGTTAGCTCAAACTAACTATGGCTTTTTGGTTCGAACTAGCTGTGCTTTTTTTAGTTTGATCTAACTTTTTAGTTTTGAACTAAAAAAGCATGGCTAGTTTGAACTAAACTTTAGTTTGAAATAAAAAGCCATGGTTAGTTCAAACTAACCGCTTACTTCAAATTTACTTAGTTCAAACTAGCACGGCTACATGGTGCTAATTCGAACTAAGTTTGAACTAAGCACTATATTCAACCTAACCATTCGAACTAACTAGTTCGAACTAACTTTGCTTAGTTTGAACTAAAATTTATTTTTACTTCAAACTAGGAAGCCTAGTGTAGGCAGGGACCAAATTATTCCAGATTAAGTCTCCTTAATCTGAACTAATTTGCTAGTGTAGATATAGCCATAGAAAGCAATTCCATGCTTTGTTGGTAGCATTGCAACCAAGTGAGTCTCCTGGATTTTTTTTTCTGTCATTGGACATCTTAGATATGAGAAAATTACAAAATTATGCCCATAAGCATCTTTGTCATCAACTTCCATGTTTCTTCAAAATCCAGTGTGCCACATAGAATAATTTTTTTGTTACAAAATCTGCAATGTGTTTAGGCCACAATCTTGGATCTTTTTAAAAAAGCATGAATCAGGACAATTCTCCTCTGCTTCATGTTAACCTTTTTCTGAGTCTGATAGTGCTAGTGGTGTTATTACCCCACTGTCTTTGGAAGTCATTAGATCGGAATCACATGATCCATCTAGGTGCCTTTTTCATCAGTTTCCACAGTTTCTTTATCAAAATAGCAATCACTTTCCTCTTGTCTTGTTAGCCCAATTTCTGCATTGCTTGAGCCAGACTACTGATAGGCCTTGTCTGTCTGGAAAAACTGGAGAACTGGCTGGATTCCTTTTGCTTCTTTCCTCCTCTGTCTTTAAGCTCCTGATGTTTCTGGCTGCCTGATTTAAATTTATACAGCACGTGTATTAGTTATAATGCAGTGAATACCCTCTTGGCACTCTTGATGTACTGTCTCCTGAGTTGGGATCTTGTCTCAGCCATTTTACACACCTTGCAGGTCTAGCTCACTATTTGGAAAGTTGTTCCTGTTCTAAGACTGCTTCTGATTGTCTCAGGTAAATCTCGTGAGATCAGTATATCCCCCAGACACACAAGGGTACAGACACAGTCACTAAGATTGTATAAATTAAATCTAGTGCAAATCTGAAGACCATATTTTAACCTGAATTTTTCTCCCCTGAATTTTTCTCTCCTCTAAGTGCCTACCAAAGAAGTTAAAGATTTTCCATATCTGGCCAAGACTTTATTTACTAATTTAACATTTTGATTGCTGGTAAGACCTTGTTAAAAGAACTCCCAGCAAAGAGCTAGTTCACTTCCTGTGTCATCATCATGTCATGTCCTTCTGTATAGTATAAAAACCTCTGGAGAGCATAAACGGTCTGAATAAATTTACATTGGAAATGTAAAAGTCTTGAGTATCAGAGGAGTGAGGTTCCAGTAGGAATGGGGGAGGAGGTGCAAACAAATTAATTACTATAACAATAAATACATGTATAAGTGGAATTGTTTGATGGGCTTGCCTACAGTTATGGGGGGGGGCAGCCTTGGCAGCAGGGCTGGCTCAAGGAGTTGTGATGCCTCAAGCTGGCTTTTGCACTGCAGGGGGGGGGGGGGGGTTTGAAGATGGACCCAACCTCTGCTCTGGACCAGCTCGTCCTGCCTCCAGGGTGGGGAACAGCTGACCCAGGGGCCGGGCTCTGCTCTCCCACCCCTCCCCTCGGCAGGCTGTTCCACCGTGGGAGCAGGGATGGCCCACCCAGAGGCGGGGCAAGAGAGCAGAGTCCACCCCATAAGCAGGCCCGCTCTGCCCCTGGGGAGTGGCTTGGCTGGTTCAGGGGAGAGGCAGGAGCACAGGGTCTGGCTTCTCGGATGGCCTGCCCCACTCCCAGTACAGTGGCACCCCGAGTGGGTGCCATGCTGGATCATGACTAGAGCCAGCCCTGCTTGGCAGTCTCTTCTGGCTCATGTCTCATATTCCTAAAATGTCATCCTTTGGTGCAGGGCTGGGGCAATCAGCCTGTGGGGGCCCCCACCCTGGCTGCCCCCCCTAACATGCTGGGAGGAACAGGCTGGCCCAGAGGCTGGCCCTACACTCCCACCCCTCCCCTGAGCCAGGGGGCAGAGCAAGCTGGTCCAGGGGCTGGGCTCTGCCCTCCCACCCCACCTCTGGGCCAGACCTCTCCTCCCCCCCCAGGGCAGAACAGTTGGCCCAAGGGAGGGGTGAGAGAGTGGAGCCCAGAGTCTGATCTGACCCCCTCCACCCAGGAAAGATACATTCCCCCCCCTTTTTATTCTGAGGGGGTTTTTATGGCCCTGGATGAGGGGGGAGATGGTACTGAGAACTCTCTTTGCCAGGTACTCAGCTGGTAGGTCTGAGTCACATGTACGGGTCAAACTAATTCAGGGTCAGGAATGAATTTCAGCCAAATCATGTTGGCAGTGAGTGACCTTGGTGGTTTGTTTTTTTTTAACCTTTGTCTATAGGACAGAGCACAGGTCACTTACTAGGAACAAGCTGGAATATCTCAAGTCAATCCCCTGCCATTGCAGAGGCCTTGGCCACTAGTGTGACGTTGGCTCTTTTAGTTCTCTGACTGCGACACACAACAGCTGAGCAGCTGGAGGGCTCTAATACTTTGGTCTCATTCTGGGTGTTGCATTTGGGGTGGTCTTGGTGGGATTATATGGTTGCTGGTGATGTGCGGGTCAGACAAGCTTAAATGCTATGCCTCTACAACTGTCTGGGACCATTCAACTCTTCCTTGTGTTGGGGCCTCAAAGAGGCAGTCTCAATGTGACAATATGTCTGGGAGTTAAGGATGAGTGAAGGAAACAGCTTACGGAATTTATGAAAAGCAGCTGTAGTAGCCTGGCTGTTAGTGAAGATTGAACCCAAGCTCATCGTCACCAGAGGCACAGACCTCTATCTCTTGTGCTAAAAGAAGAGCTATTTTTGAGATAGTTTTACACCATGGAATTTAAAGAGGCCAGCCATTAGAGGGAGACAAGACAACATGTACACTCCTGTGCCACATACTCCTGCTTAGATATGTTTAGAGCCTGAGATCCACAGGAGTAAGAAAGTCCACCTGGAGTGCCATTTGGGAAGACTTATGGATTCAGACACAGTGGAGAAACCTGTTAGTTTAAGGAACTCCTTAGTTGTCAGTGCTGCAATTCCAAGGTTCAGCTCCCATTGACAGCCATGGGGAGGGTGATGTGTTGCATGAAGTCATGTGACTAAAACATGAGCCTGGAAGTCTGTTTTTTAGACGTGCTGGAGCAGATACCCAAACTCAACAGGAAGTCAATAGAGTTCCCAGTGATGAGCACTCCTGAAAATCCTGGGAGACTAGACAACTAGGTTCTTTTCCTGTCTTTCACCAAGCATAAACTGGTAATCATAGGTGCTGGACTCTGCAGGAGTGTGGTGCAATTGGATTAACTTCTGTGCGTAAAACCCTTTCAGATCCTCCGCTGCAAGGTGCGGTAGAAATGCAAAGCACTGTTAATTATTAGGATGCGTGGTGGTGATGCTCTGCATTGTCCCAGCCCCTAGACTGTGTCCCATGGCTTGCTGTGCGATCCCTTGATGGACTTTTGGGAGCCGAAGGCGTGGAGCCACATGCAGCCCTGCTGTCACCCCTCCGAAGTCGGGGGCGGGGGCAACAACAGCCATGAACGTTTGCACCGCATTTCTGGGGGGCTCTCCTGGCCCATCGACGCGCGCTGGTCTTACCATGTGCAGAGCGCGGCGGGTCACTACCGCGGTCAGCTCGGGGGCACGTTTCTTTCCTGCCGCCCAGAGCTCCGGCGAAGCGCGTTTGGCAGGGGGCGGCGGCGGCACGCGGCTGGAGCCCCGCGTGGTTTCCTGCCGGGGGGTTTTCGGGCTCGTCCCCCATTGCACGCCCCGGCCGGGGCTTCGCCTTCCTGGAGCAGCCGCCGAGCGGTGACATCACAATCGGCCCTGCCTTTTGTGCGCTCGCGAGGTCACGGGGGGCTGCGTGGGGACAATGGATCCCTGACCGCGGGGCTCGCGCACGGCCAGCCGCGGCCGAGGCTGAGGCCGAGGCCGGGGAGGGAGAAGCCGCCGCTGCTGCTGCAGGTGAGACGGGGAGAAGCCGCCCGCCGCCGCCGCCGCTCCAGGACCGGGCCAGGTGAGAAGTTGCCGCCGCGAAAGGGGGCCGGGCGGGCGCCCTGCTCAGCCGTCGGCGCGGCTCTTCCCGCGGCGGAGCAGCCGCCCCCGCTCCCGCTCCCCCAGCCCGGGGCTCCCGCGCCGCCCCGGCTCCCCCAGCCCGGCTCGCCGAGGGGCCGGGGAGGAGCGGGGGCAGCCATTGCCTGGTGAGAGTTGCTGTTGCAGCACTTCCGCTTCTCTCCCAGCCAGAGAGACACGAGTGGCCAGGCCCAGCCGCGCCGCGGAGGAGCCGCCAGACACAAAGGGAGAGGTAGGGAGCCGGGCCCCCTCCCCGCGGGGCCCGAGCCAGGGCCGGAGGCGGCGGGGAGCCTCCTTCCCGGGGTGCCCCCCGCTGCCAGCACCGGCTCCCGGCCCGGGCACGGCTCTGCCCCCCCGCAGCTCCCGGCCCCTGCGGGCACCGCGGCCCCTCACCGCCCCCCGTTCCCAGCTCGCCTCTCCCCCCGCCTCCCCGAGGCACTGCTTCCCCTTCTCCTCCTCCTCCTCCTCCTCCTCTCCGGGCGCTGCTTCCCCCACCACCCGCGCCCCTTCTCCCTCGTGCTTCCCCTTCTTCCTCGTCCTCCCCCCCGGGCTCCATATTCCCTTCACCCGCCCTGTGGCAGGCGCTGCTCCCCCCGACCGTCTCCCTTCTGGCATGGCACGAACTCCCCTCCCCTCTCCCTCAGCCCCAGGGCACTGGTTCCCCATCACCATCTTCCTTTCCTTCTCCAGGAACCCCCCGCCCCCGTGCCCCCAATCTCCTCTACTCTGGCAGGCCCCGACTGCCCCCCCACCTCCCTTGTCCTCCAGAGACACTGCTTTCACCCTCCCCCAGCACACACATACCAACCCCCTTGCCTTCCCTGGGCACTGATCTCCCACTCACGCCTCCTGCAGGCATCAGTCACCCCCCCACATCCCTCTACCATCGCCCCCCATCTGCTGCAGCCACTTATCCTATTACAACCACCCCCACCCCTCGTCTGCTGCATCTGATCCCCATTTCCACCATCATCCCTCAGAAGCATTAATCTCCCCGCTCGCCCCCTGCAGACACTGGTCTCCCACCCTCCTGCCTCCCCCTCGCCCCCTGCAGGCACTGGTCTCCCTCTGCTCCACACGGCCTCATCCTCTGCAGGCACTGATCTGCCCCCGCCCCCCCCCTCCCCTCCCCCCCCCCCCCGTCCCCCCCCCCCCCCCCCCTTTTGATTTGGAGGCACTGATTCTCCTCATGCAACCAATGACTCCCCACTCTCATTGTAGACAGTATTCCTCCTGGCGTCCTTTCTTTTTCCCCCATGTGCCTTGCAGCAGGCACTGGAGACATCCCATTTATATCCCACGCCCGGGGGCTGGATAGTTGGGGGTGAGGATCACTGCCTTCTTGTGTGTAGTTGGGTGAGATTAGAAGGAATTACTTGCTGCTTCCCCCATCCTTACAGCCTCCTTCTTCCAGTCCCTCTCTCTCAGCCTGCTGCCCCCCCCCCCCATTGCTTTCTGTTCTCATTGAAAGGAGACATTCAAGTCCCTCCCCTCCCCCAGTGTTACTGATGCAGGGAGAAGCTGCCTGCTCCTCCTGCTCAGACCATTTCTGTTCATCCTGCCTGTCTGCAAAGCCCACAGGGGAGGGAGAGAAACAAGGCCCTGTCTAAAGAGAGTGCAACCCAAACACCCTTTGCCCATGAGACTGTCCTGGGTTCCTTTCTCTGTGCATGTTCATTGTTTGTTCCCCACTCCCTGCGGTGTCTCCTCTCCAGGTTTGGGTTGTGTGGTGGGGGGGGTCGCTATGTCGGATGACGATTCGAGGGCCAGCACCAGCTCCTCCTCATCTTCATCCTCCAACCAACAGACAGAGAAAGAGACAAACACCCCTAAGAAGAAGGAAAGTAAAGTCAGCATGAGTAAAAACTCCAAGCTCCTCTCCACCAGTGCCAAGAGGTGAGACTGTCTGCGACTGAACTCCCTGTCACTGCCATCTCTCTGCTTGTCTGGCTCTGCGTTTATATGGCCCTCAATATTGTAGTATCTGTCCCCTTCCTCTTTCCTCCTCTTCTCCATGTAACGTTAACCATTTCTGTTCCTCATTACTATCATTTACCTTTAGCCTCACTACAAAACCTGCCATTATTCCATATCCCCTTTGCCACTGTTTGTCCATGGTGCGATGATTTCACCGTGGGTTCCGCTTCCCCCGTCTCCCCTTCGCCATCTGTACTCAGCACCATTCTTCCCCACCGAGGTTATTCCTCTCTTAAGCATCCGGGTTTATAACCAGAATTGTGAAGGGATTAAAGCCTTGTGAGCTTTTTTTTTTTTTGGCTCTGCCACTGAAGCTATGAGGCCTTGGGTGAGTTATTTTAATTTCTCCATCAGTTCCCCTTCCGTAAAATGGGGATGACGATAACGCTTAACTCATAGGGGTGTTCGGAGGATTAATTGACTGCCTGCTTGGAGTTTATGTGATGAAAGATGGTGCAAGTGTAAACAGTTATTGTATAGTGCCATCCCTCCCCATTAAATGTATTACTACTGTACTTCCCTATCTCCTTCTGAACTGGATTAAGGTTTTGTGTATGTGGGGAATAACTGTTCCAGAACAGCTCCCCGGGTGGACGCTATTTTCTCAAATAGAAGTGACTGCTCTGAAATACTTACTCTGCTTAAATTAGACCAGAGTAACTCCTCTGGAATAGCTATGCCAGTCAGTATCCCCATGTAGACAAGCCCTTAGAGCCAACTCGCTTCCAAAACATGATGGCTGCCTTACCCGAACCATTTTCCATGTCACCTGAATTGAGCGTCATCCCTGCTCCTGCTCCAAAAAAATCTGGATGAGAGTGAAGCTTCAAAGCAAACTTTCATTACTTCGTCAGTAAGAACAATAATCTCTCTGGTTGGTCATTTGTAATGCAGGAGCAAAACATTCATGGTACATGTCAAAAAGGGCTGATGTTTTATTTGGATTGTTCATCCATTGTCCTGCTGTTGTGCCAGGAGGTCACTTAGGTTTTGTAGCTCTTAGGCCGCTTGTTGAATACGGAACTCACCTGAACGTGTGGTTCCTTGGCAAAGTCACACAAGCAGCAGCAAGTGGTGGTTGAATGAGAGGTCTCGGCAATTTTAAAAATATCCTTAAGGGCTCAGTGATCGTAAATTGCTTGATAGCAATAGGCTTTGGTTCTTATTATGTGTGACAAATGGAAGACAGATGGAGGAGGGGGAAGAAAGGGAGGCTGTGGGAAGGCTTTCTGTGAGTGCAGTGGGGGATATTTGGAAGGAAGGCTTGAGTGGCAGAAGTGGGGCTCTGGGAAGGGAATGGTAGCTGGCAGTGATGTGAAGGAAAATGTGGAACTGTGTAGCATGGAGAAGTCTGTAGGCAGGGAAGACATTGGGGAGGGATTTTGGGGAAGCGTGAGAGGAAACTAGTGGGGCTTTAGGAAACAGGGAGATGCAGCGGCTGTGGTTGCAAGACCAGATAGGCCCTTGGAGATGTGTGACTATTCCACTCTCTTCAGGTTTAATCAGCAACGTATCAGGGAGTGCATACAGTTGGGCTCTGTTGCTCATTACCCACCCCACCCATTCCTCCTCCATCTTCTTCCCCGGGACACTACATGGAGAAGGGGATTGTGGTAGTGGCTGTTCAGCTTGTCCCACTGAGACAAGGGATATGTCCACATTGATGGCGGCAGTTTTGCCACCATCAGTTCGCCCTTCTGGGAGCGGTTTGCAGCGGGTATGAACTCACCATGCTGCTCCTGGAAGTCAGCCCTGGAAGTCCTGGGGGTCAGGGGGTGTAGGAGAAAGCCGACTGCAAGCGATTTGTGGCTTTGGTGGCTTTAAGAGTCACCGCTAGTTACACTCCTTGCATGACTGGCGGTCGACTGCCGCCGAATTTGCTGTCAGTATAGACTAGGGCAAAGATTCATAATTTCCCCGAGGCTGTAACCTTCCTCTCTCGCTCAACACTTGTGTTTGCAAGGAGGGTCTGCTTAATTATCAGTAGGTTGGAAGGAGTTGGGGCCTGTCTGTCCCTGTGTGCGTGGGGTGGGTCTGTGGACCGACTTATCTTTTTGTAGCTGATGTGGGGAGACGAAATGTCTGTTTTTCCTTTATGTGTTTCTATCATAGGGTGTCTTCCCTACTGTGTGTGCCTGGGATGGTCTTGTCTGCACAGGTGGTCGTGTGTGAGGTTCGCGTAGCTATGCACTGCGGTGAAAGGCTCTGGCCAGGGACGGCAGTGGCAAAATGTTTGGGCAGCAGGGCCTGCTGCAGTTTCAGAGCCATCATTATGAGGTAGCAGTTGGGGCAACTGCCCCAGGCCCTGCATTTGGTGGGCCCTGTGCAGCTGCGTGCAGTGCCAATAACTGAGTGGATGCAGATTTTGTTGCTAGAGTTGATCTGAGAGCTAAGTAACAGTTTCTGCAAAACACTATTTTTGGTGCTAGAGCAGGGGTCTCAAACACACAGGCCGCATGCGGCCCCTAAAGCTATTTCCTGTGGCCTGCAATGACACTATTGTTACTGATATTTGCAGTATCATTGTATGAAAAGGTTTCAGTGGTGCAGCCCTCAGGTTAACTTACTGGTTCTCATGCGGCCCTTGTGGTGATTTGAGTTTGACACCAATGGCTGGGAGAACGCTCTGACTACAGTGAAAGGCTTTGGTGGGGGATAGGAGGAACTGCTGGAGTTTTTCTCTGCTGCCTCTCCCTGCCAGAGCCTTTCACTGCAGCATATAGCTACATGTACCCTACATGCCACTGCCTGCGTAGGCAAGAGCACTCTAGACACACACAGGGACAGACACGCTGAAACTCCCATGGGCACGTTTTTGCACTGTGGTGAGGTAAGGCTTCAGCAGCGGGACATCACACTGATAAAAATAATAGTGTAGATGTGGAAAGCACTGCATGGACATGTAGAGAGTTGTGTAGGATACATGTACTAGAGTTTCAGCATGTCTGTGCTCACCTCAGATAGGCAGTGCCTTATCATCTATGCCAGTGGTTCCCAACCTTTTGCAGGCGGGGACCCCTTTCCTACAAAAAATAAAATTTGCAGACCCCCTGTCTGTTGCCTCTGCAGTGCTGTGGGCAGGATGTGGCCCACACGGCCTGAATCCGGGTGGGGAGCGGGAGCCACTGCGGCCATGGCCCCCTTCCCATGCTGGTGAGTGGGGCTGCCGTGGCCATGGCTCTCAACTAGACTCTGCAGGTGAGCGAAGCGCTGGCATCAGCAGCCAGTAAGTGGGGGCAGCAGAAAGCCCTCTGCGTGCCCCTACCCCCACTGGGATCCAGCCCCAGAAGGGAGCCTGGGGCCACAGCTGGGTCCTGGACCTGGCATGGAGCAGCATTGCAGACCCCCTGGAACACGTCCATGGACCCCTGGGGGTCCACGGATCCCAGGTTGGGAACCACTGGTCTACGCTATGTACTTGTTGGGCATGCATTGTATATACTTTGCACATCGCTGCAAGTATAGATCAACCCTGTATGTTTGTGAAATAGTGAGACTCGCAAACAACATCAGTCGTTGTGACATATCTGTAGTACGTGTGTGTGTTGATGTGATCACACATAGTGACTTACCTTTGTTCTTTCTCATTTTTATTGTCGTAGGATTCAGAAGGAGTTGGCTGACATCACCTTAGATCCACCTCCCAATTGCAGGTTTGTTTTTGATCCCTTCTCCTGAGAGAAGGGAAGAAAGTATGCATTTCATTATTTGTAAATATCCTTAAAGCTCTAGGTGCAGCAAAGGAATGACCACTTATATGACATAAATACTCTCATGAATGCTTGGATGACTTAAAAATAAATCCTCTGCAGGAGAAAGCACGGGAAACGTGTGTTTTGACGTGGATATTCTGTTTGTTTTGATTTTTCACAACTGCATTAGTTTGTCACATTGTCTGTGTGTGCACTTCTGACAATGGTCAATACGGAAGAGTGTGAAAACTTGTCCTTTTTGGTTTTTTCCTGCTTTATAAATCTAATACTTAGCTGCATTAATTATTTTGTGCTTGTTTGGCTGAACTCTTGTAGTCAGATCTGTGTGGGTTCTTTGCAGCTCTGACAGTTCCGTGCTGAGCAATAACGCATAATGGAAAAAGGAGCTGTTACGTCATCAGTCAGTATATGTAATGAAAAAGCGCATGTTATCTAATGAAATCACAACCTGGAGTATGCTATTGCCCTTTATAGTATATACAGTGGTTACCTGAACTATGTTTTAGAGATTTAAACATTATGTTTAGTACCTACCTACAAAGCTTGATGTTCATCCTCTGGTTACCCTGGCCCCTGATGATTCCACGTGGTTTTTGAGAATGAGGTGTTGGCAACATCTTTGGTGGTTCCTGTTAATTAAACAAGAAAGCTTCTTTCAGCCTGGTCTCTCTTCCATTTAACCTGCTGGAGTCTTGTTTTCAAAGATGTTCTTTTTATCTGACTCTGCTCCTCATACCATTATGTGACTGAGCTAGTGTTAGAGCTGTTTGGTTTTAGTAGTACCAGCAAGTAAAAGAAAAGGCCACTTAACACATGTTTTAAAATCAGACTTGTGGCTATTTAGAATGGACTCTTTGTGTCTCCCCCCTGCCCTTGTATTACTGATGCTTTGAAACTTGCTATGCTTAGTGGTGCACAGAGAGACAGTAACGGTGGAGTTAAGCGAAAGTACTCGGGGCAGCTCTTTCAAAATCACTGTGAAGCATCCCAGTCACTGTCAGTGGGGGTGGGGAAAGAGCATTTGAGTACGTGGAAGGCGTGGACTGAAAGGAGGCCTCTGCATTTATTGAAAAGGATCAGCCAAAGACTCCAATTCTTCTTACCAAAGGATCTGCAACTGTATGGTGGGGGTGATAGCTGATAGGGATGTAGTAAATGAAGATTGTTTTAATGAACAACCAACCTTTTTAATACTATTTGATAAGACGACCTTTTAAAATTCACCTAGGTGATGCAGTAATATAGTTGTTTGATTGATGAGGATGGTTTCTGATATACTGCCTAAGCACATGGTATTACAAGCGGAGATAACTACACATGGGTTTTGTGCTGTTTTCGGTCACTGTTATGTTGTTTTGATGGTATTAATGCGCTCGGAAGCTATTGTGATGGGTGACTAAAATATTTATATACAACCAAATCTGTTTTGAGCTTTTAGCCAAACCACCTCAGAAATAATATCAGAATGCTAAACTCCACCTATATGAAGGAAACTGGTGTCATTCATGGGTGTGGGCTAGCTACCAGACTCTTTGTCAGAAACTGAATATGGCTGCAGAGGAAGCTTCTTATATTTTAAATAAAGTAGTTCATTGGGGATAGTAATGTCAAGACGCAATACAAACAAGTTCATGTTTGTAATGTGTAAGCCTTTATGAATGGTCCAGTGATAGAAATCAATTCATAGTGTAAGCAATACATGAATATTAAATTCCTATTATAATTGCAGGTATTTTGCATTCCTTCTGACGTTCAAGTGAATTAGAGTGGAGCTTGGCGGTTTCATCTGACAAATAATGTAAAATTGGAATAACTTAAGCTAACCTGTAATGTGCTAAGTAGTAAAACACAAACAATGGTTTTCATATGGAACCAGGTGTTTTTGCATTGCTATTCAAGCTATAGAATTTAATATCTGTGTTTTATATTGAGAGTAAGTAAAGTGTCTGTTTTTATACTTGTGGTTAGTTTGGTTCAGAACGCTAAATGCCTTACATTTCCTGACATGCTTTGGGCTTGAGGCTGTATACAGCAGATTGGATAAGTGTAGACAGATGCTGCTTGCCACAACGGTGAGAAGAGTTCCAGTTATCATTATGTGGAGTGTTTACTTCCGGTGGAAGGGGAAACTGTCAAATGGAGAGTTGGGGGAGGTTATGTTACTGAGACTTTCTGGTTGCTGTGTAATGGTTAAGGTTGCAAGACTTTTTGCTCTCGGGAAGCCTGCACTGGTATGATGGCTTTCCATTATTCCTTTGTTTGCACTGATCATTAGTGCTGTGGGAGAGGTATTAAACTTGGTTTCACAATGTGCTTTTAATGCTCCACCTTTGCTAATTTTAAAAAAGGCTTTGTTTATCCCATGTCCTCACAGCTTATCTCAAGCATCTCATCTGACTACCTCCTCTATGGTTTTTCTCCCATGCGTAGATATCTGCTTTTGTATATTATCCTCCTGCTGGAATCAGCGTTCCTTTTCTCCCCTTCATTCTCTCATGTCAAAATCCTCTTATTGAAGGAGTCTTAAAGGGTTACATTTTGGAAAGCGCCTATGTCCTACAACTTTCAGTGGAATTTAGGCTTCTAAGTATCCATCGCTTTCAAAAATGGACTTACGGTCATTAGATACTTTTAGAAACTTTACTGATAGTTTCATTTATATAAGAAAAATGCTGCATAACTCTGGAAATTCACTACTTTCTCAGCCAACCATTTAATCTTACTGTGTTCCGCATCATTGTTGTCATTTTGCAAACTGTTCCCAAATATCTCTCTCTCTTTGTCAGCTCCACATCTTAATTTAGGATCTTATTGCAAGGTGTTAAAGCACCTTGCACTCCCATGAACTATAGTGGGACTTGAAGGCAGCACATCTGGAAGAAATCCAGCACACTGAAAGACTACCCCTTTCGGACAGAGATTCAGTCATTATTTCTTTTGTAAAGCACCATTCTGATCCTATGTGCAAGTGGTTCTTCATTAATTACATTTAAAATTTCAAGTGAAATAGCTAAGAAAAAAATCAAGGTTTTCATTTTTATTTTTGTAGGATTCAAAATATATGTTCAGAAAAAATATAAGTACATGCTGATGACTTGCTAACAGTAGTCCACTGAATAGAATTCAGATATTTTCTGACATGTTTGAGATGTTAGTGCTCTCTTAAATGGCATCATGTAAGCTACAGCATTTGGCTGATTTTGAGTTCTGTATCTCTCGCTATGCTAACATCTTATATAAAATTATTGAAATGGAATGCTGGGAAGCTTTAATTTTCTTTTGCCTGTTTATGGGGTGATTTGGCTTCTGACACTGATGACTCTGAGATGTGTAAAATCTATATTTTAATTGAGGATGTTAGGCTATAAAAGATAGCTACAGCTTTCAAATTCAAGAGATTGTTGGTTAATGTGAAATTGAGATTAACTTCATAGGCTTTAAACATTTGGATTCCTGTCATAATGAAATTTCAGTTCTCTATTTAAATATTAGCTTGTATAAGAAAGTGAAAGTCTTAATGTATCAAGAGTGACCAAAGAAGAATATGTGTAGTCTCTGGTCTAGGCCATTGTTTTTGTTTTGTCATTAATGTGTTATGTGTCTTGTAGGGCTTTATTTACAATACATGTTCAGATGTATCGTGGAAGTATGGATTGTCTCCAGTCATGGTTCCATCTTTCTCTGTAAACAGGGTTCAGCTGTGGTTGATCCCATTAATCAATATCATGCTCGAGCCTTGGATGCGACTGGAATTCTGAGGAGATATCGGGAACATAATTAAAGCATTAACTACTGTTTACCCTGTCTGTCTCAGGTACTTCAGAGCGTTCATTCGCAGAATACTGAGTACTTCACAGTCCTTAATATAGTTATTCCTGAAAAAGGGGGGGGAAAGTGCTCAGATTACTCCAGACCTGTTAGTTGGACCTCAGTAGTATGCAAGGTCTTGGGAAAAAATTTTGTAAGAGAAAGTAGTTAAGGATATTGAGGTTAACAGTAGTTGGGATAAAATGCATCATGGCTCTATAAAAGGTAGATCATGTCATACCAGTCTGATCTCCTTTTTTGAGAAGATAAGATTTTTTGGACAAAGGAAATTCAGTGGATCTAATTTACCTAGATTTCAGTAAGGCATTTGATATAGTTCTACACAGCGAATTATTAAATTGGAAAAGATGAGGATTAATATGAAAATAGAAAAGTGGGAAGTGATGGAGGAAGAGAAGAACCTGGGCATACTGATTGGTCACAGAATGACTGAGCCACCAGTGTGAGGTGGCTGTGAAAAAAGCAAATTCAGTATTGGGATTCCTCAGTGAGGTATTTTCAGTACAGAAGGAGGGAGGTGTTAGTTCTGTTATACAAGGTGCCGGTGTTTCCTCATCTGGAATATTGTGTGTAGTTCTGGTCCATCGTGTTTAAGAAAGATGAATTCAAACTGGAACAGGTGCAGAGAAGGACTGAAGCAAGGATGATCTGTTGAATGGAAAACCTGCCTTGAGAGAAGACTTAAAGAGCTTGAGTTGTTTAGCCTAACCAAAAGAAGGTTGAGGGGAGACATGATTGCTTTTTATAAGTATATCAGAGATAAATATCTGTGAGGGAGCAGAATTATTTAACTTAAGTGCTAGTGTAGACAAAAGAACAAATGGATACAAACTGGCCATCAGGAAGTTTTAGACTTGAAATTAGATGCAAGTTACTAACCATCAGAGGAGTGAAATTCTGGAATAGACTTCCCAGGGGAGCTGTGAGTGCAAAAATCTAGCTGGCTTCAAAATTGAGCTTGATAAATTTATGGAGGGGGTGGTATGATGGGACAGCCTAGTTTGGCAATAGACCGATCTTTGAGCACTGGTGGTAGATGTGCCAATGGCCTGAGATGGGAAGTTCAATAAGATGGGTTCTGTGTTATTACAGAAACTTCTTTCTTAGATGTCTGACGAGTGAGTCTTGCCCACATGCTCAGGGTTTAACTGATCGCCATATTTGGGGTTGGGAAGGTTCCCCCAGAGCAGAGCAGGTGAGGCTGCAGATGTGTTTTTGTCTACCTCTGTAGCATGGGACACAGCTCACTTGCTGGTGGATTTTTTTGTACCTTGAGTACTTCAGATCATGATCTGAGAACTTTAATAACTCAGTCATAGGTATAGGTTTATCACAGGAGTGGGTGGATGAGGTTCTGTGATCTGTGTTGTACATGAGTCAGACTAGACCAGTGATTTTCAAACTTTTTTCCTTGACACTTGGTTGGAAAAAGTCATTTATGCCTGCGACCCAGCAATTATATGTTTGAGTGATGCAGTCCAGTCTTTTGGTAGTGGCAGCAGGGTGTGCCACGACCCAGTGCCTGAAGGTCTGGGACCCAGTACTGGGTCCTGACCTTAAGTTTGACAACCGCTGGACTAGACGATCATGTTGGCCCTCCTGACATTAGAGTCTGGGAAGTATTTTCCCCATTTTACAGGTAGGGCATTGAAGTTTGGGCTGATTTCAGTGGACGTTAGGAAGTTTGACAGCTTTGTGGATTTGGGCCCAAGAAATTAAAGCCCAGGTTTGTAAAGTTCTGGAGGGGTAGCCATGTTAGTCTAGTTCAGCAAAATAAGCAAGGAGTCCTGTGGCACTTAAATAAATTTGTTAGTCTTTATCACTTGAGCTTTCCTGGGAGAATACCCCACTTTGTCAGACACTTTGAAGATGTGGACATTTACAGAAAGGGAGGAAAATAGGTGCAGGGAAGTGTAAGTCATGGAATCAGGTCACACTGTAATCGCAAATCAAAGCAGTTGTTTCCCAGTGTTTGAATCTTAACAGCACATAGAGGAGGGTGATGTCAAATCACCTATTGTCATGGGAAGAGAATCTATAGTCACAATTTAATCCTGCTTTCACACAGTCAAATTTGCATGTCAGTTCTAATTCTGCAGTTCCAATTTTGAAGTCTTGATGTGTTGCCCATTTGCTTGAACACAGCTATACAAATCATCAGCAGAGTGATTAAGGAGATTGAAATGCTCAGTTACTGGTTTTTGAATGTTGTGATTTCCATTGTCAGTTTTGTGACCTTTTATTCTTTAGTGCACAGACTGTTCTGTTTGTCCAACTTACAAGATGTGGGGGCATTTCTGGCACATGATGGCATGAATCACATTGATGGATGAGCAGATGAATGAGCATTTGATGGAGTAGGTCCTGTAATAGCGTCTTTTGTGCAGATGTGTGGGCAAAGTTGGCAGCATGATTTGTTGCAAGGATATGTGTCTGCTGTAATGTCTCTGTTGTCAGGTCTGTAGTTGCTGTTGAGTATCCTTTTTAAGGTTGGGGGCTGTCTGTAGGCAAGAAGAGGTCTGTCTCACAAGGCTTGAGTGAGTGAGGGATCATCTTGTAGAACAGAGTGTAGGTCCTTAATGATGTGCTGCAGAGGTCTGACTTGTGGGTTGTAGGTGAAGACCAGTGATGTTCTGTTGTTTCTTTCGTGGGTTTCTCCTGCAGTAGATGACTTTGGGGTACCTGCCTGGCTCTGTCAATCTGTTTCTTCACTTCTGCAGGTGGGTACAGTAGTTTTAAGAATGCTTGATAAAGATCCTGAAGATGTCTGTCTCTGTCAGAAGGATCAGAGCAAATATGTTTATATCTTAGGGCTTGGCTATAGACAATGGGTCAAGTGGTGTATTTTGGATGAAAGCTCAAGAGATGTAGGTAACTGAACCAATCAGTAGGTTTTGGCTATAAGGTGGTGGTAATGTGTCCATCCCTAATTTGTACTGTAGTGTCCAGAAGGTGGGTCTCCTGTGTGGAGTGTTGCAGGCTAAGTTGGATTTTCGAGTGGGAATTGTTAAAATCTTGTGGAAGTATTCAAGGGCATCCCTACCAAGGTTCCAGATGATGAGGATGTAATCAGTGTAGTATAAGTAGAGAAGAGGTGCTTTGGGATCAGACTTGAGGTTTTTGAAGTTATTTACTTTATATACTCGCGTATAAGCCGAAATTTTTGTGCCTGAAAATTGGCTTCAAAACAAGCACTCGGGTCAATATGGTATGCAGCCCCAGCCCAGGAGTTTTACTGGATATGGTCCAGACTGGAGCCCCAGTGTGGCTGAGGCAGCCATGTTGGGCAGCCAACCTGAGGTTAGGAGGGGACCCTGGCGTCTGGAGCAGCCAGGTAAAGGGGCCCTGGTGCAGACTTGGCCTGGGAGTTGGGGTGAGGTTCGGGGAGTCCAGGGAAACGGTGGCAGGGTTTGCAGGGGTTTTCGGGAGATGGGAAAAGTGGTGGCAAGGGTTGGGGAGTGACGGGGAAAGGGGCAGAAAGGGTGTTGAGGAACAGGAGAACAGCAGCGGGAGAGTGGACAGCGGTGGGGGCAGGGGAAGAGCAGCAGCAGGGGTTGGGTGTTATGGAGGGTGTCAGGATCTCCAGGGGAAGATGGCAGCACTGGGTGGGGGAGTTAGGGGGCTGAGGCCAAAAGGGGACCTTGGCTTATGCATGGGTCACCTATTTTTGCTTCTTTTTGGGGCTCCGAATTGAGGGGTTGTCTTATGCACAGATCAGCTTATACATGAGTATATGTGGTAGGTCCTGTTCTGTTTAGCATTTCAGTGGCCAACACGGGCTGTGTCTACATTTGAGGGCTTACATTGGTTCAGTTGGTTAAAGTTCTAGCGTCGCTGCTCTAAGCCTATGGGAGAGGTCTTCATTAATCCACCCACAACAAGCAATGGAAGCTGTGTCCACACCAGTGTATATTCACACCCCTGAGCAACATAAGTTATACCAACATCAGTGGTAGTATTAAGACCAATTTTAAGCCCCTGAGTGCTTGTCTCTTTTGAAAGTTCCAAAGGGTCAGCTGTGTTGTTATAGTTCAGCAAAACAAACAAGGAGTCCTGTGGCATTTAAAGACCTAACAAATGTATTTATTGTATAAGCTTTTGTGGGTGAAGATCCCACTTTGTCATGAGCCATAAGCTCCCAAGTCCCACTGACTTTCCGTGAAACTTGTTTGGCAGCACTGTGTTGAAATAACTTGAAAAACCAAGACGTAAATGTCTTGCATGCAGGAAGCGTATGTCAAGGAGGGAGTTGAACCCAGGTCTCCCGAGTGCCAGACAGCTATTATGTACAGGCATGGCCAAACTGTGGTTCAGGAGCTGCATGCGGCTCTTGAATGAAAAAGTACAGCTCGCGGAAGAAAGCCAGAGGAAAGCAGTCCCAGCCTAGGAGTTTTAAATCTTCCACCTTGAGCATGCTGTGAACAAGCTCAGAGCATGCTTGCAAGAGGGAGCCCTGGCCTGTTCCTAGCCACAGGAGCAGCCAGGTACGGGGGCTGTGGGAAGGGGGTGGTCGGCTCAGGGGAGCCCCTGTCAGGGCTTGGGGTTTAGGGAGGGGGTCAAGATGGTGGAAGAAGCAGCAGCATGGTCGGGATGGTGGGAAGAAGCTAGGTTTTTACTGCATCGGCAGGCTTAGTTTTCCTGGTAACCTTAAGTAATTATTAGAATTTGACATCAATAGGATCAGTATTTGCCCTCTTTTTACAATAAAATTAAAGCATGTAATGAATTTTAAACTTAGTAATTTTGGACTAGGTAAAATAAGGCCATATAACTCAGTGCAGCTCTCGAAGATTTAATAATCAACTAGTATGGCTCTTGAGTTCCATAAGTTTGGCCACCCATTGTATTGTAATTTCCTGTAATATCCTTCAAAGACTTAATGTAGTAAAGTTTATATATTATTGTGGTCTAGGGATTTTAAGGTTGCATAACTCCCTGATTTACAGTTATCCTCAGTGAGTCAGAGCCTTTCATATCTCAAACCAACGTCCACATGTCATGCAGCACCCTCTTGGGTGCAGATCCATCAACTGGCCCAGTAGGAGTGGAAGGTGGTAGTTAATGGGGAGGCATTCAATAGATGGTGAGATATTGGGAGTGCTAAAACTGTAATTAAGTCTCATCTTGTGAAACCCCATGAAATGTATCCGAAGTGTGAAATGTGGATTAAAGTTCCTGGTGTAAAGCTTTTCCTCTTCCTAAAGCACAGATTTCTATAGAAACCATAGGGCCAGGATGCTGGTTGCAGTTGTGTTGTCGGATATGCCATACTTCCTGGTTTTAGAGAATGAGGCTTTAAAACAGGGGTGTCCAACTCATTTGCTATGGCAGGCCAGATTTGACTTAAATGTACTTCAGGTGGGTCATACATGCAGTAAATTGAAATACTAAGTAGGGCACTCTTGCAGCATCGTGGAGAACTGGGTATGTGAGGCTGCATGCATGCGTGTGTGTGTGTGAGAGACAGAGTCAGAGAGACTGCTGTTTAGGAGATGACAAAGGTGACTTAAGCTAGGAGAGATGGGTTTCCCATGTTCTCTGACTGCTTGATGGTCTCTGAAAATGTAAAGGACCCTTAGCCTGGTGGGAGGAGAATTGCTGTGCACATTGGCTCAGTGCATGGGGATCAGATTCAGAAGGGCACCCCAGACAGGTGGGAGATCAATATTCTTTCTCCTAGAGAAACTGACATCAGAGTTCCTGGCCCCCAGCTTTGGAGGGGATGGAGGAGAGAAAAAAAATTTAGCTGTGAGGAAGGTTTGAAGAATCTGTTAAAAGAGGTGTAGATGGCCACTTTAAAGGGCAGAAATCTGGCTTTATTACTCCCTTCTCTTCAAAGAGTTGCTTCTGGAGTTCTCCTGAGATTGTGGGGAACCGTGACCCATCATGGGGCGGGTGACTCCTTGAGGAATAAAAGGACTCCACACCCCTTGCTAGAATCCAAGAGGAGGTGGCATTGAGAGGGCCAGGTCTCTGATTCACATCCATGTGTTTTTGGGGAGCCTAAGAATGCAAGAGCTTCACCCATAGGTTCTAACAGGAGAAACTGTACAGGTTGTCAAATGACTTTGTGTGGATTTTTGAAGGAAATATGCTCACTTGCTAGCAGAAAGCTTATGTGTAGGTGAAATACGAAATTATGAGCGGTACTAGTTTAACCACCATCTAGGAAATAAATCTGTGTGTTACCTTAGGAGGCTAGTCAGGCACCCGAGTTGCAGCCTGCTTTTTTGGTGGGGAGAAATGACAGGTATGACAATTTTCTGTGATATTTTTTTGAAAGTCTTTATTGTATTATGTTTATGTATTATTGTTGGCTGGGACTATATGTACCTTCTCTAGGAGAGAGATGTGACAGATGTAAGACCTGGGAGTTCAAAAGACTATATTGAAAATGTGCCAGACATATATGGATTTTTGGGACAATGAGTGTTAAGTGAATTTCCTGGGGAATACCTAGGGAGACGTCAGTGCAAAGTCTCCAACTCCAGTTATGTAAAAATCCAGCCTTTTGAAGTTATAACCTTCAGAGAAGGTAACTGTTTGCTGATTATCTCTTACTGGAGATCAGATTCAAAGACCAAAGCTGTTTTTTAAAAAAACAAACAAAAAAAAACCCCAAACAAACAAACAAACAAAAAACCCCTAAACCTGAAACCAATTTACCAAAAACAAACCCCAAAAGCCACACACACCCCAGCTACACACACCCCAGCCTAGCTATTGTTCTGATTCTGGATCTAAGATGGATAAATCTATAACCACAAGGAAACCCTAGTTGTGGGTTTTGAAAGACTAAAACCAGAGCCTTAAGCTGGAGCTGAGTGGCAATCACATACAAAGCATGTGTGTGTGTTGTCTCTATGAGTTGTAGTGTTTTTACATTAAAAAAAAAACAAAAAACTGTGCTTGCCTAGGAGGAGCTGTGTTGTGACTTTGACCATGGCAATACACTGGTCATGTCTTTGGAAAGAAAGAAAAGCCCAGGCATAGGTCTGTTCAAGCAGTCTGACCTGCTGGGGTATCCAAATACATAGGGGGGACCTATGCAACCTTAAAACCCTGGTCAGAAGACAGAGAGACACATGGGTTTCCAGCCAAGAGAGGTGATAGCTAGGAGCCAGGATCCTAAAGTGGGTGTCCTTGGTGGGCCACAGAGGAGAAGTACAGAAGCTTTCACCCTGAAACTTGATACACCTAGGTTAGCATTCCAGCCACCGGACCCTCAAGGAACTGTGTATTTCTGCCATGTTATGAGAAGATGCTTGAGCTAGTGTAGCAAGGCATGAAATCACCACTTTGTGTTGGTCTCAGGATATTAGGAAAAACAACTGCAGCTACACCACATGCATATATTTAAATGGAGTCATTTAATGCTATCTTTCCTGTCAGTGCAGCAGTACGGAAATGGGTTTATAACTAGGATTAAAAGGAAATCTTTACTAAAACTAAAATAAGCTTTGTTTTTTGCATGGATTGGTCTAGTCCATATGAGCAGGATCAGCCATTGCTTAGACCATGTTAAAGTAAACTGTTAAAGTTAGCATTGTTCCTTGGCTCTCCTTGAGTATTTTTGTGTCTGTTCTTTGTAACTTCTCAGGACAAGGATGAGAGCTTCCTTATGTTTTATGCAAGTAAACTGCTGGTACTTAGATAATAATCATGTCTCAGGGTGTAAATGAATTAGAATCCTTAAAATTGTAGCTTGTAAGAATGGAGATGAAGAATAGCTGCCATTTTCAAAACTTTGTAGTAAGGAATTGTGACTTCAAGGTTGACATGAAATCTGCAGTAAATGTATGGCTCAGAAGGCCATTTTCAATTCTGAAGTTTTAAATTAATTAGCATTTGTTTACTCAAAGTGTAGCTCCTGTTTTGACTAAAGTTACTTTTATATTATTGGAGATATTGTATGAATGTACTTTCTAAATAGCTAGAACTTGGGTAAATACTTTGATTTTGCTTTTAAGTTTAGTGTATTATGCAAGAGCATGCAGTAGTTGTTAAACCACAATGTGGGATTTTCTTTTTCTTTGTGTGTATGCTTGAAGGACGGCTGTCTTGTGTAAATTTTCTATTCTTGTATTTTTTTAAATTCCATGCCAAATGTGGAAAAAAAAAAAAAGATTCTGTGCCAAGGTTGAAAATAAACACATACATGGAATTTTTTACAGAATTGCGAGGGCACAGGTACCAGGATTAATTCCTTTGTGAAAGGTGTGATTCTGTTATGCTTTGGTAGCTGAAATGCAGGTCATACTAATTTAAAATATCCAGGTTGCAGAAGGGATTTTTTTGGTACATCTTATTTATTCTAAAATGAAAATATTTTCTGTTTAAATTTCCAGTTGTGGAGATGGGAAAGACTTTCATAATTAGTGCTGTGTGATCTTGAAAAACTGTCTTTTGTCATTTTATAAACTGCTGATGGTTTCCCTCTCTTTGTTCGGCACATAGTCCATTGAAAAATAATTATTTTTAGAAACAGTGCATTAACTAATATAGTGATCATCTACAGTAGTATGTGTTCTATCTTGCAAACCTTAAAAAGAATGCCACTTATATACATGGCCAATTACAAGTTTACGTAGCTGTTCCTGCAAGTTAAGTCGTCCGCCTGATATATTCAGGCAAAAGATGCATGGGAGCAGCCTGTTTACTATCAGTAGTAATATTACAGAAATCCATATTTCTGAGAACAGTGGACTGTTTTAAACAGCTCCTTTAGAAATCAGAATCAGCTTAATGGTAGGATTCTTGAGAATCTGTGGCGGTAGCTAGGCTAGATCCTCTAGTAGCTAATAGATCCTTCTTGTAGCATTTGTTTGGTATATCCTGGCGCATAGTTCCAAAACGAACCGTGTTCTTTGCTTTCCCATGCTGAATATCAGACTTCTGAATCTTGAGAGCAGCTGTGAAATTCTATCCAAGGCTAAGAACAGAGGGGATTGAAATCCTTATCCTGTTCCACACATTCACATACCCAACTTAACTTTATTATTTGACTTCTGTCTTTGTTGTCTTTGGCAAAAACCGTGTCATTATATTTACTATGCTACTTATATGTTTTACCCAATAGCAATGCTAATATTTATCTGCGGTTAAAGAATAAATGATCTTTAATTTTGTGTAATTTCATTTGAGTCCTAGTATATTGTGTTTCAGTTTTGTACTTAGGCATAATTTATTTTTTTTATATAGAAGTACAGGGGGTATCTGTTTAAATGGCCTGGGGTGGGGAGGAAGATGCAGTACACCTGTATGGACATGGTGCTTTGCGGCAATTACAAGGTTTTCTTTTATTTCTGTAAAGTGTTTACAACCTAAATGCTTGACTCTGAAAAATCTGCCTACAGACGCAGACAGTAATTGGTCTGTCATCAATTCCCCCATTATGGGGGACTGGGTAGTTCAGGGTTTGGTAATCTTGCAAGGAGTTTCTTCTTGCCTCTAAAGATTTGAATCCAGGTTAGGCTGGTGGTGACTGAAAGCCATTTCTATCAGCTGCTTTGTGGTTTATGTGGAATGAATTGGTTTCAGTCCAGTTTATGGTAGCCAAAGTCTACATCACAAAACTTCCTCCAGTGCTGGCACCTTTATGAGAGGGGGATGCTCTGGGAATGGAGATGGAAAGAATTTTTAGTAGTCAAAGGGGCGCCTCCAGTTCAAGTCTGAGAGCTGGTGATGAGGTTGTGTGTAAGAAGCTTGTACTATCCCTCCCTTTACGGTAATTGTCCTGTGATTTCATTCTCCTTTCATGCCAGCGCTGCACCTCTTGAAAGCATTGATCTTACAGACACATCCTCTGTCTTTAGAAAGAGGGTGAGGAAATAACTTCCTCATATTTTATATGAAATAAAGTTAAGGACTACATTGTTTCTGCAGTGCTGCCATGTGAGTTAGAGAATTAAATTAATGGGACATTTGTGAGAATTTACTTGGATTACCCCAGTCTACATGGTTTATAACTTGAACAAAATGAGTGTTCTTGCTTTTCCCAATAAATATTTAACACTTTAGCTTTTCATTCCTGCCTGTATTATTTTTCAAAACAGACTACGGAACATTTATTATTATGGTGTGATGTGCGATATAGAAACCATAGTGTCAAAATAAACATAGTATATGTAGGAGTTCAGTATTTTTGTTGTTGTTTGTTACTTGCCAGTTTGTAAATGTCAGTAGTTGGCAATGGGTCTGCCAGACATTAGTGCAAATTGTAATGGTTCTACAGTGTGTGTAATAAAATATATCCTGTGCATGAAATATCCATTGATGTAACAGCACGACATCCCAGAAACACACGTTGAGTTCAATGCATGCAATGACACATAAGCACCATTATGTCCTTTAAGAGTTTGCGTAGATGGTAATAGTGGCGTATAGAATTGCAACCTGTAACAGATATGTTTGCTTGATAGCTCTACGGTTTTTTCTCTTTGATTCAACAATTAAAAGTCTAGATCAGAAAAGATTGACTTTAGTTAATAAAATGTAGATCCATGCCAATTTTTGGTAATCCATTTGTTTAAGAGAAAATCAAAATAATTGTTACAAACTTTATAAAATTAATGCTGCAACTTCCTGTTAAAGCTCCTCTGGTCCTATATTTTTGGGGGAGCAGCAGTTTGGATCCCAAAACACAGGCTATGATTCCCACAGCCTTCAATCTTTTATAGTCATTTATGCAGGTGCACAGTAAGTGTAAAACACTGCCGTCCTGGTTTGGTAGTGTTTGCACTTTTGTATACCTAAGGATGGAAGGCAGTGGAAAACAAGATCATGATACACTTTAACAGCTGCTCTCAAGATTCATCATTCTGATATGACATACGATTTCTGTCTCTGGAGCTGCTGGACTCATCGGAAAACTAGATGATCTGGAATTGGTTCTGACGTTTTTAGAAGCAATGGATAGATACAAGGTGCTTTGATGGAGGTACTACCTATGAAACCTGGGCTTCTAATATTTGATGCTGTTTCTGCCACAGATATTGAAACAATACATTTTACCATTGAAACTAATTTCCTTCTCTTTACAAAGAGAGGAAGGTTTAAGTATGTGCGTGTGCTTGTAAATTTTAATGCATGACCTGGTGTTCTGAACAAGTATAGAATTCTGGCTGCTCTGATAAATGGCCTATAAACTGTAGAAAAATCAAAGTATTTTTAATTAAAATAGTGCTTAACTGTTCAAGATTGTTTTGAAAAGTTGCTAAAATGCATGCAGCTGTAATAAAATAAAGTTTTAAAGCAGCTCTATCATTATCATAGTATATCAGGAAGGTTCATTTCATCAGAAGTTTCTGATTTATCAGACCTCTTTTAAGACAGATGCATTTGAGAAAGCATCAAGCCTTTTTTTTTTTTATACTTAAGTTGTAGGTGTGTTCTTAAACAATAAGTATTATCCAATGTTTTCTGTGGGGTAGTTTTTAATTTTGAGAACATACAATACTTATTTTGTAATGCTTTGTTGCCAGTAGTAATGATATTCATGACACTTAATTTGGGATAGTAAAATTAAGAGGCAGAGACTTATTTTGATCAATAAACAAAAAGTTGGTTTGTTTTTAAATAATGAAATACAAATTTAGTAGATTAAAAACTGGAACTGTCAGGGTTCTAACCCAGGACTTGACAAATAGGATTTTGTCCCTGGTGCCCAAGAACGCTAGGGCAAATCCTCCCCTCCTCCACTCTGCAGAGAGTGCCAGTGCCAGAGTACCTTGCTGAAAAGCTGCGGCAGCTCCCAGTCCAGAAATCACTGCTGGAGGCTCTTTCAGCTGTGCAGGGGGAGGAGGGAGAGACAGCAGTGCTCTCCCTCTCCAGCGACACTCTCTTCCCCCTTTCCTACTCACACACCCCCAGCTATGTGGAAAGAGCTGCAGGCAATAGGCTTTTTTCTGTGACAAGTGACCTTGCTGCTGAAAGGTGCCTCAGCAGCTTTGTGGTGGCAAGGGGCTCCTTCTCTGCCCAAGTTCTTGGGTTGGCCTATAGGTGTCAGGCAGATTTTCAAGGCCTGTTCTAACCCCAACTCTCCATTGTGTTGAATGCCTTGCACTGTTTCTCCTAGTGTTAATCAGACTTAAACCATGTGGCTCCAGACACTTGATGTATTTTGGTAAGAGGATCCTCAGGTAATATAGGGTTGCCATAATGGCTATTGGAACATCCCAGAGTGGTTAGTAGTAGTGGGGTAATGTACCCTGTGGTTAGCCAAGTAGTCACCAACCCCAGTGTCCACACCACTCCTTTTAGGCACACTGAATGCTGTTCAGGTGCATGTGAGAATCCCTAATGCAACATTGCAACTTTTATTTTTATAGTGGGTTTTGTACAAATTTTATCCACACATACCTGAGAGAAAACAAAACAGAAGTTAATGATCAGAGATTGAGACAGAGGCTAGGCAGAAGAGCTAGGTGTTCAGCTGGGACTTGACATGAAATACAGCCACTGGGGTGGAAAGATACAATAAAGCCATTTGGGTTGGCAGGAAGCTCCTAGGAGAAGGCTTGGGCGCCTCAAGTGGCCAGAGTACACTAAGAGATACTGTGTGTGTTAGGAAGCAAGAGAGATGATGTCTGTAAGACCGGTTAAGGCCATTTTGGATTGGTTTCTGAAATGAATGAAATCCACAAGAGTGGTGTGAAAAGTAGGCTTCTCTTTTCTCCCTGACCCTTTTATTAGTTTTACTTTGTTGTATGCCTCAGCAAAAAGCAGAAGGAAGAAGGCATATGCCCTGTCTCAGCAGGAATGGGAGCTGGAGTAGAATCCGACCCCCCCCCAAAGGGGGAGACCAAGAAACAAAGCCAGGTGAAGGGGGGGTGCACAGGGAGAGACTAGAGCAGAGAAATGCAAGCAAACATGGTGAAACGAAAAAGAGGAGTGACTCAAAACTTAGTAGAAACCTGCTAACATAGGCCAGTACTGATGGGAAACCACAATTGTATGTGGTGGAAGCCCTGGAAGAGGCTAGGAGAACTTTCCCACCAAGGAAGGAAGTCTGTGATCACCTATTTCTCTGCTTTCACTTCTCCTGCTCTTTCTCCTCTTCTGATTCCAATCTTTTCATCTTATTCCTCCTTTTATCTGCTTTTTACTTAGCATTGTGCCTTCGCCCAGGCAGCCCACCCACACTTCCCTGCACTGTGCATGTGTGTAACAATCTCCTTGCCCTCATGTGTCAAGCATTGCCACACTATTCTGTCTTAAACTCCACCTTTTAAAGCAATCTCTGCTCATTTCTCATTAATCACTCTCTTATCCTCACTTTCCTGAAGAGTTAAGCTGTGTTTTGTGCATGTTTGTCTTGTCTTATTTAGACTGTAAAGTCTTCAGAGGAGGGACTTTCCTTTTTAATCTATGTTTGTAAAGTGCTGTGTAAATTTACAGCTGAATATAAATGTTCTGTAATAACAAAATGGGGCTTAGTCCTCAGGCTGGAAGGTCTCATTCGCATTTGTAAAGCCCTCCTTACTCTTATGACATCTGCAGTTTTTATCTGATTAAAGTAAATGAGTGAGTTGCCTTTATTCATCAGCCACTGTAGTATAAAGAATATGTGTTTTGGTTATTTCCCAGTTTTATGCACATCAGGGTTCACAACTATTAATTTCTGGTACTAGTACATTATAAGAGGCTGATGTGTATGAAGATATATTTCTTTTATTCTGGGCAGTACCCAGAGAAATAATGAAGGTGTCAAATAGCTAATCTTTTCATTGCCATTTTTATGTTCCTACTTTACCCATTGCCTCACTAACTGGAAGAAGTGAAACTATTTCTTAAGAAAATGTTAGTTAAAATGCAGTGCTATTATATGCATTTAGGCATTACAATTCAACATACTCAGTATTCAGTGTGGATATATAATTTCTAATGACTCAGACTGCTCTGTTATTATGCTCAAGTTTTCTAATATGTGAGGCGTGTGTGCTTGTAGACATTTTTCTACAAAGATTAAAAATATTCTATTTCTTAGCTAGTATGGATTGTGAAGCATAGGCATTTTTGCATGGACTTTTCTTAATAAGTTCCAAACTGTAACTATACACCATTGTGTATGTGCCCACACCAAAATCTTTATTAATTTAGAGTGGAGGTTGCTCAAGTGCATTTCCTGTTGTTCCAATCACTAAATACCAAGGAAACAGCCAATTAAGCAAACTGAGCTGGGTTCTGGCAGAAGGACATTGGAGAGGTGGGGGGTTGATAGAACAGTGTAGCGCAGGGCTCGACAAAATTGCCGCACAGCTATGAGCCAGCCTGAAAACCAAGGCACCTAGCTGGAAGGCCACTTGCCGCTGAAAAAAAGGTGCCGCTGGTTTCAGTGGCCGTGTGGCATGAAAAAGCCCCACATTGTCAAAAAAAAGGCCAACAATGATGAGGGCTTTGGCAGCTGTGGAGCAACATGGCTGAATGCTCAATCAGCTTTTTTTTTTTTTTTTAAGGCATCATGGGATGTTCAATTTATAAACACTGCAGTGCAGCTGGGCACCATGGTGAATGCCGGGGTGATCTGATGCTTGAGATTTGTTGAAGCCTGATGTAAGGGGCTGGGAGTCTGTACCTGGGAAGAGGCGGGTTGTGGGATTCCGGGAGGGTGGCATTAAGGCAGCACTCAGGACCTTGGGGGTCTAGTTGTGGAAGGGAGTGGAGTCTGGAGACTGAGCATCAGGGATGCTGGGTGTTACTCATGGGATGTTGGGTGCTGATCAAGCGGCATCAAGGCTCTGGCAAGGGAGGAGCTCATGTCTGCAGTCTCTACAGAGGGTAAGTGGGGAAAGTGCTACATCCCCAGCAACCCAGGCCAGATGAGGACTGACTGACTGGGCAAATGGGCAGCATAGGGATTTGATTAAAGCTAAGGGAAGAGCTGGCTGGGTTGTGGATCTGGGAAGGAGGACTGGGCTTCTGGCTTACAAACAAGCCAGTGAAGAGTATTATGCACTGAAGGGTCTTCAATGGCTCAGGACTGGGTGTGGGGGCTTGTTAGGGGAGCTTGAGTTGAAGACTGGGACAGTTATTGCCCACCAGGGATGGCTCTGTAGTGTTTACAGGGAGGGGCCCAGCGTGAAGACCTCTGGAGAAGGTGGCGAAAGGTTTTCCTTTGATTCTGCAGCCCAGTGGCAAATCAGCTGTGGATCGTTGGAAAGGAATCCACTCAGCATCTGCTGGGTTTCTGGCCCCTCACACACTTCCCACCTCTCCTGGACAATGGCTTTTCACTCATCAGCAATGTCTTGGATTTGGTAGAGTCTTGGGGGGGACAAAAAAAATTAGTGATCCTGTCCCGGCTCACAGCACTTTGTCTCCTTTGCCAAATCATAACAAGTTAGTGGACTGCAGAGCTGAAGAAGTACAGTGATATATCCTGGTACCTTTTCCAGCAGTACCATGTAGTTCCTGAACTGCCATCCCCTGTCTCCCACCTGTTTTCTGGATACTCTTGCTCCCTGAAGCTCCTACTGGGTGTTCTCCACTGGCCTGCACATCACTGTCTCCAAGCCTATTCTGAGCAGGGGTGTTTATAGCAGAGATGGTCTCACATGGATGTCCCAGCCACAAAAGCAGAGAGGTGAACAAATATTACAGCTTGCTATATTAAATTGTTTTTGTATTACTTAAGGATGAGCATCTTTTGCTAATGAAGTGATGTATGGCTTTTGAAATGTCAAACTTTTCAGATCATTACTTCATAAGGGTTCATTATAATAGAAAAATGCCTGGAAATACTTTGAAAACCAGTGTTGTTGTTTTTTTTAAGTACTTAATTGTGTTTAAACTAAGATGGTTTTGAAATTGACATATTTCTAAAAAATTAAAATCTTGTCCTTACTGATAGGCTAAATGTGGGTAATAAGACTGGGCAGGGTTTCTTACCTTTTTTGAAGGTCTTTTTAACCACCTGTATTTTGTGGAAGATGTATCTCAGATCTAACTTGGGGGTTGCTGCAATATCTCCATAATGTCCAGTAGCTGCAGGAAGTGTTTGCATTTATGTATACTTACACATTGAATACAATGGACAGTATCTAGAACTGTTAATCACACTGCTGGCACCAAATATTTGTATTAATCTCTCACATGCACTAAAATGTGAGTGTCAGCCACTATAGTTTTAGTGAGTGATTTTATTTTTAGAGACACAGACCGTTTTTCAGATGTTAAAGTAAAACATCAGGGAAGTTGTGAAATTTGGCTAGATTGTGCCATTATTAGATTATTCTTTAGTGGCGTCCAGGGATTGAAAATGCATAATATAACTGTACTCTAGAAACAAAAGGCTTTGTTTCAACATGTTGATGTTAAGACAGTTTGAGGAAGTACTTGTTATAAAATATTTGTGTATTCTGATATATCAAATATTAATTTCACTCATCCATTCTTTATTTATTTAAGTACCAGGCTCATTACTGGCATATTTGAGCACCTTACTGAATTATAGAAAGCAAGTGGTTCTCCCCTGCATGAAGAAGGGCGTGAGAACTGTGTGATTGCTGTGCTAAAGAGTTGTATCTTGCATTTCGCCCTTTTTACATGTGCTAATTTAGTTTGTGGGTTTATTACCTAGCGTGGGATAATATCATTCCCTGGGTAATCTTAGCACATCCTAATGAGGACCAAATGTCTACTCAGTTGCAATTTGGGGGGAGGGTAGCCCTCACTCTTGACCTTTTTATTGAGCCACTGATCACCGGAATGTTAAAATTGTTTAATTGTTCCAAAGAGATCCTTTGTGATTACTCAGTGATTGCTGACTCGTACCCTTTATTTGCACAATTGAAGATGATGATCCATGCTCTCAGAAATCCAAGATATATTTTGATTATATCTGAGCCTCAAAAGAAGATATGCATGGATTTGAAATCTTTGCTGATGGACACTTCAGCAGTCCTTTTTATGACTGCTATACCATTTATGTTTATAGTTTCTGTTACCACAGGATGCTAATGAAACTCAGGCCTGTAGACAGTTGATTTAAAAAAAAAAAAAAAAAGTGATGTCAGATTCACTTGATTTCCTTACTGATGAGATTTATTTTACCTGTTTCAAATTACAAGCTGTGTTAGACGTGCTGTGTTGGTTAATGTTTTTATTGTTTATATGTTAGCTATGACAGTGGCAAGTAGCTTGGCAGCAGACAGCTTAAATAATGGTAAAGTAAGCACTCAGCTATTTAAAAAAAAATAGAGACAAGACACATCCTCAGAAAGACATTGATCTGTGAAAGGAAGACTATTAAATTCTTGCATCAATAGTGACATGACCTTGGAGAACTTAAGAAATCTGTACACGTCCTGAGAATCCTAGAAAGGTTGCAAATGACGATTGTTTTACGTGGCCAAACCGGTCCATTTATCAACAAAGGAAGATGAGAAGAATTGTTTAAATGGCCAGTCTTGCTCCTTTGCATATTTTTATCTTTGTCAGAGAAAGCCCTTTGGAATTGTCTTTTTTGATTGCATATACTTGTCTGTCAGATTTCAGATTTCCAGCATTATCTATTTGTTGAATTTGTTTAAAAGGATCTTTCTCATCTATAGCAGGGAAGGTGTTCCAGAAGACTGGGCCAGCCACCAGGATGACTGTCCTCACCACCACTCATTTCTTGTCAGTGTGTTTCAGACCTGTGAAGCCATTTTTAATAAACTTTTGCTGTTGATTTCAGCTGTTTTCTTATATTTTGATTGAAGCAATCCATGTGCATGCAGGGTCTGCTTATTTTGAAAAGTAACTGAACTTCTTTTGCCCTTATAGTGGTGTTGCCTTTCCTGTTTAGATTTAATAAAATTTTGGAGGTATAAATGCTTTCAGGGTCTAGTGTAAATGAATTAAAGGAATAGACTAAAAATATCAAAAAGAAAATTGCTGTTCATTAAAGGGAACATCTGTGACTACAGTTTAGGTTTTGTAAGTAGAACAGAGTGGTAAATCGTGTGTGTGGTTTGCAAAGTGTTAGTGTTTAATGTGAAGTTATAAATCTTTTTATTTAATTTCGGTGATGGTGTGAAAGGGGGATTGGTGGAATGGGGGTAAGGAAGGAAGAGGATTCAAACAAATTAGATATGTGCCATATTTCAATTTTGAAATAGGTACAGTAGATTTTTTTTTTTTTTAATCTCATTGTATTCATCAGCTAGACTGTTAGGAACAATTGACAAATTAAACCCAATAAAAGTTACCTTTTCAGCACTGCAAAAGAAGTGCTAATATATGTGATTCACTCTTCATTTGTGACACATCAGATTATAAACAAGGAGTCCTGTGGCACTTTTAAAGACTGACAAATTTATTTATTGCATGAGCTTTCATGGGAGAAGATGTTACTTCATCAGATGCTGGTGATTTTTTTCCCCACGAAAACTCATGTGATAAATAAATGTGTTGGCCTTTAAAAGTGCCACAGGACTCCTTGTTTGTTTTGCTGAACTAGACTAAAACAGCTACCCTTTTGGAACATCAGGTTATGCAGTCTAAGGCTTTTTTTAATTTAGTACATTGAAGGCTCTTAAGATGCTAAGTATTTTTTAGGACATAGAGGATTTTCTTCTATTGTCTTTTCTCACCATTTCTTTTCCACTTACAGTGACTATAACTGACAAAGATTTCTATAAGGTAAACTTGCCTTTTCTTTGCCATTGAACTTGGCTTGCTGAAACAGATTTTTTTTTTCCACATTGCATCATCCAAGGGAAACACACTGTGGTTAAGTCTCTGTAGTACAGACTCAAAGGATAACTGGTTTGCTGCAGTGAATCCCTGTAGTATCAATGCTAAAGCAAAACATATCTGAGAGTAAAAAGCAGTAAGCCATGATCAATATTATAATGTTTTATATAGTCTGTCATAATTTGGTGGTGTAATTAACAAGGAAAATAAAAGTATTACAGATCTGCTACTACAGAAGACTAAATGAGCACCTGTGTATTCTGAATGCATTGATAGGTAAAGAGTTGAAATAGGCCACGGGTCAGCAGCCAAAAAGATAAGAGCAATTTTTAAAAATTCTTTCAATAAACAAGTGTTTAGAAAGCTGCAAAGGGTGTAGCCTCCTGATGGAGGGAGCTGGGAGTGGGGTCTTGCTGCAGAGTCCCCTGGTGAAGGGGAACCAGAATTGGGAATGGGTCCGCCAGTGCTAGCGGGGAGCCCTGGAGCCTGGTGCAGGCCATCTGCAGGGTCCCTCAGTAGCGAAGGGGAGCCCACAGCCAGGAGCGTACCACCCGCAGGGTTCACTGGTGGCAGGTGAGGGCCGGAGCCTGGAGCCTTGAGGTGGTCAAAGAGCCACAGGTTGCAGATCCCTGAAATAGGCTAATGCTTGCCTGCTTATCTGTCTGTTGGATAGCCTCTTTATTCTTTTACTATGTTGTTCTTGAGGCAGCTTCTGTTCATTTTACGCAGCAATGGGCTGGGACAGGATGCAGCTAAATCTGTTTGTGCACTTATACATGCATAGACCTAAAATGATGTCTGTGCTAGGTAAAATCCTGTATCTTTAAACAAATTTTGATTACAAATGTGTAGGTGATCAAAACAACTTGATGTATCTTTTGTCTTTTACCTATCTGAGTTCTCTTGTTCCCCTGCTCTTGCCATCAGCACAGGTTGTTGCTCTTATGGCTGTGGCGGCATGTCGAAAGATTGTTTAATTTTCACAGCATGAATTGGCAGTGTTGGGTATCACTGTTTCTCATTCAGGTTTAAGTAGTGTGTTGAATGTTTGCACATCAGTAGCTGTAGATGACTGTACCTAAACAGTTCTCTCATCTTTTTCTATGGCAGTTTCTCTGTAAATAGCACAGTTCTGGATTAAGGGCATCTTCAGGAACATAGTCACTTTTTTGAGTGTGTTTCTTTTCAGAAGCAGAATCACTAACATTAAGCAAGAAAACATCTTTGCTTCTATGCTTGTAACCACTGTGAGGTAATTTCTCATGCTCAACAAACTACCCTGCCTGAATGTTATCAGTTCTTTTAGTTATCCCCTTTTTTCCCCCCCTCTCTTTTTTGAAACTTGTAGATTGTAGTAGTGGACTGGCATGTTTAAATGAGTCTGAAGAACATATCCGAGGCGGGGTGTTTCAATCATTTAATAAACTGCTTGCTTAGTATAACATTGAAGGCAATGTTGTTAGAATAGGCAATTCTGACTATTTTTTAAAAGAAGTTCATAACTTTGTTAGTATGATCACTAGTTAATCTTTATTTTGGGGTGTTGAAAAGAAATGGTGATTTTGTAGTGATGCTAAATGCTGCCAGAAATCCTGAAATGGAGGCTTGAAAGATCATGGATATGATAAACTTCTCATATAACAAAAATGAAGTGAGAAGGATTGTTACTTTTGAGAAAAGAGACAATCACACATGAGGAAGTATATAAAATAATGAATGGTACAGAGATGGCAGATTAGGAACTCCTGTTCTCCCTATCCCATAATATCTGAACAAGGGGATAGCCAATGAAATGAAAAGATGGCAAGTGGAAAACCAATTAAAGGAATATTTTTAACACAGTTGGTAAAACTTGCTGCCACAGAAAATCACTTAAGGTAAAGAATGTGGAAAGGTTCAGGATTGGATATTTCTTCGAGTGATTGTTCATATGCATTCCGTTTAGGTGTGTACACGCTGCATGCACAAACCTGCCAGAAGGTTTTTCTTCTAGGAGTACCTGCAGGCTTGGTTGCTGACCCCTTAGGGTGGTGCTGTCACATCACACTGTATAAGCTCCAGTCCACTCTTCCCTCACCAGTTCCTTCTTACCGCCTGTGATGGCTACTATAACAGTTCTCTTGCTCTGCAAACATTTCCTGTTGGGATTTGGTGCCCATGTCAACTACCTATTTGTTTTTGTTTTGTTTTTTGTTTGTTTTGTTAGTTCTGATTAGCTTTATTAGGTTTAGTAGTTAAGACTAAGGACCTTGTTTTGCCCCTGACCCAGGGACAGGAGGGGGGGTTGTGCTGGGCTTCCAGACCTGTGACTATTGCAAGAAGTCCGTGCCTAGGGATGACCTACACTCAGTTTGCCTAAAGTGTTTGAATTCCTGAACGCTGCAAGGTCTGCAGTAGTGTCAAACTGAGAACTCAAAGAGAGGAATCAACTTTTGAAGCTCCTTCTCACGGAGGAAGCCCTCCACCCAATCAGCGCTTCAGATGAAGGTCCCAGTACTTTGGCCTTGGTGTGCAGTGGCCTGGCAGCAGTGAAGAGGTTTCTGTCCAAGGACTCGTCCTCAAAGCCACGGCACCAAGAGACACTGTTTGCACTCCCTAGTCCCAGTTAGGAGGAGGTTAGAGAAGAGCCACTCTTCCCCTGGGTGGGCCTCTTGATGCCATGAGATTTTGCCAGTGCCGTGACTCTGAGGACAAGTCTCGTCACTGGCAGCAGTACCACTGAATTGAGCACCTGCACCATCTCCTACTCAAGAAATACTGGATAAAGATGTATAACTCCCCTCTAAGCCAGACACTTTCAGGGTCGTGTGTGAGCTAAGTGAAGTAATGGTCCTGCCAACAGCCGAGCTAAGAGCAGCCTTCCTTCTGGCACCATCAGCAACCCCAGTACCGTCCATGGGTAAACCAGTGCTACTCCCCAGGCTGAGCTGTCCTCAGCACCAATTGCCAACACAGTTGGGAACCGCTCCGCCGTGGTCCTCGCAGAGCAGACGGTTTTCTTCAAACTCAGAGGCTGAGTCCCTGTCCCCCAAGAGGAGTCAGGCCTGGGACGGATACTGGTGTGAAGCATCATACCTGGACAGCCAATGGGAACCCCAGTAGCAGATCCTATAATGGCCCATTTGGACCCCCTGGGCATATCACCAGACCCAGGGCTCCTTTATGGGCTGCTCCTGTTCTGCTGAATCAGGAGCAAAACTTTATCCAGCAAACATGGCAAGTGTCCTGCCTAACAATGTATCAGAGACAGATGGAGATGCAGATGCAAACAGAGACCCCAGTACCAAGGGAGGTGCCACAGTGCCACAGAGTCCCTCGGGCACCACAGAAAACATCATCATCTTCATCTCTGGAGATGACAGTGGTGGCATCAGCACACCTCCCTGATAACAACATGAAACATCAAGAACTGCTGTGCAGGATTGCCTGCAACATGGGCTTGCAAGTGGAGGAGGTGTCTTAAGACCTGGATCCAACGGTGGACATTCTGGTTCCAGAAGGTCCCTCTTGGGTGGCTCTGCCTCTGATTTAAAACAATTAAAACAGAGTACCACCACTCTCTGGCAGACCTCATCCTCCCTTCCACTGATGGCCAAGTGGGTGGAACAAAAGTGTTTCCTGCCATCTCACGGTTACAAACGTTTTTACACTTGTCTCACCCCATGCTTGCTTGTGGCCTTGGCAGCTAATGAACGTGAATGACAGGGCCAGCAAGGCCTGATGCCAAAGACTAAGAATGCCAGGAAGCTGGAGCTCTTTGGTAGGAAAGTCTACTCCACTGGGGGGCAGGAGGCAGGCTCCAACTTCACATCGCCAACCAACAGGTGATACTTAACTGCTACATGTTTAACTCCTGGGTAGCCATGGAGAAGTTCCAGGACAAACGTACCAGGACTCTAAGGCAGAGTTTGGGGTCATGATAAAGGAGGGAAAAGTGGTGTCCTGCTTGTGAACCGGGCCTCCTGGGACAACCTTCTGAATGTGCCACAATCAGGGCAAGCTGCAAAAACCAGGAGCCAAACCCTCAAACCACTGATGAGTGGTACTTAAACCAGTCCCCCAGTCAGTAACAAAACACGCTTCTAATTCCTCTCTCTGGTCATCGCCAATCAGAACAAAATAGAAACAGTCCCCTTTATTGCACATCAGCTACTTTGGTCCTCATCTAACTACTGGGACTCTTAAAGAAATAGGTTCTCTTGACCCCAAAGGGCCAGCCACATCACCCAGAACAATATAGGCTTGGATCTTACCCAAATTACCATGCTGGTAGCCAACCCTTTAGTAATTACAGCTAAAGGTTTAATGTGAAAGGAAAACAAACAAAATATGAGAGATGTTAAAAGATCAAAGTGAATCACATACGTATAAATGATTGAGTCCATAGAAACCAAGTCCTTGAAGAATGTGAAGTTTTGCAGATTAGTTCAATTCCTCTGGTATGTACCCAGCACCTGGGTGGGTCTCAGTTCTTTGTTCAGTCCCAGAAGAGTAGTTCCAGAGGAGGGTGTTGAGTGCCGGTTGCAGGCTGAAGACTAAAGACAAAATGGAGATGGGGCTATTGCCTTTTATCCCCTTTGGCTTTTCCCATGCTCTGAGTCCTTACCAAATCAAAATGGAGTTGAGTCACATGGTCAGTCTGGGTGCCTTGTCAAACAGGTTTCTCCTTAGGCCCACCACAGATGTGGCTCCCCTTAATGGGCCATTAAGATGACAATAGTTTGGCAGACACCCAGTCTGGGATTGCCTCAGAATCAAACAACTTGGAGCACACATAAAAACAAATAGATTTCTGATTTCTAATACAGGCATGATACCTGCATATAATCACTCTTAGCAGATTACAGCCTTTCTTTTGATACCAAACATGGGACATCACATATGGTTTATTACAAATATGAAATATTAATATGAAAAATAATCATCAGTCACCAAAACCAGTGTTTTCCAGCCAGTGTGCCACAGCACACAGGTGTGCCGTCAGGCCAGAACAGGTGCGCCACAAAATTTTTTGGAAAACTACTCAAAAGAGCTCTGGATTGGCTCATTACCTCATGAATATTCATATTCATTTTTAAACTCTATTGTGGCGTGCCTCAAATTAATTAAAGGTAGCAAGGTGTGCCTGAGCAGAGAGAACTTTGTCATGCACCTGGCCCTAAGAAGCCATTTTGTGGGTGTGCCTGAGGACAGCACACTGACCCACCAGAATCCAGACCAGCCCCTCTTCCTCAACTGCCTTTCCCAATTCCACCATGCATGGCACCAAGTGACATCAGACCTGTGGGTGCTATGCACAGTGCAATTGGAATACTCACTCCAGTTTTCTTCACTCCCACCTTCATACCTACCCCATTCCCTGTCCCTCTTCAGGGACCGATCTCGTGAGCACTGCTTCTGCAAGAGGTACAATCTCTGCTCAGAGCAAGTGCAATGGAAGACATCCCACAAGGTTACAGAGGGAGGGGGTTCTACTCCTGATACTTCCTCATCCTGAAATCCAAGGGCAGTCTCCATCTTTTTCTGGACTTGCGAAGGCTGAACAAGTTCATGAGAAGGATTCAGTTCTGCATGGTATCCCTCAGCTTCATCCCCTCCCTGGATCTCAGATAGTGGTATGCCACCCTCAAGTTCAAGGATGCTATTTCCATATCCAAAACTAAAAAAATCCCCACAAACCAAGAGTCCTGTGGCACTGAAAGACTAACATATTTATTTTTTGCATATGCTTTCATGGGAGAAAATCCCACTTTGTCAGATGCTTTGAAGATGGGGGAACTTACAGAATGGAATGAAAATAAATGCAAGGGAGTGTAAAATGTGGGATCAGGTCATACAGTAGCAGCAAATCAGAGCAGTTGTCCTAAGACACAGATGCTTCCTGCAGTTTACAGTAAGGCATTGCCACCTGCAGTTGATGGTCTTATTGTTCAGGCTATGAGCGGACCCATATGTATTCACAAAGCACTTCTCGGTGGCGGTGGCATCCCTGCATCGGAGAGGGGTTCATGTGTTTCCCTGCCTGGACAAATAGTTATTAAAGGATCACTCATGGGAACAGGTGGAGGGAACACAGATGAATAGTTCAAGCCACCATTTCTCAGCTGGGATGGAGGTCAATGAGAGGAAATCTGTTCTCTTTCCCACTTGGGATAGAATTCATCGGAGCAGTTCTGGATTCATCCCAGACAAGAGCTCATCTTCCCAGGTCTTGGTTCTGATACAGTCAGGGAACTCATAGAGGATTGGGAGTGGTGTCCCATCATGACCACCTGAACCTGCCTAAAGCTCTTTGGCCACATGGCTTCATGGACCTACATGATCAGTCATGTGAGACTGCAGCTTCAGCCTCTTCAGATGTGACTGGCGACGGTATACTGCCCAACACACGACAGCCTAGATAAGGTGGTGACTATTCCGTGATCACTTCTTTTTTCACGCCACTGGTAGCGAGACCCACTGTATGCTTGCAAAGGAGATCATTTTCAGGCTCCCTAGCTTTCAAAGTACCTGATCACAGATGCTTCTGCTTTGGGATGAGGTGCTCATTTAGGGTCTCTCAAGACCCGAGGATTGTGGACCCAAAGAGATCTGCTATACCACGTCAACGTGAAAGAGCTATGAGCCGTGGCCTTCGCTTGCCAGGCCTTTCCTCGCCACCTGGAAGGCAGAGTGGTGTCAATCAGCACAGCCAATACAACAATGACGTTTTATGTAAACAGACAAGGTGGAGCTCACTCATCTCACCTGTGCACTGAAGCCCTCGAGCTGTGGGAATTTTGCATTGCTCATTCCATCCATCTAATAATGTCTCATCTACCTGCCCATTAAAACACTCTAGTGGGCAGTCTCAGCAGAGCGTTGCTTGCACGTGGGTGGCTGATTCAGCGGGATGTCCTCAAGGATGTATTCTGGAAGTTTGGCACTCCCCAAGTGGATCTCTTTGCATCCCAGTCCAACAGGAAATGCAAAAAATTCTGCTCTTTCCAGGGCTAAGAATCAGGATCCATAGCAGACGCCTTTATGATCCAGTGGTCAGCAAACCTTTTCTGTGCCTTTCCACCAGCTTCCCCGGTGCACAGAATGCTGCTGAAAGCCAAGCAGAACTCAGCAGAAATGATCCTGATAGCCCCAACTTGAGTCCAGCAACACTGGTTCACTATGTTACTAGACCAAACTGTCACCTGTCCAGTCACATTGCTGCTGCTCCCAGACCTTTTGACTCAGGATAATGGCAGACAAAGACGCACAGACCACTGGTCTTTCCACCTCATAAGATGGAACATTTCTGCCTATACCCTAGTTAGTTAGTTACACTGCTCAGACTGGGTTAGGAATGTCCTCCTCAGCAACAGGAAACCTTCTACTAGGGCTAACTACATTGCTAAATAGACCTGGCTCATGCTCTGGGCTTAGGCCAATGGTTTCCTGCCAGTGCAAGCGTCCACCCTTGTTTATCCTTGACTACCTCATCAAGGGCTCTCAGCATCATCTGTGAAGATTCATTTAGCCGCCATCTCTGTCCTCCATCCAGGAGATGCAGAGGGTTTGGTATTTTCTAACCTGCTGATGAAACAATTCATGAAGGGCTTGGACAGACTTTTTCCCCTGATATGCGCCTCTGAGGCCCAATGGGATCTTAACCTGGTGTTTTCCAACATCTTGGGATGTCTGTTTGAGCCCCTAGCATCCTGTTCTGTCCTGTACCTTTCCTGGAAGGTGGTCTTCCCTATGGCCACTACTTTCATTAGACAGGTATCTGAGCTGTGAGCATTAATGTCCAAACCACCTCACGCAGTATTCTTCAAGGATAAAGTACAATTGTGTCAACGTTTGGCCTTCCTACCAAAGGTGGTGTTTCACTTCCATTTTAATCAGGACGTTTTTCTCCTTGTGCTCTGCCCTAAACCACATGCTAACATCAAGGAGTGTCATCTACACTTACTGGATATTGGGAGGGTGCTGGCATTCTATCTAGCTCATAGTAAGCCCGTTCGGAGGATGTCACAGCCATTTGTAGTGATGGGCGATAAGATGAAGGGCTAGCCAGTATTATCACAATGTATCTTCTCTAGGATTACAGCTTGCATAAAAAAGTGTGCTACAGCCTCACACAGGTGCCAGTGGTGACAGCTAATTTGACAGTGGCCCAGGTGTCATCTGCAGCATTTCTGGCCAATGCCCTGATCCCAGACATTTGCAGGGCAGCACCATGGTCTTCAGTGCACACATTTATGTCTCACTGAACCCTTGCGCAGCAAACCAGAGAGCATGCTGTGTTCAGACTAGCAGTCCTGGAGTCTGCAAACATGTGATGTCTGACCCCTCCTCCATACAAGGTAAGACTTGGGAATCATGTAAGTGGAATGCACATGAACAGTCACTCAAAGAAGTAAAGATGGTTGCTTATCTGTAATTTAGTGTTCTTCAGGATGTGTTTCCTATGTCCATTCCATGCCCTTCCTCCTTCCCCTCTCTTGGACCTTCAGCAAGAAGGAACTGGTGATGGAAGGGTCAGCTGGAGCTAATATAGTGTGGCATGAGAGCACCACCCTAAGGGCTCAGCAGCTGACCCTGTGGGTACTCCTAGGGGAAAACCTTCTGTGCACACAGCACAAGTAGAATGGACATGAGCAACACTTCTCAAAGAATACTCATTACAGGTAAGCAGCCATCTTTTATACAGATATCACAGTTAACTTTAGATTTCATAGTCCTGATCAAAAAAAAGTTGTGGCAGGAATATTTAACCACTTGTTTCAGGTGCTTCCCCCTTAATTTAGATTGAGGAGGACTAAGGTGTAGAAAAATTGGCGTTTTTTTTTCTCTGCCTGTTTTCTACCTCTTCAGGCTTATGACTCCCTAAGTGTTTTTCCTTGGTCTTTCCGCTATGTACAACAAAGCCCAAAATATTCAGATTGTCCCCATAAAATCAGGGCATCTGATCACCCTCCCTCTTACTGATATCTACTATTCTTCCCAGAAAAGGTTCATTATGCACCATTTTTGAGCAAGTTGCATGAAAAACCATGTTGAACTGGCATTTAATGTAAGGAATAGAACCTAAAACCTGTGAAAGATTAATAAGTGTACAGAGGGAGACCATGACGGTGGTTAAATTTAAGTACATTGTGATATGTGAAATCACTGCAGTTCTGAAAAGAAAGTGATGAGGATAGTAGGGATGTTACGGTAGGTAACGACACTGTCTTGGCGTTTTATTTGGTGGCACTTTAAATTGTGGACTTAATTGCAGTGAGTGGAGACATATAAGGGGTAAAGTAGCAACTGTTTTAAAAGGGTTAGCTATTGTGGTTGGCATTTATGTTAATGGATCTTGGAATTTTAAACTGTACAACTCCTACATATTAGAAAGGAGAAAATGTATTTCTGCTGCTTTGTATGCTAATTTCTGTCCTTAGTTATCATGAGAAGAGTAGTTGGTAAGGACTTAATATGAACAACAATTACAAATCTTTGGGGGTTAGCCAAGGTATTTGTTGTATGCAGATTCTCTTATTGTGAATTTATGAAAGGCACTTAGACTAAATTATGTAGTTTGAAAGGAAGACCCTTACACTGCTTTCTTTAGAGAATTGTCATCTTCATAAGGCAGTGTGAATTCTCATATAGGGTCTTGTGTTATTAATCTGATGCTGTAGTTTTCAGATAAAGATTAAAACCAAGCTTTTTATTTATAAAATGGGTAGAGATGGCAGCACCAATTGTTGGCAGAAGCCTGAAAGTAAACTTTTGAAGTTGCATAATGGCAATAAAATTCTATCCTTTTAAAAAAAAAAAACAAAGATTTGAAACTACTTGATTTCTAATGGCAGGTCTGAGGGTAGCTTATGCTTTAATTACTTATTTTTCTGAGGGTAATTAAGAGCAGCCATAATCATGTATTCCAGTTCTTGTATTAATTGTGCCTTTTAGATATCCAAAGAGGGCTTCTCCATATTCTTGTAATACACATAACAGATGAAAGTGTGACCCGGTTGGAGTTTTTTCCATTGACTTCATGGAGGGCAGGATTTCACACAGAGTGCTTCCAAACTGACACCTGTTGAAGGGACTCCTAGCTGTGTTAGGAAATTTGCTAACGGAACAGGCATTGAAGAGAGATCGGTGGGAACTCCTCTATTTTAGGAATACAGTTCAAACCAGTTCCTCATCTTTTCAATCTTCGTGTGTACCCATGATTAGATTTTGGGCCAACAAGTGCAATAGACTTTTTTCTGTGTGTACGTGAGGATGCTGAGTAATGCTAAGAATATTGTAATGCCTATATATAAATCAGTGGTGTAGCCTCATCTGGATTACTGTATATAGTGTTGGCTACCCAATCTTGACAAGATATTGCAGAACAAGAGGGAGTTCAGAGAAGGGCAATGAGAATGGCTTGGAGAAACTCACATGTGAAAAGAGATTGTAAAATCTGGAATTCCTTCTCTCTTCTAAGGTGTGAATCAGAGTCATACCAAAAGTATAAAATAATGAATGGTTCAGAGATGGAGCTCAGGAGCATCAGTTCTCCCAGGTACACATAAAGGAGATATTTCATGATGATAAAAAGTGGGAAATACAAAAGAATTACAATTAACAATGAGTTTTGGAAAATGCAAAGTTTTGGTAGGACTATTAAATCTCATGTCACAGGGTTTAAGCCAGTCTCATCCTTAGATGTTAGAATGAGACTAGATATAGAGGGCAGATTACCCTGCATCTGTCTAGTGGGACATTCTTTTACCTTCAGAAGCATTGGGTTCTGACCACTGTCACAAAACAGGACACTGGACTAGATATCTATGCTTCTGATCCAGGATGACAACTCCTGTGTTTGTGTGCCTTTTGTTGGTCCTGGAGTGAAGACAAGTCCAATATCAAAGTGAGTGTTTAAACTGTGATCCAAGTCTCTAGACCTGGAGAAGAAATATTGCATTACCAGCTGACCAAGTTCTTCTAATCACCTCTATTGTTTATAAAGGAAAACTGTGTTTAAAAGTACAGACTATTTTCTGGTTAGAGAGGAATTTGTATATGGTTGCAGCAGAATTTATATAGATTATGAACCATCCATATGACAAAACTACTTAATAGAGATCTGCCCAATAGGATTCTCCTTAATACTTTAGTTAAATTTACATCTGCTTTAGAATATTGAGTTTTACAGCTGAACACTGAAATTTACACACGTCTTTCAGTTTCTCCAGTATTTAACCTTTAATGTCACTTTAGCCTGATCATAATTTAGGCTTCTAGCTTTGCTGACTGATGGATTGAAAGATGGAATATAAATATGTAGATTAGATTTTTGCAATTCTGAAAGATTAAATGTTTGTTCTGGTATTATTTTGGTTTAATACCATTTTTATTGGTATCAACACTTGGCTGATTAACATCTAGTTACACAGTTTCTCATTATATAAGTATGTCACAGCTCTTCAGATTTTCATGACTAACACAATGTCTGTAGGACCTTGTACTCCTCAAACGAGTTTGCTTTGCTGTAAGGGTTCTATCAGTATTTTACTTGGTCATTTGATTAAAAAAATCAGGCTTTTTTTGTAAATCTTATTGAGAGGCTGCTTAATTAAAGGGTATATCAGCTGACTTTGAAATTGAGATACTTTTCTTATTAATTACAAGAAAAAAAAAGGGAAGAAGAAACAACTCACTTGAATGTACACTGTCGTCTTTAGTCTCTGATATATTGATCTTAGATTTGTAAAGTAAGAATTTTACTTGACTCTGCCATCATTTAATTTTTTGACATTTTTATGAGATTGATTTAGAGACATTAAAACTAATTTACTGCTCTGGAGTTGAAATATATGTATTATTGTTTGAATATCTTCATTATTCCATTGAAATGAATATTTGAAATATGCCTGTTTTGACTTCTTGGTGGATGGGTGGAAGAAAATTTAACAAGCTTTTTCATATTAAGTCATAGGTGTTTTTTGTTTTTTTTTTAAAAGGGATGATTTAAATTTCTTCCTAAGGCTGATGACCCCTCCATAGGCACATGGAAAAAATGAGAATTAAATTGTTGTCCCTTAAAAAAATGGTTTGTGAGCATGTATTTTCCATCTCAGGCTGATTGGTACAAGTTATATGTTTATGTTGATTAGTCCAAGCAGTGTGACTGCAGTGCAGGGCACCCATGAATTCTGTTAAATGTCATAAATAAATTTCTGTAAATTTTATAGGTAGTTGAGGAAGCTTATGAAGAAAGCAGTTATTTCCCTGTATGATTTAGGTGATCAGACTCTGAGAGAATCTTTCTGAAGTGTTACTAAACTTCAAGGTTTTTATCTAGCTACAGTGTATATTTGTGAATAGAATATGTTTTTGAGCTAAAATTGCACACTGAAAATAAGGGGGTCAGATTCAATGAGTGAAGGTCTGCATTTTTGCAGGAGCAGAAGTGATGATAAAAGTTCCTAAGTTCTGGCAGTTAGGCTTTATCAGGCAAAATTTCTGCAGTCCTTTGTTGTCTTATTACCAACATTTAATTTATCAGCAAGTCTTTTCTGTTTATTTGCAGGCTGATGCCTTTTTAAAAAGTGGTATTTAGGAGGGCATGAGTTTACAGAAATATTGCTGATGATGATGTCAATTTATATGCTGTATTATATCATACCCTTTTCCATCTCTTTATGCCTTAAATGTGCTGCAGCTTCTGTTACCCTCACTGAGTCATCTTTGTAACACTTGTGTAGTCAAGCATCCTGATAATTGAAGAACTAGCAAAATGATATCACGACGAGAGCCAACTAAGAGGGAAAACATTTGTCGATGTTAAAAGTGTGTGTGTGTGTGTGTGTGTGTGTGTGTGTGTGTGTGTGTGTGTG